>CM037475.1:25301772-26501772 GCA_021014325.1 Plazaster borealis
CCGGAAAGCAGTGTGGACATGTCCCTGAGTTGTCTTTTTTTGTTTCCACGCAATTATCTGATTACCGAGTTGTATTCAGATTGATGTATTAACCGAATGTGAGTTGTGTTTTATTATGGGTGAGGTTTGCAATGCAGGAGAATGCTATAATGGATGGCCTTTGCCGCATTTAAAATGCAGTTAGAGTACAAGTCTGCTATGATTATTTGCTGCTGTTTATTATGGAGAAAATATGGGGCCGGATAACGTGACTTTCGCATTATGGGCCTCATTAAATGGGTCACAATAAAAACCCAGTCTGATGAATTTTCATTTGTCAGGTTTCAGTTTGACCAGAGAGCGTCCCGCCTCTTTGGTGTTGCATAGATTGGTTCTGACGTGGTCAGGGTGCTTAGGGTGCGTTTTGGCGGTCGTAACCAATAACTGTTTCGGTTGAATTGGCCATCACCGAATCACTTCACTGAATTGGTTTAATCACTGGCCAATGACCGCAACAGTTATTGGTTACAGCCGTCAAAACGCACCCCTACTATCAATGCAAGATTTTTAAACTGATGCCAATGTCCTATAGGGAAATCTGTCCCCCGGAGATTCTGTCCCCATATGGAAAATCAATAATGGGCTGGGGGAGGTTGATTCAAAAGAGGGCGCTATCAGAAGAAATTTGTATTTACACAGTTCGCCGTATTGGGGGACAGAATCTCCTGCCACACCGGATTTAAGAAAGACTTTCGGGCCAGATTGAAGACAGTTGGCTGGTTTAGTATCACCACGATTTTCAAACGACTTGTGCATTCTTGTCATGATGTTATAGTATTTTTTTGACAAGGCCACTTAAAAAAAACCAATTGTTGATCGTCCCCGCCCGACCCTAAAAACCCCCCCGACCCATTATTATTATTTTATTTTTATTTTTTTTAATTATAAAAAACGGCGTTTTCAATCATGTTTTCAGTCAAATTTGGCTTCGTTCTGCGCCGCACGCACAGTTAGGTAGGAAAAATGTTTGAAGAACGTTTATTTATGTTGGGAAAAACAAGAACAATTCTTCAAATATTTACTGATAGGCTACACTGCGTTTTAGGCTTTTTTATTTTATGTTTACAGAAAATGTCATCTAGGAGTTAAATGTGTTTAACAAAACAATTAAGAACATCAAAATCACACCAACCCTCTGTTTAAAAGTGATTGTGATGATTTCTTTATAGTTTATTTCATATTTTGCCATGTCAACAAAACTCAATTTAAAACATTGAACCCATTGCAGTCTAGACTGTTAAAATTCTACCTCATGAGTTTTTAAAGAAAGCACTGTTTGGGATTTTAAGCAGCATTTCTCTTCAGTATTACATCAAAGTCCTAGATTGCACGTCACATAGAAAATAAAATATCAAAGAAATTAAGATTGTAATACCAAGGCCATTAAATAATAAAAACGCAATGGCTTAATTGAGATTTACTTATCAACTTTATTCAACACTTTCTTATTGACTTTATTACATGTACAGTACATAATTCATTATTTGATGATTGTTTAGCTTTCCAATGGCTCTTCTAAAATGGGTCAGTGAAAGACAGGGGTGCAACACTGAGCAAGTTCGGGTGGGCGATAGGTTCGAGAAGACCTAACCATAGTCGATCTAGATGTCGATCATAGTCGATCTAGAGTGCGCAACTAATGTTGAACTGGTCAGTGAAAGGCAGGGGTACAACACTTAGCAAGTTCGGGTGGGCGAGTAGATTCGAGAAGATTAACCATAGTCGATCTAGATGTCGATCATAGTCGATCTAGATTGCGCAACTAATGTTGAACTGGATCAACATTATCCCCGGAGCACTGTTTTTCTATCGTCCAATTCGCAAGACGTCACAATAATGAGTAATTTAACAATAATGGTAGTTTTGTTCAACACGATAATTGATCAAAATAATAGCAAATGAAAATGAAAATGGCGTGCCAACAGTTGACTTTAACCTTAATCCTGCTCAACAAAATACATTCTCTATTTTGACTGGTCGATCGACTAGACGCGTTCGATTGAAAAACATGCCACGCATGCGTGATTTAAATCGCAAATTGACGAATGGTTTGCACCCGAACTTGCTCACGTGATGTGACGTCAAACTGCCAGGCTCGTGTAGGCCTAGGTGGATTGCACATGACGTCACATATCCCCCGATCCTCTCTGAATAGCTAACGTTTCGCCATCTTTGATGATTTTTAACATTTAGTTTTCCATTACAACGTCATTTTTGTACCTCGACGATTGTGGGAGGTTCGTTACGTTCTTGCAATATCCACCTATAAAAAATTATGTCTACAAAATAGCGATTTCTTAATACTCGCTGAGGTTCATGGCAATACACCTTGTTTGAATTAGTTTTACTGAAACAAACCTTGTTTATTTTATTTTATAACATTGTAAACATTGATAAAACTGCGTGTATTATCATCTTTTTAATATAGATTGGTATACAATGGTGCAGCTAGACTTGGTTCCAGGTCTGTGATCGTGTTTTTTTTAGTCCTGATAGCCAATTCAGTGTTGCCTGAAATAGCCCCCTCTTGTGGATCAAATTACGATCACGAGTTGGATTATGTGATAGCCAATCTGTGGAGGCGTTTTGCGTGGCTGATGCAGAGAAATAACTACGATATCAGACTTGAAATCAAGTCTACGGTGCAGCAGTCTCTAAATCTAATTTTTCAAATTTTAAAAATAACTTTGTCTATATAATTGTATGCAACTGTCCGTAATTCCAAGGTAACCTTCCAGACTTTGGGTCACAAGATGGCAGTTATATCAGCTATTGTCCTTTGTAGGGCCTTCCTTATCCAAATTGGTGGCTAACAGCTACGGTTGCGATTGCTTCTAAGGGTGTTGCTTTAAAGGCACTGAACACGTTTGGTAATTGTCAAAGACCAGTGTTCTCACTTGATGTATCCCAACATATGCATAAAATAACAAACCTGTGAAAATTTGTCATCGAAGTTAAAAGGAAATGATGAAAGAAAAAACACCCTTGTTGTACAAATTTGTGTGCTTTCAGATAGGAATAAAAACTTCTTGCAAGAAGTTTTTTTTATTATTTTAGTGAGAAATTACCTCTTTCTCAAAAACTACGTTACTTCAGAGGGATTCGTTTCTCACAATGTTTTATACTATCAACAGCTCTCTGTTGCTCGTTACCAAGTCAGTTTTTATGCTAATATATATTTTGAGGAATTACCAAACGTGTACAGTGCCTTTAAGGACGTCCTACACTTGCATGATGACGCGATGATCCATGCCGTACAACCGTAGCCGTAGCTGTCAATTCGGATACGGCCTTAAGCCAACGTAATTTGGGACATGTGCAAGTTTTCAAGAACATGTTACCCAGAGACCTCTGCCCACCTAGCTTTCTAAAAGTCTCCCATTGCATATGATGTCATCTTTATGAATAGTGTCAGGTGTTCTCCTGTCTGTCAGTCATTCCATACCCTCTAACTGTTTCACTCTGTGTACGACAGTGCAAGTTTTATTATTTATAGTAATAGGCCTAATTAATTTTGTCACACACAAAACCGTGCAGGTTGCATAAGCCCCCCCCCCCCAAACACACACCCACTTTCAACACCAACCGATACTTGGTGACTACATGTGAAGTGACTGTGTTGTATAGGCCTATACAAAAATGGAGCACAAACATTGTGTATTATACCATGGAGGACCACCTGTGAATTGTGTCACACTTATCAATAATTGTGTGCAATATATGCTTTATTAAGAAATTAAAACGCGATTATATTGTTCCACTCCCAGTTGGAATACTGCCTTCTCCTGACGATGGTCAGAGCAATGTTTGAAAATTTGAGTAAATCTCCGGTTCTAACTTAGAGACTCAACTGACCATATTTTTGACCGCGTGAGGGCGCTTTCTTCGGGAAATGTCTTGCAACACAATATTACAGTTTCATCTTATTTTTATTGCCTGTATGAAGTTTTCTTGCATCAATGACGAAATGCATCAACATAATAATAACAAAAATTTTAAAAACCCGTTTGTTTACTTGTTTTTCATCGCGTAAAAATTGATCCATCGCGTAAAAATTGTTATTATTATGTTGATGCATTTCGTCATTGATGCAAGAAAACTTCATACAGGCAATAAAAATAAGATGAAACTGTAATATTGTGTTGCAAGACATTCCCCGAAGAAAGCGCCCTCACGCGGTCAAAAATCTCCACCTTATTGTACCCCACCATGCAAACCTTCCAATACTTCCTGAGATGTTCTTAACTGTTTTTGTTTTAAGAATCAAAAGTCAGTTTACAAATATTTGCACATGCAGGTTAGTTACAGCATACCCTTGATGTGGTAAAACCCTATGCACCCGAAGCCACGTTTTGTGGCGTGTCGTGGCCGAGCGGATAAGAACACCGAACTCAAGCTCTGGTGTTTCTGATCAGCAGACTGTGGGTTCGAATCCCAGTCGTGACACTTGTGTCCTTAAGCAAGACACTTAACCACATGCTTCGTCCTTCGGATGGGACGTAAAGCCGTTGGTCCCGTGTGTTGTGTAATGCACGTAAAAGAACCCAGTGCACTTATCGTAAAGAGAAGGGGTTCGCCCCGGTGTTCCTGGTCTGATCGGCAGCATTGCGCCACAGCACCTTGTAAACCATTGCATGGTGCTATAAATGAATAGGCCTCATAATTCAAACGTAGCTCCACATATACCTTGCAGGAAAAAATGTGTAGTCCCAGCGCTTTGCATCCTCTGGTAAAAGGCGCTATATAAATGCTATGTTTATTATTTATTTAAGATGTGGAAATAATTCTGCACCGGAATCTGTGTCATAAAACTGAAGCAGAATCCGGGTTGAAATCCCATTTTGTTTAAATCACTTTCCGGGTCAGCCTGACCCAGAAATGCCCCCCCGGACCCTTAATCCGGATCAATTCTAGACTTGACTCAAGTCCCAATCCCGTGCCATCGCCAGAAAACTATTGTTTTGTGATGGTCTGCATTCCCCAACCTGTTCCGCACGGGTTGACGGCGAGCGTGCACTGTACGGCTTGTTTGCTAGTTGGCGCGATATGCTTGGGGACCTCTCGCACGAGAACGGGACTTGAATCAAGTCTAGATCAATTCTGACCCGGGAATATTTAAGAGTGTGTACAAGCATGTGAAATGATTATTTTCGAACATTTTCATGTCTTTTGTTGTTTTCAATTATTAATTCTGGTTGTGTAGCCACTGACTCTCAGAAAAGCGAACTCAATCACTATACTAGCCAAGAACCCCATGGAGTACTGACAAAGAAGGAAGTTTCAGTTTAAGATGTGGGAGGAAAACCATGGAGAATTATTCCAGGGACTGTTAACCCAATCCACATAGTGCCCCCGGTGGGATTTGAACCGGGGTCCCAGAGGTGGAATGCGAGAAAAAATACCACTAACCTAACACTTTTTAACAGCCATGTTTATACTTCAACCCTTTAATATTAGTTTAGACCTGTTGAAAAAACTCCGTCTTTATGTTTCTTTCTCCAGCGTAGACCGCAGCAGAGTAAACGAATAAAGGCCTGCTTAAATAGTGGATTGCAGCTGGCATAGCACAACGGATTGGTGGCGCTACTCAAGTGGACGATGTAGCCAACCAACTGAAACAGGAACATAGAAACAAAATGGTGTGTCAATGAAAATTGTTAAGGTACCTTTTTATAAACAATTATCATTTTTTAGGTCAGATACGCGGACAACATTGGTAATTTTGTGGCGTGTCGCGGCCGAGCAGTCTAGTTCACCGGACCCAAGCTCTGCGTCGCCAGCAGAGTGTGGGTTCGATACCAAGTCAAGACACTTGTGCCCTTGAGCAAGGCACTTGACCATAATTTCTTCGTAGTTTTTTGGAAGAAGGTATAGTGCATTCTGCTTTACCAGTCAGGCTCCTAGTGGGCGATACCTATGCCTACATCCTTACGGACTGTGAAGAGGTAACCCTGTTTCAGCCCCAGGAGCAGGTGGCAACGTGCCCCTGGTGGCAGTTGATTTGGGTCGATAGCCCAAATCGGTTAAGTGTATTATAGCCCTCACCTTGAAGTGGCCAAGTGGCCGTCCGGCCTTGCGATGTTAGGCGATCTCTCATTTAAAATTTAAACATTTGGAAGTTTAAACTCAATCGGTCATCAGAGTCACGAGAGAATATGAAAAAAAAACACCCTTTATTTATAATTATGTTTTCACTCAAACAAAAGTAATCCAATAGACCTAACACAAAATAATTTTCTCCAAATGCGGAATTTTGGCTGTGGTGTAGATTCGTCACTAACGGTAACGATGTTTTTCAGTAATGGTTTTATTATAGCAATATTTACATGGATGTTACTTTTGTTACAATTAATAACAATTATTCGAAATGTATGTTAATTTCTTTATGCTGTTTTATTTTGGATGAACACAAGAGAACGGACGCTGTGACAAATTACTTTTGTCACAGCGTCTGGAATTTATTGGCAATGAACCGAAATAGAACCACAAAAGGCGTCTGTAAACTTCAACGTAAAAACACCCAGGTCAGAAATGACGCAATTATTCTGGATCAGGCAGGCTGACCCGGAAACAGGTTGAAGATGGGATTTTTACCTGGGTTTTGTTTGAATTTGACCCATTTGTTTGTCATTTCATCACGATTTTGGGTCAGACTGACCCCAAAAGGGGTCAAGGGGTAGGGTGTTGTGGCCGAGCGGTTAAGAGTATCGAATTCAAGTTCTGGTGGTTAAGTCATCAGGGTGTGGGTTCGAATCCCGGTCATGACACTTGTGTCCTTGAGCAAGATACTTTACTATAATTGCTTCTCTTCACCCAGGGGTATAAATGGGTACCTGCGAGGGTAGAGGTTGATATTGTGTTTGAAAAAGCCTTCGGAGCGCCACACGGCAGCTCGGGGCTGTATACTCCTCAGGGAGCTGAGAAAGATTAAAAGGAATGTTATTGGCCCAATGACCAGGGCACTAATGTAAAGCGCATTGATACGTTTATTGTAAAATGCGCTATATAAGAACTTGTTATTTATTTATTTTTTTATTAAAAGGGGTCATCGGGCCACACTAGAGCAGGATCCCTTTTTTACTGGTGTAAACATCTTAAAGAACGAAAAAAACACAAATCCACATTTTAAATTTAATTTTTTACATAATAATAATCCACATGGACTCTATTTTGCTCTCCATACGCCATGTAAAGATGACAGATTTTTCTTCAGTTAATAATCTTGTCCGAAAAACGCACTTATATACCTTGATTAGATTGGTCAAAAACTAGCGGTTGGGCCGTGCGTTGCGCTGGCATCCCATTAGTCTTTTGAATTTATTGGATAACGACCAACAGCGAAAACCCCTTCTTCTTTTTTTTACATTAGAAAATGACGTCACCAATCGACGTTGAGGGAGGTCTAACTTGAGCCGTGCTTCTTGCACAGATAATAATGTAACGCATGTCGAATTATTTACCAAATTTTTACCAGACGTCTTGGTTTGGTCATGTAGGGAGACAACGTCCCCGTGTGTTAACAGTGTAAAGCTTCGCTTGGCCCAACGGTCTCATCCAATCTGTTCTTTGATGTCATGGGGTAGGCATTCAAGTCCCCCCCCTCAATCCTCCAGTTCTCTATTGAAGATGGTCAACGATAAGCACTGACTTATCAGTGCTTGCCGGTGTCATGGGGAATTCTGTCCCCCCGGTGTATTTGCCCCCCCCCTCCCAGCCCGAACGTGACGTCAAACTTCGAGGCTCGTGAATAATCCTGGTGGAAAGGGCACCTTTTGAACTCCCATCCATTCACACGGCAGAGATTCGTAGTCACACACACGTGTAAACACGCATTACATTGTGTATAAACAACATGACATGTATGTTTACATTACATACATTACATCCGGTACATTACATAATATACATTATGTTCACGCGCGCAGCAGTAGACAATCGAAAAGTTCATGCTGTATGGTGGAGCTGACAAACACGTCACTTCGGAGCGGACCGATCATAACACAGATATGGAAAGCTACGTCACTGCCCGTTTATCCAATGAAATCCTTGTATCCAATGAAATCATTAGGTCTGTAAAACCAGTACCTGTCTTTAGGAAGACAGGGGACCATCACCCCCCCCCCCCCCGGCGGGATGAAGGAAGTTGATTCAAAAGAGGGGGAGCTATTAGACGAAATTTCTACACAATTCGCCGCATGGGGGGACAGAATCTCCTGCCTCGCCGGGTCCTACGGGCGGTCACTAACGTAACTTAAATAATGCAAAGTCATGTTGCGAAATACAATCAACACGTTCAATACTAAAATATCTAATCGTTTATCGCCGACCATGTATATTTTGTTTGTGCGAACTCGGTGAATTTGAATAGATTCGAATTGTGGGGTGAAATAAGTTCACTCAACGACTAGTTATTGATTCGTTTATAAGTGGTAGACAAAAGAAATACATGTACAACGACAATTCTTACCCAGCTTATTGTGTGATTATATTGTAGATGAGGCCAGATGGTTACAAGAAGCGAGTAAATTGAGTACGGAGTCCCCGAAATGACCATGACCACGATGATGTACGCCAGTGTGCGAGTTGCTCGTCTGCTGCTGGTGCGACTTTTAATGTGGTAGGTGCTCCGTAGAGGCCCTGGCTTCTGCTGAGGCGCACCAATGGATCTCATTACAATCTCGATATTATTGGGATGTTCGTGTTGTTCTTTGCCCGTTGCTTGCGATGGTTCGTCAGTGTGGTGAGCGCCCCCTTTGCAGCTGTTGTTCAGGTTGACAGGCGACGAGCGGTGGTTGGGTTGTTGAGCGGGGCCGTTGTTGGGTTGTTGAGCAGAGCTGTTGGGTTGTTGAACGGAGCTGTTGGGTTGTTGAGCGGGGCCGTTGTTGAGTTGTTGTGCGGAGCTGTTCATGGGTTGTTGAACGGGGCCATTGTTGAGTTGTTGAGTGGAGCTGTTGGGTTGTTGAACGGAGCTGTTGGGTTGTTGAACGGAGCTGTTGGGTTGTTGAACGGGGCCGTTGTTGAGTTGTTGAGTGGAGCTGTTGGGTTGTTGAGCGGGGCCGTTGAGTTGTTGAGCGGAGCTGTTGGGTTGTTGAGCGGGGCCGTTGTTGAGTTGTTGAGTGGAGCTGTTGGGTTGTTGAACGGAGCTGTTGGGTTGTTGAACGGAGCTGTTGGGTTGTTGAGCAGGGCCGTTGGGTTGTTGAGCGAGGCCGTTGGGTTGTTGAGCGGGGCCGTTGGGTTGTTGAGCGGGGCCGTTAAGTTGTTGAACGGGGTCGTTGGGTTGTTGAGCGGGGCCGTTGTTGGGTTGTTGAACGGGGCCGTTGTTGGGTTGTTGAACGGGGCCGTTGTTGGGTTGTTGAGCAGGGCCGTTAGCCATGGGTTGTTGAGCGGGGCTGTTGTTGAGTTGTTGAGCAGGGCCGTTGGGTTGTTGAGCGGGGCCGTTGGGTTGTTGAACGGGGCCGTTGGGTTGTTGAACGGGGTCGTTGGGTTGTTGAACGGGGCCGTTCTTGAGTTGTTGAGCGGACGATTTTTTAGGAACGTCTGTTTCAGTGCCGCTTTTTGCCCGACTTTCTGTTTTTGCTTTAGGTGTAGAGTTATTGTCCTGTCGTCCACGGATAACTCTGAAGTAAATAACGGAATAAAGACAAGATGTGCCTACGATCGGAATCCAGGATATTACGATGGATGAGCTCAACAGTACTGCTTTATTACTTGCGTATGGTATGTAGCACCGAAAGGGAGGGATTGGTCTGAAAACGCCCACTTGAGGCAGGATCAGTATGATGACGGACCACAAGAGGAGTGGGATGAGGAAACCCGGGAGGAGCATCTTGGCAGCGTGTCTTCTATTCTTCTCCCGGAGATGTTTGAGGGGCATACACAAGGCTCGGTACCGATCCACACAGATGATGAAGGTAAGTAGAAACGTCATGTGTACAAGAACTGTGTTCAAGTAGACAGTCACGATGCATACTGTGTTGCTGAATGGCCAGTAACCAATTAGCCAAGTTACATTTAAAATAACTGGTGTGATACCACTTGCAAGATCAGCAACCGCTAAAGTAACAATGTAGTAGTTCGTGTAAGTCTGCAGTTTCTTGTACTTGATAAAAGACAGCACTACCAGCGAGTTACCAATGATTGTAACAAGGAGCACAGCCAGGCAGAGTGTGGTTTTCAGCGCAAAAAGCCAAACCGGGGATGGGGGAAACTCGGGAATCCCTGGACGAACCACTTCGGAATTTTCGAGCTGCTTTGAAAACGTCAGGACAGGTAATGTAGAAGTAGTCTCGTTTGGCAATTCATAGGAATTGAAAGAAGCAATACCTGTGTTCTCATCAGTTAGCTCAGTCTGATGTAAACTCATTCTGGTATGTGGTTCTTACACCCTTTGGTTCCAATATTGCCGTTTCAATGGTGTAAGACTAAACAGGAAACCGAAACACCAAACTTGCCTGTAACAATGAATTGTGCGTCTCAACTCTTCGTTAGAAAACTGAGATAGTCTGCAATGTTTTCATGAGTGAAGTTTCTTGCAAAGAATTCACCCGAACGTGTGGACTCTTACAACACAACAGGGGGCGGTCATTTTATATATACCTCAATCCTCGCTGAAAGACGAAATGATTGGTTACAAGCTAGCTCGGTGACTGTCAAACTGAGCATGTCCGACAGTGTAGATAGAGAGCCCGTCGTAGTCTGGTTCCCTGACCAAAGATTCCTTGACGTCTCTTGTTAAAAATCTTAGGTCAGGTATCACCCACGGTTAAAAATAGAGCATGACGCAACTTGTTAGGGTCGGGGGTCATCTCCAGGGAAACCATGTCTGCACCTGATCGGAAGCTATATATTCAGTCAGTACGCAGCAGGGGTCCGAAAAGAGTTTTCTTTCATTTGTTTTCTGTGGTACAAATAAAGAAATATGAGACCAAGAACATAACGGATTTTGTGCAGAAATAAGGGTCTCCGTGAAAGTCATTTTTTAATAGTTAACGACATTGGGCAGAATAATTTTCGTTATACGCTATTCATCTAGTATTTTACTATATTCGTTTTTTTTAAAGGAAACTCGAAACAGTCAAGAACACTTACAGAATTTGTCTTCGTCAGCGTAACCGTTCAGATTCGAAATGTCCGGTATGACTCGCTTGTAAAATGAGAGCCCGAACGTGATTGGTCAGACTGTGCATCAAACTAACTGTACTCTGATTCCTAACCAATCAGATGCTGCGTAAGAAAACGTTTGACATTGATTGTGTGCGGTTCCCTACTTACAACATGTATCTGAAAACTGCGAGAGTATCCTCTGTAATCGCTTTTTTAGGCACAACGCCTGCATTGGCTTTAAATAACAATAGCTGGCATTACGCCTGGTATTGATATTGGCCAAGGCCAGCTAGCTTTGACTTGAGCGTAAACTCAAAAACTCCTGGATCTACGGCCGACAGGACTGACATTATGATTCCATGGATTCTGTTTACAATGCAACCGTAAACACACGGAAATGCCCGACCATCAACGATACTGTCCGAATGTTGACGACAACACGTTCGGAACATTTCGGATAACTTCGAAAAAGGAGGAATTCCTCCTTTTTGGTCACGTGATTTTGGGTGATACCGGACCCTAAATTCGACAGAGCCTAGTCGGAGATTTTTTGGTCTGGGAACCAGACTAAGCCCGTCGGTGTCCAGAAAAAAAGCCATCAAGATCGTTGGAAAGTCATTACGTCACACGCGCGTGCATCTCTGTTGCGCGCGCTCAAAAAAGTTATTGCTTCTTCCGGCACATACGTTTGTGTGTATTGTTTCACCCAAAATCACCCACATTTCATAATTTAAAGGTGTTCCTTATGACAGAAACTGATAAATCAGATAAGGCCTGAGTCTCTGCAAAACATACACAAAAGGAAGGTCCAAGTATTATAGTTTTCTGACACAAATCCTCAAAAAACCTAGCTCAATGCATTCTCTATGGCTTATAAATCGCTGGAACCAATCAGCGTGAAGTAGGCATGGCCTAAAATTGCGTCACACTACGCCCTGCGCGGGTAAAACGAAATCGAATGAAATTTATAGGGGCCTACATGCAAGAGGCACAAAAAGGCGATGCCTATATAAGGTGTTCCTTAAAGGCACTGTACACGTTTGGTAATTACTCAAAATATATATTAGCATAAAAACTGACTTGGTAACTAGCAACAGAGAGCTGTTGATAGTATAAAACATTGTGAGAAACGACTCCCCCTGAAGTAACGTAGTTTTTGAGAAAGAGGTAATTTCTCACTAAAATAACAAAAGACTTCTTGCAAGAAGCCTTTTATTCCTATCTGAAAGCACACAAATGTGGGTGTTTTTTTCTTTCATCATTTTCATGCAACTATGACCAATTGAGCCAAATTTTCACAGGCTTGTTATTTTATGCATATGTTGCGATACACCAAGTGAGAACACTGGTCTTTGACAATTACCTAACGTGTTCAGTGCCTTTAATATATTGTGCAGAAGCACGGACTGGCGATGAGGTCACGTCTATCCCATCGAGAGACTACGAGTGACCAAAAGAGGGACCTATTTCCCATTGCCGAAGGCACGATATTGTTTTCATATTAGGGTGGAACTATTCTGCTGATCATTCCTACAGGCAAGAAATTAAGCATAGCATTGACGCACTTAGTAACAAGCCTCCTAATCTCATTAGTAAACTAGGGCTTTCTATATACGTTTACGATTAGTAAAACCGGGAATGCTCTCCTCAATACATGACATGACGAGATCAAGAAAGCATGCCCACGCCATGTCAACATCGTTACTAGCTGACGTCACATAATTATCAGGCCGCCACATAATTATCTGGCAGCCACATAATTATCCAGCCACCGCTAGATAATAAGTGGTGGCAGCCAGAGAAAGGGTCCCTATATACAATCCACTTGTCAACAAAAGTTCACCTCTTAAAGGTAATCGTACACGTTTGGTAATGACTCCAAACAAATATTAGCATAAAAACTTACTTGATAAGCAACGGAGAGCTGTTGATAGTATAAAACATTGTAGGAAACGACTCCCTCTGAAGTAACGTAGTTTTTGAGAAAGAGGTAATTTCTCACTAAAATAATAAACACTTTTTATTCCCATCTGAAAGCACACAAATTTGTACAACAAGGGTGGTGTTTTTTTCATCATTTTCTTGCAACTTCAATGACCAATATTGAGCCCAAATTTTCACAGGCTTGTTATTTTATGCATATGTTGGGATACACCAAGTGAGAACACTGGTCTTTGACAATTTCCAAACGTGTTCAGTGCCTTTAAAGGCCTTGTTATTTCTCGCAACTCAAAGAATAGACAAGAGTAGACCTATGAGGTTTTTGGTTTTCTTGTATATGCGCCCTGAGCACAAGTTCCCTACTCACGTGACTATCTCTGAACAATTTTACAGATTTCCCTAACAGTTGCAAATCCACTCACAATTTTCTCGAAACGTCTTTAAAGGGATTGTATACGTTGAGTAATTGGAACCCACTGTTTGTTTCAATCCTATTAGTTGTAGATATATACCATAAAACTAAACTGTGAAAATTTCATTTCAAAAGGTGGTAGCGTTTTTGAAATATTGCCGAAAATCTGGAGCGGTTATGTCCCCACGCAGGAAGAATAATCTGCAATTGGAATACACAATCTGAGAAACGTTTTATACTGCAGTAACGCTTCTCAGATTCAAATTTTTGGGGATACACGCATGTGATATATTTTTCCATAATCGCAGTACTTCGTAGTGTAAAGTTTCTCAAAATTCATTATAGGCCTACTATCCAAAGCTGCTGTACTTCTTACCAAGACTTACCAAGTAAGTTTTTGTTGCCATTAATTTTCAGAGTCATTACCAAATGTATGCTTTAAGTATGCCATGGAACGTTAAAATTAATCTAACGTATAAGACTTATAATAAATATTATTATTGAAAGAACTCTAACCCCAATCTCTCCTTAAAATAAAAAACAGATTATGCCTATTTATGTAGGCCCTAGCTTTATGATTCAGCTTTGGCCGATTCGACGTTAAAATTGATTGTAGTTTTCTGAGGTTGATGATTATTAACTTTCACACCTTTTTATGGAAACATTATTGATACAAATTTTGAAATTAAATGCAACTTAGATTTTGTTGACACCCGAGTCGGACGTTGTTCCACACGACCACTCAAAATAATTTTAAGAAGAAGTCATTTTTAATTCCACCAATTCCATTCTACATTAAAACCAAGGTTCCATTCATCGATCCCCGTAATCAACGCGAGAAAACTTCGAGGTCACTGTTTAGTGACGTATAATATCACGTGGTTGAAAAAATGGTTTGCGTCACTGTGCGCATGTCTTTTTTCTTGTTAACTTTTTTGGGGGTCACCACCTCTGGACCCTTCTGCGCATGTCTTTTTCCTTGTGAACTTTTTTTGACGGACATTTTTGTGCGTCCTGCTGCTGCCTGCTGCCTGCTGCCGTCCGTCCGGTCGCAGATGAGATGCCAGCTGATAAAAAGAGTTTATTTTTCGGTTTTTTTCTTAAATAAAGTCACACAATAATCAAGAGATAAAACCTGTCCATTTTAAGGAAGCCAACGGTAAGTGCCAAAACAAAATATCGTATTTGGACTGCAATCCGCCACACATATTGTTGAGGTGCAAACAAGCAGGTGCAGACAAAACTAACTAAGGCAAAAATTAAAAAACAGATCCGTATGTGCAAGTATGAAAGCAGTTATTTATTTATTTTACCATTTTGTGTGTGAATAGGTGATTAGCTGAAGCTGACACCGTTTAGTCTGTTCTTGAAGACATTCTAGGGTCGGTGACTCAACAACTTGCTTGTGCAGTGACTGTCACCATTTTATACCCTCTGTTTTATTATGCTGTCACTCACTCAGCAGACATTGTATAACATCTTTATGCTGACTAAGTCGACGTCCTTCCTTCAACAACAAGATTTAATATCGTAACATGTCGCCTTTCGTTATGGACGTATGTGTATAAATAAATTTGTCAGTGTTTTCATGCTTTCTGTCATGCTTTGCTCCTGGACATGTTGGAAGGGCAAGGCTGTTTTTTCTCACATACTCCAACGAGGGATATAATGTAAAACGTAGTGGTACTGCACAAAGGGCCACAGGCCAAGACCAGCAGCCAACATCATAGCCAAGGGCATTTGTGTAGCCAAATTGCCTCCATGTGTCACTTACTCACTATCAATCAGCAAGCCCTGCACAACTTGTGTAACGCAGGAGTACAGTCATTTGACCAGTTCGGAATCATTGACCAGTTCCGGATCACTTCAACTTTGCAATAAACCAAATAATTAAATTCCTTCTCACATTACCAATTTCTGTTGATACATGTGAAGAATAACATCCAATAAACCAACAAACCCAAAACAGGGTGCCAAACATCATCAACAAATAAATTAGGGCAATTTTTCTGAAGTTTGTCTGCGATATATTGATTGGTTTTTGTTTTTTTAATGTTGGTTCAAAAAACCTTTTTTAAGAAAAACTTTTTTAAGAATATGAAATTACCGAAATCGACATTTGGGGGGCATAGTACCCTTGACCAGTTCAGGATCACTCAACATCTCATTGCATCAAATGGTGGCACACTCAGTGAGGTAAAATCGTACGGCTGCTGTAGAAAGTTTAGTTATTGCTTTTAAGATACATTACTTCAACAAATTATTGTAGTAATATTGGGGTTTTTGTGAGAAAATGAAACTTGAAGGAAGGAGTTGCGACTGTAAAAATAGACGTTCCGGTCAATGCTGTTTTTAGACACGTTTGACTTTTTTATTTGCCTGCGCTGTCGTTTTGTGTTTTTGTCGCTGGATTTTTGCACTGCAGTTGAAGAAACTTACATGACATTCACTGGAGAAAGGAAGTCCACGTCCATACCAACACACTTCGGGGACATTTTTCAAGATTGATGCTCAGACGTTTGGAACATTTCACTGCTGTAGGGGTGTTTTTATTTCGAGAATAATCTCTTTATTTCGAGAATAATCTCTGGGCCTTGGGACTCCCCATACTAAATTGAGCAGAGGATAAAAGTTCAAGAGTCGATGGATAATTTTCCCTTTACTGTAAAAAGCTGTAAGACTTCTAAGTATTTGTTTTTGTATTTTTGAATGCTTAGCATTTTGCACTGTTTGCTATGGGGGTTTATTTAGTGGGGTGCCCCCTACAGTGTTTTTCGTGTTTGTTGACGACATCAATGACAACACAAAAATGCATTATTCACTTGAGTTACCTTTACTAAAACTTGGCCAAAGTGTCCATTTGTGTGTTTAGTTAGACAATGTCAACGATGAAGTTCACCAAATTATTTTGTTCACAACAAACTATTGAAATGCAAATCAGATAATTCACTCTGAAACAGCAACTGTGTTCTTTATTGAAAAAACATTGCATGCATTTTGTAAAACAAACTAAAAAGTTCTGTGGAAGCTATTTTGAGCAATAAAAATGACCTCAAATTTTATTCCCTCAGTAGACACGCTCGCTTGGATTTGCTAGGACACCAGTTAACAATCTGCAAGTGTTTTACCACAACAAATTTTCCCCTTTTAATTTTTGACAGAACAAGTCTGCATAAATTGTTCCATGGGATTTCTGTTGACTCAGGTTTCAGCTACATCATGGTGCAACAAAGTAGAGTAATGTTTTCCTTCATGGTCCTCGGCATCATACACCCTGTATGTAAGTATCGAATTACATCCAAGATTCTTTCTTTTACCAGGTTTTACCAAGTTTGTTGTTGCTTTCCATCCTTTTTAGTGTAATATTATCAGGGCTTGAAATTTAGATTGTTCCGCAGTCTCAAGGCCAGCGTCGGGCCAGTAAACTTTACTTCAATACAAGTGGCGGTCTTATGTTTTTGAATAATAATACTTAATAATACGCAGTTATTATATAGCGCTTTATACTCCCAATGGGTGTCTCAAAGCGCTCAGTATTTTTCTACAAGGTAAGTGGAGTTACGTGTTGAAGTATGAGACCTATTCCTTTGCATAGCACCATGTAATGGTTTACAAGGTGCTGTGGCGCAATATGCAGCCAATCAAACCAGGAACACCGGGGCGAACCCCTTCTCGTGATGATAATTGCACTGGGTTCTTTTACGAGCATTACACAACACACGGGACCTACAGCTTAACGTCCCATCCGAAGGACGAAGCATGAGGTTAAGTGTCTTGCTTAAGGACACAAGTGTCACGACTGGGATTCGAACCCACACTCTGCTGATCAGAAACACCAGAGCTTGAGTTTGGTGTTCTTATCCGCTCGGCCATGACACGCCAATACTTCACTGTAGCTTTAATTTAAACAATTCAGGACTGGAATGACATGGAGGTCATGACCTCTGTTGCCCCTAGTCTTGGCCTTGGTGCCCCGTCAAAACTTTCCCATAGACTTTAAGATTTTCCAATGGAAGTGCCCTTTGCAAAATAAAAATGGCCCTGCCCTCTCAAAGATGAAATTCCAGGTCTGAAATTATGTTCAAATGTTGACTTTGAGTCTGATAAATATATTCTAGTCTTGTTGAGTATTGAAATATTTCCCTTTAGACAAATGAGATAAATCTTCTATTGGTGCTTGTTCAAATAAAATAAAAAAGTTATTGGGACACTATATGTGATATTTTTTTTCTCATTTTGATTCTGGCCTTGTATTACAAATGTTCTTGTCCAGTAAATATTTTGAGCTACAAGCCCTGCAGTCTTGTCTTTTCTTCGCCCAAATTATTTTGAGCTCTGATTATTTGCATGAACAGTTACTTTTTAAAAAAGATTTTGGGTGACATAAAATGCATCTAGATGGGTAGAATAAATAAATTTCCTTCCTCAGGTTCTCCACAAACACACCATACAAACATCCATCAATTCCGTGGTCAAGTTTAAGTTATCAAATAATAAGCCACAAGGGAAACTGACTGGGTAAATTTTTTAATGATTTGGGTTTGAACAAAGAAAAATTGACTAGAGCGGGATTTGAACCATCGACCTCCGATTAACGTGCCGGCACTCTACCAACTGAGCTATCTAGCCCTATGTTGGTAGTCTCCCTATTTTGTCAATATCTTTGTTCAGGGGTGCCAGAAAGTCGCATCCCCTTAAGGTGATCCCCTGGCTGCCGCTTCCCAGGTTGTATCGTTAACTTGGGTGTGGCTACACGGCAGTTAACGGTTGTATGGCTTCTGACTGGCACCCCCGAACAGAGATAATGACAAAATAGGGAGACCGCCAACATAGGGCTAGATAGCTCAGTTGGTGGAGTGCCGACCCGTTAATTCGGAGGTCGTTGGTTCAAATCCTGCTGTAGTCAATTTTTCTTTGTTCAATCCCAAATCAAGTTTAAGATTTTGTCCCCCATATTTTTGTTGGGCTAAAAAAATGTTTCCGCGGCAATCAAAATAAGTAACAGGGATTTGCGGGGTCTTCATATATCAAATACTATTTCCTCAAGTTTGACAGCTCTTCAGATGGAGGTATTTCTCTGGAGGATTGGTACTGGTGTAAACATGATAAAAAGACAGCTTTTAGATTGAAACTGCCCAATTTCCAATCCTGTACTTTGTCGTTAAAGACACTGGGCACTTTTACAATTACTCAAAATATATATTAGCATAAAAACTTACTTGGTAATGAGCAACGAAGAGCTGTTGATAGTATAAAACATTGTGAGAAACGACTCCCTCTAAAGTAACGTAATCTTTGAGAAAGAGGTAATTTCTCACTAAAATATTTGAATCTGAAAAAGACTTCAGGCCTGAAGCCTTTTTCAGGCATCTGAAAGCACACAAATTTGTGCAACAAGGGTGTTTTTTCTTTCATTATTTTCTTGCAACTTCGATGACCAATTGAGCCCAAATTTTCACAGGTTTGTTAATTTATGCATATATGTTGGGATAGTGAGAATACTGGTCTTTGACAATTACCAAGTGTGTCCAGTACCTTTAAGCATTGGTTTGGGTTTTGTTTTTCTGTATATGCAGTAATCGATGCAGCGGTAGCCCGAGTTAAGCCTCAAGAGGAGGATCATAGGTGGCATGAACAGCTTGATCCCAAAGGTAACAGCTGAGTTAATTGAACAAGCCCTTTTTGTGTTAGATTTGAATAATGTCTGGTACAATGACTTGCTTGATCACAAGTTACTGCTTAAATTTTAATTCCTCAGACTATTGAGACTGTTGCTAATGTTGATAAAATTATGCATTCATGTCTTTGTTCACATGCGTATTTATTTCTCACATACAGAGCATGACACTGACGTTCTAGATGACCAAGGGTAAGTTAGCGCTGTTCAAATATGAATAACCATTGTACTTACAGTTAATCTAATTCAAAAAACTTGATCTTGTTATTAGGCCCTAACTAATTTCAATTAAATTCAACAAACTTATGAATGTTACAAAACTATGAACATTTCAAAAAATGAAATCATTTATTGTTTTGGTCAATGGAAGTTCATATGAGTTTAGAAACCAAATACTCTCCACTAAATTGAACAATCAGACATAATACAGTGCCTTTAACAGCAGCTGCAAGATATACATGTTTTTTCATGTTTGCATCATGGACAATGAACTTGACCTCAAACATATAGAAAGATATGTATGTTCACCTTGAAACTATAGAGGGCTCGGAAATTTGTTGTGATTTTTGTCCATAGAAGTTTGTCCGGCTGAAAGATGTCAAGGGTACAAAAAGTCCTTTAATGTTTTGTTGAAGAATAAGTTTATCATTTCAGAACAATTTGATATGATCATGGGTAACAAAAGTTAATCAAGCAAATTAAGGGGAACAAAAGATGTCCACAACTACAATAAGAACAAGTTTTGTGTTTGATTTAGATGTTTCTGTATTCCAAGTACACTTTCATAGGATGGTGATACGTTTACTTTCAAAAACAAGATGGTTTTTTTTTCTAGAAATAGTATAAGCTAAATTTGAATGCTCAAAATTATAAGTTTCAAACTGGAACAAAACCAGCTAGCCATTTTCCACACCATCTAGTCATGTTAAATTGAATGTGTCTGTTTTTTATTGCAAAAATGTATCGAAGATGCCATGATTGGTACTCATGTTTACGAAACAGATTTCCTGGGGGATAAAACCCAAAACTTACAGTGTGGTGTTTCCCTCTCAGTTCATTGGAACAAATAAATACCTTTTTAAAGTAAAAGTAAACGGGTATTCAAAAGTTATTGAATGTAGTTTTTCAGTTTATCATATTAAACCTGTGATTGGTCAAGATGTTCCTGGTTTCAGGATATTTTCAAAATTTGTCCTATGCCTTGAAATGCATAAACTGACCATCCAACGAGAAAGGCATAACCCTAGGTTGTATCCGAACCTCTAGTTTACACTTGTGTGGTGTGGAGTCTGAAAATCCTCCAAAATGTATTAGATGTAGCCTGGAAGTTTTAGATAAAGATGAGACCTCCATCCATTTTGAAAGATTTTTCCTTTTTCTGTAAAATCACACCCACCCTGCATATTAATGCACATACATGTAGTTGGATTTTGAAATTTTGAACTCAGTCATAAATTTGTGGTGAAGTGGTCTGTCCCGGTCGTCATTATGGGAAAGCTCCATTAAAAAATTTCCCAGTTTGGCCACAAAAACTCTGAAAGTATCCTTTTCAGTGAGTGAGTTTGTTTACATTGAATTACTTGGGTCATTAAACTTAACGGATGAGCAGTTAATTTCCCTGGGGCATTTAGCAGCAATTCTGGTTTGTGCTTGATCCAATTAAGTTCACTGTTTGGAATACCAATTACATGGAGATAACAGGTTTAAGTTGCCAGACGAAAAGGCGTCTTTTTAGCCTCTTTCTTTAATGGTGCATTTCCGTATTGATATAAGGGGGAAGGAAGGAGGAACGTACTCTGCTGAAAAAGGATGAGCATTCGTCAACAATACAAAATCTACCTGTCTCAAATATATAAGATAAATCTCCTGCAACTAATTTATTTCTTAACAAAATAGTAGCAGTAGGTACATAGTATAAAAACAGCACAGCACAGTAAAAAAACTGTTGCAACAGAATTATAACATGGAGGTCAGAGGTCAGCACGTGTCTGGCTATACACTTGTGTACTATTCATACAAAATTACAACAAAACAATTAGTCTATCCATCAAAAAAACATTATTTCACTAATGGCATAACCTCAAATGATACTCACTGGGGGCTCTATAAAACTATCCCTCCCCGATGACAACCATTAGGCCCTACAAACTAAGGAGAAATCGTGAGCTCTTTCTCCCTGCCGAAAGCCAAACAGGAAAGAGAAAGGTCCTTAAAGGCACTGAACACGTTTGGTAATTGTCACAGACCAGTATTCTCACTTGGTGTATCCCAACATATGCATAAAATAACAAGCCTGTGAAAATTTGGGCTCAATTGGTCATCAAAGTTGCAAGAAAATTATGAAAGAAAAAAACACCCTTGGTACAAATTTGAGTGCTTTCAGATAGGAAAAAAACTTCTTGCAAGAAGTTTTTATCATTTTAGTGAGAAATTACCTATTCTCAAAAACTACGTTACTTCAGAGAGAGTCGTTTCCTACAATGTTTTATACTATCAATAGCTCTCTGTTGCTTGTTACCAAGTAAGTTTTTATGCTAATATCTGTTTTGAGTGATTACCAATCGTGTACGATACCTTTAAAGGTCACAGACTATAAGTAAGTTGCATTGGAAGCATGAACACAGAGGGCGCACTTGGTATCCCTACATTTGATTGATTGGAGCAATTATAAGTTACATCCGTGTGAACAGCGGCTTATTCTATTAAAACAATATCTAATTGAAATGGACTCGACCATAGTATTCATGTAATGTTTGTTTGTAAAAGATCATTTTGCACAGCCTGACATGAGCAGAATGAAGTTTCAAGGCCTGCTGAAATCTACTTTCGGCAAATATTGTGCCGTTGTGAATGTCATTGGTTGTTGGGGATGAAGCGATTTAAGGTCGCACACACAAAGGATGTATTCACTGTGTAATATTTGACAGCTCAAACTTACATGTATTAAAGGATTGGTCTTTTCTTACCTGTGCGTGTACAACATACATGTTTGCAGTTGAATTGTAATAAATGCATTATTTACTTTACCCATAGTCTGTTATGGTGAGGAGGCATTTTTTTAATGCCATTTATGAAAACATGCGTTATTTTGTGGAAAAAAGATAACATAGGGTTAGCACAGCTTTACAATCTACAGGAAAATTGCCAGCATGAGTACAACTTGGAGTTGTCAAATGAATATATTAATTAAATTTAAAAAGAAAAAGAAAAAAAACATGTTTTGAAGAATCCTGCAGATTTTTGTTCTTTTGTTTGACAATCAAAAGCATGGGGCATCATTTGTCTAGTTTTTGTAACTAATATTAACCTCCATTTTGATGTTTAGATGTTGGAAAGTTGCAGTTTTCTTTAAACCAGATTGTCTTTTGAGCAAACCGGGACAACCAGGAGGTTTTTAAATTGGCAAAGGTCAAATGACCCATTTTCAACTTTACCAATCTGATATTTCTCATTTTGTCTACACTCTGTCATAAACAATCAAAATATCCGAATGAGGTTGAAATCTTAATGATTAAGAATTTGAAAAACCAATACTGCTTTGAGGTTAAAACTGTAAAGGAAATGTTATCAGAACAGTGCTGCTTTCTGTCTTTTTTTGGGGTCACAAGTTTTTGGAGGATAAATTTGTTATCCCACACAAACTTGTGGAAAAAGAGAAAATTATAGAGCATCTGTGTCGCATAATAATAGGAAACCAAAATGCTATGTTCGTAGCCTATTCCACGCAGGCTTTTGGTCTAACTAATAATTATTTACCATTATTATAATTGCTTTAACAGAGTTTTTAACTCCCCCAATCATATTTCACACATTTGCTAATGGTACACAGATCCCCTCCTGAATATAGTCAGACTCAATTCTTTTCCAATTATAAACACCCAGATTGCACAATGTGGCGGACGACTTTCAGTCTATTTTGGATGACTTCTTCGGCCCAGATGAATCCGGGATGCCAGACTTCAACATGTCTGCCGTGATGCTATCGGCAGAGAGACAGAAGCATGAGATGGAAATGAGAGCTCCATATTCTCAGGCAACGTCCTTCGCAAGAGAACCCCTCATACCAAATGCGATTCTGAAACGACTCAGTGTAAGTTGGAACTCAAACTTATGAAAGTGTTTGATTTTGATTTTTCCAATGAAGAAATAATGATGTTAGAAAAGCCTGCCAAATCTTTCAGCGTTCTTCCTTAATTGTGGTCCGCTGGCCAAATGCCAGATAAAACACCTGAGGACCAGTCAAAATTCACTCCAAATGGTCCTGCTGGCTAGTTCAGTGTTGAAAAGCATCCCTATTTGATATGAAATATGGACTAGAGAAAATGCTGGGCGGACTAGTGAAATGACAAGCTGACTGGTCCCGCTGGCTAGTCATTTAAAAAGTCAAGGGTAAACCCTGTCATTCCAAATGCTGCTTTCAAGATGAATTGCATGGTCAACTTTGGGAAAAGAGTAATCACTAATTTTCTTTTATTACACATGGACAAAAGAATATTGTAGTTTGGACTTGTTTAATGTTTGTTCTTAAGATTTAGATAACAGACCTCATAGCTGTTTATGAATTCCAAAGTTTGAGCATTCCCCAAAAATTATGTACATCTTTTGCATGGCTACATTTTACACATTCCTTAAATGGTGCCCTCTATTGACCTGAATATTGTGCATACTTTCAGCCAATCAGGGAACAAAGATTACATAACGTGTTTCCCATTGAGAAAGGTGTGTTATTCTATTGTGAATGAGCAGTTAAGTTTTGATTTGATTGAAATCAAGTACAGTATGAATTGGGCAAATTTGTTTGTTGCAAATCCGAAGCCAAATTGATTCCATTCGGCAATATCCTGTGATGCAAAAAACTTGATACATTATGAGAATAATGCCATGGCTTGAGGGACAAGTGTCTATGCAGGACAATTCCAACAACTCCATAAGTTTCAAACCGGAAGATTTCAAACCTCCACCCATGCCCCAAGCAAAATAAAACCTAAATTTAACTTTCAAAGGTTCCATGATTTGTGGAGGTTTTTCTTCCTATTTTTTCAGTTCAACTCAAGTTCAGTTTTTTTGTTTTTTTCACAAATAAAAGGAGGATTGTTTACTTCCTGGTGTGCTTTTAGAATTATTAACAAATTGATGAAAAAAAATCCTGTACGATGCACATTATTGAAAGAAAACAGCCTGAAGGAATTCAAACAGAGGAGATTTAAGGTCTTGGAAAAAGCAAAATTGAACCCTGTTCAGCTTCAGCACTCGGTTGAACAAAACCACTTCAATGTAATCTGTAGGTCACTGCACATTGCAATTCAATGCAGTGTATTCAGTTGCTCATGTAGTGAAGCTTATTCAGTTCTTGTCAAAAGTAAAAGTGCACATTTTTATCTATCATAAAATAACCTCCCAGAGGGAGTGCACTCATACCCCCTACTGGACTGTGGTGAATTCTTATAGTTATACTCGTAAAGTGCATTGAGGCGTTATTGTGAAATGCGCTATATAAGAACTAGTTATTATTATTATATTCCAAGTGAGCAACATTCTGAATGATGAACCCCGGGAATTACACATATCAGTTTTGATAAAGTTTGCCATCAATTTTTGAAAGAGTGTTTTTGACCTTTTTGTACTTGTTTATATAATTCTAATTCCCAATGGTGTTTTTCACGTAAATGACACACAATATTAATATGATAATGACTTCTTCACAGCCAGAGATTATTTGGAATATGACTGCAGTTGAGGTATTCCAGCTCCTACAAGCAACTGAAGTCACCTATGAGTCTCTGACACACTTACTGAGTAACCTTCCAACTGAGGAGTTTGGCCTGATCTTTGACATCGCAAGAAGTAGTGATGAGCAAACACAGGTTAGCTATTGTGGCATTTTCTGTGAATTCCTGGTTCCTTTATGCCCCGCTGGCGAAGCCGAATGGGCATATAGTGTTTGCCTTGTTACATTGTGTAACTGACAGCAATAGACCCCTTGCATAATGCACAACGCTGTTGGTACGCTGAGGTCACGCGCACGTTTTTACGCACCAAGAACCGCCATCGTCCAATGATCTGCCTCCTTTTGCCTCAGTGAGGGCGCTGTTGAGAGTGTGACATCATAGGGGGGGTCTATTTGTTTTGTTTTTCCTGTTCCTGCCTTGAATATTCATTATGAAGGTTTAAGATTAAACCCAAACTGTTTTCCATGTTGGATATTGCAGGCTTTTTCTGTATACAAAATAGAAATCATCCTGACCAATAATACGAGTTTCATGAACAAAAAATGTAAAAAACAAAACAACGGCAGGCAGAATGTTATTTATGTGCTAATCAGGAGAACAAATGTTTGCCCGCAACTTTTTGGTTATAACCTTTCCATGTAAAGATGACATTATAGTGGAAGTACTTCTTAAGTCTATGTAGAGCCCCTAAAGGGAGAGGCAAAACAGCAATAGCAGTGGTAAAAACAAAAACAATACAACTCCAGACTTGATTACACATAGCGTATTTTGTTACCTCAAAACAAAGTTTTGTTTTCAATAAATCATTTGGAGACATTCTAGTATTAGCCGTGTGCAAATTTTCCCTAAGGTTTCAAACAGGTTATACGCATAACCAGTAACACCTACAGGGCAGCTTTAGGATGCAGCTAAACAAAACAAAACACTCGCAAACTTCCTAAGGGCTGATCTTACTGATAGCCATGACAAATCACCACAATAGACTGTGCAAGTCTCGCGCATATTTGAACTTCCGGGACCATTGTGGTCCTGGCCATATGGAGATTTACGTGGCCAAGATTTTGTTTTGTCAATTATTTTAGTTTAACGTAGTTTATGACCATGGGAAATACATATGTTGTTGGGAATGTAATTCTTAGTGATACAACAAATTAAGAGTACAATAATTTCAAAAATATAACAAAGAAAACCCGAGAATTAAACTTGACCTCAACATTTTAAAATTTTGTGCTCACCTCCGATCACAAAACTTATATAATCGCTTGTTTTGGATGCGCGATGATAACCGCCAGATGCTGTAATTGCAACGTGAAGCCTTTCCATAGCAGTCTATGGTCGTTGAGGCGTCAGCGTCCTCTATAAGGTTGGAAGTGCCCTTTGCGAAATGAAAGCTGCCCTAGGTGTTTGTCCTCTATAAAATGCGTTAAGCGTTAATTTTACGCCCGTGTGACCATTGCAAATCCGCACTAAGGGTTTCTATAAAGTTAACATCAAATAAGCATCCTTGTCCCAGAGTTTTAATTTTGCTTCAATAATAATTAACACATTATTTGTTTATTTATTATAAAAACAAAAACTGATTTTATAAACATGTAATGAGTATTTTTTTAAACAAATTCACAGGTTATAGTTGCTCTTTATATCCATACTAAAACAATATTTTCAAGTTCAGCTTTAAACAAAGAAATGTCATAAAAGAGGGAGGCCATCTTTTATCCTTTGTTTAGTATAACTCCAAGTATGCAAATTTGTGGTAAAGGCGAAGCCATTAAAGGGGCACTAGAAAATCGTGATCAAAGCAAGCCTTTGGCTGTACATCAGGCCTGGAATTACACGGAGGCCATGGCCTCTGTTGCCTCACTCTTGGCCTTGGTGCCCCTTTAAGATTCTCCAATGGAAGTGCCCTTTGCGAAATGAAAGTTGCCTTGCCCTCTCAAAGAGGAAATTTGCTTTCGAAAATTTGTGAAAAAAAAATGCTTCATCAATTTACTTTGTGCCCAATTACATGAAGGAGTAATTTTTCTGTCAATGCCCAGTGCAGACTGAATGAAGGCTTAGTTCATGAATTGATGTTTGTCATAGCACATTATAGAGCTAACTATGCCAACGGCAGTGGCGTAACCAGCAGGGGAGAGGGAGGGGTGGGCAGCAGAGGGGGGCCCCTGTTCATAATTCTCCTTGCTCTCCCCTCTTGCCCCCCCCCCCACCAAATGAGATTTAAAACAAAATGCACAAAGGAGTGGTTCTATACATAAGAAAACATCAAAACATTTCGTCTTTGCCCCCCCCCCCTAAAAATGTCTGGTTACACCACTGGCCAAGGGCCTATGTGTTTTTACGCCATGGATGATTGTAGCGAAGGAGTCGATGATGCAATTTGAGTTAAGCTTGAGTAATGTTGTATGGCATGTCGTGGCCGAGCGGTTAAGAGCACCAGACTCAAGCTCTGGTGTTTCTGATCAGCAGAGTGTGGGTTCAAGTCCCAGTCATGATACGTGTGTCCTTGAGCAAGGCAAATTGCTTCTCTCCACCCAGGAGTACAATTGGGTACCGGCGAGAGCTGGGGAGTAACCTGAGATGGACTGGCATCCTGTCCTAGGGGAATAGAAATATTCTCAGTCGTTTAATGCCAAGGAAACCGGGTATAAACACTGCCCTGATGAGCCATATTGGATCGGGACAGACTTTACTTTACTCTTGTTGTAGCCATGACGGTTGTGATGCCTTGCAAGCTCCTCATGGGTTAGGAAAGTAACAAACATCAATGTTGTCATAATATGGTGATGTAAAAGAGCTTGCTTGTCTATAATATAGCAAGGTTGCGTGTGTGGAGACTTGTTTCATTTGATCAGTCTAATGTAGTGGAATAGGGGAATCGTACAATCGATGCGTAGGGATCGCTCCCTTCCTTCCTTCGGAAATATCCTTCACATGGTTGCCATTTGCATCTTTAAATCAAGAGCGTATGAGTGCTGAAATAAACCAAGCACAACGGCCCTTCAAGATCTACTGATGTTATATGCACTGCTCATTCAATTCAAGTGATACATCTTCTGACAACCAGCTGTTTGTATTCTGAATTTATTTTAACTCAAAGTCTAATTTATATTAAAATGTCAAAAGGCAATTTCACTCAATTTAAAAGTAAGATTTGACAGTATGTTTTCCTCAACTTCACACATTGTTAACTCTATACAAGCAGCTGCTCATTCCTTTATAACAAATAAAATGAGCTCTGTCATGTTTTTTGAAAAAGAAATGGCTTTCAGTAAATTCATAATTTTGGAATTGCAAAAATGTTGAGGCTGTTATCAAATAAACAATTAAATCACCTAACAACTTTTCAAACCCTATTGAGCTTGTTTGTACACTGTTTTTAAATTTGTATAGACTGTATGAACAAAATACAAACCCTTAATCTAAATTAGGGGATTTTTAACAAGACCAACAGAGTAAGTTGTTTTCATTGAACAGAAAGGAAAAAGAAATGGCTTTAGTAAATTTATAATTTTGGAATTGCAAAAATGTTGAGGCTGTTATCAAATAAACAATTAAATCACCTAACAACTTTTCAAACCCTATTGAGCTTGTTTGTACACTGTTTTTAAACTTGTATAGACTGTATGAAAAAATACAAATCCTTAATCTAAATTAGGGGATTTTTAACAAGACCAACAGAGTAAGTTGTTTTCATTGAACAGAAAGGAAAAAGAAATGGCTTTCAGTAAATTCATAATTTTGGAATTGCAAAAATGTTGAGGCTGTTATCAAATAAACAATTAAATCACCTAACAACTTTTCAAACCCTATTGAGCTTGTTTGTACACTGTTTTTAAACTTGTATAGACTGTATGAAAAAATACAAATCCTTAATCTAAATTAGGGGATTTTTAACGAGACCAACAGAGTAAGTTGTTTTCATTGAACAGAAAGGAAAAAGAACTGGATTTCAGTAAATTTATAATTTTGGAATTGCAAAAATGTTGAGGCTGTTATCAAATAAACAATTAAATCACCTAACAAGTTTTCAAACCCTATTGAGCTTGTTTGTACACTGTTTTTAAACTTGTATAGACTGTATGAACAAAATACAGACCCTTAATCTAAATTAGGGGATTTTTAATGAACAGCAAGCCAATGACTAGTCTTGGCCCAAGACATCAGTGATCGATAGCGGAAAGTGTACTGCGCTCGTTGTAAATCGGTATAGCTCGCCCTCTTACGGCAGGGATCAAGACTAGCCAATGACTAATACTATCAGTAAAAACTCAACAACAGAAAATCGCCTAGTTCTACTTACATTTGGCGTCGCCCAAATAACAGGGCTCGCAATTTACACTGGACCGCAGGCCAGTGCAGGCCAACAAAGTTAGGACTGGACAAGTTCGGCGGTGTTGTGTTTTAAATAATAATGCCTAACCTCATCTTTAATTTTAAAAGTTATGTTCAAATGATGACTTTGAGTCTGATAAATATCTTTCGATTCTGTTGAGTATGAAAGTACTGCCCATAAGATAAAAACAAAAAACAGGTTAATTTTCATTCTGGTCTTGTCATAAATTTTCTAGTCTGCAGTCAAATTTTGAGCTACAAGCTACAAGTCTTGTAGATTTTTTTCACCAAATTCAAGCCATGGTTAACCCATGGTTAACCTATGGTTAACCCATAGGTTAACCAATGGTTAACCATGTGGAGAAACAGCTAATAGGCTGAAATTCACTGCTAATAGCTTCACCCAGTGGCATATAGGCATTCAATTTGTAATCTGAACAAAAGTGTCTGTAATCAATGCTACGGAAGTAATATTACTCTAGCTTCACTTTAAACTTGTTTTCATAGTTTCATAGTTTCACAAGCCTGGAATTTCAAGGCCATTTTCAGTTTTTCAAAGGGCACTTCCTTTGGAAAATCTTAAAGTCTATGGGAAACCTTTGAAGGGGCACCAAGGCCAAGACCAGGAGCAATGGAGGCCGTGGCCTCCATGTAATTCCAGGCCTGGTTTCAAACATAGTTGGCATTGAGGCAATAAGGATCACCCGGCACAGATTTTCTAATTATTATTTCTGGTTTATTTAAATAATGCATTTGTAGCCCAGGGGCTAAATTGTTTACAATTAAAGATTTTAGAAACATTGCAATGTATATAATCACTGAAACGTAACACAAGTCTAGTTTTATATTTGTGTGGCATTTGCGTTCCATCCATAGGAACTTATGCTTTGTTGTCAATCCTCAGGATTCAGTCCCGGATCCAATTATTGGGAAAGCTGTTATTGAGGCTTGCTCCATGCAGTGGGGTCCTGTGAGAGATTGGAGCGCATCTCAGATGGCCAGAGTTGGCCCGATGCTGACCAATCTTAATACAGAGCAGATCAAACAACTCAACCAACAAACATTGCCAGTGGTGTAAGTACTTACAATTAAAGGGACTGTATACGTTTGGTAATTGGAACCCTCTGTTTGTTTCAATGTTATATAGTTGTAGATATATACCATAAAACTACCCTGTTAAAATTTTATTTCAAAGGGTGGTAGCATTTTTGAGATTTTGCCGAAAATCTGGAGCGGTTATGTCCACGCAGGAAGAATAATCTGCAATTGGAATACACAATCTGAGAAACGTTACTGGTATCAGTAACGCTTCTCAGATTCAATTTTTGGGGGATAAAAAGTGATATCTTTTTCCATAACCGCAGTACTTTTAGTGAAGAGTTTCTCAAAATGCATTGTACTATCCAAAGCTGTTGTACCTCTTACCAAGTAAGTTTTTATTGCCATTAATTTTCAGAGTCATTACCAAACATATACAGACCATTTAAGCAACTTTATATAAATTGGTCAGACTCTTTTTATTCTGGTTTGATGAACAAAATAGCTGTTATTTTTTTCTTTAGATGTTAAGGAACTATTCTCTTTTATCGCTATTCTAAGCACTGTGTGTACTGTTCCCAAAAGCTCCTTGGAATCAATAACTCCAGGGTTACCAAAAGGTGGTCATTCCAACATTTCAAACTATGTAGTAAAAATTTGGATGCCTAGTTCAGACCTTTTTGTCAGCAGTGGCTCACCCCTGAATGGAAGACTTCAGCTCTTAACACGTTGACTGCCATTCATAAATTCGTAGGGGCATTCCCATTTGCCAAGCATCCAATTTTAGTGGTGCGCATGCGTGCATACCAAATAGGTATTTTTGTTGTGTGTCTACATGTTGTGGCATACAAATTCTAACGATGTGTGCTCACCACTGCCAGAAGCGTATTCGTTGCGTTCTCAGTGATGCCAGTGTATTCAATTCACTATACAAAAACATTTCATTCTCTACGAGTATACTCGTAGTGGCAGAATCCGTTACACAGGTTACTACGAATATACTCGTAGGCGGCAGTCAACGTGTTAAACACCACCCACCCCTAGTGTTCCTCCTCTCACAAAAAAGGAAAACACCAGGCCCAATTTCATATAGCTGCTTAAAAAAAGTATTGCTTAATAATTTTCTGCTTAGCAGAAATGAGCAGAATACCAGTCACAAATTATGCATGTGACATGGTAGTTTGGCTGGTAGCCTTAGTCTGGTAAACATAATTGTGTTGTGCTTAGCTACTTTTGGTGCTTAAGCAACTCTATGAAATTGGGCCCTACTGAGTTCCAAAAGTAAACAGTAATACTACTAACAATCGTCAATAGTCACCCTTCTTGCGTTCCTGAACGAATTTGGGAGCAAATGACAGAAGTCTTTCTCTTTTTAACATGTTTAGCTTGGACACCTATGCCAGATTGCATTACCTTGGTGCTGAGGCAAACACCCTGGTGCATCATGCCATGAGATTATGGGGACCTATCAATACATGGAATGAAACTCGGCTTCATTCTCTGGGGCCGCTCTGGACATTACTAAGCCCAAGAGATCTCAGACAGATCGACCCTGACCATGTAAGTAAATTGTCCTATCATTCAGTGGATTTAGGGGAGTAAGTGTAGGGGTGGGACTTAGGACATGTTTCCCCATTCCTTTTTATGTCTCTATGGCTCCCAAGTTCACCTTGCATGTTTTGATTTGACACATGTTTTAATTTGACACATGTTTTGATTTGATTATTTTACATATGCCATCATGTCATTCAAATCTGTGCTGACTTTTTAAATTTTATATTTGAGGATACTGACAAGAAAATGTGAAAACAGTTAGACACTTTCCGTTGGAGGTCCTTTGTCCTCTCACATAAATTTTCATTTGGAAAGTTAAGGTTATTTTTCTCACATTAAAATTAATGAGGTCAGTCAAACTTATAACCATCAACAAATTAACTTTTAACAAGAAAAAGCACTTTGATAGTTTTGCATAGTGATGATTTCCACACCAAAACTTCATTCCAAAAATTATTTGACTTTCATTTGTTTCGTTTAAAAGCCACATTTTTCATTTGTCTTAATATAAAAATACTGCTAGAAAATGTATTTATGTTTTACCCTTCATATGTGTGTGTTAAGCACTGTATACTCAGTACTTTCCGGAGTCCTGTGGAAACAAATTATAGGCATATTGCTCGGGTGGGATTTGAACCCATAACCTTTGCCATTTTAGGGCAGATCTGTCTACCACTAGACCACCGAGCTTGCCCGGCTGTTAGAGGCTAGTTTGAATCTATTAGCAGCGGGGACCACAACTATGTTAAAATTGTATTAGGGAGAAATAATATTTTTTTTGTGTTCTACCCATACACCAATATGTGTTAAAGGTACGTTTTTGCTAACTGGCAGTGTAAGCACTTTATATAATCCACCATTATACATAAACTGACAAACCTGTAGAAGTTTGAGATCGATCGGCTATCTGGGTCACGAGAAAATAGTGAAAAACCGATTACACATTTGCATGTGTTATACAATGCATGAATAAAACGCTCATGAGCGATAAACTCCAATCGGAAATTAGTTTTATTTATTTCTCATCAAATCTGGCATTTCAGACAGAAATATTTCTAGGGATGTTTTCTACTATCATCAGACCGTGTAAGTTTTATGTATATCTGTGATCATAAAGAAAATTTTAATTACCAGTTCTGTAACGTTCCTTTAAGCACTGTATACTCAGTACTTTCCTGAGTCCTGTGGAGAAAAAAATCCAGTTAGTTATGAATTTCCAAATTAAATCAATCAGGTTACAAGTCTGCTACCTCTTCTTGGTTCATATGAATTTGAAAGAGAGCAAGCAAGAGCTATCATTAACATAGCGTCGGACCTACCTGAGTGGCGCTGGACACTGGAACAGGTGGGGAGGTAAGCATGCAGACCCATCTAGGCCCTTATTGAACACTTGCCAACTTTGATACATTTCTTGAAAACAACTTTCCCCTTGTTCCATGTTCTTTCTGTTGAATTGTAATTTGAGTGTGGTTTTTTTTTCAGTCACAAAATGTATGAATAAAATTCAATTCAATACAATTCAACAAGCAATGTTATCGTTTGTAATTTTAGCTTAAAGGGTACTTGTACAACATTGGTAAGAATGAAAATATAAATGCTCACAGATTTGCACATAACTTACATGGTATAAAGATGGTCATGGTAGCAAACTTCCCTTGGAATAGTTTTGCTTGAAATGCCATAGTTTTTAGGAAATGAGTAAAATAATAGTATTTATCCTGCAGGATAAATTCCGATGTTTGACAAAAAGTTAAAACACAGAAGAGGGTTTTTCACTGTTTTGTTGGGTCACATCGAGTTTGGTTACAGGTCTTTGGCAATTACCAATGTTGTACATTTGCTTTATTGGTAATGTAATGTTGTATTAGAACTTAGCACCTATGGCAATTAAAATATCAAATCAACTGTGCATTTCCATGGCTAACTTGATAGGGAGGTGCATGCTATTACCAATTTGTTTCAGAAAAATATTGTGCATCGTGGTCAAGTTCTGGGCCCAATTTCATGGCTCTGCTTAGCGCAGAATTCTGCGCTTACAGCCTATAGAATTATGTGCTTTAAAGGGCACCGTAAGCACAGATTTTTCACTTTCACTTTCACTTTCACTCTTATACTGGCTGGACTCGATGAGAGTATAATGCCAGGCTTGTGCGGGGGTATGGGGATTTATTGGAGTAGTTGTTGCTTGAAGTTGTTCAAGCTCGGTGCATTCACTAATGAGTCATCAAGGGCATTCCACTCCACTATGGTCCTTGGAAAGAATGCATATTTGTGGATGTCTAGGCGGGCACTGTGAGTTATGAAGCTTCTGCTATTTGAATGGCGTGAGCGTCGGGTTGCTGGCATTAGGTAGCGGTCACTGGGGATGTCCACCAAGTTGTTGTTGATTTTATACATGAGGGTGAGCCTGGCTTGTTTTCTCCTCTCCTCCAGTGTGCACCAACCTAACTCTTCCAGGAGATGAGTAACCGTGCCTTCTGTGCGGATGTAGTTGCCCTTGATGAATCTGGCAGCGCCTCTCTGTATTTTTTCAATGTTTTTGATGTTTCCTTTCTTGTGGGGATCCCATGCCACTGAGGCGTATTCAACATGAGGTCAGACGAGGCTAGAGTAGGCAGTCTTCTTGAGCTTTTCTGGGCAAGCGTAGAGGTTGCGTCGCACGACTTCGAGCATACGGCTGGCTTTGGAGGTAGCATGGCCTACATGGGTACTCCACCCAAGATCGTCTTGAAGGTGGACTCCCAGGTACGGATGGGATTTGGCCACAGCCAACTTTTGATTGCACAACACATAATCTCGATGTTGACGATTGCGTGCGAGCGACATATGCATTACGTAGCATTTGGTGGGATTAAACTGCATTTGCCATTCGTGACTCCCATGTATGCATGATGTAGGAGCCTTATTAATAATTTTATAGTTCTAGAAAAGTACCCAAAAATGTACATGGTGAGCGCCAGGACAGGCACGCCCCCGCGAATTGGTCTCCGCAAATTCTCAGTTTTTTCATCTTTTTTGGCTCTCTGTGGATTGCAAATACTACCAGCAGTCGTGTTTCGTACTCCTGATCAAACTGACGATCAGACTGTTCAATTTGAGTGAACACAGAACTCACGATCATCGTATATCTTGTATTTTTTGGACTTCACCATGAAGCCATGAAGTGACCACCATGTCATACACAGCTTGGTGCTACAGATTGCTTGCACTTACTACAGCCATTGTACACTGAGTAACCCAACCATGTGTAACCCACTGCAGCATAAGCTGCACTACAGCAGCAGCAAACTGAAATCGATCGGAGTTACAATGTCTCCTCAACAACTGACACTACCAATGGATGTGTTTAAATCCATCAAACAAAACAGGATCGGCAATTGGAATCATGTTCATAGGGGATGCCGTGCTGGTAAGCAGAAAGTAAGATCTTCTACTACTACTGTATGCAATGTTAAGCCTCATCAGCCCCCTAACAACCCATCTATGACTAATCTTTGTCTATTGAACTGTCAGTCAGCTTGCAACAAAGCTGATCTTATCAAAGACCATATTAGAGATCATGACATTGACATTATGGCACTCACTGAAACCTGGTTCGTATCCGACAGTGACTAGAATAAACTAGAAGGATGAAGACCCCCCAGGGTCGAGTTCAGCTGTAACTGACAAAAAAATAAAGTATAATACTGGACTGATCTGTTTAGTCCTACTGGCTTCACAATTGTTTATCATTCAAGGGCACCCCACATGGGTCTGCTGAAGTGCATCTCTCACTCCCAAGCAATGACCGCAGCACACTTCATACTACACAACGCAAATGTGATTTGTCTAATTACAGCCTGGGCAAGCTAAGGAAGTTCATGGACCAACGGGAACTGAAAGCTGCACCTGTGTCTGTTTTTGCTTCTCCTGATATGTTGGAACAAATACTGCCCTCTGGTGGGCGGGAACATCAGCAGGTATCTCACTAAAATCATCTTGTGTTTATGTAGCAAGAAGAGTTTGAAATGAAATAGGCATTCTTAATACTGAGAAGAACAGAAGACTGGCCATATCCAAATTGGTGGCTACGGCTACAGCAATGACTGTTGCTTAGGGTGTTGCTAAAGAAGACACGGCATGATGAGTCGGCAATGTAGCCGTAGCTGTAGCTGCCAAATTGGACTTGGCCTCAGATCATATTAGCCCTCTATTTCTGAAGAAACAAAAATTATGTTATGGTCTTCTTTTTTTGTGCTTTAACCAACACACAATCTGCGTCCCACCTCCTTTTCAGAAAAACACTTTGGTTCTTCGGTCAATATTATTATTCAGTATGTTTTTACTCTTTTACAAAAAGGTGCCGTCCAAAATTGAGTAAGATACTGCGACTAAAAAACAAACTATTTCCGAAGCAGATGGATTGTTACCTTAAAAATCATTTACTGAGTAAGTATGTTCCATTTAAAACAAATTATTATTGACTTTTTTTCTTGATAAATAACCGATTTTGTTTCAAATTTTCTCAGCAAACCAAGGAGATTGCAAGACTCTTGAAGAGCAGCAAGGATCCCATTGGGACTTGGGATGCAGAAGACTTCAGATCAATGGGAAGATCTGCCAGTGGACTTGATGTAGATGACTTAGAACAATTAGGTAAATATCAAACACCCTCTAATTCTTTTCAAGATCCATTTACCCTCTTCCACACAAACTTCTTGTTTTCACTTGAGTTTTCATGGGGCAAGGAAATTTTGTAATAGAGTTTTAAAAAATCCATAATGGGAATGATAAAATAACCAAGTACCATCATCAAGGTTGGAGGTGGGGGGGGCAAAAGCTGATCAAGACCCAGCTGTTATAAAATAATTGATTTGGATAGATGCTGAGAATTCAACAGAATAAAGATGCCAATTAGTTTATTGGGTGGTGGGTGGGGGAGGGGGGTAGCAACATTTCAAGACGCAATTGTGATAGAATAATTGATCTGGATAGATGCTGAGAGTTCAACAAAACGAAGATGCCGATTAGTTTCTTGGGTGGGCGGGGGGTGGCAACAATCTGTTCAAGACGCTGTTGTGATAGAATAATTGATCTGGATAGATAATGAGAGTACAACAGAACGAAGATGCCAATTAGTTTATTGGGTGGGGGCGGGGGTGGCAACAATCTGTTCAAGACGCAGCTGTGATAGAATAATATTGATCTGGACAAATGCTGAGAGTTCAACAGAACGAAGATGCCAATTAGTTTCTTGGTGTTTGTCCTCGCCGTAGCTTATTAATTTTGTTTATGTCAATTTCATACAGTCATCTTTTTTTTGTGTTCATAGATCCAGGTGTTGTACATGGAGCATTAGAGGACATAGCTGATGCTGAGTATTCCCCTCGTCAGCGCCAAGTGCTTGTAAAGAAATACCGCAAAGCAAGGGGCAGTCTGGACACTGTGAGTTAAACAAATGATATTATTCATTTTTAGATTCCACTGTAAAAGTTTTTTTTTTTTTATGAAGTTCATTGTTTATTGCCAAACTCTCGTCAGGGTAGATACTACTGGTATATTTCACAATATAGTTGTTCTTGGCGGTAATCAGAGATGACACTTTTCCAGATTTACACGGATTTCCGGTTTAAACAAAAAATAAACCTCAACTTCCGTTAAAATTTTTTTTTTTTTAATCAAGCCTGAATAAAGTTATAATTGTTTGGCCTCTAAAGCAAGTCTGCTTTGCAATAAGCGATTTTCGCTTAAAATATTAGTTTATATTGTAAAGTCGTAATTTTCCTCTTTTTGCGGCTCGGTGAGTTGTATGCCTGACTTGAACTTAAGTGCTCGGCGGTGCTACTCTTTTTGGGAATTCAATGTTGCCATCTCTGCGATGATTGCTCTGTGATAATTTGTCACAATGGTTACCACTCGCGACATTCATTCAGTGGCTTTCTGCTTTTGTCTAAGGAAAAATAATTTCATGTTTTTTTTTCGTTACCACAGTATTTGCATTTGGAAAAACTTAATGTCCATTTGAATTGTTTGAAGGGGCACCAAGACCAGGCCTGCAGCAGAATGAAACTTACTAAAATATAACACTTTTGACAAATAATGTTTTTCAATGGTCTTGGAACATTTTTGTGACATTTTATCTTATAATTTGTTCGTTGGTTAAGTCTTCAACACTTTAAAGGTATTGTGTGATTCAAGATATGCATGAACAAACAAACCTGTGAAAGTTTGAGCTCAATTGGTCATCGAGATCACGAGAAAATAGTGAAAAGAGACTTTATGTGTTTTCTGTTTTTTCAAAATATATCGCGCTTGATAAAAACTATTGTTTTACTCATTTAACGATAGCATTTTAGGCAGAAATATTTTAAGGAACCCTTTCTACCATTACTTACTTTAAATCATGTAAGTTGTGTGTGAATCTGTGAACATTTGTGTTTTTTGATCTTACCAATAGTGTACAGGGCCTTTAAGGGCAAGTCTGAACTCATTGTAGTATTCCAAGCTTGAAGGTAATGAATCATGGGTTGATTTCACAAAGAGCAAAGATTGATAACTGTGTATCAATCTTAATTGCTGAGCAAAGTGTGATGTCACAATACAAATTACTATGGTAATACTGAAAACAAGTTCTGTTCAACCATTTAAGAAAATAAACATAGATGCACAACCCTAGTTAATGGTCATTAGTCTCAAGTCAAGTTTCAAGAGTTTGAGGCGTATCGCAAGTCGAGTTTTAAATCAATTGAATTAAGTAATTAACCACAAGGGAAACTGACTGGGTAAATTTTAAAATAATTTTGGATTGAAGAAAGAAAAATGGACTAGAGCAAGACTTGAACCTCCGGATTAACGTGCGGGCACTCTACCAACTGAGCTATCAGTTTGTATCGTAAACTTGGGTGTGATTCCTGGCTATATGGCAGTTACAGGTTGAATTGCTTCTGACTGGCACCCCCGAACAAAGATATTGACAAAATAGGCAGACCGTCGACATTAGGGCTAGATAGCTCAGTAGGTAGAGTGCCGGCGTGTTAAGCTAGAGTTTGCAGGTTCAAGTCCCGCTCTAGTCAATTTGTCTTTGTTAAACCAAAAATCAATTGAATCAACTCAAGTCCAAAAACTCTGTTACTTCAGAGGGAATCGTTTCTCACAATGTTTTATTTTATCAACAGCTCTCTGTTGCTTGTTACCAAGTCAGTTTTTATGGTAATATATATTTTGAGTCATTACCAAACGTGTACAGTGCCTTTAAGTTAAGTTGAGTTGCCAACACTGCTAAAATGAGGTAATATAAAAATCCTGTTCTAGTCAATGAGTGCTGAGGAGGTGAGAGAGATGAAGGGTCTCTCTGTGGGTCTTAGTACATCTGATCTGGCACACATGGCTCCGGAAGACATCAGAGAATCTGTTGACATCTTCGCACAAAACTCCAAGAAAATGGGCAGAACACAAAAGAGAGAGATCATCAAGCAGGTAACTGATTGCTTACTTTGAAAAAAGGTCAAATTACGGTCAGCTCTTTAAATTCTTTTTCAATTGGATACATCCTAAAGCGTGTCGTGGCCGTGTGGTGTAGAGCAACGGACTCATAGCTCTGGTGGCTGAGTCATCAGGGTGTGGGTTCGAACCCCGGTCATGACACTTGTGTCATTGATTAAGATACTTAACTATAATTGCTTCTCTTCACCCAGGGGTAAATGGGTACCTGTGAGGGCAGAGATAGTTCTTGTGATTGATTTAGCTTGGTGCGCTACATATTTGGCAGCACGGGCTGTAAAATTACTCTCCATGGAGCTGAGATGGTTTAAGGAAGGAAATAAATGGCCCAGTGATCAGGGGTAATAATGTTGGAGCTCCATGAGCGTCACTGAGTGACGGATTTGAGCGCTGTATAAGAAGCCACTACTATTATCCTAAAATGATAGACCCCATTCCTTAAGTTGGATATTGTCAGCATTGCATTTTGCTATATTTACTTTGGCAATAACTTGAGCTGTTATAACAATGCTACTTTTGATTCAAATTATTTGTGTAACATTTGAAAAGTTTGTTTTGTTTTATGGAATTGTGACTGATTGTTGTAGCTCAAAGAGGCACCAGGAGGTATAGAGGACGCTATAAGAGACATGGGTGATATGGTAAAGGAACTACCACTCAAAGACATGGAGTCTCTATGCACTGCTAACTTCACTGCTTCAGCAGATACTAATTCCACTCAGATGGCTGCTGCTGGCAGAATGAACTGGACAGACGGACAGGTCTGTATTGACCCACTTAAACAATGCGGAGCGCACCTCCGCATAATGCGCATCTACCATTTCCGCCATTTTAGGAGTCGATTCCTTTGTGTTCATTTTGACTCCCAAAATGGCGGACATAGGGGCTTGTAAGTGAGCTTTGCATTGTGCAAGGGATATAGGGCCTTTTATTTTAGGACTAAATTCATTTGATATCTGCTGAATTTTGCACCCAACTCCTTGCATTGTCAAAAAAACAGAGAATATTTTTGCCTGTTTGTAGATGAAGTTGAATAGTATTTGTTTTTTTATTGTAAAATATTTATTTATTTTTGTATTGATATTTTTATGTGCGTGTAGTCAGAGGTATTGGAGTTGAAGGCCTCCGGGCTACAGTTTTTAAGTAGACTTTTTTAATTCCAGGCATATGCCTTTGTTTTTCGCTAAATACTTTGTTAATGTATGCCGTTTTTTTGTTTTATGCCGAATAAATAATACTAATAATAATAAATCAATCAAACAACTGACTGTATTTTTCTCAAAATCCATTGATTAGAGAATCATTGATAATTGCAGAGAACATCACTCACAATCATAATGACAACTACCTTTAGCCACTGGGCTAGCTCGGTGGTCTACTAGCAATGCAAAGGTCGTGGGTTCAAATCCCACCCGAATGATTTGCCTGTGGGTTTTTTTTTCACAGAACTCGGGAAAGTACTGAGTTTAACAGTGCTTAATACATATCAGTGTAAGGGTAAAAAACAAATGATATTCTTTATCCCCGATGCAAAATTATCATCTACGACAATCATTCAGTTAACAATTTTCTACTTTGTCCTGGTAGAGTATGAAACTATTCCGATGTTTCAAGAATGAAGTTCTTGGTGGGAACAAGGAAGGCAGTTCTGCTGATCTATTCACCCCATCTACAATTAGGTAAGCTAGTATACATCTACATCCACACAGTACTAAAACTACTGGCCTTATTCTGGTAAGCATTATTTTGTTGTGCTTAGCTACTTACAGTGGTAGCAACTCTAGGAAATCGGGCCCTGTTTGTCGTAGAGAGAACTTATTGAGGGAAGATCTTTACGACTTATGCGCTGAGCAATCTTCCTATGTCTTTTCAATTTGTGAACGTTTCTTTTGATAGATTCCCAAAATTACAGATAAAACTAAAAGTAGGAATGCTTTGAATCCTGAGACTGATAAAAAAGAACCCAGACTCTTGATCCTAAAAGCTTGTATTAAAGGCACTGAACACGTTTGGTAATTGTCAAAGACCAGTGTTCTCACTTGGTGTATCCCAACATATGCATAAAATAACAAGCCTGTGAAAATTTGGGCTCAATTGGTCATCGAAGTTGCAAGAAAATGATGAAAGAAAAAACACCCTTGTACAAATTTGTGTGCTTTCAGATAAGAATAAAAACTTATTGCAAGAAGTTTTTATTATTTTAGTGAGAAATTACCTCTTTCTCAAAAACTACGTTACTTCAGAGGAAGTCGTTTCTCACAATGTTTTATACTATCAACAACTCTCTGTTGCTTGTTACCAAGTAAGTTTTATGCTAATTTTTTGTTTTGAGTCATAACCAAACGTGTACGATACCTTTAAGCAGAAAATATTGCTAAAACAAATTCTGCTAAGCAAAAATAAGCAGGATACCAGTCACAGATTTTACATGTGACATGGTATTTGAGCTGGTAACCTTATTCTGGTCAGCATAATTTTGTTGTGCTTAGCTACTTACAGTGCAAGCAGCTCTAGGAAATCGGGCCCTGTTTGTCATAAAGAGAACTTATTGAGGGAAGATCTTTACGAATTGCGCGCTGAGCAATCTTCTTCAATCTTTCCAATTTGTAAACACTTTTTTTTGATAGATTCCCAAAATTACAGATAAAACTAAAAGTAAGAATGCTTTAAGTGTTGTTTGAAGCTTTGCATGGTGTGGATAAATAAGAATTAACTAAAATAAATAGTGAACTTGCGGGTACAACCATGTGTAAAAACTCTTTTGTGGGAGTGTTGGCTCTGAAAAGAGCTGGTGGGGTCTTGACGTTTCGAACAGTATACTCTGCTCGTCTTCAGGAGAATTCCGTCTTCAGAAAAAGCTTGTATTAAGAAGTTCATTTTTTGACAGGTACATGGGTAGCATGGCCAAGGGAATCACATGTGATGACATCAATGCTTTCTATGACGACGATATTTTGCCGTTTGTCAGTGCCATGATGGAGCAGGACGGCTGGTCACCAAGACAGGTTCAAATTTTTCTCATTACTGTTTTATGACGGCATTTAGTTGAAAACTGAAGGCTGCAACTCTGCTAGCATGTTTGAAGTCACAATGCTGCTATCAGACGGCTCATTTACAGATGTCTACTTTTTCAGTTTTTCATACAATTGTTTTCCATTTTCAATTTTTTAGCTTCTGATGAGGGCCTGTTTTGTAATGAAAATAAAATGTACCACAAAAAAAAACAAAAAAAAAAACAATGATAGCCACAACTACAGAAGTATATCAAACTTGTTACAATTTAAATGTAATATTTGGACAACAGCAAAGTTTACTCTATTCTGAATGGTTACTCCTTGGTAAGGCTTTTTATTAGAAAACTTGTAGACTCGTCAGAAACACCTTCTAGAAAAAACAATTATAGAAACAATGACTGCAATCAAGGCATACACAGGTTTAAAGCTGACTTCCCAAACTTTTTTGGGTCAAAACTTGCACTTTCACAATGGTTATTTTAAGGTCATATGGTGTGTTGTAATCGTACAAATGCATTATAAATAGGGCCTGCCAAAACTCAGTCCAAAACATGGCCTATTTAAACGGCCCGTGACACTGCTAGGGTTAAAGTTAGACTAAAACAAAATATTGTATCAGTATCGGGCCTGGAATTACACGGAGGCCACTGAGGCCAAGTCCTCTGTTGCCCCTGGTCTTGGCCTTGGTGCCCAGTCAAAAGTTTCCCATAGACTTGAAGGTTTTCCAAGGGAAGTGCCCTTTGCAATATGAAAATGGCCTTGCCCTCTCAAAGATGAAATTCCATGCCTGCAGTATTCAACAGTCAAGTTTGAGAGATTTTGTTCAAGTTCTATTTCATGAATTTATTTGTTTGTATATTAAACAGCTTGACTGCATTCACAAGAAGGTAAAGAGTTCCTTGTCCGAAGTTCATGCTGACTACACAGCAGATTTCAGTGAGAATGAGATCAACACAGTGACTGGGCAGCTTCTCAAGGAGTTCAGGTATACTAACTAAAGACCTATTTAGACTCACTCCCCGACACATTGTCCATCAAAGAACCTGTCCCAAATCTGCATTTCTGCTCCCAAACCTCAGTCCTTCGCATTCTTAGAAGCAAACACAGTTGGAGGGATCATGCCTTTTCTATTGCTGCACCTAGGATATGGAATTGCTTCCTCAGAACATCAGACAATCTCCTTCAATAGCCATTTTTAAAAACTTTGCTTAAATCCTACTTTTTTTCGAGCAAGATACTTTACCATAATTGCTTTGTCCTTTTGGTGGGACATTAAGCTGTAGGTCCCATGTATTAGGATTGGTAGTGCACATAAAAGAACCCAGTTGAACACTTATTGTGGAAGAGTAGGGGTTAACCCTAGTGTTTCTGGTTCTCATAGCAAGCACCCTTGTTTACAGTTTTCCTCAGACTTGCGAGCTACACTAGTTTAGTTCACTTATGAGGCATCCTTTGTTTCATTACCAGAACTATATAATACTAATTGGTGCCTACAATTTTAACGCCTGTTGATTAATTGATTATTTTGGACAATGTTATTTTGGAAGAGCATTAAGGCCGAAACCAGGAGATATTTACCCCCACTGTTTGATTTGGTAGTATGGAGGAACTGGCAGGGATACCTGAGAGTCATTGCGAGATGGTGTACTCTGAGATTGGTAGAGAAGATTTGATTGGCCTGAAGAGAGATAAACGAAGAGCACTGGCATCCAATTCATTGAAGTGTCTGGTAAGTTTCATTTTGTCTTAATTTGATATCTCTGTACATATCAAAACAATTGTATCCCAAAACCTCACATTGTTGGTTTTGACATTCAGTCACTTGGTGTATCCCAACATATGCATAAAATAACAAGCCTGTGAAAATTTGGGCTCAATTGGTCATCGAAGTTGCAAGAAAATGATGAAAGAAAAAACACCCCTGTACAAATTTGTGTGTTTTCAGATTAGGAATAAAAACTTCTTGCAAGAAGTTTTCATTATATAAGTGAGAAATTACCTCTTTCTCAAAAACTACAATACTTCAGAGGGAGTCGTTTCCTACAATGTTTTATACTATCAACAGCTCTCCGTTGCTTGTTACCAAGTAAGTTTGTATGCTAATATTTGTTTTGAGTCATTACCAAACGTGTACGATACCTTTAAGCTTTGCATTATAGAATATTATGCAAGTATCCTTGTCCTTGTTTTCACCGTTAAGGATAAAGAGACAGCCGCAATTGAGCAGGATACCATTGATATCATTGGTAATCTAGCATGTGATCTTGATGGGGGTGCATTAAGGCGTTTGTCGTCGGCAGTCTTCACTGATAACCTGTATAAGATCCAGAAATGTTGTCTGGACATCAATCAGTTGGTAGTCATTGGAGAGAAGCTTGTTCAAGACATTGGGTAAGTGAGTTATTTAATGCATGTGGCGCTCGATATTTGGCCCATTATATCATTATCTTCTTTTTATTTATAACAAACTTTTCTAGACAAGTCACTCTGATCCACACTACCATTGATGTTCATTTTTTGTTAACCTGTCTTTTGGTTGACATTTTTGATTGGAAATCCCCCAATTGCCCCCCAAACTACAATTTGTTGAATGTCACCCCCCCCCCCAATTAAATAAAAAAATCAAAAATCTTAGCGTTTGACCCCAAGACGAAAACCTTGTTCCAATATTTTCAATATTTTGATAGTAGCTGTAACTAACAAGTTTACCTTCACTAAAAAGCGTTAACAAAACTCAACTAAATCTTTGAAATCTTGTTTTCTGAGCAGATCACCTAACCAGTGGACGTCTGATACAATCTCTGACATTGGTCCTCTGCTAGTCTCATTGTCTCAGCTAGAAATACAGAACCTTAATGAGGTAAGTTGAAGACAATTTTTAATTGTACGATACATTTTCCAGAAAGATATACCATTGCTCAATTAATTTCCGTCATTGTTTTGCTTTACTTGATTTACTTATAGTTATTTACTTATTGCATTAATTTTACCCAAAGTCCCCCCAAACAGTTTAAAACTGGTTTTCATTGGGGCCCTGCACACTACAGGCATAATTTTTTAGAATAAAAACTCATTCACTTCAAACCATAACAAAACACTGTAAGACGATGGAGAACTAAATAACTATACAACACTTTTACCTTGTCTTTGGTGAAGCAAAATCAAAAAATATAGTTGATGATACAGCAGTTGCTTTGGAAGAGCTTTTTCTTGTTGAATTTGCCAAGAAACACAGAAGAATAACGGTTGGATTACATGAAACACTGTTTTCTACTAAAAACAATGTGTATGTTTTGGGCGAGTTTTTAAGACTGTGATCTGATCAGGCTATTTTATCCAAATACTTTCCATCAGAAAATCCAGTGAATACTTACTATAGTTATGACCAACAAAACACATCCCATGGCCAAATTTCATAAAGCTGTTAAGCAGGTAATTCTGCTTAGCAAATATCTTTGTTAAACAAGAACTGAGTGGGGTACCAGTAGCAGCAATGTAAACTGTATAGTATTTTGGCTGGTAAGCTATTTCTGCTAAGCAATATATTTCTGTGCTTAGCAAGTTTTTATGCTTACTTGCTTTATGAAATTGGGCCCAGGGCCCAATTTCATAGAGCTACTTAAGCACAAAAAGAAGCTAAGCAAAATAAAACTTTTGCTTACCAGAATAAGGTTACCAGCCAAACAACCATGTCACATGTACAATTTTCGACTGGTATCCTGCTCATTTCTGCTTAGCAGAAAATTTTTAAGCAATATTTTCTGCTTAAGCAGCTCTTTGAAATTGGGCCCTGGTCTGGACCATTATTGTAATGAAAGTCGCTCTATGGCTGTACTTCCTCCGCAGTAAACTTCCATGGCCAAATATCATAGAGCTGCTTAAGCAGAAAATATTGCTAAAAAAAATTCTGCTTAGCAAAAATATGCAGTATACCAGTCACAGATTTTACATGTGACATGGTATTTTAGCCGGTAACCTTATTCTGGTAAGCATAATTTTGTTGTGCTTAGCAACTTGTTGTGCTTAAGCAGCTCCATGAAATTGGGCCCAGGTCTATACTTAAACCAATACTTTATTTGGAAGGCTGGTTATACATGTTGTTTAGTGACTCAACTTTTAGTCGGCTGGTTAATAATATTACAAACACAGATGTCAAAGAAGTTCAGACACCAGCATCCTGAAAAATGTTTCCACCTCATACAGAAAAGTTTCTTTGAAAAAATAATCGATCTGTTTTGTTGTTATCCTCGTAAATTGAAAAAATTTGACCTTTCATGGTAAAGCTAAGGTTACTCGCTTCACAACTTTTATATAAAGCATATGTGCATCTTTGCAATTTAGTAATTGGATGATACAGTAAGGCGTGATAAGTTCATAACTTGTCAAAATAGTGACAGGTTGGACCATGTGGATCAGCATCAAATAAATTCACGTTTATTCTACTTGTGTTTTGACACCACATCCGAAGGACATGGCTCAGCAAAAGCAATTATTTGTAAATCGCTGCCTTTCAGGTACAGTCCACAGGTGTTTAATCATGTCAAAGAGCGTGGCTCGGAGAAAGCAATTATTGCAAATCGTTGCCTTCACGTACAGTCCACTTGTATTTAATCATGTCCAAAGAACAAGAATTTGTCCATCTTGATCTGCACGTTATGTTTTTATCTCTCAATTTTTTAACCTGTACAGTCGGAGTTCACCCTTGTAGCGGAAGATGTGATGCTTCGTTTTGCCGAGAATAAAGAAAGATGGCAGCAATATTGTGACGTAGACCTGCACTCTGAGGACATAAGCAGCAGGGAGGAGGGTTTTGTTGCCGTGGCGATCGAAGCCAAAGATGCATTTGTTGCTGCTGCTACCGCCAGGAGAAGAAAAAGAAGTGAGAGGAAAATTTGTCTCTGAAACAAGTGTTGCTTTTGCTGGGCAGATTTAGCAAGATGCCTACTCAAAATAGAAAGATGACTTAGCATGAATTTGTTACAATGTACACACTGATCCCTTGTACTTTTTGTACTTTTTTTAATACAACTTTTTCTCAGAACAGATTTTGACAAAACAAAAAAGCACACAAAAACTTCTGCATATTTATTATTTATTTATTTTATTTTAATTCTTTGGACAATACAATATACAAGCAGAGGCCGTCCAGGGAAAGGCAAAAGTAAAAACTGTCATCAAAAAAGCATGATGTGCCACGGACAATGCACAGAATACATTTAACATGCAAAATTGTACATGGTTAATGGAAGTGAGATAATGACGAGATCCTGACAATATACAATTTTTAGTTTTGAATTAACTAGGATTTTTTGTCATGCAAACCTTAAATGAAATCTTGGAACTTTCTTGAATCTATAGTGATAGCTATTTTATATTTAAAACTAAATTTTCAGGTCAAGTCAGCAAAAAGTCGGACCTAGCATCTTGAAAGGAAAATACAATTGTGTATTAATTACAAACATAACTAAAAAATGGCAGCATCTCACAAAAATTCCAAGGTTGTTCACAAATGTGCTTATGTAATCAGTTGTCTATGTTTTGGTTTTTGCATAATTTGGGGATATATCATCAGAACTCTTACAAGATTGCAAAATATTCTTTGAGTCAACATTTAAGAAAAGGTGTTTCTTTGACTGCGATTTTGTTTGTTTGTTGGGATGTTTGTTTGTTTGGCTTTTTCAAATGTTGGCCAAGAGGTAATGTTGTGGGAGTATTTGAGAAACTTCACCACCCCCCCCTTGGGCATTAAGACTTCATTTAAAAAACTACTGCGTTTCTGAAACCAATAGTGGTATTTATTCTTGCCTATCGGTTTGTTTTTCCTTTATCTCTTGATTCTTATGGATATGTCTACAAATATTTTTTTTAAATATGATGATTAATATGTCAGGCCTGGAATTACATGGAGGCCATGACCTCTGTTGCCCCTGGTCTTGGCCTTGGTGCCCCTTCAAAAGTTTCCCATATACTTGAAGATTTTCCAATGGAAGTGCCCCTTTGCAAAATGAAAATGGCCTTGCCCTCTCAAAGATGAAATTCCAGGCCTGATATGTAAAGCGTGTATGATGTATTTTATAACTTGATTGATATTTTATTGAACCTAGATCCGACTTATTCACCAACCTGTAATGAGATAGAGTCGTTAGGTGAGGGGAATGTAGCGTGGACTGTGGAGGAATTCCAAGCTATGACAGTTCATACATTTGATAGTTGTGGATATGCACTTGGGGAAGTCTCTGGATTCTCACAAGCTCAACTCATGGCTGTCATTGGGAAAGCTAAAAGTGTATGTATCAGTTTGTATAAGTGCAAAAAATAGTTAATGGCCTGATGTTTCACCCCTAGCAGAGTCTTTCTCGAAGGCTAAATGACAACACAACACAAACTTGCTGGATGTTTTGTAGTGAAAAAAAAAACATGACAGTAGAAATTTGTTCTACCTCTGTGATGAAAGTTACAATTGTGTAACTCCCCCCCCCCCTCCTAAAAATACATCACTGGCTGTCAGGAATGATCCTAATAAACACAATAAAGAACCTTGTGACCTTCAGGACATCAATCATGGAGCAAGCTCATGTTTTATCTCAATGAGATTATCCATTTTATAAACACTTGACTTACTCCCTTATACATAGTTAATTGAGTTACTGCTGTTCAAATCTGTGGTCAGACAAAGAGCTTGGAGCTATCAGCCCATTACAAACATCAAGCCTTTTGACTAAGAGATTTATTATTCTAGAGGTGTGACACTGTAATCAAATTAAAGTGAGCAATGTCCTTGTCATCAGGGCACAATTTCATAGAGCTGCTTAAGCACAAAAAGCAGCTAAGCACAACAAAATTATGTGTTCCAGAATAAGGTTACCAGCCAAAATATCATGTCACATGTATAATCTTTGACTGGTATCCTGGGGCCAATTTCATTAAGCATGTAAGCACAAAAACTTGCTAAGCACAACTCTTTGAAAAATAGGTTACCAGCCAAAATTACATACAGTCACCATTGCTGTTAGTGCTACCCCACTCATTTCTTGCTTAGCAAATAAATTTGCTGAGCAAATTCTTGGGGAATTTTAACCCAAGTAACCAGGAACTGAATGCAGAAATGACAACTAATCTTCTATTCAATAAGTAACCAAGAACTAAATGCAGAAATGACAACTAATCTTCCATCTAATAAGTAACCAAGAACTGAATGTAGAAAGTACAAGCTCCCTCGGCTCAAGGTGTTTTCAAGATGAAATAGATTCAAGTTATAATAAATAATAACACGACTTCCTCTGAAAAGGCACATTATGTTACTATACTAATGACTTGATGAAATGACTTTACCAGGCTTGGGGTGAGGCAGCATTGATGACTCTAGACCAAATTTCTCAGCTTGGTTATTTGGCTTCAGGACTTACTGCATCTGAGATAAATCAACTCAATCTGACAGAGATAGATACAGTGTATGCTATCGCTCAGTATAACATCTACACATCAGAGCAGGTAAACAACAATTACTCTCATACTTCACAGTGTTTCTTTTAGCTTTTTGTAGGATTACTCTCTGCTTAAAGCTCATTAGAATTTTGTTTTTTAATTTGGCTCGCCTCGTTTCTGGTATGTCGTGACTGAGCGGCCAGGCTACCTAGTTTTTAGGATTGCTAGAAGTTGATCACCTACATATTTTTGGTGTGTCGTAGCCGAGCTGTCAAGCACACTGGACTCAAGCTCTGGTATTTCTGATCAGCAGAGTGTGGGCTGGAGCCCCAGTTTTGACACTTGTGTCCTTTAAGCAAGACACTTTACCATTATTGCTTCATCCTTCGGACTGGACGTAAAGCCGTAGGTCCCATGTGTTAAGTAATACACGTAAAGAACCCAGTCACTTTTATCGCTAAGAGAAGGGGGTTTGCCCCGGTGTTTCTGGCAGTGGCTGCTGAATGCGCCACAGCACCTTGCAAAACCTTATGAGGTGCTACATAAATGGGTCTCATTTAACAAAAAAACTTCAAAAACCTGTCTCAAAACAGTAATGAGCGCTTTGAGATGTCTATAATTAATTTGCTATATAAAAACTAGTTATTATTATTATTGTTTTTTAATTTGAACATGTTGTGGTAAGAAGTAACTGTTACTGGTAAATCTTCCAACCATGTGTACATTTGTTTTGGAGTGTTGGCTCTGAAAAGAGCTGTTGGTTTAGTGTTGACGCTTCGGACAGTGGGCTCTGCTCAGATCTTCAGGAGAAATACATTCAAGTGGTCTTGTGTGAGTTACAATAAATATTACTCTTTTTATTTGTTATGTTGTGCAGTTAAGTGCTGGTGTAGGTAGATACTTGGAGTTGAGTGGTACATCGGTGGCTAGTTTAGACTCCCTTGATCTTACAGCATTAGGGAACTTCCTATGTGGTCTGACTGTTCAACAGATGCAAGACATCTCTAGTGATGCTTACGTGTGAGTTTGTGTTAATTACCCCTCTCTTTGTACTTGGTCACATGTAAAAACATGCACAAGTTTACATGAGTGTCATGTCAGTAATCTGAAAGATTTTACTGATACCATGGAGGAAGGAAATACACTAATCATACTGAGAAATATTTCCACCTGAGTAACTGTTTATGTGGCAATAGAATTAAGCATAAAACATGTACAAAAATCAAACGTGAGCAAATGCTTTTTATAAAAACTTGAGAAGTATTTTAATTAAATTTCATAGGTTAGATTTGTGTCAAATATTATTATATTTGTTACAGCTTTAACTGTTAAAATTTTGCTTTTTCCCCCAAGAATTTGTTTTGTCCATTCCTTTATTGGTATGACCTTTTATGTAGGAGTGCTGGGGGTGATCATACACTGCTGAGGATGTTTTGCCTCAAAAGTGTCAAATCCATCACAAGAAGCGCAGATACCAGCTATTCCAAATCTTGAATACTGGTGTGACTGAGTGTTTTGGGAAACTCAGTTTTTCATTGCCGAAACATTGCATTGTTTTAGTCCTACCTGACAACAATAATACAGACCAATCTACCAGAGTTCACAGGTTTTGTATTTAAGTTGTCCAAGTTGGATAGGATTTACTTGTACAAACATCCAGAGTCAAGAGTCTATGGCCCTGTTGGAACCATGCAACTTCGGCTGTGGCTATAAGCCTGGGCTGCAGCGGTAATATTGAAGTTTAGTCCTTTTCAGCGATCTAGCCATAGCCACCTTTGAAGCCATCATTTTGGAAACAGCTTTACCAATGGCATAACTGGGGGGCATGTGCATTGTTTTAAATCTGGGCTGTTGAGATTAAAATGTACAACAATTAAATGGTACATTTTAAAATCTTTAACAAAGTAATTTCAATGTTTTAAAAACTATTTTTCTATTTTACACGCAGACAATGTATTTGTTTTTACCTCTGCGTCAGATTATCTTATGCAAAATAGTAAATGACATAAAGAGAGCCCTGAAAGGGACTTGATTAAGAAAAAAAGTAAACAGAAACTACAGTTTTAATTGTCGAGAAGTTCCACCCCTAGAAAAATGGTGCCCCCCTTTTTCCCCCCTAAATTTTTGCTGGGCTTAACTAATCAGTATACTTTCCTTCTATTCATTTTTGTGATCAGGGAAGCAGCTAATGCTATTGGTGATCTGCAGAGCTGTGATACCAGTCAGTGGGCTGTACTACAAGTCAAGGCAGTAGAAGGATACGGAGGTATTACAACATGGATGCCTGAAGTGTACTCTGAGGTTGGATCAGTCATTGGTAGGTGGTACCTTTTATCTCAAGCATTATGTTATAAATCTACTGCATGATTGACCAAATTTAAAGGAGGACACGTTGCCTTGGATTCGACGATTTGGGCTTTAAAAAGCTTTGTTATGAAATGAATATGGTTGGAAAGAAGTAGAATATAATGATCCACACGCTATGCCTCGAAATTGTCTGGTTTTCCTTTTACTTTGTAAACTAACATGGTCCGCCATTTTGTAGAACCAAATTTTGACTCCACAAAATGGTGCATCGTGTTAGTTTCCTCTTTTTCTCTTTCATAATAGTGCCATAGAAAACTAAAAAGCAATGTACAAAGTTTGGTATGATTGTCATTTCGTAGTTTTTTGTATTAACAAAGTTGCTTGTCTGATTTTCTTAAGTATAAACTTGTATTTTTGTTATAGAATATTTAACAGAAAGTGACTGAAGAGTAATGTTGCATTTTTTTTTTTTTTTTTTTTTGGGGGGGGAAGGAGTAGGGGACATTGGGGAGAGACACTTTAAAACTGTATACTTTAGGCCTGGAATAACACGAGGCAATGTTCTCTGTTGCCCCCTGGTCTTGCCTTGGAGCCCCTTCAAAAGTTTCCCTTAGAGTTTTAAAAAAATCCAATGGAAGCTAGTGCCCTTTGCAAAATTTAAATGGCCTTGCCCTCTCAAAGATGGAATTCCAGGCATGATACATGGTGTAGTCAAACATACATGTAAAGCATAAATTGTTAATCCTCCGAAACCGTGGCATGAATCCATTTATAAGTCGACATAAAGACCCTTGTTAGAGTGGTGTCCTCATGGCAAAGTGGTGATCAAGTTTGTATTTGTCTGTTTTTCAGCTGGCTTCTCCAGTCAGGAACTGAGCAGTTTGTCTGATGCAAGTATAGCTGGCATTAAACCCCATGCAATATCACTCATAGAACCACAGACTGTAGCTGTAAGTATATGTTTGGGTTTCATCAACCAGTTGGGGCCAAATTAATAGAGCTGCTTAATCAGAAATTAATGTTTAACAAGTTTCTGTTAAGTGCAATTTAGCAGGAAACCGGTCACAAATTGCGTATGTAAAATGGTATTTTGGTTGGTAACCTTATTCAGGTAATCAACATTTTGATGTGCTTAGCTACACTTTGTGCTTAAGCAGCTCTATGAATTTGGGCCCAGTACAATAAAGTTTGAATGGAAACAAAGAAAGAAACAAAGTGGCTGTATACCACATTTCATAATTTCACTTGAATAATTTCATCAGGAGTAATAAGTGCACCAAGTTCTGTGGAAAAAATATATATACAGACTACCCGGGTGAGATTTATACCCAGTGACCCCCTGTAAGCCTGTGGGTGTTTTTCTCATCGCACATCAGTTTACCAAAATAATGGTAGACCATTTTCCTTTTTACTTACTTGATTATTTAGTAGCAGAAAAGATATAAATATGTAGGCCTGTAAAGATAAAAGTGGTATTAATCTTGATGTGATTTCAGTCTGGATGGAACCCCACTCAGCTCGCTCTACTTGATAGACCCCAAGCAGAAGCAATAACTACAGAGCAACTAGCTGCATTATCTCAAGACCAGCGTGATGCCTTACTACAAGCAGAGTATGGTGATGATGTTAACCTAGCTCAGGATAGTATGATGCAGACCACTCAAGTACTTCCTACTCTCAAAGGTAAGTGGTCAGTACAAGCAGGGGGGGGGTGCTTGGGGAGTTAACCCAAACATCTGACAACACACTTCGAGGCTCGTGAACAAACCCAGAGATCAGCCTTGAGCGAAGGGCGGGATCCTGGAAAACGCACCTTTGACCTCGCATCCATTCACACGACAGAAATTCGTAGTAATCACGCGTCGTGTACACGCATTACATTTGTGTATAAAAAACATTTCATACAAACACATGTACCTTGTATCTAATGAAATCATTGGGTCTGTAAAACCAGTACCTTTCTTTATCCGACCAGTCTAAGGGGGAGTGTGCCCCCTTTTTAGGGCAGGATGAGTTGAATGCATGCTGGTATATGATAGTGGGCTGGTTCAATGACCACCCACAACCCTGGCAATTGATCCCCAACCTCCTTCCACATTGAAAACTATAGCCCTTTTCAAACTAAATGATTTTCCTGGGAAATTCCTGGGAAATTCCTGAGAAAGTTTGGTCATGGAGGTAGAAACTTTCATGATTTGGTTGACCTTTTCACACTTGATGAAATGCTAACCCTGGCAAACTCCCGGGGAATAGCAACCCTTGCTTGGGAGTAGGGTTAAGCAAGTTAACCCTGGGGTTAGCTTGCTGAGTGTACATTTTCTCTCAGGAAAATTGAATCAAGTGTGACATGAAAAGGGGGTTACAATTTCCCAGGAATTTCCTGGGGTTTTATTCCCTGGGAATCGGCTTAAAGTTGTGTGAAAAGGGCTGAAAAAAAGCTTCTGTGGTTAGCATACTGAGTGTTCATCTTTTTCAAAGGCATCAATTGTGAAACGAACTGGGTTGGTGGTGGGGTTAAAATTCTTCAGGAATATCCCCAGGTTCTGGGAATGGGCTTGTAGTATTATCAATCAATCAATCAATCAATCAATCAATCAATTAAAATCTTTAAAAATATACAAATGGAAAATTTACATGTTGATTAAAGCTGCAAATTTATTAAAATTTATTAAAGATCCAAAACAGGACAGTAAAATTTGAAGAAATATAGAAAAAGGAGTTAAGACAACATCAATATTTTAGACAGTGCAGTACAACAATAGAGAACATTGGCAAGAGTAAAACACCTCAGCTAACAGCCTCACATTCCCTCCAAACATCCCCACCAGTGTCCCCCCCCCCAAACATCGTGATTGGAGACACAAAACATTAAAAGCTATTGGAAAAAAAGATAAAAATACATTGAGAAGTAACACCTAGATCAAAAACACCACACTCGCGCTGCCCAGTCGCAAGGCCCCCCCCCCAGCCACATGATGAGAGAAACAATCAACTGAAATCATTAAAAACTCTAACAGAGAATGGAACAAAGGAATAAGGGCTTAATTGAGATTTAAGATAATAACAATCATCAATTGTTTCCTCCATTGTCATATGCTGATTGAATAAACCATTATACATCCCAATGATGATCCCTGCACCACAAGCTGAATAACGCACAACGTTTCTTTAATAACTATTTTCCCTAAGTTTTCAAAGAACCAGGGATGAGCATAAGAATTAGCACTAGTTCTTTACTCTAACTAGTAGAGTCCTGTAACATGTGTTTTTGTGTTTCATTTTGCAGGTGGTGGAGCTTCGGTTTACCATTCAGGAATGTTAGCAGTTACCATTGTTGTGTTCAACCTCCTATATTGCTGTTGCTTCACCTTTTTGCATTGTTATTAGTTGCTCAGATCTTGGTATTATTGACTTGTGTTTGATTCTATGATTGAAATGTTCTTTTGAATTGTTACCTTTAAACTTGTTTGATTAAATTCAAGATAATTTTGTGGGATTTAAAGGCAGGGTGTACTTTTGTTAATTATCAAAGACCAGTATCCTCACTTGGTGTATCCCAACATATGCATCAAATAACAAACCTGTCAAAATTTGGGCTCAATTGGTCATCAAAGTTGCAGGGAAATAATGAAAGAAAAAACTACCCTTGTTGCATAGAATTGTGTGCTTTCAGATACCTGAGAAAGGTTTTATGCCTGAAGCCTTTCTCAGATTCAATTTTTGGGGCAATAATTACCTCTTTTTCTAAAACTACACTTCTTCAAAGGGTGCCGCTTCTAACAATGTTTTATAATATCAACAGCTCGAATGCTCTTTACCAAAGTATGTTTTTATGGCCATTAATTTTTGGAACAATTACCAAAGGTAGCCTATACCCTCCCTTTCATGAGTTGTACAAGTTTTTACCAAACAGGGCAATGCAAATTTTAATGAATATTTGCACACTATAGACCTGGGCCCAATTTCATAGAGCTGCTTTTAAGCAGAAAAAAAATTGCTGAAAAATTTTCTGCTTAGCAGAAATGAGCAGGATACCAGTCACACATTGTATGTGTAACCTGATAGTTTAGCTGGTAACCTTATTCTGGTAAGCATAATTTTGTTGTGCTTAGCTACTTTTTGTTCTTAAGCAGCTCTATGAAATTGGGCCCTGTTGTCATCACACACGGTAAGATTCCCAGTTTGTGAAAGTCCAGCGCGCATTTTTGGGCGACGCTTGTGTGGTAAAATGCGCACAGCATCTTTTCATGGTATGTGACTCCCAGAATGGCAGACCATGGGAAGAGAATAGCCCTGTGTGATCTACGTGCAAGGGGTCTATAGTGTTAATTTAAACAAAGAAATTAAGAAAAATATGTGAACAAGTTTGTGAAAACTTTGTGAAATTTGTTAATGTTTTGATAAAGTTAATGAAATGTATGCCAATGAATTGACTTGGAAGTTGAGGACATTGTAAACTTATATATTTTACTTTTGAATCCTTACATTGGATACACCCTCCACTTCCAGATTATGAAGCTTCAGTCAACATTATTTGTACTGTTAATATGTTTTCCTATAATACAGCTTTTGTTGAAGAAACACTCTAAAAACTCCTGGGCCAGAATCGACCCGGTTCCATGGGGCCTGACCCATTTTGGGGTCAGTGTGACCCGGAATCTGTGATAAAATCAAAATGACAAACAAATTTGTAAAACTGACGTCGAGTTTGAGCTACAATCCCAACAAACAAACAGGTTTTCGAGTCAGCCTGATCCAGAAATGGGTCACGCTCTTTAGAACCTGGAATCCGGGTCAATTCTGACCCGGGAGTTTTGCGAGTGAAATACATTCTACGTAAGAAAGACAGTGCTGAGTGTGTACAGTACTAAACACACATCACTTCACTCAGTCAGATAAGGAGCTTATGTGGCTATCCATTTTGAAAGCAGAGATGTTGTTTTAACAGATATTATCGGAACAGACCCCTTGCATATGACATCACACGCTCAAAAAGCACCCTCACTGAAGCCGAAGGAGGCAAATAATTTGACGATAGCTGTTCTTTTTGCGTAAAAACGTGCGCCTGAGTAGTGACCTCAGCGTCCCTGTAGCGTTTCGCGTTATGCAAGGGGTCTATAAATTACTGGGGAGTGTTTGAGTAAATTTGTTTACAAAGAGACATTAGACTTCAGACATTGCCAAAGCAGCATTAACATTCAGACAGTAGGATATATGGATCTTCAGCCCAAGCCAAACATTCAGATATTTGAGCAACATTTACAGTCAACCCTCGTTATAAAGAGCACTGTTATAAAGAGGTTCTGCTATTAAAGAGTACATTCTGAAGTCCTGAATCACATTTCTGCATTGTGTTTCTTTGTTTTACTGTCCTCTTATAACAGCTTTCCTGTTATACAGAGCTAATTTGGTCAGTCCCAGAAATCTTGTTATAACGAGAGTCGACCTTATGTAAACAAATGTAACCCCAATATTATATGAACATTTCAATAACTACAATTACTGTTCGTGCTAACATTAATTATTTGTTGTTGAGGCATATAACTGACTTTTCAAAAGTTCATCTAATAATTTTAGTTAGTATTATAAAGCTATTTGTTTTTCATTGCAACAAATGGCAAACAGTTGAAGGAGCAGTGAGAACAAACAACCTAGGCCTACATATGTTTTGTTTCTGAGTTTCACAGTTTTGTGTTCCAAAGTTTGTATTCAATGTACCTTTTTTACTATGTAAAAAGACAACATCTTATTTCTGTGCAGTAATTCTCTTGGTTAATTCTATAGTTCATTTGAGGTTTAACTGTTCTAAACTGAAATAATAGTTATGAATGTTCGACTTTTAAAGGAGATTTTGCATTTTTTTTTTTGAATAAATGGAAAGTGGTTTTGAGTGACTTAATAAAACTATGGTATCAATCAATTTGTGCAAGTGTCATCAAAATCAACCCTTTTTACGGGTTAAGCACTCAACAGTTTGTTTTCTCACTGGCATTTGGTGTTGGAATCCGGAGTAATTACCAAATTTCAGTGATACAAATTTCATACTTTTATCAGAATTCAATCCTTTTTGATGTCTGCCTGGGGGAAAATAGCTGTTATTTTGTTTTGTTTAGATAATTATAAAGAAGTCCTATACTCTGTAATCTACATTTCTAATACTGAGAATACCATTGTTCCCAAAGAAGCTCCTTGAAATCTATAACTCCTTTCGATTTCACTGCTGTACAATATTATACAATATTGGATGCATACGAGTGCATTTGTCGCAGCTAATCACGAGGTGAAATCTGGACTATTCCATTTTACGAGGCGAGGCCGAGTGAAATGGGGGGAAAAATTCACAGAGTGATTCTATTCAGAGACAATGCATGAATAAAAATGCATTCAATATTTGTTTTATATAAATACCAATAAATTAATAAAACCTTTTAAAATACAGAGCTTTGAACATTGAAGAATGATGATACAATGAAATTGCATTGGGGCCTAAATCATATTAGAAGTATGATTCATCAGGGCCCAATTTCATAAAGCATGTCAGCACAAAAAAATATGCTAAGCACCGAAAACTCTTGCTTTAGAAAAATAGGTTTTCAGCCAAAATACCGTACAGTTACCATTGCTGTGACTGGTACCCCACTCATTTCTTGCTTAGCAAAGAAATTTGCTAAGGAGAATTTTCTGCTAAACAGCTTTATGAATTGGACCCAGGGGATTGGAAGGAGCATGGAAGAAAGGAAAGAGTAAACTATTTACAACCGTCTTGTTAGTTGGAAAATACTGAAAACAGTGGAAACCCACAAGAAAACACTTGAAACTATTGGGAAAACTCTGAAAACTTGACCGGAAAACAGTTTTTAAAAAAGAAGCCTGAAAAAGTAAACACTGCAAAAGCTTTACATTCGTGTTGTTAACGAGGAGTTGTTTTGAGCATGGAGGTAGTTGAGCGACCTGATCGCGGGGGCGGGGGGGTGGTATCGGCTCAGTTTACTTGTCGATTTTACAAAATGGAAAACTTTAACAATCATAAAAATAACATTAATTTTATCACTTCCCTAGCTATTCTAAAATGTTAGACAACTTAGAAAAGTTCGCGCAGCGACTTTTGCGATCAACCCTTGAAGTTCAATTGATCAACTTTTAAATTCTCCTTAACCCTTTTCAAAAACAGTGTTCCCTACTGCTCGTCCGTATGTGAGATGTGTTAATTAGCGGTTGGTGTTATTGATTAACCTCTAAATTCTCAATACATCAATACAAAAATATGTTGTCTTTCTTTGTCGTGTCTTCCATTCTCTTCAAGGGGTAGGCCTACCCCTAAAGAAAACCAACGTCACTCATCGATCAGAATCCCGCCGCGTAAACACTGATTAAATAATTGAGAGGTGCACCTCCTTAATTTTGTGAGCATAATTATCTTAATTATCCCTTTTAAAGTAAATAGTCTCGTCCCTGGATACTTGAATGCCCAAATATGGTCATACATTCAACCAAAGAGAAAGGTAGGGGCTTTGTTATGCAAATAAGAAAGACGAGGTGGCGTGATCATGGAGGACTGGGGCGGGCCATCCCGTGCGTGCCTAGCCTGCCGCCGCTGAAAGTTGCTGTCGTCTGGTACACTGTACTGCTGTACGCATAAAACTATGAAGATAAAAATGGATGACTTCAACAAGGCTCCATACCTTTCCGCCAACAAATTCGAGTTTCCACCGAAGTTCAGAGGGTAAACCACTGCAAAAAGTGTGATGGTGAGTTGAGAATTTTATTGTGGCAAGAACTATAGTGTTGAAAATCATTTTTATTCACAATATTCGAAGAAATTAGGGGGTTTTCAACGCGAGGCGCCAAGTTTGAAAACAAAAGCTCGCCATATTGAAAACTGCGGAGTAAGAATTTTACCAAAGCTTGCCTAAATTGTCTGTGATAAGTACGACCATAGAGAAATGCATGAACATAAAAAGAATGCTATTGGAAACGAAGGAGTGCGTGCTTGCCGTAGACATTGTTCACATTCTTTGACTGTTTGAGGGGAGTATTGACAAATAGTTTCCAAAAGACAATAATTTTACCTGCAAATAATGTGTTAAGGTAGACAGGGCCCAATGTTATAAAGTTCATAGTACAACAAGAAATACTTTGCTAAGCACAAAAACAAATGCACTTAACCACAAAAAGAAAACCAGCCAACAATGTCATATGTACCATTTAACTTGTTTCCTACTTATTTTTGCTTAGCAAAAAATTGTTAGCCAATATTGTTTCCACAGGACTCTGGAAAGAAATGAGTTCTTTTGTTTTAATTCTTCTTTTAGGGCATTCACTAGGTTGGGTCATGGGTTTCTTCCCTGCCTTTCACCTCTGTAGACCCCGGTCCAATTCCCGAACTGAAGCCAGTTTTATGTGGATCAGTGGCGTAACTAAGGGGGGGGCGGTGGCAAGGGGGCACCTGCCCCCACCCCCATTTGAAATCTGGACTTTTGGGGTTGGACATTTCATGATAATTTCGATGTTTTCTATTTTTCGAATTAACATGCAGACAATGTATTTGTTTTTACACTAATGACAGGTTATCTTGAAAAAAATATAAATTACGTGAAAATAGCGCTGATTTTTTAAGAAAACGGCAAACGGAAACTTGACCAGAAGTTGACCCTAGTTACGGCACTGATTGCATCTGATGCAAATGTGTAGCATCAACACGGTTACTCTCATTGTCGACAGATGCCCTTGGCTGAAGTAGGCCTAAGTAAATCACTTGATATTTGTGTTTGCATTTTCATATTTGAATATTAGCAGTGGAATAAATTTGTTTGGAAAAGTGGGGGTATGATTCTAAAATTTCGGTACATCACCATCCCCCGCCCACTCCAAAAAGTGGGAGGGGATATATACCCCGGGATTTAAGCTGTTTTTGCAGTACTGTACAAGCCGGTATTAGTAACAGGCTTGTGTCACATACCACAACATTCTTGAGTGTGGGGACTCCATGCAGGCATCAACCTAAGTTAAAATATTAAAAAAAAAGAATTTTTTCCCCCTCTTGCCTTTAACCAATAACCGCCTAACTGTTCTGTGTACATAGGCCTATTGGTTGTAAATGCCTAAGCCAATTTCATGCACACACGAAACGGCGGAGCGTTGTACTAAACATTTAACTTTTACAGTTCTACAAAAAATCAAACCCCATCAAATTCTCTGTATTCTCATATAAAATCATCATGTTTCATAATTCATTCATGTCAATAGTACAACTGCAGGAAAATTGTGGCAAAATTGTTTAGTTTCATAACTGACAATTCTCTGTTTTTTTATGCTTCAAGTAAAGAAAAATGTTATTACCATGTTTAGAAAGTTCGCTTTATAAGCTTCAAAATTGTGTAAAAATTGTCCTGTAACATGAAGCAGCCTACCGAAATGAAACCTGAAAGTTGAAAATAATTGTCATTCGATAAAAAGTGTCAGGAAAATACGCTCTATACGTGGCAATCAAACGTAAACGAAAACCCATGCAACGTTCAGGGCAACAATTTTCCCCAATGTAACATCATAGACCAACACCGTTGTTTCCATGGCAATAAAAAAATTAACACAGGAAAAAACGGAATGCAGAGTTTTAGAAAACGGAAATCAGTAAATAACATCATGGAAAATTCTGATATCTGATTATATAGATTTGTGCAAAAGTAGGTAATCATGATTTTGCGTTTCACAAAGACAGGCATGTCAGCTTCTCAGCATCTGCGTGATCATGTGATATGCCCGCCCTTCACTATGTCCCATAGATGTGTGCAAAAGTAGATCATATGATTTTGTAGTTCTTGAAGAGACAGGCATGTTTGACTAATAATTGTGTTAATTAAACAATGTTTTGGTATTTGGTTGTTATATTATTGACAAGGTTTAACTCTTAGAAAAACACATTAGGGCATTTAAACTGGAGAAAAAAGTTTTGATAGTGCAGAGCTTTCAGTTTAAAATGTGACACCTTTTCAAATGCATATATCTTGAAATGGTCTTTAAAAACATTTAGACATGCCCGTCCCTTCATAAAAACGGTGACGAACTGTTAGAAAAGGGGAAAAATAAAAATAAAATTGCAAATTTTGGTTAAATGTGTTTGCAATTCCTCGGTTGCAGTGGTGTAACCAATTGGGGGGGTGGGGGTGGGTGAGGATTGAGCCCTCAAAACCCTTGGCAGACCCCACCCCTCCCTCTCTCCAGCTGTTTAAGTTGATTTTGTCAATTGTTTCACTCCCTCATCAAACAGGACAAACTCATGGTTCTGCTTATCACAGCATTCTGCGCTTACGAACCTTTTCAAAATAGTGTGTACAAGTTAAGATTTTCTTTTGTACACTTTTAGGTGGAGGAGGTCCTGAAAAAGTGAACGATTTGGAGGTCTACGCTCATAAAAATGTTGAATTGTAATAAGCCCCTAATTTAAAAAAAGAAGTTATCTGTACTCCCTTCAATCATCTATTTATTAAAACTATTGAATTCAATTAAACTATGGAAAAATAATAATATATTTATGTTTTTCTTTGTTTACTCTTAGAAAGGCTTGCTATTCTGCACCAAGATCTACCCATCCAAAATGTAGGTCTGAGTCATGCAAATTTGTATCATCGATCAAATGTCTTCCCATCAACAGCCGTAGATGTTCAAGGCTGACAACAAAGGTATGAACAACTTTGTGTTTTTGTTGATGACATTTTTGATGACACACATCACATGCCACAATGTATTGGTACTTCATCCAAGTGAGTCTGGTTTCGGACTCGAGATTGGTCTTAAGTCCATTTGTTGTGGACTCTGTCTCAGAGAACCGTGTCTCGGACTTGGACTCGAACCCTGGGACTCGGCGTGACTCGGCTGGAGACCGGGGGAAAAAGGGGAAAACATGCAACTTTAGTTACCTTCATTGTGCCCACGTCAATTGTCAATAATGTACAAATATTGTTTCCGTCGATGCTGTGTTGCCTGCGCCTATGGCCTTTGCATGTCAACCATGGACCCTGTTTGTTTCAACCATGCATGTCAGGGTTCTAGTCTTGTTCAGCTCTGTGAGGGTGGTTTTTGTCAACCTGAAATAGTGCCTTCTTCTTGATTAACCTTCTGAATAGCGTTTTACGTGACCAAAAATGCAGAACAAAGTTAAACACAACCCCAGTCTTGAAACGGCAGGCTATAGGTACAGCTGGATCGTCAAGTTGGTTTTTCGTCGGACATTGATTGGTCCATGGAAATTTTCTACTTCAATGATTGGTCTTATAAATAAGGCCTAATAAAAATAATTCTTTGTTTCCGGTAACATGCTCTGAAAGATTTGGGACGGTAGGTAGGGAACAAATTTTATTTTACAAAAATATTTTTTTCTGGAAAACCAAAATATTCCGTTTTAAAATGCAGTATAATAAATTATATCAGGCCCCTAACTCAACTGCATGCATTAAGCGGGGTCCAGGGGGTGCACTGCAATCCCTGTTGGGGGTCTAATGGGGCAGCGCCCCCTTTCGGAAAATATTTACATTTTACACAGAAATTGTTATAATGGCTTAACAGGCCACAAAAAATAGGGTAGTTGGGTAGGGATTTTTAGTACTATTATTAGAATTTTTTTAATCATCACATTCTTTGTTACATTGACTCCTGAAGCATACTTTGATTTAATTCAAGTCTTTTTATGTTTTCCCTGTCAGTAGGAAGGGTTTGTTGAACACATGAAAATTGTTCCAACTAAAACATAAAATCCTTGGATGTCACAGGAACTTTTATGTAATCACACTGACTGGCTGTTCATGTTACAATAAGGACACAATAATATTCCTTTTCAAATTATTTATGTTGTGCACCTAGTATATTTCCAAAACAGTTGAACGAAATTTGTGATTTCCAGTTAACTGGTTAACTGTGTCTACCATTCCAATCAAAACTGTAAAAAAGAAATTGGAAAAAAAAAAAAAAAAAATGGAAGAAAAAAAAATTGATAAAATTTTTACGGTCGCAAGGTTTTTGCACGGACGGTCGGGTTACCGGAAACAAACATTTATTTTTATTAGGCCTAATGTAAATTTTGTTTATACATACATCCACATGACTTTTACTTTGGTGGGGGCAGATAAACCGGAATCCATGTCAAAGCCTCTGACTTCCCCCCCCCAAACGTCCCGCTCTAGTAATGTTTTCTTTGTTGAACCCAAAATTAAATGTAAACAAATAATATATTCTTTTAAAAAACTCAAGAAAAAACTTCTAGATCAGTTGCAAATGTGATTAGAATTTACATGTTTTTATTTGTTAATTTCTTAATTCAATAGCTCTGTATCAACAAGTAGTCTCTTATGTGGATAGTAACTTGCCCAATATGTCCTCAATACTGGCCTCTTACGCATCATGTCTATTTACTTTTCCAGTTAAAGGTCACCTTTCAATAATTTGCTTTATGTTTTTACAAATTTTGTTGGTAGTCATGTGAATAATAGTGACGTTCAGCAAAATCATCACTGAAACTAAAATTAAACCTAAGCCTCAATTGCCTTGTCATTATAACATTTAGATGTTTGACTGCCATCTCTTCAATAGACTGTGCAAGTCTTGCGCATATTTGAACTTCCGGGACCATTGTGGTCCCAACCATATGGAGATTTACGTGGGCAAGATTTTGTTTTGTCAATATTTTAGTTTAACGTGGTTTATGACCATGAAAAATATATATGTTGTAATACTTAGTGATAACAAATTATATGAAAGTAAAATCAATTCAACAAAAAAACGAAGAAAACCCGAGAATTAAACTTGACCTCAGCTTCCGGTTGCTGCAAAAACTTGAGAATTTTGTGCTTACCTTTGATCACAAAACTTATGTAAACGCTTGTTTTGGATGCGCGATGATAAACACCAGATACTGTAATTACAACGCAAAGCCTTTTCATTGCAGTCTATGGTTGTTGAGGCATCAGCGTCGTCTATAAACTGCATCAAGCGTTAATTTTATGCCCGTGTGACCTTCGCGAATCCACGTAAGTGGTTTCTGAAAAGTTAAGATCAAACATCCTTGTCCCAGAGTTTTAATTTCGCTTCAGTAATAATTAACACATTACTTGTGTATTTATTATAAAAACTAAAACTGTTTTATAAACATGTAATGAGTATTTTTGTTGTTCAGATTTTGTCATTAGATTTAATTTAAAACAACAATTTGATTTCCTAGAAAAAAATGTTCTTCGTTTGACGTGTTTTCTCGTTCCGATACGCGCGAGACTTGCAGTCTATTACAACCTGTCAAAAGCTGAAAATGTTCCTGTAATTTGCATGTAAATTCTATTAATTTATATTATTTGTCTGCCAACAGAAAGGTAAGCCATTTTCCAATGATGTCCACCCGTCATCTAAGTAGACATCTGAGGCATTCAGATGTATACCATCAGCCCAGCACTACGTATCACTGAGATAGATGTTCAAGGCAAATAGAAAAAGTTAGCTCTCTTTCTTTTCCCCCTATTGTCTTCGATACAGTGGGCTGTTTTTACAGCACTGTACAAATAGCATATTTCCGGATCCTTGCCTTAAAACTCTGTGGACTCCATGCAGGGACACAGCTATATCCCAGATGCATGCATGACCATTTTATGAACTTAAAAAAACAAAAACTACACCTAACACTTTGTTTTGTCCATTGGTTGGGGTCCCTCCTCTTTGTTAATGACGTCACTGGTCCCATCAAAAAAGTATTTGATAATATTGATACACTGTTTAACTTATTAGAAAATTCATCTAATGCAAGGTGAAACTCATTTTAGATTAAATTCTTGTTCAATAGTTGTGATAATTGCATTGGGGTTGAAGAATAATATTTTGTTTGACCTGTATTGATGTATGATAAGCACTGTTGACCAACTAACATCATCACAATAATCTTGGTTGCGCTATTTTTAGAGCCAATGTCCCTGTGCAAGGTATTAGCGAGGATTTGGTAAAAGGGTGTCCAAATTTGCTGGAAATTTACAAACTGGGTGTTAAATTTGTTCACTTACAGTACATTTACATGTGAATGACAAGATAAAACAGGGTGTCCAAATTTAAAACAGGGTGTCCAAAAGACACCCCCGTGGCTAACACTATGTCCCTGTGTTATACAGGGTAGTGCAACAATTACAAAAAGGGGGGTAAATTTATGCTCACACCCACTGTCGCTGAGCTACTGCTGAAGTTGCAACATTTCCAGTTTGAAATGACAAGTGTAACTTACATTAATGGAAGCACATTTGAGGGAAAAGAGCCGACTTGACCCCAATCAATCGAGCTTACAATATTTAGGTAACGGTTAAATTAGTGTGTTTTTTAATTAGTTTTGTAATAAAAAAGTCACCTGGCACAATATCGAAGGGCCACTCTAAGGTGAAAGCTACAAGAAAAAAGAAAATTTAAAGAGAGAGGAGGTATTTAATTTCTTCATGTTTCTCTTAAGTTGGGATAGATCAAAAGATGATTTATCAGTGATTTTTGAAAATGCAAAGTTTTGACATTGATTGTATTTGTAAAATATTATCTGAAAATATCTGAAAGTTTTAGTATCAGACAATTAATTGAGTTTAGTTGCTGAAGATTGGTTTTCTTTTTAAGGTTTTCAATTATGTACTTACAGTGTATTTCTTTTTACATCCATGTCAGATTATAACTAGTTGATGGCTTAAAAAAGAGCGCTGAAAACTAGAGGGGCTTTTTAAAAGAATTGCAATGCAAACTTAAGTTTTAATTTGGCAGAAGTGCCCCTCTTGAAAAAATAGCGCAACCACTTACCACTTTATGCCCTCCTAACTTATATTCACTTCTGATTTGTTAATGATAATGTTGTTTTTAAATTTGTTTCATGTCTTAAATATCATTGGTTAATTCGTTGTTTTTTAACTGTGAAAAATTGCTTGTTTTTAATAGTGTACAGCAAGGCTTCCCATCTCCAACAAGATCTACACGTAGATGTCTGAGATCTGCATAATGAGCCTGGAAAAAGGAACTGCTCTCTCCAGTCAAAGGTAAATTGAAGAATAAAGCGCATTCTTCTTTCATTTTGCCTTTCTAATAAAAGGTAAATCAAGCAGCATTGCACATGTTCACATTGTTGCAAAAAGGTGTCTTTAGAATTGGAAGAAACTCACAATACCGTGTCACGAAGCCTAGAAAGGTTATATTTTAGAAAAGAAGGCAGTCAATGCTGTAGCTTAAAATTGTTTGTTTCAGAAGCTTTTCTGAAATTATTTTAACTCAATATGCACACCAAGAAATCTTGCATAAATAGGCTACTTTCTTATAAAATTGTGTCCTCAATCACAATCATAAAATGAACATGCATAAGGCAAACGCTTTCCCAAGATGCACTTAAAAAGTTTTAAATTTTTGTCTTTTTGTTTTATCCTACACTGAAACACTGTATTTTTTACCTGTTTTTGTTCTTCTTTTGTAAACAGAACGGCATGTAATTTTTCATTGATGTCTACCCATCAACTAAGTAGACATCAGACGCATACAGCCTGACGTCTACCCGTCACTGATGTGGATGTCCAAGGCTGATAAAAAAAGTAAGTAGTTTTCCATTTTCTCTCTTTTCCATTATTGTCTTCGGTAGTGGTCTGTTTTTGCAGCACTGATGTACACATCATACTTTTATGCCATAACACTCTATAGGGACTCCATGCAGGCACAGGCTCAACTCAGATGGGTGGACATTTTATTACACATCAACAAGTTAACATGCGAGACTCAAATTTCATCACTTGGAATCAAAACTACCTTCTTGAACAGTAAACATTAACTGTTCTGTTGAAGTTGCCTAATTTCCTGCTGGAAATAATATGTTTAACTGACATCAGGCTAATGGAAGCATGTTTGGGGGAAAATTATAAACTTGACCGAATCAATCAAGTTTTGCATGATTTAGGTAACATTGAAACCACATTGTTACCACTGCACAATGCTTGCTTAACCACTTCATGTTGGATGACGGGTTTTTTGTGTGCAAAACTTTTGGACAGACTTGCGGTGGATGTTTTTTAACGCCCGGAACAACTTCAGATTTTCCTAATTTTATTGCTGACAGCTGGAAGGCTAATGTTAATATCCACCAAGACTTTCCACAGTCTGAGCGCGCAAAGGCATGCACCTACCATAATACGCTTTGTTTCACTCGTACAAAAAGGGACAACAGGTTCTGGAAAACTGTCATGTCAAATCCTTTTCCAGGGGTTATTTTGTAACCCTGGATAACAGATTTTTGTCCTGTTGATTTATGAATGTGGCAAACCAGAATAGACAGGCTAACACCATCGTTTGTCATTATATTCGGCTCAATAAGTAAATCTGAGCATTCCGAGATGCCAGCATACCATGGCAGATTTTTGGCCGTGGCTCATGGCTGAGATTCTGCGAATATGTGAGTGTCTACTCAATTTTCTCACATGACAATATCAAATCACGGAGCTAATTATGAGAGCCTTATATTGTCTTTCCTTGTCAAGTCAGGGTTTCATTGTGGTGATTATATTTTTGAGCCTGTACTTATAGCAGTACTATTGGCAGCAAGGTAACATCAATCACCAAAATGAAATTGACATAAGTGTAAGAGGCCTACTCTTTCTGAAGATGCACTTGAACAATTACCTCTTACAGCAATATGTCAAAAAAACAAACTGAAAATGTTCCTCTAAAATTACATCTTAAAGGCACTGTTCACGTTTGGTAATTACTCAAAATATATATTGGCATAAAAACTTACTTGGTGACGAGCAACGGAGAGCTGTTGATAGTATAAAACATTGTGAGAAACGACATTCTCTGAAGTAACGTAGTTTTTGAGAAAGAGGTAATTTATCACTAAAGTAATAAAAGACTTCAGGCCTGAAGCCTTTTATTCCTAGCTGAAAGCACACAAATTTGTACAAAAAGGGTGTTTTTTCTTTCATCATTTTTTTGCAACTTCAATGACCAATTGAGCCCAAATTTTCACACAGGCTTGTTAAAATGTTATTTTTATGCATATTGTCTTTGACAGTTACCAAGTGTGTTCAGTGCCTTTAATTGAAATAATTTAACATTCCTTAGTTGAGATATTTGCATGGGGTTAAAAATATTATTTTGTTTTACCCTATACGAATGTGTGATAAGCCTTGTGTATATATATATTTTTGTGTTAATAGAAAGCATGATGTCTACCCATCAGCTAAGCAGACGTCTGAGGCATAAATATGCACACCATCAGCCTAATACATTTACCTATCACTAATGTGGATGTCCATGAATGAAGGCTGATATAAAAAGTAAGTCAATTTGCATTGGTTTTAATTCCCTATTGTCTTCGGTACACAGTGGGCTGTGTTTTGCAGAACAATGTACTCATCATACTCGCATATGCCAGACACTATCTGGCTCCCAGATTTTTCAGCTGATATTTTTTCAAAATCTATAGGATGGAAAAGATGTTTGAAGAAAAGTTAATTTATGTTGGAAAATAGGAACAATTCTTCAAATATTTACTTAGGCTACACTGCGTTTTATTTTTGTTAAAATGTTGACAGAAAATGTCATCTGGGTTTAACAAAATAATTAAAAACATCAAAATCACACAAACCCTCTGTTTTATAGTGATTGTGATAAATTCTTTATTTCATATTTTGCCATGTCAAAAAAAAACTCCGCCCTTCCTCCCCCACTTCCGCCCCAAAAAGGACGATCAACAATTTGTTTTAATGTGGCCTTATATATGGCCATTTTTATGCCCCGCCGACGAAGCAAGCCGAAGGGGCATGTAGTGTTTGCCTTGTCCTTCCTTGTGTGTGGGTAGGTATCCACATTCAAACAGTGAACCTATAACAAAAGGTACAATAGGTCAACGGTTGCTATCACAAAGGAAATCATTGTGGTCCACGGTTGCTATCACAAAGAGTTGAACAAAGGAGGGTCCACGATTGCCGGTGTTTACTGTGTGTGAGCAATCATTGTCCAAGCGATTACTCAAGAAGGACTTGGCATATCCACTGCAAACTTGGTGTGTGGATTAGTCTTGGGAGCTCCCAGAAGCCTATTTTTTTGGACCCCCTAAGTTAAATGTAAAGGTCAACTTATGGCTTAAACAAAAAAAATGTTGGCCGAGTGATAACTCAAGAAGGACTTGGCATTATCAACTCCAAACTTGATGTGTGGATTGGCCTTGGGATCCCCCAGAAGCCTATTGTTTTTGGACCATCCAATTTAAATGTAAAGGTCATTATGGCGAAAACAAAAGTGACGTTGTCCAAGAGATAATGTCAGAAGGATTGGCATCAACTCAAAACTTGGTGCGTGGATTGGTCTAGGAATCCTCCAGAAGCCTATTGTTTTTGGGCCCCCTACAACAAATGTCAAGGTCATTATGGCTAAAACAAAAAAAAATTAGTCCAAGTGATAATCAAGAAGGACTTGGCATATCATCTCCAAACTTGGTGCGTGGATTGGTCTAGGGATCCTTCAGAAGCCTATTGTTTTTGGACCCCCTACAACAAATGTCAAGAAGTGATAATCAAGAAGGACTTGGCATATCATCTCCAAACTTGGTGCGTGGATTGGTCTAGGGATCCTTCAGAAGCCTATTGTTTTTGGACCCCCTACAACAAATTTCAAGGTCATTATGGCTAAAAAAAAAAAAAAGGTTGTCTGAGTGATTACTCAAGAAGGACTTGGCATATCAACTCCAAACTCAGAAATTGTAAGTTTACCAATGGTTTACCTTTGTAATCGTCTATCGTGGATCGACACACCGTTCGTGAAAAAACAGCACATTAACAACCGTCGCTCGGCTTCCATGTGCATTATGCAGCGAGATCAATTGATATGTGTAGACTTCTGTCATTCCTCGCTTCAATCACAGTGCAGTTTATTAATTGTTTGACCATGATATGTTTACTGCTGCAGCAAAGGAACATGTGTGGAGACTTTGAAAAGTCTAGTGACAACAGTTCACTGAGTGCGGCACTGACGCTTGGGTCACCTTGCCCAATTCCGGACGCGCATTTTTAGCATTAGATTTTTCTGATTTTGTTTGAACAAAATGGATTTCCAGCTTTGTCATCATCGCCCATTCTCATGCCTGTGTAAAGTAAAAGGAAAACCTTACACCATTTGGGTGGATCATTATATTCTACTTTTAAAACATCTTTCCAACAATATTCATTTCATAACAAATCATTTCAAACGCTTTTTATAGCCCAAAGTGCCCCATCCAAGGCAACATGCCCCTATAACGATAATTATAACGATAATTATGTATGACAACTTTCACACAAGAGTAAGCCTTTTCGGTTTTAAGAACTAACAAACTGGTTGCATTTTGTATTGTAATGTGACTAATGCATGGCGGGCACTAAGCTCAAATGCGAAAAAAAAGTGTTCACAAACTAACACAAATCGACTGTGGGTGGGGCGCGCTGACCTCTGTTTTTACAAAGTGACACACTTTTAAGTGTGTCACTTGACCTCTGTTTTTACAAAGTGACACACTTTTAAGTGTGTCACTTGAGTAATCGTTTTCCTTTGAAAATGTCATTGCCACAATGAAACTCTGACTTGACAAAGGAAATAAAAGAAAGGTTTTCATAATTAGCTCCAATTATGAATAAATTAACCACTTTCAGAGAGATAAAAACTTATGTTCTGAACCCCTCTCTTCAACTTCAGAAATTATCTGTACTCTGCTTCAATCATAACAAATCTTGAATTCAAATGCAAAGTAATAATTGTTTACATTTTTTTCTTATTTTCATTTCTTTCCCCTTTAGAAAGGCTTGCTTTTCTCCAATGAGATCTACCCATCCAAATGGAAGATGTGTGAGAAGTGCATATCATCAGCTGACTATCTTTCGTTAACACGTAGATGTAGCTAGGTTTTGTTATCAAGTAATTAACCACAAGGTTAATGTCATCGTCGTATAGTGGGCTGTTTTTGCAGCACTATACAGTTAACATTGTAAATAACTGCACCATTGCAAGCAAGTGCACATATGCGCATTTTGAAATAACAAACTGGAGATCATGCAGTTTTATGCTTTGACTAAAAAGGTTAGAGCATTTGTTGTGCCGAGTTTTCGATTGGTGGTGCCGGGATCCGAACTGTTTGGAATCGAATGGTGGTAAAATCACGGGAAATTCCAAACTTTATTGCGAAAAGGGACTTGGACACATGCAGGTGGCATGTGGGGTCCTACTTCCGGCCAGGGTAACAGCTGGTGGTTGATCTTAAAGGTGCATCAGGCTCCTCAGCGGCGAGGATGTTCTGGTGTTATCACAAATGGTCGACCAAACGGAATAGTTCCTAGTCTAGGCCGTGGGGCTAGGGACCGCGTTTTAGGAGTAGAGGGCGTGCTCTGCATAAGAGTGCGTGGACTGGACGCTCTGAAAAGAGTACGAAGGCCTTGGTGATCTCCCGAAACGTGTTGGTGGTGCGTCGTTTCCAATGGTGGTGCCTGGTTTGGAATCGAATGGTGGTAAAATCACGGGAAATTCCAAACTTAAGTTCGAAAAAGGGACTTGGACACATGCACGTGGCATGTGGGGTCCTACTCCTGGCCATGGGTGACAGCTGGTGGTTGATCTTAAAGGTGCATCAGGCTCCTCAGCGGGTAGGATGGTACTGGTGTGATCACAATTGGTTGACCAACAGGAGTAGTTCCTAGTCTAGGCCGTGGGGCTAGGGACCGCGTTTGTAGGAGTAGAGGGTGTGCCCCTCAGACGGGTGCATGGACTGGACGCTCCGAAAGGAGTACGAAGGCCTTGACGATCTCCCAGAGCGTGTCGGGGCTGGTATCCTGGAACCTGCACGTTGGTGGCCCTGCTTTTACACTAATCTTACCAGGATGAAATTGGCAAAATTTAGAAACAAATGAATTAAACTGCTTGCAATGGTGCACTTATACATTACACTTTAATTTAATGAATTTAATATACATTGATATACACAGGCATGCAACTTTTCAGATCATGAGCTGGTTTCCTCTATTTGGTTTTTCAGCTGTACTGCCATTGAAAATTGAAAAACTTAGCACAAAGTGTATTGCTGTTGCTGGCACTTTCCCTTTTTGGGCAAGATTTGGTTGCATGCATGCCTGAATATACAATAATATTTAATTATGGTTTAATACTATACAGGCAGGCAACACAGGCAGGTCATCAACTGATTGCCTCATTTTTGAGGTTCACATCCAGATTGAAAATTGAAAAACACAGTGCAAATGTCTTGCTGATAAACTGCTAGCTGCTGCATGCCTGAATATACAGTCTTATGTATTTTTATTTTTAAGATTATGCTAATACTCATTCGAGAAATGGACATGGCACTGACACTTGTCTAAAGTGCTTGTTTATGTCTCCTGAAAAAGTGAACATTTATTTTTCTAGTCAAAAGCAAAGATAAAGAAATGTTTCAGGTTAACCTTTTTGGCTTTTCAGGTGAATCACAATCAGAAAGAAAAATGCAACTGAAAGAATTCTCATGTGAAATTTAATGAGCTTTAAAACCCAATAAATGCATTATTTTACCTTTTAAGCGATGGTACCTTTGATAATAGGATCGTGTACTTGTGTCAAGGCTGCTATAGCTATGAATGAGAATTAGCATAGTCTTGTTTTGTGTGAAGAATTGCTCAATAAATTTATATGGAGTCTGTGTTTAATTTCTCGTCTTGTGTACGATGCTCAGGACTATAAGGTCATTAGTGCAATTTGTATGGATTTTATATAATTGCATAATTTGGAGCTCCTGGATTTGAAATGGGGTTTAATGATCAAGAGTGGTCTTCAAAGTATTTGTTTGGCAAAAAGAAGCATCTTTTTCTAAGTAAAACATGTGTTTGTTGATTTTAATTTATTTGTGTACAAATTTATACGCATTTTTCATTTAAAGGCAGTGGACACTATTGGTAACTACTCAAAATAATTATTGGCATAAAACCTTACTTGGTAACAAATAATGGGGAGCTGTTGATAGTATAAAACATTGTGAATAAAGGCTCCCTCTGAAGTAACGTAGTTTTTGAGAAAGAAGTAATTTTCCACGAATTTGATTTCGAGACCTCGGAATTAAATTTTGAGGTCTCGAAATCAAGCATCTGAAAGCACACAACTTCGTGTGACAAGGGTGTTTTTTCTTGCATTATTATCTCGGAACTTTGACGACCAATTGAGCTCAAATTTTCACAGGTTTGTTATTTTATGCATAGCCTATGTTGAGATACACCAAGTGAGAAGACTGTCCAGTGTCTTTAATGACCTTTCGATCATAGTGTGAAATTGCAATTAATGACCTTATAACACTGTGCCAACTAATTACATGGGTCTATTATGGTTACCATTGAAACGTACAGAGGAAGTGTTTAGAAAATAAGTTATATGACTGTACTCGGAGGTAGCCATGATCTACTTTACATACAACTGCCTTAATACAATAAGCATCTTTGGTAAAAATTCACATTATGAACTTTGGGAAAAACTTATCTGGAGGGCGCTATTATTAACGAGAAAATTTGGTGGTTTGTCTGTAGTTATATATGTAAATCTTCACCAAAGAGGGCGCTATAACGTCAACAAAACCAGCAGCTCTGAACAAAATGACAGGGGTTAGTCTCTTTTCAAACTGTTTTTCCAATGAAGGGGTTGGTTGTCCGTAGAGGGCGTTATAACATTAAATAAAGTGAGCTTTGAAAGTCTTGTTTCAAGCCGTTTTCTCAGATTTGGAATAAAAAAATTGCCCGTAGAGGGCGCCATAAAAAGATAAAACTTGAGCTATGTTAGTCTTGTTTCAAGCCGTTTTTGTCAGATTTTGAATGTAAAAATTGTCCGTAGAGGGCGTCATACCTTGAGCTATGTTAGTCTTGTTTCAAGTCGGTTTTTTCAGATTTTGAATGTAAAAATTGCCCGTAGAGGGCGTCATATCTTGAGCTAGGTTAGTCTTGTTTCAAGTCGGTTTTGTCAGATTTTGAATATAAAAAATTGCCCGTAGAGGGCGCCATAACTTGAACTAGGTTAGTCTTGTTTCAAGTCGGTTTTTAAATTGTGAATGTAAAAATTGCCCGTAGAGGGCGTCATATCTTGAGCTAGGTTAGTCTTGTTTCAAGTCGGTTTTTTTAAATTGTGAATGTAAAAATTGCCCGTAGAGAGCGTCATAACTTGAGCTAGTTTAGTCTTGTTTCAAGTCGGTTTTTTCAGATTTTGAACGTAAAAAACTTGCCCGTAGAGGGTGCCATAACAAGGATATACTCAGTGCCGTATATACGGCTCTGGATATACTTGCTAGGTTGTTAGTCTTGTTTCAAGCCGTTTTATCCAACTTCGAATTTTAAAATTGACCGTACAGGGCACCATACAATGAAATAAAAACGAATGGAAACAAGACTAATCAATTTCACGTTATTACAGCGCCCTCTTTGGCCAAGATTTACATAAGCAATTACAGACGCAAATTTTCTCGCAAATAGCGCCCTCCAGATAAGTTTTTTTTCCTAAGTTCATGTGTAAATTTTTGCCAAAGATGCTTATTGTATTAAGGCAGTTGATAATTGGCTAGTACCGGCTTTCTTAATTGAATTGTTACTGTGAAAAAGGTTTGCCCCAATTATGGCCCTATATGATTTGCCATCTTCATTTCAATTCAACTAATAATGTAGAAATAAAAGAAATCTGGTACCAGCAAGATATACACTACCTTGTAACATGGAGGTAGGAATTAATTCCTACCTCCATGCTTGTAAAACGTAAAGTATATCATGGCTACCTCCGAGTACAACAGTCATTACTTATATTCTAAACAATTCCTCTGTACGTTTCAATGATAACCATAATAGACCCATGTAATTAATTGTCTCAGTGTTTTGGGTCATTAATTGCAATTTCACACACTTGTAATGATCGAAAGGTCATTAAACGAAAAATGCGTATAAATTTATACACAAATAAATTAAAATCAACAAACACATGTTTTACTTAGAAAAAGAATGCTTCTTTTTGCCAAACAAATACTTTGAAGACCACTCTTGATCATTAAACCCCATTTCAAATCCAGGAGCTCCAAATTATGCAATTTTATAAAATCCATACAAATTGCACTAATGACCTTATATCCTGAGAATCGTACTCCAAGACAAGAAATGAAACACAGACTCCATGTAAATTTATTGAGCAATTTTCACACAAAACAATTAAGACAATGCTAAATCACATTTACAGCAATAGCAGCCTTGACACAAGTATGATCCTAGTTCCAAAGATATCTTCGCTGAAAATGTATAATAATGCATTTATTGTAATTTGCAGGTGAATTCTTTCGGTTGCACTTTTCTTTCTACTTTTGATTCACCTAGAAAGCCAAAAAGGTGTCTTTTTCTTTGCTCTTGACTATTGAAACAATTGTAATCTTTTTCAATAAATGTTCCCTTATTCAAGAAACATTTACAAGCACTATAGAGAAGTCTCATTCTGCCACATCCATTTTCTCCAATGAGTATTAGCATAACCTTTTAACCAAAACACCTAAATACTGTATATTCAGGCACGCAACAGCTAGCAGTTTGTAAAAAAAAAAGCTTAAGTGCAACACAGCAATACACTTTGTGCTGAGTTTTCAATTTTCAATGGCAGTACAGCTGAAAAACAAAATTGAGGAAATCAGCTCATGATCTGATAAGTTGCATGCCTGTATATGTCAATGTATATTAAATTCATTAAATTAAAGTGTAATGTATAAGTGTACCATTGCAAGCAGTTTAATTCATTTGTTTCTAAATTTTGCCAATTTCATCCTGGTAAGATTAGTGTAAAAGCAGGGCCACCAACGTGCAGGTTCCAGGATACCAGCCCCGACACGCTCTGGGAGATCGTCAAGGCCTTCGTACTCCTTTCGGAGCGTCCAGTCCATGCACCCGTCTGAGGGGCACACCCTCTACTCCTACAAACGCGGTCCCTAGCCCCACGGCCTAGACTAGGAACTACTCCTGTTGGTCAACCAATTGTGATCACACCAGTACCATCCTACCCGCTGAGGAGCCTGATGCACCTTTAAGATCAACCACCAGCTGTCACCCATGGCCAGGAGTAGGACCCCACATGCCACGTGCATGTGTCCAAGTCCCTTTTTCGAACTTAAGTTTGGAATTTCCCGTGATTTTACCACCATTCGATTCCAAACCAGGCACCACCATTGGAAACGACGCACCACCAACACGTTTCGGGAGATCACCAAGGCCTTCGTACTCTTTTCAGAGCGTCCAGTCCACGCACCCTTATGCAGAGCACGCCCTCTACTCCTAAAACGCGGTCCCTAGCCCCACGGCCTAGACTAGGAACTATTCCGTTTGGTCGACCATTTGTGATAACACCAGAACATCCTCGCCGCTGAGGAGCCTGATGCACCTTTAAGATCAACCACCAGCTGTTACCCTGGCCGGAAGTAGGACCCCACATGCCACCTGCATGTGTCCAAGTCCCTTTTCGCAATAAAGTTTGGAATTTCCCGTGATTTTACCACCATTCGATTCCAAACAGTTTGGATCCCGGCACCACCAATCGAAAACTCGGCACAACAAATGCTCTTACCTTTTTAGTCAAAGCATAAAACTGCATGATCTCCAGTTTGTTATTTCAAAATGCGCATATGTGCACTTGCTTGCAATGGTGCAGTAATTTACAATATTAATTGGAGTGCTGCAAAAACAGCCCACTATACGACGATGACAATAACCTTGTGGTTGATACTTGATAACAAAAACCTACATCTACATTTTAACGGAAAGATAGTCAGCTGATGATACGCACTTCTCACACATCTTCCATTTGGATGGGTAGATCTCAGTGGAGAATAGCAAGCCTTTCTAAAAGGGAAAAGAAGGAAAATAAGAAAAAAATGTAAACAATTATTACTCTGCATTTGAATTCAAGATTTTTTATGATTGAAGCAGAAGTTAGTTAATTTAAAAGTGGTTAATTAATTCTTAATTGGAGCTAACTATGAGAACCTTTGTTTTATATCCTTTGTCAAGTCAGAGTTTCATTGTGGCAATGACATTTTCAAAGGAAAATGATTACTCAAGGGTTCTAAAATCTTCTGAAAAATAACAATCAATAAGAAAACTGAACGGTTTGTCAGTTCGTGAAACCGGGGAAAAAAGAAGCAGCAAAACACTAAATTCCCGTTTTCAACATTAAAGGGACACGTTGTCTTGGATTGGACGAGTTGGGCAACAAAAAAGCGTTTGTAACCGTTTGTTATAAAATGCATATGGTTAGAAAGACGTTTTAAAAAAAGAATACAATGATCCACACAAATATGCCTCGAAATTGCGTGGTTTTCCTTTTACTTTGTGGACTAACACGGCAATGTTGACTCAACAAAATGGCCGACCGTGTTTGTTCACGATGTAAAAGGAAAACCATGCGATTTCGAGGCATATTTGTGTGGATCATTGTATTCTACCTTTAAAACATCTTTCTAACCATATGCATTTTATAACAAACGGTTACAAATGCTTTAGATAGACCAACTCGCCCGATCCAAGGCAACGTGTCCCTTTAAGTGTGTCACTTTGTAAAGACAGAGGTCAGCACGCTCAACCCACACAGACGATTTGTGTTAGTTTGTGAAAACCTTTTTTTTTCACATTTGAGCTTAGTGCCCCGCCATGCATTACAAAACAAAATGCAACCTGTTTGTTAATTCGTAAACCAAAAAGGGTTACTCTTGTGTGAAGGTTGTAATACATAATTATCGTTATAAAAGGGTCATGTTGCCTTGGATTGGGCACTTTGGGCTATAAAAAGCGTTTGAAATCATTTGTTATGAAACGAATATTGCGGGAAAGATGTTTTAAAAGTAGAACGATCCACACAAATATGCCTTGAAACTGTGTTGTTTTCCTTTTTCTTTACACAGGCATGGAATGGGCGATGATAACAAAGTTGGAAATCCATTTCGTACAAACAAAATCAGAAAAATCTAATGCTAAAAATGCAGGTCCAGATTTTGGGCAATGTCCGGAATTGGGCAAGGTGTCGACCCAAGCGCCAGCTAGTGCCGCACTCAGTAAACTGTTGTCACTAGACTTTTCAAAGTCTCCACACATGTTCCACGGTCAAACAATTAATAAACTGCACCGTGATTGAAGCGAGGAATGACAGAAGTGTACACCTGCTGTTTTTTCACGAACGGTGTGTCGATTAGAGGAGGGGTTTAATAGCGAAATCCAAATGTACACCCCCTACAGCTCACCCCCCAAATTTTATTTTAAAAATATAACTGAACTCGAAGACCACAAATTTGAAAATGAAAAAAACGAAACCGTCCGCCATGTTGTGGAGTAACAAATTTGGTTCTACACACCAGTGGCGGAGCGTGTTAGTTCTCAAAGTAAAAGGAAAACCACGCAATTTCAAGGCATATTTGTGTGGATCATTACATTATATTTGCAAAACATCTTTCCCTAATTATGGGAACTTGCTCTATTATTCTGAGTTTGGCCACAAAAACTGGGAAAGTGTGTTTACATTGAATTACTTGGGTCATTAAACTTAATGGATGAGCAGTTAATCTGCCTGGGGCAGTCAGCAGCCCTACTGGTTTGTGCATGATCCAATTAAGTCGCACTGTTTGGAAAAGGAATTACATGAAGATAACAGGTGTTAGTTGTCAGATGAAAAAGGACATTTATTTTAGCCTCTTTCTTTAATGGAGTGTTCTGGTAATGCAACATGGTTATTACGCTTTTTATAGCCCAAACCGCCCAGTGCAAGGCAATGTGTCCCTTTGAAAAGTCAAGCTTTTGTAGCTTTGAAACTTCATAACATTTTAGGCCTTGAAGAATGTTGTATAAACAAAACACTGTAAACTAAAAAAAAGTTTATTTCAACACAAGGTGTTTGTTCATGGCATCAGTGCAATAGGAGTCCCAAGAATGTTGTGAATAATGGCTTAGTGCTGCAAAAATAGCTCCCTATCCAGTGGTAACATAAATCAAGACTAAGATTTACATACTTTTGTATCAGCCTTGAACATCCAAGTGTTACAGGAAGATATTGGGCCGATGATAGGTGCCTGGAGATTTCGAACGTCTACTTGTTGATGGGAAGACATCATTGATGAGTGGCATGCCTTTTTGTTTGCAGAGAAAAATAGTACATGTAAATTAGTCAAAACTAAGTTTAAAATTAGATGAACATTTGCAGCTTTTGATGGGCATATTGCTGCAAGAGGTAAGCTGTTCATATGCATGTTGGGAAAGAGTAGGCCTCTTACACACATGTCCATTTAATTTGGGGGTTCCAGTCACCTTTTAAGGTTTCTTTGTAGGAATGTGAGTGAGAATGATATCCATTAAAAGCAATGCTAAAAAAAGCATTAAACTCAAACCTTGGATTCCTTGGAAATTACAATGTTTTGATATGTTTGACGTCCTTCTTTTAAGCTCGCTTATCTTGAATCATGATGTGAATCTCAAATGTGGCTTACAAGAATAAACAGGCTGCCACCGGAACTTTCCAAGATTCCAGTTTACCAATGGCAGTTTACCAGCCAGGGCTTAAATCCAAGGTTCTGCGATTCCAGTGAATGCATACTCATATTTTCTCACAAGACAACAAATCCTGGTGCTTAATACGAGAACCTTTCTTAAAGCCAATGTTTTGCGATTCACGATGAACATACTCAAACTACTTTCTCACAAGAGAACAATAAATCCTGGTGCTTATTACCAGAACCTTTCTTGTATTTCCTTTGTCAAGTCAGGGTTTCATTATGACAATGTTATTTTTTCAAAGGAAAATGATAACTCCAGAAACTCCAGAATGTTCTGAAAAATATTACTGCATAGATCGAGGCACAGAAATTGTTTTGATTATCGGCCCCATGTGGTTAAAAAAGTGCTTGTTAATAAAATTACCTGCTTGAAGTGAAGGCAGGTTATCTACATTATGTGGATGGGTGGATTTCTTTTAAGTCTAACATGCCTGTAGATGCAAACAAAACAAAATGGTAAGTTATTGTAACAGTTGTACTTCCGAGTAAAAACATAAACAGGGAAACTTGACTTAGGGGTTCCCTTAAACCACACCTGCATGCCCCCCCCTACTAAAAGCTTTCCATAAAAACAAGATCCGAGAGCATGTTGGCTTGCACTACGATCAAAATCTTTCAAACAAGCAAGAATTTAGTTTTTTCTATGTTAGTCAACAAGTAACAGCAACCACTCATATTGGTCAGGTGGTGACTGCTCTATATTCCGACACCCCTATATTCCGACACCCCTATTCCGACAACCCCCTCATGATTTACATAGGGTTAGGGTTAGGGTTAGGGTTAGGGTTAGGGTTTGCAATAGGAAAATACACCAGGGTTGTCGGAACATGGGGGTGTCGGAACATGGGTGTCGGAACATAGGGGTGTAACCGGTCAGGTTACTGCCTGCATGGAAGGGAGTCACCAGAATGATGTAGCATGTGATGAAATATATTGTAAAGTGCTGCAAAAACAGCCCACTACAACATGATAACAAAAATTACTGCAACGAATTGCATACTTTTTCTCAGTCTTGAACATCTAAGTGTTACAGGAAGACGTTGGCCGATGAAAGGTGCCTGGAGATCTCGGACGTCTACTTGTTGATTGGAGGACATCATTGGTGAGTGGCATGCTTAATTTTCTGTTTGCAGAGAAAAATAGTACACGTAAATTAGTCAAAACTAAGTTTAAAATTAGTTGAACATTTGCCACTTTTGATGGTCCTATTGCTGCAAGAGGTAATTTTTCATACACATGTCCATTTAATTTTGGGGTTCTAGGTCACTGTTCGAGGTTTCTTTGTAAAAATGATATCCAATAAATTGAATGTCGAAAAAAGCATTAGGTCCAAATCTTGAATTCCTTGTAAGTAACAATTTGAGTGAAAATGATATCCAATAAATTGAATGTCGAAAAAAGCATTAGGTCCAAATCTTGAATTCCTTGTAAGTAACAATTTGAGATTTTACGGCTTATTTTTAAATAATTACTTATCTAGGACAACTACTTGATGATGTGAATCTCTTCAAATTTTACAGGCTCAGAATGTGTGTGCTTTTTGAGCATGAACAATTACAAGTTTAACTGTTTAACCCTGTCAAGAAATGACTTTATCCTGTAAATACATTTCATTTGATCATAGAGCAAGTTGCTCTATGATTTGATGTTTCATTTTACTGTTTAAAAGTTACCACCCCCCCCCCCAAGAATGGGAGTAGTATAGATTTATAAAGTTCTCTTACCCCAGGTCAAGAATCCTGTAGGTACTATGCAAATATATGCGCATGGTATGCAAATTTACTTCTCTATATGCAAATAAGGTATGCATGGGTGATTATATGTGTAGTAGCATAGGCAGGGACTGCACAGGCACACACCCTATAGATTTTGGTGAGGCAGCATTCACCTTGCTTATTATGGAATGCACAGCTCAGCTCAGCTCAGCTCAGCTCAGCTATATACTGTAGCTGGATAGTTATGCCTCAGGTGTACCTCAACATCATAGGATAAATGCCAGTTGGAAAACTGTAAGTTGCATTTTATTTATTGTATTATTGTATTCACTTTGTTAAAGAATTATGAGTGATTTATGACCTGTGAATCATCATTTTATGTGATGATATTTTGAGAGGGAAACTTGAGTTTAATTTACCTGCATGTGACTTTTGTTACGAGACCCTAGTACATGTACATGTAATTACGTGTATACAACGCACGCTGTCAATCATTCTTTGTGTGTAAGGTCGTTAACCGGGCGGTGCTAATAGAATGATCTAGAGTAGTACTTTCTAGAAAACGACACAAATCCTTTATATACGGGCTGGGGGTAAATCTAGGAGGGGACACAAATACTCAAGACTGGTGGAAGCTACGACTTCTGTGATTGTGATTCAACTCGTTGGAGGAGCTTTTGGTAGAGTTCGCTTTTGACCAAGTGCAGTTAAAGAGCTTAATTTAAATCCGGAAATGACAGTTTCAAACTTAATCTACAGTTCGGTACTTTGGGGTCTTCTTCCCCATATTTTGTGGCGGGTGTCAGATTGTGTACCCGTTGTTGCTTCGTCTTCTTCTGGACATTTTTTTCGGAGTGAGTTCGCCCCGTGATAGCTCATAGTTACATCGGCAAAGAACTGTTTTACCGCCCCTGGAGTTGATCGTTTTAGAGCCAGTGTATGTGATCCTCGCTGTATCTTCTGTTGCTGTGATCCTCGCCTGTATTTCATCCCGGTTGACAAATTAGCCCGTAAGATTACTTATTTTGTATAAAATCTATTTTTAATGTACACTTGTTTTACTCAATCATTGTACGTTTGTTAAACCCAATCGGTATTTGAAGTGGCTGACAGTTTCATCATTAAATCACTTTGATTCTGTGTTCTTTACATCAGTGTCACCTTGTTTGATTTCTTTGTTGCATCTGAGAAAATTCAGGCTTTTTGAGTGATTTATATTCACGGATAGTTTGGAGATTTTTGGATCGTAACAAATTGGGGGCTTGTCCGGGAAATCGAACAAAAATAAGCCGTATATTTCTGTGTACAATTGTCAAACAAGGTTGCACGTTTTATTGTTACTAGTCTGTAGTGTTGTATAAAAATGGCTAGTGAGTTTGATGCACAAGCTTTCGTGGATTCTGAAGATTTGTCAATCGAGAAGTTGCAACAGTTATCAAAAGACGAGTTGCACGGAGTTGCCAAACACGTTCATGTAGAAATTTCTAGAAGTGCCAAAAAGGCAAAACTAGTGAACGTTCTAGCGGGAGTACTGAACTTAGAGTTGTCTCAGTCTCTGCAGACTTTTGATCGAGAAATTGAGCTTGCAAAAATTGAGCTTGAAAAGGAAAGGCTCAGGCTTGAGTTTGAAGAAAAAGAAACAGAAAGTCAAGAAAGAGAAAAAGATAAAGAAAGAGAACTTGAACTACGAAGGCTTGAACTCAAAGAAACTGAACAAATACCAGGCAAAATACTCCACCATCGAAAAAGAGGCGTTAGGTTTAGTTCTTGCCCTACAACACTTTGAAGTGTATGTAACAAATGGTGCTGGGGAGACGATCATTTATACTGATCATAACCCACTTGTGTTTTTGGAGAAATTCAAAACCAAGAACCAGAGGTTATTCCGCTGGAGTTTGATTTTGCAACCATATCCACTCAAGATTGTTCATATCGCTGGGAAGAGCAATATGTAATTGCGGATGCTCTGTCCAGAGTTTAGAATAATGTACTTAAACACAATTGGTATTATTTCTGATGTGCTAAACCAGTAACAGTGTTTGTAAGATTATTGCTGTTAGCAGATTATGGTAAAATGTCTAAGTCGGACGTAACTAAATTGCTTAAATTTTAAATAATTTTGAAATTTATGTTAACATTCTTTTTTGAAACAAAAATTTCCTTATGTAAATTTTCTTATTTTATGGGGGGAGATGTTATGAGACCCTAGTACATGTACATGTAATTACGTGTATACAACGCACGCTGTCAATCATTCTTTGTGTGTAAGGTCGTTAACCCTAGTGGGTGGTGCTAATAGAATGATCTAGAGTAGTACTTTCTAGAAAACGACACAAATCCTTTATATACGGGCTGGGGGTAAATCTAGGAGGGGACACAAATACTCAAGACTGGTGGAAGCTACGACTTCTGTGATTGTGATTCAACTCATTGGAGGAGCTTTTGGTAGAGTTCGCTTTTGACCGAGTGCAGTTAAAGAGCTTAATTTAAATCCGGAAAGGACAGTTTCGAACTTAATCTACAGTTCGGTATTTTGGGGTCTTCTTCCCCATATTTTGTGGCGGGTGTCAGATTGTGTACCCGTTGTTGCTTCGTCTTCTTCTGGACATTTTTTTCGGAGTGAGTTCGCCCCGTGATAGCTCATAGTTACATCGGCAAAGAACTGTTTTACTGCCCCTGGAGTTGATCGTTTTAGAGCCAGTGTATGTGATCCTCGCTGTATCTTCTGTTGCTGTGATCCTCACCTGTATTTCATCCCAGTTGACGTATTAGCCCGTAAGATTACTTATTTTGTATAAAATCTATTTTTAATGTACACTTGTTTTACTCAATCATTGTACGTTTGTTAAACCCAATCGGTATTTGAAGTGGCTGACAGTTTCATCATTAAATCACTTTGATTCTGTGTTCTTTATATCAGTGTCACCTTGTTTGATTTCTTTGTTGCATCTGAGAAAATTCAGGCTTTTTGAGTGATTTATATTCACGAATAGTTTGGAGATTTTTGGATCGTAACACTTTGCATAATATTTGGCGTGGACTATAAGGCTACATTTGGAGAGATACGTTGTTTAATTCACTCTTGTGATATTCTAATGGAAGTTAGCCACATGAGTAATATTATGCATATTAGAAATACTTTTACAACAAAAGGGTTCCCCGGTATACCACTATGAAAATCTTTGTCTTAAAAATGGAGTGAAAATCCACTTTTCTCCTTGAAATTGTAAATTCCCCCTTTCACTTTGTTTTCATGGAGTTCTCATCTAACTAGCAGAGCCTAAGTGTTTCATGTTGTTTTCAATTTTCAAGTTGGTGTGTGTGAAGTGTGGTTTAATTGAAGGAGTATTCAGCAAGTTTTCATGGTGTCCTTGGTATGACCACAGCTGGATAGATTACTTTTTAATGAGGGAAGTCAAACTGATAGATGGTTTATTGGTCAGCCTTTTGGTTTCACCTTGTTTCAGGTCAGCAGTGTACTGTTCAGCACACTGTGGATAAAGACCAATGTTTACATTTGGAGTATAGCCTGTTACCCCCCTGAGACCATAAGAGTGGGGGAAGTGGGAAATGACATTCCAGAGAATTATTCACCACTTAAAGAGGTCTTGGCTTGGATGGAGAGCACTCCGTGAAATCAGAGTGATTCACTGAGACCAGTCAATGGTCGACTGGAGACTCTTTTTTAAGGGAATTGCAATTCCCTTAAAGCATGGTGAAAGAGAAATAATTCCTTGAATTTCAGCCAAAACCTGAAATTCACTGAGATTTCAAGGTGGTTTCCCAGCAGAGATTTCATCAGGACCAACTTCGGCCCTAAGGGATGTACAGAGCCTGTGTGGCACCAATTGTGGCAACCAAGGGACTTCTGTGTGAGATAGTGACACCACGCAACGCAACGCAACGACACACAACCTTGCCCTTATATGTCCTGAGTGGACATTGTCCTGAGTAGACATATCGTCCTGAGTGGACAACAGAAGGAGGACACAGTCCTGTGTGGATAGTGCGGCCTGTGGGGTACCCCAGTCACTAGTAACATGCATGCATCCAGTAACGCCATCTACATGTAGTTCTGAAGTGGTTAGTTTTGTTGGAAAAGTCTACGCCCTAGTCAGAGGACACCAGTAAATCTAAGTGTAGCTATTATAGGACAAAACGTCCCAACTTTCTAGTGACCCTCTTCCCTCGCTGAGTGTGAGACGTATTATTTATGGTGGTGGGTTCTTAGAAATTAATGTGATGCATTGTCTAAAGTCAACCCAGAAGTTGTATAAATATTTAATTTGAATTTAATTAAATAGTAAAACTTGTTCAAAGTGTAACCTGTCCTTATAAATTGTCGTCCTCGCCATAACTACCCACTGCGATGTCCACCCTGGGAAAAACGGACCCATGGTGTGACAAATGGGGGCTTGTCTGGGAGTATTTAAATTGTTTATCGCAGTGAAGTTTTGACAAAGGTGATATACTGGGTAGTTACTTAGCTTTGGGATATCGAGATAATAGGATTACATTACTCATGGGTTATTGAGCGTGGTCAATCTCAAGGAAACCCTTCCCTTGTTTTGCCATTGTACAACTAAGCGCTTTGTGGATTTTGTCCGTATTAGGGGAGTGAAACATTTTGTATTGTGATTACAAACATTCCCTTTAGAGACCTTAGAAGTCACAAGCGGCTTGTACCAAAGAGGTCAAAGTAAAGGTCATGTCCGGATATGAAATTTTCAAATGTTGTATGTTAGCCTAACTTAGTATCCCAATTTCTAAACACAAAACTAAATTTTCTGTTTCGTCCTGTTGACATTTTTACTGACAACATTGATTAAAGAAATGAAGAATCTTAGCAATGTTTGAAAGAAACTTACCTTTTACTGGAGAGTGCAGCTCTTCTATCATAGTCCAGTCCTGGACATCAACTTGTTGATGGGTAGATGCCTGACTGCAAACAAACATAATTCACATTCCATTATAATAAAAAGATCCTTAGGATGTTTTGTAAACACCCAAACCAAAACAATTGAAGAAATCCAACTTTGAATGAAGTTTGCTTTTTCTTTAAAGGCAGTGGACACTATTGGTAATTACTCAAAATAATTATTGGCATAAAACCTTACTTGGTAACGAGTAATGGGGAGCTGTTGATAGTATAAAACATTGTGAGAAACGGCTCCCTCTGAAGTAACGTAGTTTTCGAGAAAGAAGTAATTTTCCACGAATTTGATTTCGAGACCTCATAATTAGATTTTGAGGTCTCGAAATCAAGCATCTGAAAGCACACAACTTCTTGTGACAAGGGTGTTTTTTCTTTCATTGTTATCTCGCAACTTCGACGACCAATTGAGCTCAAATTTTCACAGGTTTGTTATTTTATGTATATGTTGAGATACACCAAGTGAAAAGACTGGTCTTTGACAATTACCAATAGTGTCCAGTGTCTTTAAAGGCACTGAACACGTTTGGAAATTGTCAAAGACCATTATTCTCACTTGCATGGTGTATCCCAACATATGCATAAAATAACAAGCCTGTGAAAATTTGGGCTCAATTGGTCATCGAAGTTGCAAGAAAATGATGAAAGAAAAAACACCCTTGTTGTACAAATTTGTGTGCTTTCAGTGGAATAAAAACTTCTTGCAAGAAGTTTTTATTATTTTAGTGAGAAATACCTCTTTCTCAAAAACTATGTTACTTCCGAGGGGAGTCGTTTCCTACAATGTTTTATACTATCAACAGCTCTCTGTTGCTCGTTACCAAGTCAGTTTTTATGTTAATATATATTTTGAGTAATTACCAAACAAGTACAGAATGCCAAGGGACATGAGTTTTGTATTTTCGTGTCACATTAAATAACCAAAACAATGGTTGCTTGTTTGGACAGAGCATGCACTCGCCACGCCGACTTTCATTTCACCCCACACACAAAAGACACTTATTTATAAGGGGCGGTAAAAAAATAATGCTGGATTTTCGCCTTTGTGCGGAGGTTTTATTGTGTTATCCCTGATTCCAGGTCTTTGTCCTTTTGTTGTAAGAAGAGGGTTTATGTGTCATCGAGAAGCTTACGCCATTGTATTTCATTGTATTTTGACTCAATGAAGATAAGTTTAGACAGACCGAGATTCCAGCCTTGGTTCTTGCCATGGATCCAATTAGTGGCTGTGTCTCACAGCAAAGGTTTAGCATCCACAGTGCAGGAATATGGTATTTTCTCAAAAAAGAGAAAGAAAAAATCAAAATGTTCAAACAGAATCTTTGTTCTGTTGGCTTTCTTTGTGCCGGCAATACTCTCAAAGAAAAATTATTATGACAGTTGCGAGGAAAAAAAAACCGCCAACAAACAACAGTTTCCCTGGGTTAACTGGTTAAAAGCAGGTTTTCACCACACCAATTACAGGTAAAAAGTAAAAAGCCAAGTTAACACAATACTTGTAAAAAACATAATACATGTAATCTTTTACTCCTTGCAGGATCAGAAATATTTGTGGAGCTTTTTTTATAAAAAAGCTTATTATTATTTCAATAGGATTGGAAAGAAGTTGAGTTAAAAAAACAAACTGGATAAAAACAACCACTAAAACAGCAGAGGGATCACCTTAAAGGGATGGGACTTTTTATTTCAACTATCAAGTAATAAACCACAAGGGAAACTGACTGGGAAATTGACAAATATGGAGACCACCAACATTAAGGCTAGATAGCTCAGTTGGTAGAGTGCCGTCACATTAATCCGGAGGTCACAGGTTCATCGAGTCCCCCTCAAGTAAATTATTCTTTATTCAACCCAAATTTATTAGAAATTGCCAGGAGCAAAACGAACTTATTTACACAAATATAAAGCACGTCTCAATAGTGGACTGCCTTCATTTGAACTACGAGTTCAACTACTTGATGCTGAAAGTATTGTGAATCTCTTCAAATTCTAAATGCTCAGAATTTATGTATTTTTCGGAACAATGTGAACATAAACAACGATGTACTTTACTGTTCAATTTACCGTTTACTGGAGAGGGCAGTTCCTTTACCAGGCTGATCAATATGCAGATCTCAGACATGTTGATGGGTAGAGCTCTTTGGAGATGAGATGCCTCTCTGTTTGAAGAAGATAACAACATAATTATAAACAGTGATCATCATACATCAATGCAGAGTAAAACAAAATAATATTCTCCATCCTCATGCAATCTTTACAACTATTGAATAGTTATATAAGCTAGCAGAATTCAGATGTAAATTAGAGGAACATTTACAGCTTTTGATGGGTAGATTGCTGTAAAAGGTGATTTTTCAAGTGCATCTTGAAAGCCTCTTACACATGTTCAATTATTTTTTGTGAATGAAGTCACATTTCAATTACATAGCTCTTTCTATACAAGTTTTCTCTGTGGATACGTGCATATTAATCATTTAAGTAAAATAAATACTGAAACAGACTATTAATAAGCCACAGCCTTGACTGCCTTCTTGTACACTGACACAAAGAGGCAATTTCCCAGAAGTAATAATTGTTCATTGGCTTCAAATTTACCCATTGACAATAACAGACAGATTTTGTACAAAAAGGATGAGCTGGCAGAGTTTTGTTCTGCCGCTTCTAACTTAATCACTTTTTCATGTTGAATTACTGGCATGGTCATGGCCATTACGTATTTTATTATTATTTTTTTGTAAAATTGTTTTATATCATTGTTTTTATCACTAATCTTTTTATAGTAGTGCTTTTCCATAACTTTTTAAATTTCGCGGGATGGCTGGTCCATTTTTGTAGTTTTTATTTTTTAGAAATCGTTTATGCTCTTTGGTCTTTTTTTACTCTGTTTGTTGCTATTTTAATGTGTACAGCGCCTTGGGGTCCAGTCATGGATGTAAGGCGCTTTATAAGCGTTATCTATTTTTATTATTATTATTATTATTATTTAATTTAATTTATTTTGTTTAATCCATTTTTGCTTGTAATCAGCGCCTTGAGGCGGAACCGATCTGCAACTGTTTGCGCTTTATAAATCTCTCTTTATTATTATTATTATTATTATGTACGATGTGGTTATAAGGCAATGGATATACTAGTAAAATATGTCAGCATATACTGACAACATACCTCTTTTGAGGGCGAAGTAAGTCAAGGATTAGGAAGGACCTACAAAAACAATTGTCAAACTTGACTCAAGGAACCTAAAAAGCAAATCTTTTAAGTGAGTAAGCTATTAGAAATTGCCCCAGGCCAAACAAAATCATTATATTTTCAGATTTTAAAATATAACAAATAGCCGATACATTCATTATGAAAACTTGGCATTATAAGAAATCATTCATTCAGTGGTGCAGTGTTACCGAAATACTGTATGCTTGATGAATTTAATAAATTTTGTACCTTTAATGTCAATTATATCTAAAAATCTCGGAGAGTTTATGCAATCTGATTGTCACTTTGTAATAGTTCAAAGTGACTGTGCCTCTCTGCACAATCTGTCAACCCTTCTGGACAGGTAAGGATATAATTTGACCTAAATTATGGGAGATAAAGTGGTGACCGGATGTGGAATTTTAGCTCAAATACTTGATAATGCATGGTATGGTGAATTCTTTCAGAATGTATATGCATTTTTAACACAAGGTGAACATGTTCGATGCTGTGTGATTTAGGCTACCTCTGGAAAGGACAGGTTTTCTTAACCATTTTAAATAATGTAATTTTCAGATTTTATAGTATAACAATATACATTCAAAATGAAAACATGGCATTTCAAGAAATCATTTGTATAGTGTACAATAAGATTTCAATGTCACCAAAGTCCCCAGAGGGTGTGTCGCCTGGATGTGTACACAGTGCTGCAAAAACAGCCCACTACACCAAAGACCACGAGAAAAGAAAAACAATGGGGGAAAAACAAGCCGATTTTGTACAATTTTGTCTCGACAATTTTTAAATACTCTCAAAGACTGCGAAAACTAAACAGCAAAGCTGCCATGGTGAGCTGCCGTTCGCCCAATAGAAAAACAATGACTAATTGAAAAACCAATCATTTGATCAAATGATGTTATATTAGGGGTGGGGACATTAACAAACTTGTATGCACTTGAACACTGCTTATTGTTTGGTAGTGTCAGGGGGTCAGGATGGGGGAGGGTCGACTGGGAAGAGAAACAAATAGGCATGGGTCCACAGGACTCGTTGGTTAAGGGGGGCAGAGGGGTGATTTGCCTGATATTTTGCAAAAATAAAAACACAAGTTAAGATAATTATAAATTTACAAGGTTTGCACTTTTGGAACCGTCTATATTGTTTTTTTAGCTCATTCAACTGGAAAAAGTGTCATAATTATGAGTTATATTTTTTTGATATGAATAAGCATGTTGGTGGCAATATTTGATCCAGATTTCAAGTGGATAATCTATTACAAGAAGTAGTTATGGCCACTCAAGCTTTTCATTGTTTTAGCTTGATAAACTGGAACGGGTGTCATACTTATGAGTTTTATTCTTTTATATGAATCTGCATGCCAATGACAACATTTGATATAAGTTTAAAGTTGATACATCATTGCAGTAAGGAGTTAGAGCCACTCAATGTTTTCATTGTTTTAGCTCGTTTAACTGGAACGAGTGTCATACTAATGAGTTTATTACTTCATACAAATCTGCATGTCAGTGGCAAAAATGTGATATAAATTTCAAATCGATACATCATGAGCTATATGGGCATTCAATGTATCTCATTGTTTTAACTCGCTCATCTGGAACCATTGAAACAATCACGAGTTTCATTCTTAGTGTGACTGTGCAATATCTGCATGTCTATTGTAATGTTGCCTGGTTGTAAGTCAAAGTTATAAGTCAGTTTTAAAACTTCAACATTTACTCTGACTTTGGCTCTTTAAAATCCAAGGTGCAATGTTTAGCCTGGCATTGTTTTATTCCCAAAAACTTTAACATTTCCTTAACAACATGATTGAGAACCACAAAACATGACTGTCACTGTACACTGATCTCACTTGGGATTTTAAATTCCATAAAACAACTCAACACTTAAAAGTTGAAGCTTCATACTAAAACTTAAACATTCTTCACACTGGATGCGAACGGTTGCCGCATTGAGACTTTTTGATAAAGTTTTTGCCTTAGATAATTTGTTGTGTTATTTAATTGTTTTTGTGTGAATAGATTCACTAAGTGAAAATGGAAATTGTGGTCAAGTTTTTGTTTTGTTTAAATTGTTAAAGTTTCCAGGTACATTATTACCCTCTGGAAATTAAACAGCTTCTGTCCGACCATCCGCATTGAGACTTTTTGCAAAAGTTTTTGCCTCATGGTGTTAGATAGTTTGTTGTGTAAAATAAATGTTTTTACCCTCAATTGCAGTTCATTTGTCTTATAGCCAAAATGTGGTTGGATCCACAGTGTGCAAATGGAAATTGTTTAACATATGAATTTCTGTGTACAACTTAAGCAACCAACCCCGGAAACGGAAGAAGACGACTCCAGAAAGCACTCAAAACCATCTTTTTTTTTGCTTTTTAGTGTCATATTTCAACTTTTACTCAACGTATCAATTTCGTTCTTGTGCCAAAAAAGAGAGTAGTTATTCATCTTCAAAACTGTTTTGAAATTATATTAAAGTATTGTTTTAAAGTCCCGTACTATGGGGTCTAAAGATGAACAGTTTTGTCACTTTTACTGTGTAGCCGGCATGTTTTGCTCAATGCAGACCATGCAATGCGGTCCCTAAACGATCGTAACTCAGTAACCCCTCAGCCGATTGTTTTCGTTCGAGCTTTAAAATAGAGGGTGATCCCTCCCAAGAAGGTGATGTTAAACTCTAGTTGATTGGTTATAATTTACTGCCGTACTAGGGCACTGTTAGACCAAGCAGCGAATCAGAATGGTTGTTTAATATCCCATTGAACACACGTGTCCACAGCATTCGGCGTACCATGACAGAGAATGCTCTGTTATAAAAAGGTACCAGTTTAAGAGGTAAATTGCCTCCTTCTAAATGTGATTTAAAGCGTGCAAATTTATACTATTGGAAAGTCCAATTCTTGGAGATTAATGTGATAATATTTTTGTTTTGATAAGACATAAGTATGAAGTAGTTATGGTCGTGTGGAAAATGTCTTGAAAATGAAAAAATCCGTCAACACAAGTTTGGAACTCGAAACCTGCTACGTGTTTATTGGGGCATACCATTCTTAAGAAGGGGGTAATGCTATCGTGTAGTGTGATTTTTTTGTTTTACAACAGTTCATTTTTCCGCATGCTTCTGCAATAGGGCCTATAGTTTTGCAGCAGAGCAATAGTCGCAGTTCATAGCAAATTTAAACACTTTGTTGTAATTTATTTGTCTACGTTTGATTTAATTGCAAAGTTTGAAAAATGTTTTTACACATGTAAATGGAATGGCCCAAGTTTAGGCTTTACGGACGAACGCACAGCTTCACACAGATCGGGCTAATCCGCTTACTGGACTCCTGTATAGAGTTTTAGGTACACGCATAATGATTTACCTCGAATTAAAACAGCAAAGTTAAGTGGGACAAACAGGGGGTAACAAATTCATATGAATGTTAAAGTTTTCAGGGTATAGTACAATCATTTGACCAGTTCGGGATCATTGACCAGTTCTGGATCACTGCAACTTTGCAATAACCAAATAATTAAATTACTTCTCACATTACCAATTTATGTTGATACATCTGAAGAATAACATCCATTAAACCAACAAATCCAAAATAAGGTGCCAAACATCATCGGCAATTAAATTATGGCCATTTTCCTGAAGTTTGTCTGCGATATTGATCATTATTTTGTTAAAAAATGTGGGTTGAAAAATGCTGTTAAAAGTTCTCACCTTTAGAATTTGAACGCCAGGGTGAAAAACATTATGTAAAATGCTAAGAGTGTGTACAAAATATTCCACATAAATACTGAGCAGTCGTGTTGTTTTTTTGAGGAGACAAAATTACCAAAATCGTCTTTGGGCCTGTTGGGGGGCATTATACCCTTGACCAGTTCGGGATCACTCAACATCTCATTGCGTCAAATGATGCCGCACTAACTTATTAAGTGAGGTAAAATCATACTGCTGCAGTAGAAATTTTATTTATTGCTTTTGAGATACATTACTTCAACAAATTCTTGTAGATTTTTTCTTTTTTGAGAAAATGAAACTTGGAGGGGTCAATGTTGCTTTTAGCTGCACTTCACTTTTTCAATTGCCTTTGCTGTTGTTTTGTGTTTTTGTCACTGGGTTTTTGCGCTGCTGTTGAAGACACTTGCATGACATTCACTAAAGAAAGGAAGTCCAAGTCCATGCCAACACACTTCTGAAGTTTCGTGTCCTTGAGAGACAGTTTTATGAATGGGAGTATGGGTTTGTAATAAAGGGCACGCCAATTCTGAATAGAATCAACTGATCCTGAACTGGTCAAACAGGTGACGATACTTTTCTCAAAGCCTCTTCAAAAGTACTAATCTTTTTTGTCAGTGGATACTTGGTGAGTTTTATGACATGTCAGTTTAGGTATATTAACTTTTTGTTTAATATGTCAAAGAGATTGCAACAAAAACAACGTGAATTCAAAAAGTGATCCAGAACTGGTCAAACGACTGTATTACCCTCTGGAAATTAAACAGCTTCTGTCCGGCCATCCGCATTGAAACTTTTTGTTAAAGTTTTTGCCGCTTTCCCACATGTCAAACCAAGTAGGCAATATGGTCAACTACAAACTTGTTAATAATTGTCCCTACCTCTTTGAACATCAGTTGATCAAATGATTGTTTTTCTATATATTCATTGTTTCTCTATCGGACGTTCGGCAGCTCGCCATGGCAGATTCTTCTGTTCTAGTTTGATGAAGTTTTTTTTAAATACAATTCGGCAAAAGTTATGTGCTAGCATTGTGAATGTATGTACAGTGTGTTGAGAAAGTTTTAGGTGAATAGTACAAAGGAAACTGAAGTTAGTGCAGGCTAAATACCCATACAAGTTGAACTATCCAAGAACATTTTGAAAACGTATAGCGTTACGGAGGCCAAAAATGCGTGACTCCCATGATATGTATGCATGATAGGAGCCTTATTAATAATTTAATGTAGTTCTAGAAAAGTACCCAAAAATCCATGGGTCTTCCCTCCGAAATTTAGCCCTTAGTTCATGTATTAATGATGTCTAGAGTACAACCGTATCCCATGTAAGACTATTCTTTTCTTGTTTTAATAATACTTTTACAGAATTTCAGTAATACTTATTATCACTTCTCAAACAAATTTGGTTAAATCGTTAGGCTAGGATACCGCGCAAGTTTATTTGTTAACATGTCGTCTGCACCCCGAAAAAAAGTCAACAAGTGTGATTTTTAGAAAGTTGGCGCTCAGTGCGAAAAACACCCCAAATTTACTTCAATTACGCGAATGAAAATCCTTAATGTGATACTTCTGCACAAAAGACGAATGTCAACTCACCAGCTCCATTTTGGGGGGTAGTTTACTCTCGGAACTGCGGCAAAAAAACCCGAAGTTGTTGGAATGTTGGAGTAAAAAACATGGACTTCTTGAAGTAAGCCACATTTTCTGCCCACGCGGTGGGGGCGCGCACGGCCCGGTCCTGGGGCGGTCCGGTCGTCATCCTCTCGCCTGCCTTGGTCACGCGACCGTCGACCATGTCTAGTCTACGGGCCGGCTTTCTTATTTGCATAACAAAGCCCTGGCGCGTGTTGCTTTACCATATTTGGTAATAAAGTGGACATAACCCTAAAAAAGGATGAGACTACTTATTTTGAAGGGATGATTAAAGAGTCTCTAAACACAAAATGTATGAGGTGCACTCTATTAATTATTAAACCAGTGTTTAACCGCCAGGATTCTGATTGATTGACTACGTTGATTTTCCGAAGGGAAACAATACCCCTTAAAGATAATAGAAGACACAGGAACTATATTTTGTTTCAAGTGGTATTGAGAATTTAGATTCAATCAATTCCACCCACCCGATCACATCTTCCGGGAGTGACCAGGAGTTAGGGCACACTGCTTTTGAAAAGGGGGTAATGAGAATTTAAAGTTGATCAAGGCGAATTACTTTTTATTGCAATGTTGCCAAACTTCCAAAATGCCTTAGGAACTCATTTTAAATATGTTTTTTTTAATCAAGGACATGTTAAGGTACTTTTCTTCATTGAGTTTTCTCTGAATAATAATTGTTTCAATTGTAAATGTAATTGTTAAATGAATTAATGATTGTTTATCAGTTGATAAAATGCGCGTAAAGGGTGATTAATTATCCTGAAAAACAATCAATATTTAACTAATTTTCCCTGTTTAATAAAACAGGGTTGTGGTTCTTTCGTGAGAAAACTGGTGGCACACCCCATCCGAAACCCCGCCCACCACCTTATGGTTTTCAACTCTAGAGGGCGGTACATTACGGGCGACTTATTTAGTCTGTGCTCTTTTTGTACGGACTCTTTTAAAGATGTATTAACATTTCAGAAGTCTAGGGATATGATCAATAATAGAGTTTTGTTTTTTACATGTGTTTTCCAATATAGGTGGATACTCGCTGTGGTTGAACTTCAATTTCGAAGGAAAGGGTAAGAAAAGTGTAAAGGCTCCAGATGAAGATGTATTTGCCATCTATTTTAAGGTTCAAACAGTGTTTACTGACACTGTTGTAATTGTATCGTAGAAATAGAATAGAAGGTCCTCATACTGTGGGGGCCATAATTAAACAAAAAATTGCCCACCGAAAAAGTTTCATCCTGCCTGGTACACAGTGCAGTGGTGGTGGCACGGTCAATTCAAGCGCATGCAAAAAAAATATATATATATTCAACCCAAAATCATTATATATATATATATATATATTGTTTCTGTCATACACCAGAAGTAGAACCAAAACGTTTCCCTCGATTAGTGTACAGCAGACAGGGGCCGGCTGCAGACGGGCCTGGATGTCTGGAATTTCATCTTTGGTGAGATGGCGGCAATGTTATTTTCTGTTTCATCTTGCAAAGGCCACCTCCATTCCATTGGAAAATTTAAAGACTTTTTATTTAGGTGTTCATCCATCCTTTCTCTATTTATAACCCCTCTCCCTAAGCTTGGGCGATACTATTACTAGCCCAGGTTGGACTCCTCCGTTGCATACAATTTATAACCATTTTTTATCATATTTTTACCTTTTTGAGGAAGCTGAAACTTGACTCACATGTTCCTTGTGTCCTGAACCTTACGCCTGCTCTATTCAGAATTGCCAATTTTATCCTTGGATGACATTATTGTGAAAATAAAATGGAAATTTATGCATTCTCGGCGACAGGCCGAAACTGACTAAACGTGAATGCTTCAGCGCATTTGCGTCCTTTGCATAGCGGAAGTCGGTCAGGCTGCTATGCATGTCGCGCATGCGCGCCTGAGCCTACACAGTCAATTGGTACACGATGATAAAAACAGTAGTGCACAACTCGGACTTATTTGCTAGAATAATGTCATTCGTGGACGAAATTGTTATTGTTCGACCCATCAATAGTGAGTTACGGACATAAAGAATATTTGAATGGAATTTCAGCTTCTTAAATCAGGTAAAATTATGAAAAAACATTACTTCAAAATATGTTCGCATTGTAGAAGCGCTTTATACCCAGGACGTCAGTGTACACTGACTGACGTCCTACCAGGGCTAGGGCGATACCACGATATTATCGAATATCGGGTAGATCTTTGTTTGATCGTGATATCGGTAAATCGCGATATTGATTAAGTATCGCGATGCATTTCCTAATCGAGACAATCTTGCAACTAGTGGAGACGATCTTGCAACAATAAATCTCCGAGTGGAGACGATCTTGCAACAACAAAGAGCTGCAAGTCACAGACCGCAACTGCAAGATTCCCCAAATGATCCGACCTGACCGGTTTTCTTCGAAAAAAACCAACATCAAAGCCTTCAGGCGGTCTCACACAGACTACCGAAAAACTATGACATCGTTCTGGGTGTTATCACGTGTTGTTGCATACATGCAAGTAGCGTGATCTAATTAGTTATGCACACATATAGAACAGTCTGTCATGCGCAGTAGTTAACACATTAAATGTGTGTAGGCCCAGGTTTTCACCCCATAGGTTTAGAGTAAAACCCAAAGAATAGGTCATTGGAGCAAAGTGTAGCGTAGACGGTCGCTTCTACAACTTGCTCTGTGAGATTTGTAGAAGATTGACGTCATCAAAAATTAATCGCGATATTATCGAATATCGCAATATATATTTTTGACGATACATCGTGGATGAAAAAAAGCGATATCACCCAAGCTCACGGCCCTCCCCCCCAAAAAAATTTAATTATAAATTTATTGTTATCACATTCTTGTTGAATGTGTTGTACTGTCACTGCAAGCATGGAAGTGGTATAGAATAGCCTTCATGCTGTGACTTAAACCAAAAGTTTACCATTGGCATTGACAATGCTTTGGTATGCGATAATTGTAACCCTTAACTCATGAAGGTTAAAGTATAAAATTGTGCCCTTATTAAATAGTCTCGACTTAACCATGCTAACACTTACTAACACTAACAGTAACCATAACAGTTATGACTACCTGGACCGAGTTACAGTAACCGTACCTCTCTGGTCTAGTTCATGGACCATTCCTTTTTCTACCAAAGTCTCCCCTTACTTACCAAAGATGCCAAATTTTCCAACCAATCAAACAGTGTTCTTCATGTTCTTGCTGTTTTTGTTTTCTTGTTTATAATTAAGTTGTTTTTCAATGAACTTTTCTTTTTTAAGATTGTGTCAATCACCTTCTTTTTTTTCCGTCTTTTGCTTAATCAATCCAGCTACATGTAGTTCGAGATGTCTGATCAGAAGTCTAAAGGAAAGAAGAGATCTAAGGCCTTCTATGTGCAAGGAGGTTTGGCCAATAAGCGAGGTCGCAGAGACACCTTCCTCGATGTTGGCATGATGGGGTTTATATTGACTTGTAACCGTGGGGAGCAGCCCTGCATTAGAGAGGCGCACTGCTTACTGGGGGAGTATGCCGACAAGCTGTATGGCCCAGAGAAGATGGACGCTGGTGGTAGTGGTTTGTCAGACACTGGTGAGGATTAAGGAAATAGAGTTCAGTTGGTGTGATTGGGGACGATTTGCATTAGACTGTGCATGTCTCGCGCATATTTGAACTTCTGGGACCATTGTGGTCCCAACCATATGAAGATTTATGACCATGAAAAATATGAATGTTGTTGGTAATAAATACTTAGTGATACAAAATATGAAAGTAAAATCAATTGAACAATATAACTTAGAAAACCCGAGAATTAAACTTGACCTCAGCTTCCAGTTGCTGCAAAAAATTAAGAATTTTGTGCTCACCTCCGATCACAAAACTTATGTAAATACACTTGTTTTTGATGCGCGATGATAATCACCAGATGCTGTAATTGCAACACGAAGCCTTTTCATTGCAGTATTTGTTGTTGAGGCATCAGCGTCCTCTATAAGCTGCGTCAAACTTCAATTTTACGCCCGTGTGACCATCGCGAATCCACATAAGTGGTTTCTGAAAAGTTAAGATCAAATAAGCAGCCTTGTCCCAGAGTTTTAATTTTGCTTCAATAATAATTAACACATTATTTGTGTATTTATTATAAAAACTAAAACTGATTTTATAAACATGTAATGAATATTTTTGTTGTTCAGATTTTGTCATTAGATATAATTTAAATCAAAGATTTGATTTCAGAAAAAAGAATGTTCTTCGTTTGACGTGTTTTCTTGTTCCGATACGCGCGAGACTTGTACAGTCTATTGGGATAAAAGGTTGTTTCCATTGCTTACTTGTAATTCTGAGCATGCACACTGATTACTAGTTGCGATAATCCTAACACTGGATCCTCCTGAGGATAGGATCTAAGGTTGTGATTATTGCAACTAGCACACCGAGAAGAATGGATCTATGCAAGTCTGCTGCCGCAAAGTGTCACCAAAAGTTTCCTGGGGCCGATTTTACAAAGAGTTAAGATTGGTCTTAACTGTGTATCAATCTTAATTGCTAATCAAAGTGTGACGTCACAATACAAATTACTATGGTAATACTGACAACTCATCTTTAAAGATATTAGTGCTTTGTAAAATCGAGCCCAGTTCCTGCAGTTTGTCAAATGTACCGTTGAATGTAGAGAATTTTTTTATGGTTGTAGTCAATATGGTTCTTGTTTTAACACAAACAAAATTTAAATAAGTTGTTAAGATTACTGACAAGAGGAACAGGCACTCTGTGTAGTAGGCCTATACTAGTTATCTGGCTGAAATGGTGCTCATTTTGGTGGAATGTTATATATGATTTACAATGTATTTAATTGTCATCATGCACAAGTAGGGCTAAAATTTAGGAAAACTCTGTTGCTCAGAACTTTCAGCGGACCAGAAATCTTCTAGACAAGACCAAAATATTTACTTCCCATAATTTAAAAATGCTCAATGCTAGTCTACAATATGATACTGATATCAGGGTACTCAGTACACAGATACAGGCCTGGTAAAGGGCACCTCTGTGAGGAAATTGTAAAGGCAATGACATGGGGCAATGGAGGCAATTGCCTCTGTTGCATCAACGTGAAGTATCTGACCAAAAATTAATGATTCTGTGAGTAGAATGTTTAAATGACTGTATGATCAGTTTTGAAAAGTTAATTCTGTTTGTTCTAAAAAGTACAATTTATCATATTCTGAACGATTTTCTTTTTTAAACTTTCTCTTTCCAAGAGTCTAATTCTGATTCAGACGACATTGAGGCAAGTCTAGAGAAAGAAGTGGCCCAGATGAAGCAGAAACGTGCGAAGAAAGAAACGCGATTTGAGTCGGTCAATAGCGGTGCCAAGAATGTTGTTTTCATGAGAACCAAGGTATGTTGAGTGGTATAATGATTACTGATTAGCTACATGTATGTATTGAACCTTGTGTAGAGATTTTGCTCTGTCAATCGAATCCCATCATATGTGTAGAAATTGGGTAACTCCCCAAAGCAGCTGTCAGTTTTATAAGACACATAACAAATATGACCCACCCAAATGTTGAACTGTTCGTTACAAGCAGAGTGCAATCCCACAAATCGTCGGTCTTTTAAATTCCTTTTAATATAATTATGCATATATAGGATTTGATTATAATTATGTGTGTGTATATATAGTCCCTCTTACTATTTCATCCAATTGTTTTTTTTTGAAAAACTTTAATTTTGGCCATTTATTTCTTCTTTCTTTCTCCTTCCCTTAATCTTAATCCCTTTTTTTCTATTTTCTATATAATATGTATTTGTTTGTACTTGTTTTATGCCTCTGAAGAAGGTCCGGTCTGGATCGAAAGCTAAGGCCATCTACCCTACTTATTATAATTACGAGTGTGTATATATACTTGTGCCCTCACGGTTTTTTCCAATGTATTTTTGACAATGTATCCTATTGTTAATTTCTGTTTGATGTATTTTGTATATATATTTGTTGTTTGCATGTGCAATTCAGTTTTATAACTGCGATACATGTTTTAATAAACCATTTTTGAATTGAATGATTTGAAAATTCCTATTGCTTAATTTTAGTAGAATTCGATGGATTTAGGACTGCAAAGCCAAACCAACTATGTTTGGCATTGTGTTGAAGGTTTTGGATTTGAGTTGTGGTTGAGTTACTGGAGGATTTTGATAGTTAGAGTCTAGAGTTCATCAGCCTCTTTTGGCTACGGATGACCATTTGGGACAGTGTAGCTATTGACCCTTACTCCCTAGGCATTTTGCCTACAGGTGACCTCATCCTCCAATAGACAGTGCAAGTCTTGCGCACATTCAAACTTCCGGACCATTGTGGTCCCAACCATGTGGAGTTTTACGTGGGCGAAATTTTGTTTCGTCAATTATTTTAGTTTAACGTAGTTTATGACCATGAAAATTACATATGTTGTTGGGAATGTAATACTTTGAATAAAAAATATGAAGGTAAAATCAGTTCAACAATATAATGAAGAAAACCTGACAATTGAACTTGACCTCAGATTCCGGTTACTGCAATCAATTAAGATTTTTGTGCTCACCTCTGATCACAAAACTTATGTAAACGCTTGTTTTGGATGCTGTAATTGCAACGCGAAGCCTTTTCATTGCAGTCTATGGTTGTTGTTGAGGCGTCAGTGTCCTCTATAAACTGCGTCATGTGTCAATTTTATGCCCGTGTGACTACTGCGAATCCGTGTAAGGGGTTTCTAAAAAGTTAAGATCAAATAAACATCCTTGTCCCTGAGTTTTTATTTTGTTTCAATAATAACTAACACATTATTTGTGTATTTATTATATTAGCTTAAACTAATTTTTATGAAAATTGTAATAAGTATTTTTTTTGTTCAGATTTTGTCATAAGATGTAATTTAAAACAAAGATTTGATTCCAGACAAAAAATCGTACTTTGTTTGACGTGTTTTCTTTTGTATTTGAATCCATATTCTTTGTACTTCTGTTTGCAGACATTACCCGATCCAACTGAGTTAGTTCACCACTTGCTGACAGATATAGCAACCACCCAGACTTCAAAATCATGCCACATTATCCGCATGCTTCCAGTGAACTTAACTTGTCGCGCCACCACGGACGATCTATCAAAGCACGTTCCAGCATTCATCCATCCCTACTTCCATGCCGAGGGAGTGAAACCAACGACGTTCGCCATCAAGATTAAAATCAGAAATAACAATGCTGCTCAAAGAGACGACGTCATCAAACTCATCGCTGGTATCGTAATGGGAAAAGAAATCGCTCACAAAGTCCATCTGGATGATCCCGAGCTGGCGGTCATTGTTGAGATCATAAGAAATGTTTGTTGCCTGAGTGTCGTGAGGGACTTCAATAAGTTGAAGAGGTACAACTTGCATGAGGTGGTCAGTAACGGAGGGACTGCGACACCAGGCAGGAGTGCTCAGAAAGGTTCACCTAAAAAGGGAGGTTCAGGTCAGGACGCTCTGAATGCTGATGAATCAGTAAAGCAGACAGACAGTGCCAAGGATGTGAGCAATAAGCGGAAGTTAGCCACGGATGAAAGTGTCATTCAGAGACAGGAAGAAATCGATATAAGGCGGGAAAATGATGTTGAATTAGTTAATGATGATCAGACACAAGATGAGGATAAAGCTTGATGAGATTCTCATGTACCTTCATACAGTTGACGAATCCCAGTTCAGGCTCATCTTAGCTGCACTTTTGTTCCAATTTGTGGCGCCCGACGCCAAAATCAGGCAATTCTAAACAGACAACTAAAGCATCAGCCATCATGTCAATGTGATGTAATGTCTTATACATTCAATATGTTCAGAAATGTTTACCTTATAGGGTCTAATTAGGTTTTATTTGAAAACTCTTATTTTCATATTCAGCATTCTCCCTTAAAGGCATCATACACGTTTGGTAATTGTTAAAGACCAGTGTTCTCATTTGGTGTATCCCAACACAATGCATAAAATAACAAGCCTGTGAAAATTTGGGCTCAATTGGTCATCGAAGTTGCAAGAAAATTATGAAAGAAAAAACACCCTTGTTGTACAAATTTGTGTGCTTTCAGATTAGGAATAAAAACTTCTTGCAAGAAGTTTTTATTATTTTAGTGAGAAATTACCTCTTTCTCAAAAACTACGTTACTTCAGAGGGAGTCATTTTCTACTATGTTTTATACTATCGTTAGCTCTCCGTTGCTTGTTACCAAGTAAGTTTTTATGCTAATATTTGTTTTGAGTCATTACCAAACGTGTACGATACGTTTAAACATGACCTTTATGCTCTGTGACCATCTTTTATGTTTGTTCCCTGTATGTCAAAGCTATCTTGAATGCTAATTTCCATTGTCCAATAAGGGGGACTGACTATTTTTCCCGTTTAGTCTCATTTTGGTGACAAAAATTCATCCCCTGTAAAAACTGCATTTGTGTTTTCTTCTTTTCAAACCTACTCTGAATTTTACCAGCAGTGTGGTTGATTCATTACATGAGGGTCTCACCTCCTCAGGGTGTCACCCACATTTGTAATGTTAAAATACATATTAGTAACGATGATTGTTTAACTACATGTTACTATATAGGATTTGAGGCATTACATGGTGAGGTATCAATATATATTTGGTTTGCGGTAACACCATGTGTATATTGCTAGGTAGATTTTGTGCTTTGAGAACTTGTCTTGCTTTTTATTCTACTGCCGCAGAGTCTCCTGACGATTCAGTCACCTGACGATGACTAGAGCAAGCTAGTCGAAACGTTGAGACCTATTAAGAACTCTCTCCGCGGCAGTGTATAGTTATTAACGAGAGGTTCCCCCGATCCACATAGCGAAAGTAGTAGTCCCGCCTAATTTCCTACCTCCCGCCCAGGTAGTAGTTTAAAGCAGGACAGTTCTTTTCAGAACTGAGAAGTCTCCCGAATTCCGAATATTCTACTCTGCGGCAGTAGAATAAAAAGCAACGCAAGTTCTCAAAGAACAAAATCTACCAAGCAAGTTGATACACATGGTGTTACCGCAAACCAATACATGTTACTATTTTATCTTTGTTATACTTATGTTACACAAATGGAAATAAACCAAAATTCAAACAAACTTCTCACCTGATTTTTCTCTTTTTTCATCAATCTTCATTAATGTCATAGAAAACATCAAAAGTTTCTGGTTTCAAAAAAGTTTCTGCAGTAATAAAAAGTTGTATAAATTGGATTTGCTGTAGAGATGTTGTGAAGAATCATAAGTTTCAACTTCCATTGATTGTTTTTCTTTTCTTTGTACTGGTATATACATTGAAATCCAACCTCGTTCTCAGGGGTGATTGATCTCGCGGCGCCATTTTTTCCCAGCATGCCTCGCTCACTCATAACCCCTGGAATTGATGAATTAAAATGTGCTAGAATCTAGCACATTTTAATTAGGCCTGTGGCCGATCCACTCTACGCGCCGGCTTAAGTATGGTAACCCACAGAGGAGGCATCAAGTGTAAGAGCATGGAGGAAGGAATCAGCAACTGGTCCCCTCTTATCCTTCTTTGATCTTGTGATATGTCTAACTGTATGCAGTTTAGGGTGACCGTGTAAAAACATGATTCATTTGAAATGGAATCGCGTCAAAATACTTGCATGTTGACACAAGCGTACTAAGCGTCCTACAAGCGCTCGAAAGTTTTTAACAAATGTGCACGCAAAGTAGTCACTTTTGGGAGCCAATCAGCGTTAATTTTCAGTCCATCCCTACCAGGGGTTAGTGATGAGAGGTATGGCGCGCTGCCCGTGGTAGCAAGGCTGATTGCAACCCTCCTATAACCAGTGTGTTTCTGGATATAAACCAACTCGTACCTGACGATGCCATGACAGTGGCATTGGTACACACATGTTTAAATGCAGACAGTAGAGCAATTGCCCAAGGTGCTTCAATGAGAATTGGTAAACTGGAGAAGCTATCAGCTGTGCCTAAGTGCAATTGTTAATAGGGCTCATGTACTTTTGGTGGAGATAAGGTTCTCTTACCTGGGCCCAAATTCATAGAGTTGCTTAAGCACAAAAAGTAGCTAAGCACAACAAAATTATGCTTATTAGACTAAGGTTACCAGCCAAACTACCATGTCGCGTGTACAATTTGTGACTGGTATCCTGGGCCCAGTTTCATAGAGCTGCTGTACAGCCGTTTTTGTGCTTACTGAGCGAGTTTCCATTTCCATTTGAAAATTTGCTTACCGTTAAGCAGCGCTATGAAATTGGGCCCTGCTCATTTCTGCTAAGCAGAAAATTGTTAAGCAATATTTTCTGCTTAAGCAGCTCTATGAAATTGGGCCCTGTCTGCTGTTTAATATCTTAGCTGTAGTGGCACTGATTGACCACACATACAATGACAGCAGAGTGTAGCATGGATTACAGTGATGAGAAAATTCAGACTTTTATCTGAATTTAAACTTGTTTAAGTCTGTTTAGTGAAAAAGTGGCGGGTTATTTTATTCAGATAAAGAAGTCATGCTCTTTGATCTACCTCTCTTGTGTTGGGGATACTGTTTCTAAAAGCTCATTGAAATCTATAACTCTAGGGGTTACTAAAAGGTTGAAATGCCATGATTTCAACATACCTCCTAAAATGTGGATCCTAGTTTCAAACCGTTTTGTCAGCCATAACTCTCACCTATCTAAACTGATCTTTGATTTTTGTTCCCCTCAGAAAAATCAGCAATTTTTTTAATTAAAAAGCCTGAAAAATCTATACAAGCCTATACCATGTGTACATGTACATGTAGGGCAACCCTTGTACTAAATTCAATGTCCTATTTTTGTTAAATGGCGCATGCCTGTAGTTCACCGTTGTGTGCATAGATTTTGAGGCATCTTGGAATAATTATGCACAAATAGGAGGGTTAATAATGTAGCAGACTAGCTTGCTCTAGGGTGCACCCCACTAAATAGGGAGAAAACAGAGCATCAACCTCATTAATATTTTGTAGGCCCACAAAGTATTCTACATAAGACAGATTTGAGAGCCCCAAAAAGGGGGGAAGGTGTAAAAATAATGCCCAATTGTGACCTGGAAGTTGTTGACTCCCAACCTAATTGAGCATAGGATAAAAGTTCAAGAGTCAATGGATAATTTTCCCTTAACTGTAAAAAGCTGTGAGACTTCTAAGCATTTGTTTTGTATTTGTGAATATTTATTAGCATTGTATGCTATGGGAGTTTATTTAGTCGGGTGCACTGACCCCCTGACCCTTCGAGTCAAACCTAATAAGGACAACAATTTACCATTGTACAAACCTTTTCAAGATTGTACATGGTTACAGGAAGTACAGTGTATCTAGACACATGGGTACACATGTTAGTCATGACATTGAGACGCATAATAAATTACAAGGTCATACATATACTTGGTACCAGGAAACAATGTGCTTGTTAAGTTGTATGTTGTACCTGAAACTGTTTTTGTACTTTGATTAGAATCATTTGCTTTAGGTTGGACAAACTCAACGTCATACATGTATATTTAAAAAAAAGTAGACTTAAAAATTTACTTCCTCACTCTGTCATGCTGTACTCATCTGCCGCAGCAAGATAAGGAACTGTACTTGTTCATTTTAGTATGATCAGGGATTTTAAAAGTAAAACTCTTCAGTTGACTTTATTTTTAACCAAAGTATTCACTTGTCTCTTTTATCAACATGATCACCAACGTTTGGAAAAAGAAATTGCTTACAAAGTCAATCTGGGCCCAATTTCATAGAGCTGCTAAAACAGAAAATATTGCTTAACAATTTTCTGCTAAGCAGAAATGAGCAGGATACCGGTCACAACTTGTACATGTGATATGGTAGTTTGGCTGGTAACCTTATTCTGGTAAGCATAATTTTGTTGACCAGCATGAATTTTGTTCATCAGCCAGACTAAACAACGGTAGAAGCAAACATTGGTCACCCTTATCATAATACAGTCCCAACTTGAAGTGCTCTCATCTGAGAAAACTATGACTAGTTTGGCTATGTGCCAAACAACAAGCATAGTTATTTGTACAACAAACAAAACTAAATACTTGTATGTTAAATAGTAGAAAATCTTCACTGTTCCCACACGGAAGTTACCATCTGGATCATTCTATACACTTCTTGATAGTGAAATTTGACGAAATATACTTTTCAAGCTATCGTTGGACTTTGACCATCATTTCAAAAAGAAGGAATAAACAAGCGTAAAGTTCGAAATGTGAAAAAAGGGATTTGTTTTTAAGGGTGGAGTGGAGAGAATTTGGATGAAGACTTTGGTCTCTTGGGAACTCTTGACACGTCAATGGGAACGTCTATAGGGTGTCATGGCCGATTAGAGCATCGAATCCAAGTTCTGGTGGTTAGTCATCAGGGTGTGGGTTCGAATCCCGGTCATGACACTTGTATCCTTGAGCAAGATACTGTACTATAATTGCTTCTCTTCACCCAGGGGTATAAATGGGTACCTGCGAGGGTAGAGGTTGACATCTCATGGCTGTATACTACCCAGGGAGCTGAGAAAGATTAAAGGAATGTTACTGGCCAAATGACCAGGGCACTAAATCTTAAGCGCATTGATACGATATGTAAAATGCGCTAGATAATAAATAGATATTATTATTATTATTATTATTATTAAGAACATTGGTCAGTCTATATCAAGGCTGCATGGCTATATCGACAAACCAAGCCACAAGACACTCGGATGTCACCTGCCCAGAGCAGCTTGGTGCAGATTAAACATATGCCGTACTGGTCATGGTCCATTCCGGGCAAACTTGTTCCGGATGGGCTTGATTGCAAGTCCAGCCTGTGAGTGTGGAGCTGCCCTCCAAACAGCTACTCACATCAACAGCTGCCCACATCACCAGTGACTGCATTTTTCACAGTTGCCCTACTGGCAAGCAGTCCCTAAAGGAGCTATAGAGATCTGGCCACACAATGGCTAATTGACACCAATTGTATTATTTTATTGTAGTTTAATCTGAGATATACGCATTAATGAAGTAACTCTTGAACTAAATAATGCACAACCTCTTCATTTCTTTTGAATTTTCTTGTGATTTATTTCATAAAACCATTTACATTAAACTACATGTACATGTATTATAGTGAAAAGCCTGAGTAATAACATCATTAATTATTCTCCTGAAACTTCATTCTTGCACTATAAGAAAATCAGAATGACTGTCACAGTGAATTAGGCCATGGCTTCGGCGTCATACAGTGAAATTACAGGCCTGTGTCGCATCATAATTTGTGCGTGTTTTTTTGAAAATGCAAAGTGCTTTTTGTGATATGAAATTACATTAAAATCAACACCCTTGCCTTGCCAGAGTTTGATTCATGTACTGCCATGAAAGAAGGAAACTATCTTTCTGTACTGCATGGCAATACCAACCATGTTTGCAGTGGCTCCATGCTAGAACCAGGCAATCTACTGGGCCAAATTATTTAGCACAAAACAATTTTGCTAATGGTAGAAACAATATACCAGCCAAAATACCAACCTTTCGCAACTGGTATCCTGCTTATATTTTTGCTTCCCACAAGTTTGTGTATCTGTTTAAGCAGCTCTATGAAATTGGGCCCAGCAATTTGATCAAGCTCTCGTTACAGTGAGGACAAAGAATGGTGTGAATCGTTAATAGAACCCTTGCTGCCATCGCTGAGGTCAAACAATGGAAACATGCACACATGTACGCGCCGCGCACAACTCATAGCCAATGATAGATCTTCATTGACCTCAGTGAGGGCGCTCTTTGGGTTTAAGACATCATATGCAAGGGGTCTATTATTAAGAACTATAAAGTTATCACAGATGTCCAAATGTAAATATTATGTGCAATTAATTAATAACCCTTACAACAGTCCCAAAGTCCGATTTTGTCTGATGTTGGAGGGTATGGTCTTATCTCAAAACTACCAATAATTTGCCCTGGGCCGGGTGTACCAATCTTATAAGAGTCCAAACATTTTGGTATTGGATTACCATAGGCTGGAGGATAATGGCGGCTTGGGAGTGTCTCCAACAAATTTTGGCGGTCGTGGCCAACAACTGTTTCTGTCATTGGCCAGTGATCAACCAATGGCCAGTGATCAACCAATGGCCAATTCAACCAAAACAGTAATATTGGTTACGACCGCCAAAGCTTACCCTGTTGGGTTTAAAGATCATCCCCACAAAGACACTTTCTGTACATTAGGCAATATAAACCCTGTTGATATATATTGTGCAGGCACTTAATATGATTCCCAATAATTATCTGTAAAACATTTCATTTTATACAAACAAAATATACAACAGACCCATAGCAAATCACATCATCAAATACTGCTACTCCATTGTTTGCAGAATTTACACTCGTTTTAAGAGGTGCAGTTGGAACCACAAACTTTGCTTCAGATTTGACAGACAATTTATCAACCCTCCTACTGTCTGACCATTTAATATCATCCACTGTTCTTTTGAATGACAGATAAACAAGGCCAGCCTGTAATATGATATCATTTAGGGAGTGCATACACAGTGCACAAAAGCAGTTGATTCTGTGCAAAGTTGTGCCACCCTGCACAACCCGTGCAGTTGAAGGGTTTCAAATGGTTGGTCAACTCACTGGAAAATGTCACCAAGAGTAGGAGGGTTAATGTGTGATCTATTAATAGTACTTGCTAATCACTGCACAGTGGTACAAATATAAAAACAGTTAAAACACCAGGAATAATAAACATGATATAGTACCACACTAAAAATACAACCATATAAAAAATAAAATGGGTGTTTATGATCATGAGTCACTTTCGGACTTCATGATTATAGCATTTGTGCATCAAGTGCATGCTTAAGGGAAGTAGACCAGTTTATTTAAAGATTTACAGCTGCAGCCCTGACAACAACATATTTTCTTACTTTCTTTTATATTCACTATGGAAGTAATTTTGACACCTGAGGTCCAATAAATAAAACAAAAAATTCCTATAGAGTGAAAGACTGGAAAATACACACGATGCTATGTCGGCCTAAAAGCAGAAACAAAAATGCAACTTAAACTTGCAGAAAAATAGTACTGTTTAAATGTTTAAGATCAAGTACGAAGTTAAAGTCTAATAACATTTCCGATTTTTTGAACGATACACCAACGTGTTACAAGCTCTTTATACTCGGTACTTTCCCAGTCATGAGGAAAAAATTCACCATAAGGGCATACCACTTGGGTGGGATTCGAACCCAAGACCTCGGTAATCTAGAGCAGATACAATAACCACTAGATCACCTACTGTGCCCGATGACGAGATGCCCATTCGAATCCTGTAATTAGCAGCAGCTACCATAAATATTATTATTATATAAACTTTGTATTATTCTTTATCCCATTTTCTTTTACTATTACAGCTTAAATCTGTCACACACATGATACAAAAAAGCCACACCATTAGCATAGGCCTATCATTCGCTGTATACTGTAATTTACAAATTTCTTAGTTTCCTTTTTTTCATTCCAAAGGTTTCAGTTGTTGTTAGAGTAAAAACAAATGCCTGTATCTATACACTGTACCGTAACAAAATTTGCACGGTTTTAAGGATAAGAAAATTGGTGCCACAAAATTGCTCAGTTGGAAGATTCCATTTTAAAGATGAAGGGCTTATTCCAGTCTTTCCCTCGCCCATCTATCAGTGGCCACCTTCTTTTGCTATTAGTTTATTTCTTAATTTCCATGTATTAGGTTAAGAACTCAATATGGATGGAATCAACTTCAATCGCATTACAGCATGAGTTTGTGCGCTTCATAAATTTGCTTAAACCAAATGACTCTTTCACTAAGTTGCACGGGTGTTTGTTTGTTGTTTGTTTGCGTGATCTTCCCATCAAGGGAACTCGGCAAACTCCCACAAGGGGATATAAACGCCAAGCTGGCAACAGCCAATCTCTCTCATATAAACATTGGTTCAACGTCTATGATTATGAATTGCACAAATCAAGGAATTGTGATTCAATAACTAGACAATACTTATTCTTGTCATTGTGAAATCAGCGGTTAGTTTGGTGGGATTCGAACCCTCAACCCTGTGATTGCAAGCCCTGCAGTCTAACCACTGGACCACGACGACCCTTCCCCGGTTTCTTCCCTGTGTGCTGATGAAATTGGATGCACTCAGAAAGGTTAAAAAAATATGTGCCACCACGGCTTAGGATTTCTCTATATATATTTATGTACAGTGATAGGTTAAGATGCCACGGCCTGTACATAACATCAGCCCCATAGCCTTCCCATGAAGGGTTTTAACTGTGGAACGTCATTGGCTGGCCAATACGATGCCATAGTAACCTACCACCATACTTTACTGATGGAGACAATGGAACTACGCAAACTTAGCAGTGAGTTAAAATAAGGAAATCATTAATCAAGAACGTTTTTCGTTTACGGGAAAGTCCTATATTGCATAACAGTAATTAAAGTGTATTGGTTTTGGTTAAAACCATAAAAGAAATGCCACCATCACCGAACACATAATATTTAAGATAAGATTACAAAATTTACCTTTAAACAAAAATGCTGTAGTTTCCCTCAAATAAACACAAGTGAATTTTCCTTTAAAACTTTAGATGAATGTAGTTCCATAAATCTCCTTTAAGGGGGCAGTCACGTGCCGCCCTAACCTCACCACATCTCTTCTTTACTTCCCTGTTAAATAAATAAAAATGATCATGAAACTTTCAGATTTTTCATAGGTATTTTGAAGATTTACACGCTGACAACTTTTTACATGTGTCTATTTGATTTGTCATCATAAGGCATTGTACTAGTATTGTATTATTCATATATGGTATCCAGACTTGAGTTCTACTCAGGTATGTTTCCAAGTACTCAAAATATACGCAGACTTGAAATCAAGCACTCGATATTCGACTTGAAAATGTACACAGACTCGATTTCCAATACTTGTAGTAAAAAATACCACTTTAAAGGCACTGAACACATTTGGAAATTGTCAAAGACCAGTGTTCTCACTTGATGTATCCAAACATATGCATAAAATAACAAGCCTGTGAAAATTTTGGCTCAGTTTGTCATAGAAGTTGCAAGAAAATGATGAAAGAAAAAACACCCTTGTTGTACAAATTTGTGTGCTTTCAGATAGGCATAAAACTTCTTGCAAGAAGTTTTTATTATTTTAGTGAGAAATTACCTCTTTCTCAAAAACTATGTCACTTCAGAGGGAGTCGTTTCCTACAAATGTTTTATACTATCAACAGCTCTCCGTTGCTTGTTACCAAGTAAGTTTTTATGCTAATATTTGTTTTGAGTCATTACCAAACGTGTACGATACCTTTAATTTTCAATAAGTACTGAACTTTTCAATTCTTGTTATCTCAATGCGTTGAAAGAATCAAGTACCTGTTATACAACACAATGTAATATCCGCTCATCCAGTATCCAAAAACGTAACCATCTACATGTATGTAGTTTCTATACGTACAGACAAACCATTTTCCATCTAAAGAAATAAGCCCCCTTAATCAGACATTTGTGAGCATTCTTAGATTATCCTACACGTGCATGGACTGTAGGGGTTATGCAAATTTATGAAGTGTATCAAAAGTTATTTATACTATCAAGTTAATAAACCACAACGGAAATTGACTGGGTAAATAAAAAAATAAAAATGTTTATATCCAATTGAATGCACTACATTATTGATGTAGTGGCGCCTTATAAATATGCCTTATAATACACATGTATGTATGTCACTGCACTTCAAAGTTCAGGCACTCAGATTAATGTACACATACATCTCTTGAAACTCAGAACCGCAAATTTGATTTCAGATGTCGTCAGTTTCATACTGTAGTAGATTTCACTTTCACTGAGCTCAACAAATCTAGGGCCATCAAGGCACAGCGCCTTGTATAAATTCTGCTCATGTAAAACAAACCAGAATCTAACAAATGGTTCCAATGAAATAGTTACCGTTACTCCCTTTCTTGAATTTCAGGGAGGATGAGAATATTCAAAATCTTGAATTTCCGTCTGGTCCGTCTTTAAGGAACTCATGTCCGAGGCCATTACCACATTTATTGCAGGATACCTGAATATAAAGTCACATCAGATGACAAAAATGTTCAAAAGCTATCAAGCAAGCTAAATTGGTGATGTAGTTTAATTTTCTGAAATTGAGGAAACAATAACTTATGGTTGATTTTCTACTAGAATTCCCATGTCTTCATCTTCTTCAAACACGCAAACCCTTATAACTTATAAGTTTAATACATGTATTTTTATATGTAAAAGCTAGGAAAAATTGTACTACTTAAATAACTAATTTAGTAGTAACACTTAAAATATTTTTCAAATACCAAGAATGTTGTTCATTCATTGAGTAAATACAGTGGAGTACCAAGGGGTGGGGTGGGGTAGGGGTCTGGTGCCCTCCCCAAAATGAGATACACAAAATGCACAAATGAATGGTTCATCGATACATTTAAAATAGCCCCTCCCCCAACAAAAAAAATGTGTCTTTTACCGAACTTGCCCACCCCCCCCTCCCAAATCAAAATGTCTTGTTATGCCACTGAGTAACTATGTGTACTGTCTTTGACTGATTCCTTGTTTATTTTTCTAAGAAGCTTTGTTAGCAATATGTATATAAAAAAATTCAAAGCCAGGCAGGTAGGCAGTTTGAACAGGAAAAAAAGCTAAGCACAGAAAAAACTTGCTTAGAAGAAACAGGTAACCAGTCAAAATTTCATGGATTGTTGCCACTGGTTCCCAACTAATTTTTTGCTTAGCAGACAAATTTGCTGAGCAGTATTTTTTGCTTAAAACAGCTTTATGAAATTGGGTGACAACAACACCTCATAAAAGAAACCCACCTTCAGAGCATTGCCACCCTCTGACCTTTTGGAAACACTGTCTGGTGTGACAGTTTGCGTGAAAGCTGGCCATGGGGACGTATGCTTGAACTTTGACACACTGGTGAATAATTCATGACCACAGTTGGAGCAGACATAAACACCTGGGGGAGAATAGAAATCATTTCCATGAGTAGATCTGCATTTTTTAATTTTAAAACAATTAAAAAAGTACTGCACTTTGTACTTTAGGAAAAGTTTTGCAGCATGCCTCCAACTTTTAAGGGATTTATTTGATTTTTTGATGGATGTTGGACTTCATTTCCCTTTTTTTAATATTCCTCGGTAGGAATTGGTAGCTGAAACGCTAAATTTTGACCTTTAAAAATGAAAATTCAAGAGCACATTTCACAGCGCGGACGGAAATCTTGCGCAAAGTCGCGCACTCGTGCGCAAAGTGATTAAAACGGAGTGTGGCGAGCAGCGCTGTCAAGACCACCGTAGACCCAAAAATGACTTATTTTTCATGATTGTGACACTTTGTAGCTGTTCAAAGTGCCTGTGCCTCTCTGTATACATTCTGTCAACCCTTCTGGACAGGTAAGGATATAATTTGACCTAAATTAAGTGAGATAACTTGGGGGCATGCTGCGGAAAATTTACCGCACATTATTTTCAAAAGAAAAACAAGTTTATTTGGTTAATTTTTACGTTATGTTATGCAACGCATATCTATTGTCTGGGGCGCTAGTTACTAAGTGTGTAGTTAGTTGTACGACCGCAGATGACAGATGTCAAATTTTCGATAAAAATCGAGTATCCTCCCGTACCCCAATTTCGCGCATCACAAATATTCGCGCAGGTACCTTTCCCGACGCATATTATTTTGTTTACAATACGCAGTGACTCAATTTTTTTTATTTCATGAAAGTATAAAGCCTGATAAACAATTTCCTGCGAAGATGTGGAAAATCAAAGCCTTTCCGGTAAGATTTTAGAGAAATTACAAATGTAGTATACAATCTTACCTTTTAGACTAAATACAAAACATAGCTAGATAAGATGGTCGATTAAAAAACCAAAAAACACTGAAAGTTCTGTCATCGCCTGCCATACTTCAATACTTAAATTACAAGACCACGTGATTTTCATTTAACAACAGAGGGCGTACAAATACTACGGAAAGTTGAAAGTGGACGTGCGCCTTATAATCCTTTTTCAGAAATTACCAATTGTTTGCATTTAACTGGACGCAGGGCTTACCAACTTTGTGATAACAGCGCAGAGTCCATTTCCCACCTCAACCACCCCACCCTCCCTTAAAATAAATATCATCGCCGATTTCAACCGCAGCTTTCCTGCTGCACACACCCCACTTCCATAAATAAAATAATACGATTTCTGCCCAAGCAGCTCCCTGCTACAATGGACTAAAGCATTTAGAAGAAAGGCGGGACAATAGGGACTCGTAGGTGCGTTGCCAGCCCAAAGCGCGCGATGTGACGGAAAAAAAAAAACTGACTGACAAATCGGGGTCGATTGCAGACGACGAGTTTCGTTGTGCTTTGACGATGTTCTGCGGGCTTCAAATTCTCCTCTCAGGTGGGCTTTGACATCAGACAATTAAAATAAAGCTATAAGTTGTTCTTGATTCTGTTAATCAAGTCAAAATTCAATTTCAATTCTTACCTGCTTACGTGCGCGAATAATGGGGATATGAGGATACAGCACCCCAAGTTACTGGGTCTTCTCTAATCTACTCTAACGTTGACCATAACTAATCTGTTTATTATGCATGATACAGAATTACTGATTATACTTGAATAGGCCACACATTTAAAAATTTCTCATGCGATCTATCACTCATCAGTAATCACCGTATGGCCTCTATACACTATGTGATGTAATGTACAACAGCATGTGTACAGAGTACGATCCTACAGTACACTCATTACTTACAAGTTAAAAGTGAGAGCATGGAGCTATAAAAAGCTCCATGAGAAAATCAGAGAGTAGTAAAACTGTACTTACCTGCATCGAAGTGATTTTTGTACTTTTCCCCTCCCCACCCACAGAACGACATCTTGACAAAGTCAAACACCACAACACTTTCCAAAATTCCCCCAAAAATGACACTCTGCAGTTGTTCACAAAAACAGAAATCAAAACTTGTAAAGAGCAGTCAATGACACACACACACGGATCCTCACGTCGTAATGCTGTGTCATGTCACGTGTCATGTGTGTTGTTTTTTTGTAATGAGTTTCTGGCCGGGTGGATACTTTTCGCCAATAGGTGGCGCACGCCAACTTTTTAATTTTTCTCCACAGCCTCATTAATCTGTCCCATCTATGGCATTAAATGCCGTATGCAGCTCAAGTTAAACACAAACTGTAAAAGGTGCTAAATTGAACGAACATAAATAATTTTCATTGTGGCAAATAGCTAGAGTTTGGCCCATGTAATAAGCATCACCATTGAAGAAAGAGTTTTCTTAAAAGGAAATGACTTTATAGGAAAAGACATTCCGATCACTTTTCAAACTTATTAAGATATCTCATTGTTTAAAGGTATACCTTTTCAAAATCACTTTTATAATTAGACACAAATATTTGTCAGTGGTGCATTTTTTTGAGCATTCAATCAAATTATACCGTTGAAATACACAAAAGAAAACACTGAGATGGCCATATCTCAAGATAAAATATTTTGGTTTATCAAAAGAAAAAATATTGGGGGAAAAAACCCAGCATAAAAGTACTGAAGAGAAACAGAAACAAGACTATACCCTCAGGTTTAGCAATTACATGCTGAAATATGTTTAATCATTCTTCTTGCATTTCACAATTATTTGCATTATTTTGTACCCCCATGCATCCTGAAAAGATCCACCAATCATATAAAAACAATACCGTTCCTTGACTCAGAAATTTGTTTAACTGAATTACGACAGAAGGCATCAAAACATCATAACTAGAATTGGTTAGCATCCATTAAAACACCCCCTCCCCAAAAACCCTCAAAAGCTCTTGACCATTATTGATTATTGTGGAGTTACTTTGAAAGCTTACTTTAAAGGCACTGTAGGCCTACACGTTTGGTAATTGTCAAAGACCAGTATTCTCACTTGGTGTATCCCAACATATGCATAAAATAACAAGCCTGTGAAAATTTGGGCTCAATTGGTCATCAAAGTTGCAAGAAAATGAAAAAACTCCCTTGTTGTACAAATTTGTGTGCTTTCAGATAGGAATAAAAACTTCTTGCAAGAAGTTTTTATTATTTTAGTGAGAAATTACCTCTTTCTCAAAAACTACGTTACTTCAGAGGGAGTCGTTTCCTACAATGTTTTATACTATCAACAGCTCTCCGTTGCTTGTTACCAAGTAAGTTTTTATGCTAATATTTGTTTTGCGTCATTACCAAATGTGAAATGTTTCCCACTCCTCTTGCCGGACAGCCAGGACATGTCGACCTGAATTTTGCAAAGATGCCATGGCCTTGGCCTCTGTTGACCCTTTGTTCTTGCACCCATTTTTAAAGCTATATTTATAACTGGTTGACAAAATAAACAAATAAAATAACAGACTTTCAGTCTGAAAGTTTACTTCTTAAAACTATATACCAGTATCATTGTCCTTAGAAACATTTATATAAAAAGAAAAAATGTCACTACACTTGTTTCTTATTTTGACTTGTCATAAAAACATACACAAATTCTAAGACAAAAATGTCAACCCCTATTTGTGTACTATAAAAAATTAATGAATATTTCACAGGTTGATTATGAGGTGTGTATATTGAAAAATGATGGACAGAAATGCTTCCCACCTTTACCAAAATTATAAAAATGCTGGACTTGCCCTTGTGATTTTTTTTTTCCATTTTGGCCAAATTTTTTAAAAGTGCTGGAATTGCCCCTTGTGTTTTTTTCAAATTTGTGATTGTTTCCAAACCAATGATGGCCACAAGTTTTATTTTTTAGAAAGTTTCCATTTTGGGTAACTAATAAAAGACACACCGAAAAGTTTAAATTTAGGAGTGGCTTTCCCGTATCAGAAATCAAATTCACAACCTGCCTAGTTGGACAAGTTCTAAGGTAAGAACATAAAACAAGACATTATTCTGAAACTGTAAATGTGTTTAAAAAAATTGTTTGCTTTATTTTTTTTTCAAGACCAGCATTTAAAAAGAAATAAAAGGTGCGCAATTTAGGAAACGTTCCCTCTTGGAAGTCAGGCATAGATGCTAACCAATTTCAGTTTAGAGACCCAAAATGAAATGTTTGTGGCTAGTAAAAACATGAGTGCCTTAAAATTAACGCAATTATTTTAAAGAGTAATCATGGTAACAGAACATTCCATTATTTACAGGCCCGTAACGCTTCTTGTTTATTTATACTTATTCAGACATTTAAAACTCAGAATTGACCAGCTTAAAAAGGAACCTTGATAACCGGTGAACCAATTTCATAGAGCTGTTTACGCATACAAAGTAGGTAAGCACAAAACAATTTTGCTTACCAAGAATAAGGTTACCATCCAAAGTACCATCACACATGTACCATTTCTGGCTGATGTCCTGCTTGTTTTGCTTAGCAAATTCTTTTTAAGCACTTTTGTCTTTTAAAAGCTCCATGAAACTGGACCCTGGTGTACACACAGTGAAACTTCAAAGACACACCAACATGTATTACTCCAAGATCATTTTGGTTTTCAAAAGTAAAGCTTGCCACTTCCTTGACAGAGAGTGTCCCAAATTCCAATATTTCAACTAAAACTAAGATAGTGTGCCTCCAACGCAAATCATCAACACCCAAATTGTTCTTCAAAAAGGATAAAAAGAAAAGAAAGAAAAAAAACATCAACCATGTTAGGGTATTGATTTCATACCTGTATAAAAACCTAGGAATAACCCAACCCCGCAAAATTGCATCATCATTTTATGTTTACAAACTGCCAAATACAACTTAAAAATACTGTTGACATTTATACCATCTTCTCCACAACCCCTCCCATTTGGGAACCACATTTTCTCATAAAGAAAATTAAATAGAGCCATGGATTTGACATAGTGTTTTTTATATACCGGTACCCCTCGGCAGCAAGAGTCCCACAGAGCAATGTTACAGCAGACCATACAGTATTAGGCAAATCTTTGCAAATCTGAATTCCTTTGCATAAAGTTTGTGTAGGTTTGCCCCTACTTTTATATACCATGCATTATTCATATTTAAGAGGAAATAAATGTCTCATTGAATAAAATTAAGTTACAGGGGGACTGTCGTCATGACCATAGCAGGAATGCAACATGTACATGGAATTATGAACTCTAACCCAGTTACTGCATGCACGCGCTGACCATCACATCACAATATACATGTATTAATGCAGCGCTAGTTATGTGATGGCCAGTGCACTCGCATGCAGTAACTTGGTTAGAGTTTAGAGTTCCATGTCCAGCCACAGGCCTGCTATAATGTTGGTGCACAGCCGTAGCCAGGGCTGTGTATTAAGAGAGTTGCGACATAGAGGGACCAGTTTTCTTTGGTCACGTGGTTGCTGGACGCCATTTTTCGATCCAAATGTAGCACAACCAAATGGGCAGACTAGTCTGGCACCCTGTGTTCGCCCATGCATTTTTATGACACAAAATGGCTTCTAATCGCAAGTTGTAGCAACTCTCTCAATATACGGTTCTGGCCGTAGCCAAAGTCAATTGATCTGGATGCAGCCTTATATCTTGAATCGAAAGGAGTAAATATTAAGTTACACATGAACTTGATGATCATTTCAGTGAGCTTCAGTTTTATTTAGTGGACTACTTCGGTTCGTGTGTGATGCATACATGTAAAGTACCAGTTTTGCCAACACAACTACGATTGACCCAATTCACCAGGGCCCAATTTCATGGCTCAGCTTACCATAAGCAAAGAATCCGGGCTCACGGAAGCAGGGAATTCTGCACTTACGTCAAGCATAATTCACAGGTTAGCAGGGCGTTTTTGCTTGAGCGTGCATAGTCCACGCTACTATGCATTCTTCACTTACAAAGCTAGCACTTAAATTTGGCACTTGCACTGTAAGCAAAGAATGGTGATCGCAAGCGCAGAAGGCGGCGGTAAGCAAAGCCATGAAATTGGACCCTGATGTCATCACACGATAAATCTTGGTAGCGCCATTTTGGGAGTCAGATTCCCAATGTGTAACTGTGCAGTGAAATTTCAGGTGATGTAGGTGCAGTTAAACAAGCACGATATCTTTACATGCGTTTTGACTCCCAAAATGGCAGACAATGGGCAGACAGGGCTCAATACTCCTCTTATATACTTCAAACAACTCTGTGAAAATAACAGATGAATGCTGGATAATGATTAATCTGCATAATGCAGTTTTCAGACCTTTTTCTGAAAACAAGACTTGTTCTATATTTTGAATACATGTATGTTTGTTGACAATTACAGGAGAATTACAATTAGCAATTGAGCAGACTGTACAAATAATATAAGTCCAAGGCCCAATTTCATAGAGAGGCTTAAGTACCACAAGTAGCTTAGTACGACAAAATTATGCTAACCAGAATAAGATTACCAGCCAAAATACAATGTCAAATGTACTATCTGTGACTGGTATCCTGCTCAGTTTTGCTTAGCAGAAAATAGTTTAAGTAAAAGCATCCGCTAAAGCTGCTCGATGAAATTAGGCCCTGAGGTTGAGTTTGAGTTTACCACATGCTGTTGGACTCGTGGCGATTTTAGGAAGTTGCTAATTAAAAATGAGGAGCTTAGATTCAACCAATTTGTTCAAATTGGTCAACTTCTCTTCCCATATGAGAGACTTTGCGATGCCAAGTGGCAGCGGACATTCCAGGTAATTTTTAATGTTAAAATTCTGAGCATGCACCCCCTTCCGAGAACAATGGATTCACCTGGTAAGTCTGCTGCCACCTAGTGTCCCAAAAAGTCTCCCCTTCCTTTTATTGTTGAAGGCCTGTGTTTTGTATTTCGTCAGCCCCTCCCTTTGACCCTCCCTATACCACCATCACCTACTGCTCTGGCCAACAGAACATCTTTCAGCAGGAGAAACAAACAAGTACAAGAGCTTTGACATGACGGATGAGGAATACAAGAAATGAGGCGCGGGCGTTACGTTCGCCGACCGTCAGAAATATTGCCACTTGAAGAGGATTGCATCCTTGATGGCGTGGGTGTATTGTGCCGGTACCCAGTACAGCCAGTAGCGAGACTGCTCCGTCGGGCCAAGTTGAACGGCCTAGGATTTAGAAACAAAGAATGACAAAATAAAAGTGTGAAGGTTTGGCATTGTTGTTCCGTCCACACTGTCCTCCGTCTGCTGGGGTCTTACTAGGGTTGCCTTGGGGTCTTCTGAAGCTGTAATGAACCCTTCTAGGATGTTGTGGATCAGTCAGATTTGGTTTTTGGTTTGCCTTTTGAGTAATGTCACTCCCACTGAATATGATTGATCAAGTTTATTTCTTTACAAGCAAAGTAGTTGGCCTATATTGTCTACATTGTAACAGTAACTGCGGTATAGCAGGTTGTATCGTAAACTTGGGTGTAATCCCTGGCTATACAGCAGTTACAGGTTGAATGGCTCTGACTGGCACCCTGAACAAAGATATTGACAAAATAGGCAGACCGCCAACATTAGGGCTAGATAGCTCAGTTGGTAGAGCGCCGGCATTTTACTCAGGAGGTCGCAGGTTCAAGTCCTGCTCTAGTCAATTTTTCTTTGTTCAACCCAGTCTCAATCTTCATTATAATATTGTTCATAGTCCCACCTCCATTACAACCAAACGCTAAACAGCATAATCAACGAGCAGAGTATGCTGTTTGAAACGTCGAGACAAAACCAACGGCTCTTTTCAGAGCCAATACTCCTTCCAAGAGAGATTTTCACAACTTCACATGCTTGTGTACCCACAAAATTTACTAGAAATAGTTACTTCTCATTTTACATTTCCTCTCTTGATTCTACTGTAAAAAATATCAATATTTTTAAACACCTACTAGAGTCGTACAGAGCCCCTACTCCCTTTGCACTCTCTGTATGATTAGGAAAATTTTAAAAACTTTGGACGACAAAAAGTATCAAATTATAGAATACAATCCAGATAACTTCCGAGCTACTCACCATGATATGGTATTCCTCATGTCCCTCTATGGGTTCACTGATGACATTCTTAATGGAGCTCATTGGAAGCTTTTCTGTCCGCTCTGTCAGAAAAACAAAAGTCTAAATATTTAAGCACTGTATAATTCTGGGTTCTTATATAGCACTTTATCACACCCCTAGGGGCGTATCAAAGCGCTCATCGTTTGTTTTTCCAACAGGATAAGCTATGTTTTGAATTATGAGACCCATTCATGTAGCACCTTCAAATGGTTTACAAGGTGCTCAGCACATTCAGCAGCCACTGCCAGAAACACAGAGGCAAACCCCTTCTCTTAGCGATGTGTAACTCGGTTCTTTTACGTGCATTACACAACACATGGGACCTATGGCTTTACGTCCCATCTAAAGGATGAAGCAATAATGTGTCTTGCATAAGGACACAAGTGTCAAGACCAGGACCCCAACCCAAGCTCTGCTGATCAGAAACACCAGAGGTTGAGTCCAGTGCACTTGACCGCTCACCCACGACACGCCAAAACCAGGGCTCAATTACACATTGCACTACTAATTAACCTTAAGATATCGCCATAGCGATTTGTATTATGACATCAATTGCTTAGCAATAAGGATTGGTACACATCTCAGGGCAGGGATTTTAGAGTAACTATTGTATTATATACCATTACAAAAGTTGTTAATACTAACCTTTTGTGCCAATCCAGAGTTGATCGATTTCCAACTTGAATGTGAGTCGTACTTTTCCCCCAGCCTTGTTGTACATGCCAGATATCGGCACCGACGGTAACGCATCCTGTGCAGAGGAGAAAACAAGTCAAGTTTAAATTTTTGTCACATTGTTTTTCTAAGATGATGAAACACCTCGAGCTGAGCCTTTTGTTAAGTTGTCAAGTCCTTTCAGACACTGATATAAAGGTTCTGAGAAAAAGACATGTTATCTTTCCAACTCTTGGTAACATTAAATGATAATAATAATAATAGTGGCTTCTTATATAGTGCTAAAATTCGTCACTCAGTGACGCTCATGGCGCTCCAACATTCAGTGTTTTTCCTGCAAGGTATGTGGAGCTACGTTTTGAAGTATGAGAACTGTGGGTTCGAGTCCCGGTCTTGCAATTGTGTCCTTAAGCAAGACACTTAACCATTATTGCTTCGTTCTTAGGATGGGACATAAAGCAGCACCCTAAGTCCCAAGTATTGTGTGATGCACTCAAAGGAGAAGAGGTCACCCTGGTGTTTCTGGCATGGCATATACATCAGCATTCTCCCTTAACAGTGGTCCGCTGGCCAAATGTCAGTTCAAACACCAGAGGACCATTCAAAATTCTCTCCAAGTGGTCCGGCTGGCTAGATCAGTGATGAAAAGCATCTCTATTTAATATCAAGTATGGACAAGAGCAAAAGCTGATGGACCAGTGAAATGAAAAGCTAACTGGTCCTGCTGGCCAGTCACTAAAAAAGTTAAGAGCAAACCCTGTACATATTTTTATATATTTTTAGATTATCAATTTTTGTTATTCTTAGAACCAGCTGGAGATGAGAGCCTCTACACAGAAACTTCATTTGACCTTGGAGACCCTCTTTCGGACAAATTACAAGATTTGACTGTTTTTTGAAATAACTCAGACTGTACCTTTCTGCCCTTCACGCCAGGCATGATGTCTTCTGGTTTGCCTTTATCAAGAACCTTCTTGTGCATCTTCTGTTTGCTCAATGACTCCTTGGCTGGGGCTTCGGTAGTCGATACAACAGGCAATGGGAAAAACAGAAACAAGCGAGAAATTAATATGATTATTCTACACTGAATAAGCCCTTTGTGAGTTAGACTTTGAGTTAACGTCTGGCACAATAACTCATTTGTCACAAGCGTACACTCAACATTGGAGTCCCCAGACTAAAGACAGTATTGCTATGTCAGATAGTTGGGGAAAGTTTTTATATAACAACCTCCAGATGAGCAAAGCCTTGTTCCATTGTGCCATACAAATTTATTCAGAATTGTGCGTGGGTGAATTCTGTCTCTTATGTCACTTAGGTAACTATGTAAAAGCTTGCCCCAAACTATGTGACAACGCAACACTGTCTTTAGTCTGAGGAATTCAAATTTAAACAGTGACTTGTGACTAAAGCAAGTCAGTGTACCACACATTATTCAAATCCAACTTGCGAATTTCTATAGACCAACCCATTGCAGATGTGATGTACACCGGTGTTGTCCGCCGTTATGTACACCCTACCAATGACGACAGCGAAAACAAATTTGGATTTAAAAAAACAACCTGATTATACCTGCTTCATCTTTTTCTTTAGTAGTTCCCTTGGCAACAGGTTTATTGACTTCTAGAACATCGTTGATGGTTGAACCAATCAGCATCAACTTGACCCCTTTGGTGACCTTAAGATCCCTCAGCGTTTTGTCATCTTTCATCAGACCTCTGTACATCAACTTCTGCATACCTGATGGTACGCCTAAATAAGAGGAAACAAAATATTGTTGTTTATTACAGCCTTGCTTGTAATCATACACCATTTATAACAATAATTTTTGTTTTTATACAGTGATTTATCTTAGGGCGGCTCAAAGCACTTATCATTATTTATTTCTAGACAGGTTTTTGAAGTTTATGAATTATGAGGCCCATTAATGTAACACCTTGTAAGGGCTTACAAGGTGCTGCGGCGCATTCAGCAGCCACTGCCAGAAACATTGAGGCAAACCCCTTCTCTTAGCGATAAGTGTAACTGGGTTCTTTTATGTGCGTTACACAACACACGGGACCAACGGCTGTACGTCCCATCGGAAGGAGAACAATAATGGTTAAGTGTCTTGCTTTAGGACACAAGTGTCAAAACCGGGACTCGAACCCACACTCTCTACTGATCAGAAACACCACAGCTTGAGTCCGAGTTAACCAGTGTGCTTGACTGCTCGGCCACGACACGCTATTACTTGGCCAGACCGGAACGAACAGTCGTTACGCTCAGGTTTTCAATTGGCTACAAAAGTCTATCAAAACTATTAAGTAATATGTAACAGGACACCTATAATTATCATGAACTGCATGATTATTAATTGAACACCTTAAAACATCCGCATGTAAACACAAAATTTTCGAACATTTTAGGCTATAAATTTGAAAATATAAATCAACAGATTATCGGTTTCAGAGATGGTTCATTCAGGTTGAATTCAGTTGAATTTAGTTTGAAATCTGGCTTCCACAAGTTGGAAAAAACCACAAATATTGTGCCGCCATTTCTCTACCAGTGCAAGTAAACTTGTGCAAGATGGGCACGTGATCAAAATGCAAATTAGGTATCCAATTTTCACCGATCGCTGTTTTAAATGGTCTTCTACTATTAAAGGTCTGAAATGAAATTATGCTCATAATTTTGACAAAGTGCTCAACGGTACAACACTTTTGGGTTTGGAAAGATACTTTCATTATAATCCTTTAATTTTCATCAAATACACCTGTGAATATATGAACAATTCAGGCAGGCCTCTTTTTGAGAGGGAAAAAAACAAGAATTCAATAAAAAATAGCTGTTTTTTCTGCCTTATGACAAATTTCTCATATGATTTGCTAAATTGAAGGTTTTGACCAACTTTTATTTTGATCATGGCAGTGTTTTTAGAAATCAGTAACACCTATACAAATAGTGGGCTTTCTGATTAAATTTGTTTTCTTCTCTCGATCCCCAGTCATGTGTCAAATACCTTTAAATCCTACTTGAAATAAACAGCCCGTTATTAACAAACCTGTTATCGTCTGTAAATGTGTCTTTAGAGATGCAACTGTTCCATCAAGATCAAAACTAACATCATGTTTCTGTTTATTAAACATCACTTTAAAATCCACAGTTTCTTTTGGTTCTGCAGCTGCTGCTGCTGCTGCTGCTGCTGCTGCTGCTGCTGCTGCTGCTGCAGGCTCGTCACTCGAGACTCTAGTCAGTTCAGCTCCGGCAGATACATCCATGGCAGTCTCCTTGGAATTCTCATCTTCTTTGCTATTGTTCTCAGTTGTCACATCAACAGGTGTGTCTGGTGGCTCGCTGCCATTTTTTGTTTGTGAGTTTGTGTTTTCACTTTGTTGGTTTGTGGATTCCGTCTTTGTCCCACTCTGTAATTTGCTCCCATCCTCCGGATTGGACTTTTCTGAGGTTGTTTCTGAAGGGTTGCATTTGGACTTCTCCAGGGTGTCGTCAAGCATCTCCGCATCGCCACCTACAGATATAAATCAAATCATAGATACTTGAGAGTTACCAATAAAAAGCATAGGCCTACCGGAGTAATAATAATAACAAGCAGTTCTTATATAGCGTTTTTACACCCCTCAGGGCGCCCCAAAGTGCTCATTGTTTTTCTACAGGTTTGCAGAGCTATGTTAGGAATTATAAGACCCATTTTACATACATGTAGCAACAGTTTACAAGGTGCTGTGGTGCAAACTTAAGAGCAGATTTGTTTATTTCGAACAACACTCATTGCCACCTGCGATCAGACACTAGAGAACTGCACGCACACATCTGGAATGTGCGTGGAAACTAGAGTGCCGAGTCGCAGACAGCAACGCATGTTCAAAGTAAACAAATCTGCCCCTTGAACAAGATGGTAACAAAATCCCTGAAAATCCACTCTCTTTTTTAGTTTTATTAATATTACGCGCCGGTTATTAGAAAACCACTAAAATTTATGACATTGTTTTTTGAAAAATTGAGGTTTGGAATTTGTCCACTCTTTCAAAATAAGCAATGGACAGTAGGCCTGCCGCTACCGCCTCACAGCATAGAAAAACAGTGACACTTTCCCTTGAAGTTTAGCACTAGCAATTCCTAGCAATTATGCACTGCATCAGTGCATTGCATGCAGGAACCAGCGCACAGCAGCAGCGCACTGCAGTGCTATTTTACTAGCTTAGCTAGCATGGCTAGCTAGGCTAGCTGCTGTTTTTTCAAGTAATATACGGCATGCAAAAATAATAAATGACCACATTGAGATTATTTTGAAGAATATAAATCGGCCAAACATTCTCTCTTTTTCGAGCAACGATCATAAACACCTGCAATGACATTGCAATACTTTTTGTTTTACCTGGGTCTTCGCTGTTCGTCGCCATCATTGCTTGATGTTGCAACACCGGCAAATTATTTACTGCTTGAGGGCGCTCTGCATCACCCCGGGGAAACTGTTGAGGGCGCTCTTCCCCGCATCATCTTGAAAAATAGAAACAAGCACCACCCACTAGCACAGGGAACGTGACACAATGGCAAATCCAGCATCAAATTGGAAAGGCTTTTGCGGAAACTATAAGTTTTGGGTAAGACATTATTGCATTGGTCATAATTTTGTAGATTTTAATCAAATAATGCTACGTGCATAAACTCAGTCTCCTCGCCTCGAACTTCGTCAGCAAAACTAGGCAAGTCACACCAGACACACATTGTAAATGAATCATTGTTATGTGTAGCATTGAGCTATGGTCACATGATCCTTACACGTGACGGTAGGGGATTTCCCAAGGCTTTTGTTTGTCTTTTACTTTTCCCATTCAAGCATGGAGGTAGGAATAGAAGCCACCCCAAATTCAAATTTTGAAGTATTCTCCTATTAATTACCAGTTTTCATGGGACTATGGCTATGAAATTTAGAATTGAAAAAAAATAAACTAATTTATGCATGCAATGTATTCTAATCTTTTTAGGTTAATTCCTACCTCCATGCTAGCTTTGTTATAGTAAAAATTTCTTTTTATCAAATATATTAAAATTTTACATCAAATTAAAGGTCTCCTCAGGAATAATTCAATGGTGCAAACCCCACTGTCATGGGTGCTTTCGTTAATGAGTTATGCCTTCCAAAAGACAACAAACACGCGACACCCTTCTGGCCGCCGACTGAGGTACAGAGATTGTTAAATTGAGACCACCCACACTACTAAAGCTTACCAGCCCTATCCCTAACGCGCACTCGAAGGTTCAAAAATGAGATTTTACCGAGTACTTGGTTTAATTAAAACCTTCGTAAATTGCATGCACGACCTTGCGCTGGAACAAAATCCAACTTTTCTTACTCAAAAATGGACAAGGATTAAACTGATATAGGTTTGACAGCATACCCCACCGTTGCTGAATGTATACATTCCTTTAAAATGGGAAATTTAGTCAAAATTTGGCCCAAAATGGTAAAAAAATACATAAAAACCTTATTTCTTCACCGATTGAGACAGGGAAAAAAGCACCGTAACCTTCCTAATCCTCTTTCAATCAATAGATGGCGTTATTTTGGGGGTAGAAGTCAAGAGAGGGCGGTATTTATTGAAAAACGGTGACCAAATTTTTCTATCAAAAAAGTTCAAAAATGGCTGCGCTCGCGGTAGTCGCGTCGAAGACCATGCTCTGAATCTTTTTGATGTCTGAAAAAGTGAGGTAAATTTGTGCCTTTTTTCAAAAGGATTATGAAAGAAGAGAGTTTTATTGACCTACAGGAGTAATTTGAAGCTCAGACAGCATGTTAGGTCGAAGTAACATTAATTTGAAAAACCTCTTTTTTGTGTGCGGCCAGAATAGGAAATGTCAATATCGCGCGACCTCTAACATAGCTACTAATACTATTGCAGCCCTTAGACTAGTGGAAATCACAAAATTTGAGATTTGATCTGATTGAGTTGTAAGTAGTCTAGTTGGATAGAGCTCTTTGAGACATTCATTTTGCTACTTTACTTGTGGGGATCGGTTCATGAAAACCGGACTTATGGAAGGTCAAAGTTCCAAATATCGCCAAATATTTTACCTTGTTTACATAACAAATTTTGTTGACCGTGTACAAGCGCAACGTGTTCGCTGTTGCACACAACATTCAATTCCCCTCGCATAATGGAACATTTCCCAAGGGCCGTATCAACGTGTTTGACAATCAAGCGCGAAAAAGCGTGACAACTAAAAGTTTTAATTCCAAAAGTAATTACATAATTAAATACTCAATTAACTGTCATTTTCGGTTCATTATGGGGCCCTAAGAGGATAACTACTTACAGTTCTCAATGAATTTCAGCGCAGAAAACAAGATTTCTTGTGATTTTACAGAAAGTTTTACACAAATACTCCCAACAAAACGGACGCCAAATTGCATATCAATCGCTAGAGAAAAACTCCATCTTCAAAGTAGTTCCGTTTATTTTTATGAATGAAAGGATTAACATGGGTTTAATCTATATCCCTCCGCACCACCGATCTCTCTATAGCGTTGTACACGTTGAGGTGGTCACAGTTTCCCATTAACAAAAAGTGGCTGCGCGGTGAACAGCGCCCTCACTCGGTACTGATTGACACTACTTAGACCACGTAACTGGGGCGCTGTACTTGTTTTTTCGAAATTTTGACATCTGCGGTCGTACCAGCGCCCCAGATATGCATTGCATATATGCACAGCGATCTTCAAATTGATATTAAGTTGACACAAAAAATGCCTCAGAATGACAAAAAATACCCTTGGACAAAAAACGCCGAATTTAAACGCCTACTGGCAGACTGGCTTCTTCATTCATATGTCTAAGATGCAACATCTGGCATTTAAATGTACTCACAATTTGGTTTTGAGCTGCAAATTTACGATTTTCGGAGAAACCAGATGTCAAACTCTCAGTTGGACTGACATTCATACTTAGTGCACTCGCCGCAGCGTGTGATTGCTGTGCGAATATACAATGCATATACAGGATTTGTAAATAATTGAAATAACAAAGATGACAAAAGTAGGGTTTTTTTTCACAGTCTTCCCTTTTACATGGGATGTACAATAAATTTGCGCACACGCTTGTTAAAAACATGTTTGTACTGTGTAGGGCGCTTGTCTGGCACATGTAAAAATGCATGAATTTTGACGCAATTTTTTTCAAATGAATCATGTTTTTATATGATCACCCTAAACTGCATAAAGTTAGACATATCACAAGATCAAAAAAGAATGAGAGGGGGCCAGTTGCTCTAGAGGCTAGAACCATTAATTGATGGAGCGCTGTACTCCTTTTTTCGAAATGTTCTACTAGTGTGACCTTGTCATAGCAATAAAATATCCTGTCGATATGTACAAATTTATGCAGCTTCCCAGTGAAAATTTGTACATAACGACGGGATATTTTATTGCTATAATTTCAGCCACAAAAAATGCCCCAAAATGACAAAAAAAACAACAACAAAATAGCTTGAAAATCGCCTACTTGCACTTCTCATGTCAAAAATGCAACAGCAGGCATTTAATTGTACAATAATTTGTCTTGCTCCAAATCAATGATTTTTAAGTCCACAATTGGAGAAACAATGTCGATAAGTCTGGCCTCCTCATTGGGCTATCATCAATAAGACGGGTACCCTGCTTCATGACACTTGTAAAACTTGTGAAATTACCAGATTAATTAACCATATTTTTGACCACATGAGGGCGCTTTCATTAGGGAATTGTCTTGCATCACATTAACCCTAACCCATTTCTACCAGAAAGCTTCCACAACCCATCATACTCCAACAGTTTACTTTTTGGAACAGTACACAACCCATCATACTCCAACAGTTTATGTACTGGAACAGTACACAACCCATCATACTCCAACAGGTCCTGTGCTTCTGGACTGTGATTTAGTGGGTACTCTTCACAGGACCAAACCACCCAAATTCCAACAAAACCATCTGTTTGATTTTGGCAGGCCTGGGGTGGTTAGGGTTAACAGTTTCATCTTATTTTAATTGCCTGTACATGTATGTATTTTTTCTTGCATCAATGACGAAAAAAATAAACAGTTGAGTTTGTTTACTTGTTTTGCATCATGTGCGCCCTCACGCGGTCAATAATACGGCGAATTACATCTACATGTAGGGCGTGTCTGAAAAAAGTGACTTCAGCTTCCGCTATGGTCGTTTGCCACAGCGACAACATTGAAGAATAAGACTATTCACTAGTCCGACAATATAGGGGAGACTTTTGGGGATGCTATAAATGGCAGCAGACTTACCATTGACCTTCATGGACTTGACCTTGTAAGTCCATTGTTAGCGGAACCTAGCATTCCAATGTACATGTACTCCTGCTATCACATAGCATCTAATGTAATTTAACCAAAGGCTGCAACAGTGATTATAATTATATTTGTAAACCCCTCTCAGATTTCAGGTCAAAACTATACATAATTGATGTTAAATTTGCACCAGGGATAGGATTCAAACTGCCTCTAGGTACCAGGCAATCTCAGTGGTCTTGTGGTAAGACATCTGCTCCAGAATGGCAAAGTTTGTGGCTTTGAATCCCACCCGAATAATATGCCTGTTGATTTGTTCACAGGACTCCAAATAAAACCAAATAATAAAACTATATGTTCACTCTCAGGTCCTAATTAAACTCTTTAAATTACACCTTCTTGTATGGCGTGTCATGGCCAAGCGGTTTAGTGCATCGATCGGATTCGAGTTCTGGTGGCTGAGTCATCAGAGTGTGGGTTCAAATCCTGGACATGACACTTATGTCCTTGAGCAAGACACTTAACTGTAATTGCTTCTCATCACCAAGGAGTAAATGGGTACCTGTGAGGGCAGAGATGGTTCTTGCGATTGATTGAGCTTAATGCGCTACATAATTATCATCGTAGGCTGTATACTCCCAAGGGAGCTGAGATGGTTTAAGGAATTAAATATATATGGCCCAGTGACCAGGGATAATAATGTTTGAAACGCAATGATCATTCTTTAGAATTGCACTATATAAGAGTCGATATTATTATCATAGGCCTACCATGTTCCATGTATATCCTGCTCTACTTGTTTCTCTTTTTTCACCTGTATTCTTGTGTGTGTTTGTGCAGGATCCGGCTCTTTTGAATTCCAGCATGCCAGACCTGTCGCCGTGCTTCCAGGAAACAGTGCTGTCATGGCTCCCACTGCTCTTCATCTGGTTGGCCACGCCTTGGTATCTCTACTACATCAAGACACACGATCAAGGCTTCATCCAAGTCTCTTGCTTACACAGGATCAAAACGGTAATTCCAAAAGTTCCTAAGTTGAATATGTAATCTGTATCGTTGAAGTATACATTAATTTATCTACAGTTAGCCTATCCTTTTAATACCTGGATTCACATGTGGAGACTTAAAGGTATTGTACACTTTTGGTAACAGCTCAAAATCAGTGTCCACATTTCGTGTGATTCAACATTTATAAGCATTAACAAACAAACCTGTGAAAGTATGAGCTCAATTAGTCATCGAGGTCACGAGAAAATAGTGAAAAGAGACCTTATGTGTTTTCTGTTTTTTTCAAACATCAAGTTTTTTATCACGCGTGCAAAACTATTGTTTTACTCATTTCTCAGAAACGATAGCATTTTAGGCAGAAATATTTTAAGAAACCCTTTCTACCATTACTTACTTTAAATCTTGTAAGTTATATGTGAATCTGTTTTTCCATCTTACCAATAGTGTACAGGGCCTTTAAAGCTTACGCTTATTTGCCCCTCTTGATGACTGGAAAACTGTAACATTGATATGGGCTGTATTTCAATGGATGGTCACACCAGTTCTTCTGAAGTCGAGATTTGAATTGATAGATGATGAGCTAATGACTGAGTCGGGTAGGGAGTTCTAGCTATTGATATGTCTAACTGAGAAGCTTTTGACATGGAATTTTCGAATCTTCCTTGAGTGGCCTTGACTTGGCACGTTGTGGACGAGCGGTTTAGTGCGTCAGACCTTGGTGACCACTTCATCAGAGTGTGGGTTTGAATCCCGGTCGTGACACTTTTGTGTCCTTGAGCAAGACACTTAACTGTATTTGCTTTTCTTCACCCTGGGGTAAATGGGTACCTGTGACATGTGTGAGGGCAGAGATGGTTCTTGTGATTGATTTAGCTTAAAAGCTACCTATTTGGCAGCACACAGGCTGTATACTCCAAAGTGAGCTGAGATGGTTTAAGGAATAAACTAAATAGCCCAGTGACCAGGGGTAATAATGTTGGAGTGTTCATAGGCATCACTGAGTGACAGATTTGAGCGCTACAAGGAGCCATTGTTATTTATTATTATCGGTATTATGCCTCCCCAAGACAGGTTTTGACATGGAATTTTTGAATCTTCCTCAAGGGTGAACAATTTCTTGAAGTTCACGTTATACCATTGAGAAGCTTGAACATTTGTAACATGTATCTGGTGTACACAAATTGACTTTGGCTTGGAACTCCTCTTGTTTTTTTAGCAGTAAGTCACAGTATAGGCTCAAGTTATTCCCCATTGCCGTACCTGTCAATGAGATAGGGGTTTTTATCCTCGTAGTCAGTTTCACTACAGATTAATATTTACAACACCTGTAATTTGCTGGATTATTTATTTAAAACATTGGCTTGTTCATTAACAAATACTTATTGTAATATAGAAGCCGTTTCTTCAGCGGATTAATTCTCGTGCATTATACGGTACATCAACATGTGCAGTGTTGAGTTTACTTGACTCCACAACATGTTCTGTGTGAGTTGAAAATGATGGTGCAGTGCTGAAATGCAAATCATGCAGAATTTTGCAACGACCATTATGAGTTCTTTTCCCCATTGTTTTCTCTGGATTGCAGTTCCTTGCTAAGTCTCTTGTATTCTTTCCTCTGTAGCTGTGTTACTGTCTCTTGAAGCCTTGTTATGCCACAGTAATTGATTTATTATTAACCTAAAAATTACTTGGCGTGTCGTGGCCAAGGGGTCTAGTTCACCGAACCGAAGCTCTGGTGTTGTCAGCAGCAGAGTGTGGGTTCGAATCCCGGTCATGACACTTGTGCCCTTGAGCAAGGCACTGAACCATAATTGCTTCGTAAAAAGTTGGGAAAGTAGTGCATTGTGCTCTACCAGCCAGGCTCCTAGTGGATGATACCCATGCCTACATCCTTACGGACTGTACAGGGGGTAGCCCTGTTACACAGCCCCAGGAGTAGGTGGCAACGTGCCCCTAGTGGCAGTTGATTTGGGTCGAGAGCCCAAACCAGTTAAGTGTAGCCCTCACCTTGAAGTGGCCTTCCGGCCTTGTGATGTTAGGAGATCTCTCATAAAAAAAATATATTAAAAAATTGAAATAAATGGTAACGACTTAACACGCATACCTTCTGCTGCTTTTTGCCTTCAGGTTCTGAGTGCCCTCATGATATTGGCTCCAATGGTTGACGTTGGATTAGCTATCGCTGAAATCATCTTGCCATCTCGTCAAGTAGCTGCAGTCTACCTCCTCACACCGGCGCTTACAGCTCTAACGATGGTAAGAAAAAAACCATCAGCATTGCATTGCACAGCATTGCGATTGATTTTTAAATTTCAGGAATAAATTGTTAAGTCAGGAACATAGTGTTAGCCAGAGAGGTGTCCGGGTGTCTTTTGAACACCCTGTTTCATCTGTCATTTACATGTAAATGTATTGTAAGTGAACAGTTTTTAAACTTCCAGCGAATTTGGACACCCTTTTGCCAAATCCTGGCTAAAACCTTGGTCAGGAACAGTTTAATAAATAACCCTTACCCTGCCAAATCCTTCTATATCCTCTGTCCCGAAATGAAGGATTTAGAAGGACTGAGGGTTGTACGCCCAACTCACAATTGCTTACCTATGAGTCAGGCATTCTAATCTTATCCAAGTCCAACCATTTTTAATGTGGAGTGACATAGGAGAGGGGGATATTGGAAGATTGAGGTCACCTGTAGGCAAAAAGACCTCAGGAGTAACGGCTAATAAAACCCTTCCCTTCAACAATTGATTGGAGGCACTACTCAGTGTTTTTGTATTCCTGGGGTCAATTTCACAAAACTCTTCCTAACTTAGGACTAGTCCTAGGCAATGCTAAGAGATAGGACTAGTCTTAAGTTAAGACCAGTTACTGGTCCTAACTTCAGATAAGACTAGTCTTATCTCTTTGTAAAATCAGCCTCAGGTGATTGAACAAAGATTTGCAGGCAAAGCTGGGGCAGAAATGAAATTTAAGACCACCTCACCAGGGCCCAGTTTCATAGAGCTGCTTAAGCACAAAAAGTAGCTAAGCACAGCAACATTATGCTTACCAGATTATTGTTACCAGCCAAAGTACCATGTAGCATGTACCATTTTTGACTGGTATCCTGCACATTTTTGCTAAGCAGAAAACTGTCAAGCAATATTGTTCACTTTTAAAGCAGCTCTTTGATATTGGGCCCAGGCATACAACTTCTCAGCTGGGTCTAACTTCATGGCTCTGCTTACCGTAGAATTTTGTTCTTACAGCCCTTCGAATTACATGCTTTACAGGGCGAACTCTGCGGTAAGCAGCGCCATGAAATTGGGCATGATCAGGGCTGAATTTCATAAATCTGTTTAGCAGAAAATAATGAGAAGTCCCCTCGATCCACTTAGTGAAAGTAGTAGTCCCGACCGATTTCCTACCTCCCGCCCAGGTAGTAGTTAAGCAGCAGGACAGTTCTTTTCAGAACATGGTAGTCTCCCGAATTCCGAAAAAATCTACTCTGCGGCAGTAGAATAGTCTCCCGAATTCCGAAATCTACTCTGCGACAGTAGAATATAGCAAGACAAGTTCTCAAGAACAAAAAGCTACACAACAAATAGATATACACAAGGTGTTACCGCAAGCCAAATATAAAGAAGATACTGCTAAGCAAATTTCTTTGCTAACAAAAATTGAATGGGGCGGGGCACCAGTCACAACAATGTAAACTTTAGGGAATATTGGCTGGTAACCTGTTTCTGCTAAGCAAGATATTTCTGTGCTTAGATCACTAGCCCAGCTATGCATTAAATTACACCAGGGCCCAATTTCATAAAGCTGTTGAGCAGAAAATTCTGCTAAGCAAATTGTTTTTCTAAGCAAGAAATGAGCGGGCTACCATTCACCGCAATGGTAACTGTATGGTACTTTGGCTGGTAACCTATTTTTCCTAAACAAGGGTTTGTCATTGGCTGAGAGTCGTGCGCAGCATGCACGCTTCTATTGTTTGTCATTAGCGATGGCTGCCAATGGCAAGGGGTTTACAGAAGACGGGAAACACTGTACAATTACCAAGTTGCATGTCAGTTTCTGTGTTCTATCTAAGATGCCCAAACTATATTATACAGTGTATCTATCACCACTCATGTTCAGTTAGCTGTGTCATCCACTGACATGTTTTATTGGGGTTTTTTTTAGGGAAATAATAAGCTGGCATTTATAGAGCGCCTTTTCCAGAGGTTGCAAAGCGCTAGGATATGTCCAACACAGATCAAAATCAAAGATGGCCCAAACATAAAAAATTCAAGTGAGTTAGCTCTCCTGCATCTATCAGGAAGTGAATTCCATAAACCATTTTGAGATATGACGGACACATACTATAACACTGTTTGGTTTGGGTAAATTTGTCTCAAAAAGGCTAATAGAGTCGGGCCCGCATTAGAGAAGGCTTGGTCTCCTGCTTTAGTGTTTGTCCAATGCTTGGAAAGAAGGTTGCGTGAGAAAGAACGCACATGTAGGTTGCGTGTTGGTTGATCTTGCTGAAGCCTGTCATAGATGTTTACTGGGTATTTCAGCATGAGTGCCTTGAAGATATGTAGACAGATTTTGAAGTCAACACGCTTAGTGACCGGTAAACAGTGGAGAGTCTTCAAGAGAGGGCTAGCACAATCACTACGACGCTTCATGAACACAATACGAGCAGCCTTAGTCTGTAATTTCTGTAGGCGGGTCAGAGAGCGTTTGGATATGTGATACAGAAGGGAATTACAGTAATCCAGTCTGGATAAAACTAGGGCTCGAACTGATCCTTTTTTTTCTCTCTCTCTTTTGCCTTGTCGGAAAAAACAACCCGAAACTTATAATGATCTACTTTTTTTCAGATCCTGGTGTTTCTGATCATCCAGATTGAGAGGGTGAAAGGAGTCCAGTCATCATGGATGCTGTTTGTATTTTGGTGTCTGCTTGCCATCTGTGGTATTGCGGAGTTCGTATCTAAAATATACACGGCACTGGAGCAGGTACGCTACAGTTCAGCATTTTACCTCACCATTCACAGAGCTGCCACCTACCCCTGATTCTGCAGAAAGTTCCCTTAAAATAAACCAATCTTTCAATGTTCTGATAAGCAAATTTGAAAATCTCCCTGATTGTGGAAACTTTTTTCCTATAATGTTGAATGTAATTCTAAATATCTCCCTGATTGCTGTACAAAGTCTCCCTGATTGCTAGATGCAAATGTTGGCAGCTCTGCATTCAAATGGGGGGCATTCCTGCCTTGTAATACTTCCAGTGGCTGCATTGCTCATTTCCCCAATAATAATAATAATAATACGCAGTTCTTATATAGCCATTATACTCCCGATGGGTGTCTCAAAGCGCTCAGTATTATTCCTACAAGGTAAGTGGAGTTACGTGCTGAAGTATGAGACCTATTCCTTTGCATAGCACCATGTAATGGTTTACAAGGTGCTGTGGCGCAATATGCAGCCAATCAAACCAGGAACACCGGGGCGAACCCCTTCTCTTTACGATAAGTGCACTGGGTTCTTTTACGTGCATTACACAACACACGGGACCTACGGCTTAACGTCCCATCCGAAGGACGAAGCATGTGGTTAAGTGTCTTGCTTAAGGACACAAGTGTCACTGCTGGGATTCGAACCCACACTCTGCTGATCAGAAACACCAGAGCTTGAGTTTGGTGTTCTTATCCGCTCGGCCACGACATGTACATGCGTGTGGCGTGTCGTTGCCGAGCGATCAAGCCCACCAGACTCAAGCTCTGGTGTTTCTGATCAGCAGAGTGTGGGTTCAGGTCCCAGTCTTGACATTTGTGTCTTTAAGCAAGACACTTAACCATTGTTGATTTATCCTTCGGATGGGATTTAAAGCTGTTGGTCTCTTGTGTTGTGTAGACAATTTTAGGTGAACACAATTTTGCAGCTTGTTAATTGTTGTGCTTCAACAGCTCTTGAAATTTGGCCAAGATCAGTTTCATAGTGGATTATTCAGACTAGATACAAATTAACTAAGCACTAAATTTACTCTTTGAATCAGCATCCAACTTTTACCAAAACAATCCCCTTCCCATTTTGCAAACTCAGCCCATGGCCTGAAATAAATAGTCTTGACTTAGAGTAGCTGCATCCAATTAAATAATTATTTTCTCCAGGCAAATTTTAGTGACAATTTTTGTTCCTAAGAGAGGTTTGTGGTAACACCATGTGAATATCTCTTTTGAGTAGTGTTGGTTCTGAAAAGAACCGGTGGTTAACGACTCAATGTTTCGATCAGTATGCTCTGATCGTCTTCAGGAGAATGCTGGACTCTGTTGCTGGATGCTGCTTAAGTACTTGAGCTTGGTGTTGTGCGAAGGCAGGAACTGGATAAGCTGGGCTTAGTTGGGTGAAGCGTGTAGGCTTGGGTGGGACTAAACCTTAACTGAAACCCACAGGGAGTGGGCAGGGAGTGTGTGCTCACTGAACTGAATCAGTTGGTGACAAGCACAGGGAAGGAGAGGGAGCCTAGAGGAGACTGAGGGTATAGATGACCCAAGTCTAAGGGGTAGGGGATGTGACCTTGGATATAGGGGATCCATTAGTCGGGAGGAGTGGGAGCTAATTTTGGTTCCATTTATCCAAAAGTTTCTTCTTGTTTTAATTCCAGACACAGTTGGACCTGATCCGGTTTGTGACATTTTACATTTTCTATGCTCTGGTGCTCGTTCAACTTGTTTGTTCAGCAATCGTCGACGATCGTCCGAAATATTCAACTTTATCAGACACGGTGAGAAATTTGCCCAAAGTGGTCTGATAGATTGCGAGGCAATTTCTTACTATCGGTGGTTCATATTTAAGTATTTTATGGCAAACAGTAGGGGCCAATTTTATCTACATGTGGCTTTCCAAATACTATACACATATGGACTGGCAATGAGGTCACTAAAGCACGTTTTCCCCATTGAGGGACTGTGAGTGACCAAAAGAGGGAATTAGGTCCCTCTTCTGGTCACTCATAGGCCCGAGGGGGGATAGATGTGCACTAGTGACCTAATTATGCAAGTCCATATGTATTATAACATATCTCGGTCTTAATATGAAAAAGGAAAAGAAACTTTTTAGGGTTTTATAGCTTAACTCTTTTAATTCAACAATTATTTAAAAGCATTTAAATCATAAGAAATTCAACAATTGAAGGAATGCTTCTAGTTTCCACAGATTCAGTTTTTTTATCTGCTGTTCACTGTTCAAATCATGAGAGGGCGCTGTAACCAGTCAAAAATTTATATATTGCCCGGTTCGGGAACTATTTTTCCGCAAATTATGCACGCGCGATGTCTCGACTTGCATCTAGTTTACGGTGGCGCAAATCTCATGCACTAGCCTTATTTTAGTTAACCCCATGTGACCGTGTTTCAGCCAACCAGGCTACAGAACTAGCAAGAGTTGTGTTATAAAGACAAATATTGCTAAGCAGAATAAATAGTCTAACATCCTTCTTATGAGAACTATACTCGGCGAAAGTGTACAAAATTTACAATGTTATTGCAAACCAAAAACCGAAAGACACATTTTTTTCCCCTACTTACCAAATTGACAGTAAAGCAGCTTTACAACCTAATTATTAAACTCTATGGTTGAACTATCATCTTGTTATGAATTCTCTTTGATTTTCCACAGAAAGCTTGCCCTGAAGCCACTGCCTCATTCATTTCCAAGATTACATTCAACTGGTTCTCAAGGTAATCTCTCTTTATTTCTTCTTCTGTAGTTTGTTATGATTGAGTTTGGGGTGATAGACTGCAAGGCCCAATTTCATAGAGCTGCTTAAGTACACAAAGTAGCTCAGCACAAAACAATTCTGCTTTAGGTTACCAGCCAAAATACCATATTACATGTATCGTCTTTGACTGGTTTCCTGTTTAGTTTTGCTTGGCAGAAAATTGTTAAGCAAAACTGCTTAAGTACAAAAAGTAGCTCAGCACAAAACAATTCTGCTTAAGGTTACCAGCCAAAATGCCATACTACATGTACCGTCTTTGACTGGTTTCCTGCTTAGTTTTGCTAAGCAGAAAATTGTTAAGCAAATCTTTCTACTTGCGAGTTAAATTTGAATAATGTCTGGTACAATGACTTGATTAGTCACAAGTGAACAGTCAAATTTAAGTCCCAGTCCAAAGACAGTGTTGCTACACAACGTGGTTCAGGCAAACCTTTGTATAGCAACCTCCACTGAGTAAAGCCTGGCCCAACCTCCATTGGGCCATACACATTCATTTAGAAGTGTGTATGGGCGTTCTCCGTCTCTTACACATGTAACATCGCAAAAGCCTTCCCCGAACCGTGTGGCATAGCAACTGTCTGTAATCTGAGAAATACAAATTTAAGCGTTCACTTGTGACTAAGATGGTTATTGTACCAGATACTATTCAAATTTAACTCGCATGTGTGCATTGCATGCAGTTTGACCCTGAGGGAAGTGGCCTGAAGACAGGAATTGCATTTTTTTCAAAAAGACAAGTTCAATTTTGAAGTTTTTCCTTTATATTTATACGCTTTTCCCCCAAAGGGTCTTAAACGGCCATTTAAAACCTTGCAGGGTCGTGGCCGTGTTAAACCAACCCGCCTCGGGCTCGGTCCTTTATCACAACCGGATTTAAAAGGCGGTTTACAACCTTATCGTCACTCTTTTATTCCCTTATGAGAAGTGTCCTTATGTTTCAATTAAACAAAATCATTGAGAAGGGAGAAACAAGCATTTTCACTTTTGATGATGACCAGGTGTCCATCATACTCAATTACAAAGAAAACTTTTGTTCTCTTAACACAGTATGGTCATTCAGGGATACAAGAAGACTCTGACTGAGACAGATTTATGGTCGCTCCTTGAGAGAGATAAGGCAGCCACAGTGATGCCAAGATTTCTTCAAGCATGGAGGAAGGAAAGTTCCAAGTAAGTTATGTGCAGTAAATGAAAGTATGGGTTGAACAGGGATGGGAGTTAGGTAGGGTTGAGAGGCAGAAGCAAACTTTACAGTAGAATTACATTTTTCTCTTTTTGTTACAATTCTTAAACTCAAACTAGGGTTTCTTTTTAGCTTTAAATGCATTTAATTTCGTTTTCGTGCACACATTATTTTGTTTTTCTCATTCAGGTTCGTTTCAGTCATTCTATTTCATTTATAGGCATTCAAGACTACACTTTGACCATTCTTAAGTTGAATTTCTACTACCCTTTTACACTTGATGAAATTTAATGCTTGACCAGCTCTTGCTGCTGGCTTTTATGAAATTGAATGATCTTATTTGACCAGTGAATGCAAAACTGGTGAAATTGAAATACTCCTTTTGACTGTTGAATTCAATGCACATTTATTTTTCATGCTGACAATGACAATTAAACATACAGTTGAAACAAATAACAATGAGTATAAATATGAAAAGATGGATGCCACATAATTCAACAATAAAATGTATAGACATTTCAAAGATAATATCAAGTGTAATTAACATGCTAGCCAACATGCAGGGAAAAAAGGTAAGCATACTGCTTTTGTACATTTCCCTGTGACAAACAAAAGGACAAAAATAACAATGACAATGAGACCAGTCTAGTCAATTTAAATAATTATCGGAACAACAGTCTTTGTACAAGTATGTTCTAGATCTACAATGAATGTTGATTCAACGAAGCAATAATTTTCAAATGAAATTGAATGAGCCGGGTGTTAAAATGAGTGGATTTTTGTTGAAATTGGCTGAGAAAACCTATAATAGTCATGTTGATTACTTCTACACCTGTCTAGAAGCTTAAGTCTTTCCACCAAAGAGGTGAAGAGTGGGAGCCATGTACCCATGAAGAGAATGGACGAATCCGGTAACACCAGCGGTGATTACGGCATCGCATTCTCCCCGGGCGCGCAATCTCCCGACAGTCATGCAAACAGCGGGCCTGACGGGGCAGAGAAAGGGCGGGTGGATGTGAGCGAAGCGGCATCTCTCTTCAAGGCGATTGCTCGGTCGTTTGGACCCTTCTTTCTAGTCGGTACCTTCTTGAAGGTTCTCCATGACATGTTGCTGTTTGTTAGCCCACAGCTACTGAGGTGAGTGTCACTGGTGCTTAGTCTGAGTTTCTATTATTTGGTTCAAAGGCTCAGTTAGATAAGATCAATGTTATATCTTTCAAGATTGCTAATTCTGTAATTCCTGTATCTCATTCTTGTAGAAATCTTGGTGTTACACTCGACTGTGTAATGTCAATGTCAGCCCAAATATCCAATATATGTAAATCTGTTCGATACCAGTTGAGAAATGTTGGTTTTATTCGCAAATACTTAACTCGTTCAGCCACTGAGAAAATAGTCAATGCACTCATTTCTGTTCGATTAGATTTTTGTAATGGTCTTCTTTTTCACTTACCTCAAACTCAACTTTCTAAACTACAAAAATTACAAAATGCTGCTGCTCGCATCGTCACACTTACCAGGCGACACACTCACATTACACCAGTATTGAAGTCACTTCACTGGCTACCCATTGAATCTTGTATTGTTTTCAAACTTTTGTTGCTTATTTTTTATTGCATACATGGTTCCGCTCCTATATATAATGTTTCTTTGGTAAAACCTTACACTCCTGTTCGATCTCTCGAACTCCTGTTCGATCTTCCAATACTAATTTGTTACATGTTTCTAAGAGTAAGACAAATTGGGGTGATCGGTCATTTTCACATGCTGGACCTACTCTCTGGAACGACTTACCACAACAAATTTGTTATATTTTTAGTGTTGTTACTTTTAAGATTAGTTTGAAAACTTACTTGTTTAATTTGGCTTATCTGTGATTGTCCTTTATCTTACTGTGTGAGGATTTCCTCTCGTGTGCCTTGAGCACCTTAATTTGGTGGATTTGGCACATTATAAATGCTCTATATTATTATTATTATTATTATTATTAAGAACAAGCTCTGAGAATGGGGATTATATATCCTGGAATTTCATGGAATGCTTAAAGGGATTGTATACGTTTGGTAATTGGAACCCACTGTTTGTTTCAATCCTATCTCATAGTTGTAGATATATACCATAAAACTAACCTGTAAAAATTTCATTCCAAAAGGTGGTAGTGTTTTTGAGATATTGCCGAAAATCTGGAACGGTTTTTTCCACGCAGGAAGAATAATCTGCAATTGGAATACACAATCTGAGAAGCGTTACTGTAGTAACGCTTCTCAGATTCAAATTTTGGGGGATTAAAAAGTGATATCTTTTTCTATAACCGCAGTACTTCGAAGTGAAAAGTTTCTCAAAATGCATTATACTCTATCCAAAGCTGCTGTACTTCTTACCAAGTAAGTTTGTAGTGCCATTAATTTTGTAGAGTCATTACCAAATGTATACAGACCCTTTAACAGTAGAAAACATAAAGTATTGTAACAATATTTACCTATGTTGCAAATTGGTAATGGTCGCTTCTCTTGCCAAGTAACATTGTTGATTAAATGTTTTAAACCTTCTACCTTTTTTCAATTTACTTTCGTTTATAAAACTGATGAGGCATAGCCAGTGTCCCCCCCCACCCCCATTTGTGTCCTGCTTTTCCAATTTGGGGATATGAGCTGTGAAACTTTCAATGCAATAAGTTGGCATGTCGTGGCGTGTCATGGCTGAGCAGTCAAGAGCACTGAACTCTGAGCTCTGGTGTTACTAATCAGCAGAGTGTGGGTTTGAGACCTGGGCCCAATTTCATGGCTCTGCTTACCGCGGAATTCTGCGCTTACGCCCAGCTGCGTCCTATAGAAATACACACGTTTCAATGCGCGTAAGCGCCGAATTATTTGGTAAGTAGTGCCATGAAATTGGGCCCTGGTCGTGGCACTTGTGTCCTTGGGCACTTTACCATAATAAGTGCTCTGTTCTTCAAGCTGTAGGTCCCATGTACTAGGATTGGTAGTGCACATAAAAGAACCCAGAATCATGAAGTCATAGGCGATAATCCCGGTGTTTCTGGTTCACATAGCAAGCACCCTTGTTTACAGGTTTCCTCAGGCTTGCGAGCTACAGTGACTAAGTTCATTTGTGAGGCATCCTTGGTTTCATTACCAGAAATATATAATAATAATAAAAACATGTGGAATGGTATTTTGGCTGGTAACCTTATTCCAGTAATATATAATAATAGTAATAATAATGTTAAATTAAAATTTGATAGCCTCTCATACATGCTTTTGTCACATCTCAACTCGACTTCTGCAACAGCTTGCTGTATGGACTGCCCTTTTCTTAAATTGCGCTACTTCAAAGAATTCAGAACTCGGCAGCTCGTCTAATATGTTGAGTCAAACGTCGAGAACTCATCACTCCATTTCTCCATTCATTACACTGGCTCCCGGTTACTCAATGCATCAAATAAAAGATTCTTCTGCTCACTTACCTGACAGTTAATGGCCACGCTCCTACATATATTCCAAGTCCATTTCTCAAAAAGTTCCAATGCATTCCTTCAATTTACGGTCCTCAGACAACTCACAATATCAACTAGCAAATGGTCCACGTATCTATACTCGCTATGGACGAGCTTTCACCTCAGCTGCACCATCACTATGGAACAATCTCCCTCTCAATATCCGTCAAGCTACCTCTACTGACTCATTCAAATCTCTATTTAAGACTCATCTCTTTGTAATTTGAGGTTTAATGCCCTTAGAAATGCCAGTATTAAGCTCCATATAAATGTTATTAATATTATTGTTATTATTATTATAGCTACCTAAATTTGCTCTTTTCTTTTTCTGTAGAGGGTTGATCAACTTCACGGTGGACAAGGGTATCTACCAGTGGGAAGGCTACATGTACACTTTCTTGTTGCTTGGTGTGACTCTAATCCAATCTTCATTACTCCATCAATACTTCCACATCTGCATGGTGACTGGGATGCATCTACGAACGGCCATTATTGGTGCTGTGTACAGAAAGGTAACCTATTTTGATGAGACTTTTGTCAGGACAATTTTGTTTGCTTTGTATTCGATATAACAGTGATTCCAGATTAAGTTGTGAGCTTTTTTTGTGAAGGTAAAAGGCAAAGGAAAGTTCACAATAAAATTACTTGGTGACTTTGATACAAATATTGGATGCATGTGAGTGCATTGTCGCAGAATATAATCACGAGGTGAAATCTGGACTATTCCATCTTACGAAGCGACTGAGCGAAGCCGAGTGAAATGGGAAAGCCAGATTTCACCTTGTTTGTCGTTATGATACGACCTTGTTTCATTGGGATGAACGGACGAGAACGATTATTTTGGAAGCAACGCTGCAAAGAATTGCTTGTAAGCAAATCTTTGTGCTTACTATAGCAGAAAAATGTGTGGTGAATCTTAGTGTTGGGTGAATATGAGCCCCGGAAAATTTACTTGGATTATATTAACGAAAATGAAAACGTTGTCAGCATTATCAGCACTCATACGCCTGTCTGATCTACATGTACACAGTCTCTGATCCTGTCCAACTCGTCCCGCAAGGAGGCCACTACTGGAGAGATTGTGAATCTGATGTCGGTGGACGCTCAGCGTCTGATGGACCTCTGTACCTTTGTCAACACCCTCTGGTCCTCGCCATTCCAGATTGTGGTGGCGCTGTTCTTCCTGTGGCGTTTGTTGGGGCCGGCTGTCCTGGCCGGGTATGGTGCCATGGCGCTCATGATACCACTCAATGCATACATAGCCATCAAGATTCGTTCTCTACAGGTATTTATTGTGGGATTTATAGCCAGAATTTGGGAACAATAATAATAATAATACGCAATTCTTAATTTATTAGTTATCACACAAGTGCGAGTGGAATCCAGGATAATATAGCACTTCTGTGTCTCATATCCAACGAGACCAAAGGCTGAGTTGGATATGGGATGCAGACGCGCTATATTAATTTCTGGTAATCCACGAGAGCGTGATAACGAATGTATTTTTAAGCAAACTTAACGCATTACGCGATGTTGGAACAGCTGTCTGTTTGCGTATAGCTTGAAATTGCACAATTCGTGGAGTTAGAACAGCGCAATAGGCAGGGTGTGATATGAGCCGTGCAATATAGGTTTATCACACCTCTTGTTGCTATGGGTCGACCAATCAGAATTGAGGACTCCAGTTTGCTTGAAGATAATCGCCTTATCACACCTGAGGGGTGCCTCAAAGCACTTTTTTTATATGTTTTATTTAAGTATAAAGAGCTATGCTTGGAATTTGTATCTTATAAGACTAATTTTTGAATGGATACTTGTCGCACCTTATAACAGTTTACAATGTGCTGCAGCACAAACTCAATGCAGCCAACCATGCCAGAAACAATGGGGTGAACCCCTTCTCTTAAAGGAACATTACAGAATTGGTTTTTGCTAACAAAGCAGTTGCTGGCAGTGTAAGCACTTTATATAATCCACCATATACATAAACTGACAAACCTGTAGAAGTTTGAGATCGATCGGCCATCTGGGTCACGAGAAGATAGTGAAAAACCGATTACACATTTGCATGTGTTATACAATGCATGAATAAAACGCTCATGAGCGATAAACTCCAATCGGAAATTAGTTTTATTTATTTCTCATCAAATATGGGATTTCAGACAGAAATATTTCTTGGGAAATTTTCTACTATCATCATCATTAGACCGTGTAAGTTTTATGTAAATCTGTGATATTAAAGAAAATTTTAATTACCAGTTCTGTAACGTTCCTTTAATGATAATAAGTGGGCTTGACTGTTTTATGTGCATTACACAACACACAGGACCTACAGCTTTACGTCCCATCCGAAGGGCGAAACAATAATGATAAAGTGTCTTGCTCAAGATTGGGATCCAAACCCACACTCTGCTGTTCAGAAGCACCAGATCTTGAGTCCAGAGGGTGCAGGGCGAATAAGATGCAGTAAATTATTAAGCAGGGTTCTGAAAACAGCATATTTACAATGCTTCATAATGAAAAAATACATTAGCTACTCACATATGAGATATTTCAGACTTTTATCTGAATTTAGACTTTTTAAAGTCTGCCTGGCAAACAAAAAAGCTGTATTTTTATCCAAGTAAAATAAGTCATGCCCTTTGATCTACTTCTATACCACCAGGGTTCTGCCCACGGTGGTCCGTGCCGGAAAACCCGACCGGCACTTATGATTCCCCAACCACCACTAGCAGAATTTTTTTGTTTTTCGACCACCACACATTTTCCTTTCTTTTTTTGCCCATTTCCTTCAAAATATTTTGAACATCGTGTAGAAAAAATTATTTATCAGTAAAAAGCTTCATCCAAAGTTTCGAGTGGCCTACTTCTTTGGTTTGAGTCTATTTTAATGATCCAGGATCGAGCATCCCTCCCACCTGTACGATGTACATATATCCAACGAAACTCGCATTGATTTCGCAATGGTTTCCAGTCACGCTGATTATAGCTTTACGCTTGGAATAACATGATACCAGTTTCATCATGTTGCGTACGCTATTCTATAGCGTTTAATACAGCGGAAAATGAACTGCAGAGTAAGCACCATGCTATAGATGCTGTAAATTGTTTTCCCATGGCGGTAAAGGCGTACACGCACTGAGGGCCTACATTCAATGCACAGCTACAGGGCACACGTGTGTAACCACTCCGTGCACGATCAAAATGAAATTGACTTGACCGTACTAGGGGAAACTTTTTTCCGGCACTAAAGAAATCCTGGGCAGAACCCTGTACCACTGAGGACACTTTTCCCAAATGCTCCTTGATATCTATAACTCCAGGGGTTATCAAAATGTGGACATCATTTCAACGTACCTCCTAAGATCTGGATCCCAGTTTCAAATTTTCTTGTCAGCAATGACTCTCACCCCTGACTACTTCTTAATTCAAAACATATTGTCCAAAATAACACCCTCCACTGCTGAGGCTAAAGCTATAGCTACATACTTTTCCCCGTCACTCAAAGGTAAACAACACTTGGGTGGTCGGGTTGGTGTTAGCTTTTCAGTCCCTACCTGACTGCGTGGGTTTTCCTGCAATAATTATCTGGGGTTTTCCTCCCACATCTTTCCATGGGGTTCTTGGCTAGTATAGTGATTGAGTTCACTTTTTTAGAGTCCTCGGCTTCATAACCAGAGTTAATAAATGAAATGAAATGAAATTCTTTTTAATTTCACACACACACCAGGCACAGCAGATGAAGGCAAAAGATGCCCGCTTAAAACTCATGAATGAGGTGCTGAACGGCATCAAGGTGCTGAAGCTGTACGCCTGGGAGACATCCTTTCAGCAAAAGGTCATGGACATCCGCAACAGGGAAGTCAAGATTCTGCGCACCTCATCGTACCTTCAGGCTGTCATGACGTTCATCTGGACAAGCGCCCCCTTTGTCGTAAGTCATGACATGTGGGAGTTTGCGTATTTCAAGGCATTGGAAAGCAACACTGTTACTGTTACATTTAATACCAGAGTCAAGTGATCATTTCTCTAATTGGCTCATTGGTTTTATGTGAGATTGTATCATGTGACGACTATTCTTAACTGTACATAGCTAGTTGTGTGCCGTTTTTCGTTGCCAAGAACGAGTCACGTCACTTTAACCGATAGAGCCTTCTCAGTCTATGGACCCAAACTCTGGAGTAAACTTCCAAATCACATCAAAGACGCAACATCTTTTAAAGGGTCTGTACACGTTTGGTATTTAGAGCCTGTTGTTTGTTTCAATCCTATATAGTTGTAGATATATACCATAAAACTAACCTGTGAAAATTTCATTTCAAATGGTAGTAGTGTTTTTGAGATATTGCGGAAAATCTGGAGCGGTCATGTCCATGCAGGAAGAATAATCTGCATTGGAATACACACTCTGAGAAGCGTCACGCGTAACGCTTCTCAGATTCAAACTTTTGAGGGATAAAAAGTGATATCTTTTTCCATAATCGCAGTACTTCGAAGTGGAAAGTTGCCATTAATTATCCAAGTCATTACCAAACGTGTACGATGCCTTTAACACATTTAAGACACTTCTGAAAGCCCACTTGTTTCAGGAGGCCTACCTCAGTGATGTACTTATTTCTTCTGTTCCTCAGCGACTTTGAGCAAACTTTTGATTTAGGCGCTTTGTAGATTTTGACTGATTGATTGATTGATTTGTAGTTTTAAATGAAATTATGTATCATTTGAGTTCGCTGAGGTTTTATTTTGTTTCCAGCATCAAGCGTTACATTGGTTGTTTTTTCTTATATCACCTTTATGGACCTTTTAGGTGTCACTAATAAGCTTCACTGTGTACGTTCTTGTGGATGACAAAAACATCTTAGATGCAGAGAAGGTCTTCGTTTCCATCTCTCTCTTTAACATTCTCAAGTTTCCCTTCTCCATGTTGCCGAGTATGATCTCTCGCACTATGCAGGTAAACATTTTTTTTTTTCATTTGAGAGGTTTACGCTTTTTGTTTCTGAGCTTTCTGTGTTTAGAATCAAGACTCGGACTGTGTCTGAATTGAGCGACTGCGGTTAAGGCTATGGCCATCGGCTGCAGTGACAACGCTGAAGCATATGCCTTTTTAGCAACCCAGCCGTAGCCAGTGCCGAAGCCATACATTGGGACAAGCCTTAGAGGTCTGAGACTGAGAGCAAGGTTCAAAGGTCTCAGATCAAGACTTGCCTAGTTACAAGACTTGGATAATAATAATAATAATAATAATAATAATATCGTCTCTTATGTAGCTCAATTCCAAAGAATGATCATTGCGCTTAAAACATTATTGCCCCTGGTCACTGGGCCATATATTTCATTCCTTAAACCATCTCAGCTCCCTTGGGAGTATACAGCCTGTGCTGCCAAGTATGTAGCGCACAAAGCTAAATCAATCACAAGAACCATCTCTGCCCTCACAGGTACCCATTTACCCCCTAGGTGATGAGAAGCAATTATAGTTGAGTGTCTTGCTCAAGGACACAAGTGTCATGACAGGGATTAGAACCCACACCCTGATGACTCATCAACCAGATGCACTAAATCGCTCGGCCACGACACGCCAAGAGACAGAAGTTTAAGAATGTGACCAGCTGGACTCGATTTCACAAAGCACTAAGATTCATCTTAAGATGAGTTGTCAGTATTGCCATTGTGATTTGTATTGTGACGTCACACTTTGCTTAGCAATTAATATTGATACACAGTTAAAGCTTCTGTCACACCTAACTAGTTCTCAACACGTCCGAACCCGTCCAACAAAAATCTTAAAAAGTTGCTACTACGTCCACTTCGTTTGCACACAGTTTAAGCCCGTTCGGCTACATTTTTTTCAGAACGTAGCGAGAACGAGTTAGGTGTGATGGGGGCTCATGATCGCTCTTAGCTCTTTGTGAAATTTGCTCCTGGAGGTCGAAGACTGAGATAGAGTAGAAATAAAGTTGTTGGTTACTGTTTGTAATTTCCATAATTGGCTTTTTGCTCACAAGGTACCGCTATGTCATAAAGCATACAGGCTGACACGTACAATTGGCAACAAATATAGTTGTTAATACATGTATGTTTGGTTTTACCTTTATACTGCTGTGTGATAAGCATTGTATACTCAGTGCATTCCAAGTCATGCTCGGGTGGGATTTGAACCCACGATCCCCACATTCTAGAACAGATGTCTTTAATCACTCAGACCACTGAGCATGATCGATGATGAGAGACCAGGGGCCAATTTCATAGAGCTGCTTAAGCAGAAAATATTGCTTAACATTTTTCTGCTTAGCAGAAATGAGCAGGATACCAGTCACAAATTGTACATGTGACATGGTATTTTGGCTGGTAACCCTGTTCTGGTAAGCATAATTTTGTTGTGCTTAGCTACTTTTTGTGCTTAAGCAGCTCTATGAAATTGGGCCCAGTTTGAAATTGTAGCAGTTGTTGTTAAAATCTGTCCATTCATGGCACAGGGGAAGTTATGACACATAATAACGACTTGATTAAGACTAAGACCAACCTCGTTCCCAGGGGTGATCGATCCCGCAGCGCCATTTTTCCCCAGCATGCCTTGCTCGCTCATAACCCCTGGAATTGATGAATTAAAATGTGCTAGAATCTAGCACATATTAATTAGGCCTGTGGCCGATCCACTCTACACGCCCGCTGAAGTATGGTAACCCACAGAGGAGGCATCAAGTCAAAGAGCAACTGGTCCCCTCTCATTCCTGCTTTGATCTTGTGATATGTGTAACTGTATGCAGTTTAAAGTGACCGTGTAAAAACATGATTCATTTGTAATGGAATCGCGTCAAAATACTTGCATTTTCCCACGTGTGACTAAGCGTCCTACAAGCGCCAGACAAGCGCTCGGAAGTTTTTGACAAGCGTGCACGCAAAGTAGTCACTTTTGGTAGCCAACCAGCGTTGTTTTTCAGTCCATCCCTACCAGGGGTTAGTGACGAAAGGAATCGATACAGCGCGCTACCCATGGTAGCGAGGCTGGACTAAGACCGACACATTGATGTTGAGATGGATACCACAGCGTTCCCAGAACAAGACCATTAGGGCTCAGATCAAAATATCGTAGTGCAATAATATACCCGTGTCAGAATTGGCGGCTACAGCTACGGCTACGACTGTTGCTAAGGGTGTTGGTAAGGATGTGCTATACGTCAACGCAGGATGACGTGGAAATCTAGCCGTAGCCGTAGCTGTAGGCGCCAATTCGGACTTGTAAGCTTGTATGAGGACAGAGACTGAGCCTTGTCTGAGACCAAGAGGAAGACAAAGAAGTACAGGTCCCAGACCAAGACATGAAGGTACTTTACAGAGATGGAAACCGAGACCGAAACCAAGACCCAAAGCTCCAAGACAAAACTTGGAAGGCCAAGAAAAGAATAAGACCTGAACGCCTAAGATCAGAACTGAGACTTTGGACCTTGAGATCTGAGACCCAGACACCTGAAACCTTTTAATAACTCTCAGAAATTGTACCCTGATGTATGTTTTTTCATTATTCCTGGTCTGTTTTCTCTGTAGGCCCAAGTTTCTGTGAATCGCTTGGAAAAATTCCTGAAGAAGAGTGAACTAGACAAGGACAACGTAGAGAGATCTTCTGACATAGGTAACTTTTTCTTGAATGCTAACTAAAGCTTATTATTAAGTTGAACACTTTTTTGACGAAAAGATAACATATAAACATCGAGTAATGAACCACAAGGGAAACTGACTGGGTAAATTTTAAATAAATTGGGGTTGAACAAAGACAAATTTACTAGAGTGGGACTTGAACCAACGACCTACAGATCAACGTGCCTATTTTGTCAAGTTGTTTGGGGGTGACTGGATAGCTCAGTTGGTAGAGTGCCGGCACGTTAATTCGTTAATTCGTTCAAATCACGCTCTAGTCAATTTTTCTTTGTTCAATCCCAAACAAATAATTGTGTTAAAATTTTAGAATTGATGTAAACCTCAGGTTTGTTTTTAAAGAATCACCACTTCTTATACGAAGAGATTCTTACTTGATTTCAACCCAACCACTATTTTCAGGCGTTCAGCTTCACAGCTTACCCAATTTCGTGGCGCTGCTTACCACAGAATTCTGCACTCTGGTTGCCTTTTAAAGCTTGTTTTTTTCTGGTAAGCGGCGCAATGAAATTGGGCACAGATTATTCTGTTTGTTTGGGTTTGTCTTCTTTCTTTTTTCTTCTTCCTCTAGTTTTGCAATTACAAACTGGCATATCTGTTATCTCTCTCTAAGAATGGCATAGTTAGCTTTTGCTCGCCTCTCACCACTGTAGCCCTATGTGAGTAGAGTTGTGCGTTGGTTCACTCCTATGCCCCCAGGGTCTTTCTCCAGGCCCTCCGGTTTTCCTCTCTCCGGAAAAACCAAACACTCTCGATCTCAGGCTGAGCTCCGTGGTCATATATGGGTCGATGTTGCTGGCTGCCAAAGGCGCCCTCGCATGCCTGCTTCTTGACCACATTGTAGCCACGTCCTTCGCAATTCAGCTTCTCAGCTGCGAGTAAGGATGATTAGCCACCCACATTCTTTTTATCATTATAAACCTATGTTCAATTCAAACTTCATAAAGTATTATTTGTCCAAATTGACAGATTGTGCCATCAACATTCAAGATGCAGATTTTGCATGGTCCAGAGAAGATAATCTGATTCTGAAGCAGTGAGTGTTTGTAAATGGCTTTTGGTTCATTCTGTGGTTTTGTTTGTCCATCAATAATATTACTGTACTATAACTTGGTTTTGGGTAAGCAAAGAAATATTTACTAGAAGCAGGTTTGAACCTGCGACCTCCAGATTTACATGCCCATGCTCTACCAACTGAGTTATCTAGACCGAGGTTTACAGTCCTCTTATTTTAAATTTCTATGTTCAGGAGGGGGGGGGGGGGGGCGCAAGTCAGAAGTCATGCAACCCTATACTGCCATATGATTAGGGATCACACCCAGGTTTACAATACAACCTGGGAAGCGGCACGGATCTCCATAATAACAGGATTATATCGGGATTCGACTTTTTCTTTTGGTTTTTTACTTGATATGTAAAATCACTTGGAACAATATTTCAAACAAAAATTTAAAGGTGTGGTCATCGATTGGTTTTTGTCAACATTATAAGGGAATAAAAGAGTGGTGACGAGTTCTTAAGCGGCCGTTTAAAACCGGCAGGGTCGTGGCCGTGCGATAAAGCGGAAGGCGAGGGCCTTTATCGCACAGGCATGACTATGTAAGGTTTTAATTGTTCGTTTAAGAACCAGTCCCTACTCTTTTATTTCCATTCATGAATGCCCTTTTGTTAAAAAGTGAAAACAATTATAAGTAGGCCTATAGACAATCTGTGACAATCTGTTTGTTTAGCGAATTTTCAAAGTTTGTACATTTTCAAAAACTTGTGTAAAATTCTGTTTAGTGCGCATTGGGTTGTGTGTAAGTAAATTGGCGTAAATGAGCTTGCGCGCCCAACACGCGGAGCCAGCCGGTCTTAAACAGCTCCAGCAATGTCTTTATTAGCCGTTTAAACACCCCCACGTGACGTGCTCTCCACCAATAGAAATAGTGAAACTGTTTGGGGTATTCATGAATGCTGATTTATAGGCAAATTATAAAGGAAGATACAATAAAAGTCACATGTGAAAGTTTCAGCTGAATACAGTGTTCACTTGCTGAGAAAACAGCAACAAAACTGTCATTGAACCCATCCAGGTTTAGCGAGGTGACAGCGGGTACCAATGGCATCTCTGGCCACAGCATACACGAAGGGACACCAACCTTCAGTTCTCAGATTCAAATATTTTAGGATGAAAAATTATCCAAACCGTATTACTTTGAATCCTTTCTCAAAATAGTTTATACTATCACCAGCTGCAGTGCTTCTTACCAAGTAAGTTTTTACGGTCATTAATTTTGTGAGTATTTATCAATCTATGACCCTACCGTTAAAAGAGGAATTTCTATCGTTTAATCTTTGCAGCATTGCTGTTAACATTAAGCCTGGGTCATTGGTGGCTGTGGTAGGTCACGTTGGATGCGGGAAGTCCTCTCTACTCTCTGCTATGCTGGGAGACATGGAGAAGATCAAAGGATCAGTCACCGTCAATGTAAGATGAAGGTTTTCATTTAGAACTATAGTTTAGTGCTCAGAAGATTTTTATCAAGTAACAATCCACAAGGGAAACTAACTGGGTAAAAATTTAAAAATAATTTTGGGTTGAATAAAGAAAAATTGACCAGAGCAGGTACAATATTGGACCTTACAATTCCTTAAAGTAAGTAAAGTCTGTACCGAGCCAAAATGGCTCATTAGGCCGGTGTTTATATCCGGTTTCCTTGGCATTAAACGACTGAGAATATTTCTATTCTGCCTGGACAGGATGCTAGTCCATCGCAGGTAACTCCCAAGCTCTCGCCAGTACCCATTTGTACTCCTGGGTGGAGAGAAGCAATAATGGTTAAGTGTCTTGCTTAAGGTTACAAGTGTCATGACCGGGACTCGAACCCACACTCTGCTTATCAGAAACTCCAGAGCTTGAGTCTGGTGCTCTTATCCGCTCGGCCACGACTTTCCTAAAAGTAATGATCCTCTAATCCGAGATTAATGCAAAATATGTGAGGGCCTCCAAAATATTTGATGAAGCCTTGTGCATTTATTCAGCTCTTAAAGGCACTGAACACGATTGGAAATTGTCAAAGACCAGTGTTCGCACTTGGTGTATCCCAACATATGCATAAAATAACAAGCCTGTGAAAATTTGGTCAATTGCTCAATGCTCAATTGGTCATCGAAGTTGCAAGAAAATGATGAAAGAAAAAACACCCTTGTTGTACAAATTTGTGTGCTTTCAGATTGGAATAAAAACTTCTTGCAAGAAGTTTTTATTATTTTAGTGAGAAATTACCTCTTTCTCAAAAACTACGTTACTTCAGAGGGAGTCGTTTCCTACAATGTTTTATACTATCAACAGCTCTCCGTTGCTTGTTACCAAGTAAGTTTTTATGCTAATATGTATTTTGAGTATTTACCAAACATGTACAGTGATTTTAAGCATTCAGTAAAGCAAACATATTGGACATGGTTTTTATTCTCCATTTTGGATGCAACCAGGGCTCAGTGGCGTACGTCCCTCAACAAGCCTGGATTCAGAATGCCACACTCAGGAGTAATGTCATGTTTGGGGCACCATTGCAAGATGCAGAGTACCAGCGAGTGATCGAGGCCTGCGCGCTGGCCCCTGATCTGGACATGCTCCCAGCTGGAGATCTAACGGAGATTGGAGAAAAGGTATTTAAAAAAGTGTTTTTTAGCCATGGAAAATCTTCTTGTCCTTAACTCTTTCAGTGCCAAGGTCGTACATGTACGATCTATTTTATGTATTCCGAAAGTGCCAATATCGTACATGTACGATTTATTTTATGTACTCAAAAATTGCCATCAATCGTACATGTACCACCCATAATATACATGTTATCTCGAGAGGGCGTTATCACTCCAACGTATTATATAATTTCAAACATGTACGACCTTCTTTTCAAGGTTTTATTCGGGTTCTTGCAAGAGGGTGCATCGTTTTCTGAGCTTTTCTAATGTATTCTATTTTTAGCTACGATCAATACCGCCATGGGTCGATCGATCGTCTGCTTGTATGTAATTACACTTTAACACAATGGCAGCCCCCCAGGAAAGGTACACGCTTTACTCCAGAAGAAGTTTGTGATTATTTTGCTGATTCAGACAGTGAAAAGGATTATTTTTCCAATTCATAGGTGAAAGTATCAGACCAGGATGGTGATTTTTACAGAATTTTTACAGAATAAAAAAAAAGAGCATTTTTAGGGTCAAAACACAAACAAACGCAGGCACTGAAAGAGTTAAACACTCAGTTCATAAATGACTACTGTATTCTGAATTGGGTTGTCTGCAAGCTACAGCAACCTGGTGGTACTGACCTATTTATTAAACATCTAAGCCAATGTATTGCAAACTATGGGTCAGGACCCGAAAGTAGGTCATGACAAAATTCAGGTGGGCGCCAAACTTTGTCAGAAAAACTAAAATATCGTAAATTGCCTTATAACCGATCGAACTTGGTTAAGAGTCTAGCCAACTTCGATCGATTGTGAGGTAATCTTTGTTGGTGACGGACGGATCAAAAGTGTTTTATTGTAAATAAAAACAAGTTCACTTCTGTTAACCCTTACAGTGCCGGCCGCGTTTTGGAAATTCTGTATCCACAGGCCGACCTTTTTTCTTTAGAACGTTGGCGGCCTGTTGATGGTTATTCAGTATGACGTTTCAGAACATTGGCGGTACTCAAAGTGTATTTATCATTGTGGATAAAGACAGGGGACCAGTCTAAAGTCAGTCTAAACGTAAGGGAACGTTGGAGGCCTGTGGATGGATATTCAGCCTGACATTTCAACGGGGGTTCAATCGGTGATCAGCCGTTGGGTCGTGGTCAAGTGTCTGAAATTCTCATTGGGTTGCCAACCTAAAAGTTTGCAGACTGCTGATCTAAACAATCATTTAATACATCATAAATCAACGCTTGCCTTTGTGCTGATACAAAATTAAATAAATTAAATAAGTTATCCCTTTGTTTCAATGCAGGGTATTAATCTGAGTGGTGGTCAGAAGCAGCGGGTCAGTTTGGCTCGAGCCGTTTACAACAACGCCGACATCTACCTCCTGGATGACCCTCTCAGTGCAGTGGACTCCCACGTTGGCAAACACATCTTTGATCATGTGATTGGGCCAAGGGGACTTCTGAAGAATAAGGTATGTCTAAAATCTGGACCAACAAAGTGAATCTTCTGTGTTAATTTTGTTTGTTTGTTACGGCGATATATGATGTGTTGTGGCTGAGTGGTCTACTGCATCGGACTTAGTTCTGATGGTTGGATCATTGGAGTGTGGGTTCGATTCCTGGTCATGACACTTGTGTCCTCGAAGAAGGCACTTACAATTGCTTCTATTAAAGGCCCTGTACACTATTGGTAAGATCAAAAAACACAAATGTTCACAGATTCACCCATAACTTACATGATTTAAAGTAAGTAATGGTAGAAAGGGTTCCTTAAAATATTTTGCTTAAAATGCTGTCGTTTTCGAGAAATGAGTAAAACAATAGTTTTTATCACGTGTGATAATAAACTCGATGTTTGAAAAACAGAAAACACATAAGGTCTCTTTTCACTATTTTCTCGTGACCTCGATGACCAATTGAGCTCAAATTTTCACAGGTTTGTTATTTCATGTATATGGTTAATCACACAAAACATGAACTTTGTTTGCGACTGTTTTGTCAGCTCTACCAATCCTGTGTAATACCTTTAACCCAGGTGTATAAATGGGAACCAGAGTGGGCTGAGGGCAATTTAAGCAGCTTAGAATTGTATGCTCCCCAGAGAGTTGATAAAGTTTGAGGAATGGTCTTAAAGTATGCCTGATGAACAGGGATGTTGTAAAGTGCCTTGATCTAGCTGCTAGGATATGTGCACTGTATAAGAACCAATAATTTTTATAACAATTTTATTATAGCTTTTAACATGTTTTACCCCCCCCCCCTCACCACCCCCCAAAAAAGACCCGTGTCCTTGTGACCCATGGGATAAGCTACCTGCCTCAAGTGGACCACATCGTCGTCATCGTCAACGGGGAAATCACCGAGGCTGGCTCCTACACTGAGCTTCTCTCTCATGACAAGGCCTTTGCTGACTTTCTACGTAACTACAGCACCGAGGTTGAGGAATGCGATGCACATTCACCAGGTACTGATATGGATTGTCATTTTGTTACAAATTAACCGAAGAGTAAGAATAGCTGCTAACCATACGTAACTAATTTAGTGTTTTAAATTGGTGGCCGAGCGGTCTAGTTCACCGAACCCAAGCTTTGGTGTTGTCAGCAGCAGAGTGTGGGTTCGAATCCCGGTCATTACACTTGTGCCCTTGAGCAAGGCACTGAACCATAATTGCTTCGGATAAAATTGGGAAGGTAGTGCATTCTGCTCTACTAGCCAGGCTCCTAGTGGATGATACCCATGCCTACATCCTTACGGACTGTGAAGGGGCTTACCCTGTTTCAGCCCTTGGAGTAGGTGGCAACGTGCCCCTGGTGACAGTTGGGTGTTCGGCCTTGTGATGTTAGGCGATCTCTGGCTGGTAGAGCAAAACTCAAAACTATATTGTGACTAACCAAACTGGTCTTGTCCATGATAAGTAGCCCAGACTATTATTCACTATCACGTTGGCCATTCTCAACTTCTGTATGATTCTTTTCTTTGAAGGAAGTGGGGATGCAACACCAAATGTCAACAGCCTGGGAGATCTTGAGTAAGATATTTGATATGTTTTCATTGCTTTGTTGTGTGATTTGTTACCCATTGGCTGTTCCACCAAACAGTAAATGGCCACACTTGATGTTTTTCTATTCGGTTATTTCCCTTGAAGCAACTTTTCATCAAGAACTGTTGTGTCTTCCAATGCACTTCATAACTTTGGATTTCATTACCTGTTACCTTCTTTCCCTCTATCTATAATCTGCCACATTTCCAAAGTTAGAGAGACTATAGATCACAAAAACTTTCATTTTCGTTTCTAAATATTAGTGACTTTGCGAGATGGATACCTGTCCCCAATGCAAAATCCTTATGGAAAATTTTAAACCAATTTACTCGTTACTTTCAAAGCTTTAGCCGATGATAGTTTTGATTTCGTTTTTTTTGCAGTTTGTTGTACTGCCTGAGCAATATGCAGTTTTAACCAGCCATAAAGTTGATTCCAATATGATGACGATTTAATTTCCATTGTAATCTGTTAAATTGAACTGTTTTATTGGTATCTTTCAAAAGACATTTCGATACCAGACCTGTGTGGCTCTTTATGTCTAAAAGAATTTGGTCAAATGTTCATCCTCGAAAACCCATGTTTAGGGATTTTAGGCTTTACCAAATAGACCCCTGTGCGTTGCTATGTCTGTTAACCTCTTCACATTGGTATTCTGACAAAAATTCTGTGCCCACCCGCAGTATTATTTTTCCGAACTTTTTGGAGCATCTTTAGTAATTTTTCCTTTAAAAATATCATTGCTCACAATGAAACCCTTACTTGACAAAGGAAAGACAACAAAGGTTCTCATAATAAGCTTTGGGATTTGATGTTGTCATGTAAGGAAAATTGAGCAGGTACTTACACTACAGTGATTAATAGAACCTTGGCTGGCAACCTGTCCATTCTTGTTTGCCATATACAACAAGACAAAGGTCTGGAATTGGGGGTTACACAAAAACCACTGGAAAGGGATTTTACAATGCATGTTTTCCAGAACCTGTTGTCCCTCTTTGTACGGGGGAAACAAAGCGTATCATGGTTCATGCAAACACACTGGAAAGTCTGGATGGATATAAATGTCAGTCGTCTGGCCGCCAGCAACAAATTGAGGAAAATCTTAAGTTCGGGCTGTTAAAAAACGTCCGCTGTAAAGTCTGTCCCCCAATAAATTGCAGTAAAACATGTCATCCGACATGAAGTGGTTAATGTCTGTTTGGACTGATATTTTCCTCTTTGAAGGTCGTCTATTGCAATTCGGTCTCACAAGGAAGAGGAGGCCCTCATGAAGAAGATCGCCAAGGATCAGCTGAAGAAACAACTAGAGCAAGATGCGGCGAAGGCCACCATGTCCAAGGAAGGGGACACCCTCATCCAGAAAGAAACCTCAAAAACAGGCATGGTGAGGAGGATTTACTTTTAAGTATTGAGGCAAAGTAGAAGTTTAGATATCGTTTTTTCTAAACTGAAATTCACATACATGTAAAAATTAATAAAAATTAGTAATCATACGCAGTTCTTATATAGTGATTTGTCACAAAGAGCAAATCATAAACCGCTCAATATTTTTATGACGGGTATGCAGAGCTATGTTACAATTATGAGACCCAGAATTTGTATGAGCTTACAAGGTGATGCCTCACAATCTGCAACCAACCATGTCGGAAACACCAGGCAAACCCCTTCTCTTAACGATAAGCGTACTGAGTTCTTTTTTGTGCATCACACAACACATGAGACCTACGGCTTAAAGTTACATCCAAAGAACGAAGCAATTACGTGTCTTAATTAAGTGTCTTGCCTAGGACACAAGTTTCATGATCGGAAACTGAACCCAAACTCTGACAACACCAGACCTTTAGTTCAGTGCACTAGATCGCTCGGCCACGATACTCCACATGTACTTGAAAGCTTTTACTGAAAGTGAAGGAAAAACACAGCAATCAACGGAACTAGATGCATACTTTTGAGAGATGCAAATCCCAGTGAAATGGAAAAGCCAGATTTCACCGTGAAAGCCAGATTTCACCGTGAAAGCCAGATTTCACCGTGAAAGCCAGATTTCACCGTGAAAGCCAGATTTCACCGATTGATTATACTCTGCGACATGCACGAATGACGAAATGCATTTAGTATTTGTTTAATATAACTCGCACACAGATCCTTGTCATTTAAAATTCATTGTCAAGAAACACAAAATAGACAGGTAAACAGGTCCACCCCACACTCTGAAATTGTTCCCAAAACCAACTTCTGAACAATGTGGATGACTCCATGTAGACACCAATCTTGTCTGCCGTGACACGACCTTGCCTTGTTTCGACAAACAGGCGGGGAATGATTATTTATAAACCGACACCCCGAAGCTTTCTATAGTTATCCATATAGGACTCCTATATTAAATGTAGAACATCACGGCAGTATGCATGGCAAAATGGCACATGTTCCACCAATTAAATTACAACGATCTGTATATAAAAATATTGCTTGTTTTTATTCTGCATTGCAATCTCATACATTTCACATTCCCTTTTTATCCCAAGACAAATCTCAAGATATTCGCTCTGTACATCCGCTCTCTGGGCGTGGTCATGTTCCTCATCATCTTCCTCCTCTATGCCCTCTTCAACATCGATGCAGTCTGTATCAATATCTGGCTCAGCCGTTGGAGCAATGAGGCGCTAGTCAACGGCACAACTCCCGAAGAGGTACGCGACCGATACCTAGCAGTCTACGGCATGCTGGTTGTCATACAAGGTGAGCTCTCTCTAGTGAAATCTCTGTCACGGGAACAAAAAGTCTGGTTGTTTTAACCAGGCACTGACTTAGATCATGGGGTCTTTTTGAAACCCTGGCTTTGCCTGCAGCATTGGCTTTGCCGCATGCTTTTCCACTTTCCTGAACCCCCCCCCTCCCAACCCGTACTGAATGTGCATAACTTAACAATTGCTGACAGACCCCAAGGCGGAATTGGTTGTTTTTAAAAGGCCAATAGTTTCCAGATAACCTTGCTTTACCTTCAGCTTCGGTTCTGCCATTAGCTTTGCCACTTTCCTGAACACCTGCACCTAATGTGCATAACTTTCATATTGCTAATAGACCCCGAGGCGGAAAGGCTTGTTTAAAGGATCAATGTTTTCAAGAAACTTTTGTCCAGAAACCCTGGCTTCGGTTGGGCTTTGCTTCCTTCCTGAACCCGGTACCGAATGTGCATAACTTCAAAATTGCTGACAGACCCTAAGGCAGAATCGCTTGTTTTTAAAAGGTCAATAGTTTCCAGATTCTTTAGCGCAGAAACCCTGGTTTTGACTTTAGCTTCAGCTCGGCCATATGCTTTGCCACCTTCCTGAACCCGGTACCGAATGTTCATAACTTTAAAATTGCTAAGAGACCCTAAGGCGGAAACGCATGTTTCGAAAGTTTCAATAGTTTCCAGATTCTTCAGTCCAGAACAGGCCTTCAATACTATGCATATTTCCTGAGGTTCCATCGCAAAATTTCCTGGAAGCCTCAATTAAACATATAGTTACAGATTCCTCTGGACATGTGAGGAAAGTCCAGAGGAATCTGTAACTATATGTTTAATTGAGACACCATTGACACCATTCCCCAAGCTCGAAAACAGTCAAGTTAATGCAGAAAGAAGGGTCCATATACTCAGCCTCGCTACCATGGGCAGCGCGCCGTATCGATACCTCTCATCACTAACCCCTGGTAGGGATGTACTGAAAAACAATGCTGATTGGCTCCCTAAAGTGACTACTTTACATGCACGCTTGTTAAAAACTTCCGGGCACTTGTAGGACGCATTGTACGCGCGTGTCAAAATGCACGTATTTGAAGCGTTTCCATTTCAAAAGAATCATGCTCAACAATGACACGCCATGGGACACCACGACACACCGTTGTTAGGTCAATAGCTGTCATAAAATGATGAGTGCTTTCAGACACTCGTAGATAAAGCACTAATTCAAAATTATCTAAACATCATTTAAAAAAATATAATAACATGTGGAGCTTTTGCTCTTTGATTCCAGGTCTGTTGCTTCTGCTAGCATCCATGTTACTAGCAACGGGTGTGCTGAGAGCCTCTCGGAGTATCTACCTCCGGCTTCTGACCAACGTGATGCACTCCCCCATGACGTTCTTCGATACGACTCCGGTCGGCCGCATCCTGAATCGTTTCAGTAAGGACACTTACACGATAGACGAGACCATCCCTTTCGCCTGCTCTACCTTCTTGAGGATGATCATGCTGGTTGTTTCTACCTTCATTGTCATCACGTGGAGCACGCCCATCTTTGGAAGTGTCATCGTGCCGGTACTGATCGGCTTTGCTCTGTTACAGGTATGTGATCTGATAGAAATGTTATCTGAAGAATCCCATCCCAATCCATTCCTCCAAGGTCGAAGTAAGTTTTGTGATCCACTCATTTTCGAAAATGGGAAAAAAATTACAAGTCTCTTACCTCATGTTAAGTAAGTAAAGAAAAGTCAGTCCGGAGTCAATATGCCTCATCAGGCCGGTGTTTATACCAATTTTCCTTGGCATTAAACAACTGAGAATATTTCTATTCCACCTGGACAGGATGCCAGTCCATCGCGGGATACTCCCCAGCTCTCGCCGGTACCCATTTGTACTCCTAGGTGGAGAAAAACCTCATGTTAAAATGATGTAAAATGCCACTGTGTTTGATACCCTTCAAGTGCAATTTTTGTCTAAATCCAAAAGCGTTCAATGAAGTCGCATTTAAAAGATAAGGTCTGTACATTTTTGTACAGAGAATTTTCAGTTCATTCATGAATTCTGATGATAGTCAATCAAAACGACATTGAATTTGAGTTTATGACTGGTGCAGAAATTCCTTTTTGTAATGTACAGACCCATTGGTTTTTGCTGTCTGATGACGTCATGTTTCAAATTTTGCTCTGAAGGAGTATCAAATAAAATGATATTTTTTACACCATTTTAATGTGAGATAGAGACTTGTAATATTTTTTACCCGCTTTCATGAGGACTCTATCTATTGGAAAATTAGTGCATCACAAAAACCTTGGAGCCAACCTTTTCAGTCCCTAACTTATTGCGTGGGTTTTTCCTGGAATAATTCTCTGGGGTTTTCCTCCCACAGCTAAAACTGAAACTTCCTTCTTTGTCTTCTCTCCATGGGGTTCTTGGCTAGTACAGTGATTAAGTTTGCTTTTCTGATAGTCCTTGGTATCACAACCAGAATTAATAAAAGAAATGAAATTAAATTAAATGAAATGAAAGGATTTAAATGATGTACCTGCCAAAATTGTTGACGACTGCTTTCTTATATTTCAGAGATTTTATATCTCAACGTCTCGTCAGCTACAGCGGATTGAATCAGTCACACGTTCACCGATTTATTCACACTTCTCTGAGACCATAACAGGAGCTACTTCAATACGAGCCTACAGCGCAACGACACGCTTTATCCTTCAAAATCAGAGCCTCGTCGATAATAATCAAATTGTTTACTATCCCAAGATCTTGTCTAACAGGTTTGTGGTCATATATAACTAGGTTTATGAAGTAACTATAACTAGTAAACTTGCGGGTACAACCATGTATAAAACTTGTATTGATTATGGCAATTGGCAAGGTTCTATTATTTGGTGTTTACGTCATGTGAATTGGACAGTGTTGAAAGATCACCAAATAGGGCAGCTCGTTTGGTAGGCCTATGTTCCACACCCTTGAGGAAACATATTAGCCCATCACTCAGGGAACTTCATTGGCTGCTGATTTGAGAACGGATTCATTTTACACTTGCTCTTTTTGGTTATAAATTCTTAAACAAACTAACTCTTAGATATCTTTCCAATTTACTTTCACTCCTCCACGTTTTGTTAGTACCACAATATTACTGGGAGAAAACCATCACACTGATGCAACATGAACAATCAATTTATTTTGAGAGAGATTTCATTCAAGTCCTACTTAAAGACCAGCTGGAACGAAAATGGCAACGAGTGATCTTTGCTAAAATTCATTTAAAATGTATTCAATCAATAAGGAAATTGAGTTCACATGAGAGTAAACAGATTTTAATTGTAAAAAAACCAATCATTTTGAATTGCCTACTTCGGTGCTTTTCAGAAAGATTCGCAAAAAGCCCCGTTACGTCATCACTCATGTTACGTCATTTGTGGGAGCTCCATTTGTATAGCCGCTTTGTTGCAACATGGAGGTATAACAAAGCAACCTCCCACAAATTACAATAAAGTATCGTCATTTTGACGCACGCCGTCAACGGTGTAGCTAGGTTTTCAAAACCTTGAGGTTGGGTCCTTATTTTTGATGGATAATACCGCAAAATTCGAAAGTGTAAAAATTACAATTCAATGATAAAGAAACACATTATAAACAAGTTTAAATAGCATTCCCGCTAACAATTTTTTCGCTCAAGTAGTTGTTTAAAGCATTCTTAAAACCATCTTAACTCCTTAGGAGTATGCAGCACCAGCTGTAAATAGCTATGCATTACCATCATTACTTTACCTCAAAGATTGCGGCAGGACGACGTCAAACACTATGATAAATTGAGCTGTTATAAATTTACGTGTTTTCACTGATGTTTGTAGATGGCTTGGAATTCGTCTGGAGTTCCTTGGGAGTATGGTCGTCTGCTTTGCTGCGCTCTTCGCTGTGATTGGTCGAGACAGTCTGGACCCTGGCATTGTGGGACTCTCGGTCTCTTATGCATTGGAGGTTTGTAAATTAGTCTACTCAGTATTTGTATTTATGACTGCTTGAGTTTGTTTGTTTGTTTGTTTGTTTGTTTGTTTGTTTGTTTGTTGAGATGATCTTCCCATCAAGGGAACTCAGCAAACTCCCACAAGGGGATGTAAACGCCAAGCTGGCAACAGTAAATCTCTCTCATACAAACATTGGTTTAACGTCTATGATTATGAATTGAACAAGTCAAGAAATTGTGATTCAGTAAGTTTGTGATTCAGTCGAGCGTGTTGTACACATTCGATGATCAATGGTGCGGTATGCAGTGTACTTGCTCTAGGGGAGGGGGGGTTTAAAAGTGAAAATACGCATGCGCAAGGGACATGTTTTGCTCACACATTAAGCCTTAAACAAAGTTCCATTCATGATAAAGTTTATATAACGTCTGATGATTTCCTTAAAACGGAGGAGTTTGCTGGATAAAATATACATGCAGAGGAATCTATTCCAATGAAGATACCGGTATGCGATTAGAACCTTGCAGTGATCAAACAGATCCGGCAAGAAGACAAAAGACTATTGTTAAAAGTATTACATTAAAGGGAGGGTATACCTTTGGTCATTACTCAAAAAATCCATTACCATAAAAACATATTTGGTCAGAAGCACTGCAGCTGTTGACAATGTATAACATTTTGAGAAACAATTCCCTTCAAAGGAATGTGGTTTTAGAGAGAGGGATTCAAAAACATTTCAATCTGAGAAAAGTTTCTGCATGAAATGTTTCTCAGATTGTGCATTCCAATTACGGATTATTCTTCCTGCGTGGACATAACCACTCCAGAATTTCGGCAATATCTCAAAAACGCCACCACCTTTTGAAATGAAATTTTCACAGTTTAGTTATATTGTATATTATCTACATTTATATGGGATTAAAACAATCAAACAGCTCCAAAAACCAAAGGTATACTTTGCCTTCAAGCAAATAGCCACTGCAGACTAAAACACTTACTTGGTGGAAGGAAATCCCACTTTTCAGAACACATGAGATTGATGCATTAGACCCGTCGGCCATGGCACTCTACAACCAAATTAATGGATTTTAGAATAAATACAAACTTGATATTCTTATTGATTGCAGATTTCAAGTTTGATGACGATGATGGTGAGGTCAACCTGTAACCTAGAGACCAATATTGTTGCTGTTGAACGAGTGGAGGAGTACTGTTCATCGCCCACTGAGGTAATATTAGTTATCACACAAACGTTCCATTGTGGCGTGTCATGGCCGGATAAGAGCACCGGACTCAAGTTCTGGTTTTTCTGTTCAGCAGAGTGTGGGTTCGAGTCCCAGTCCTGACACTTGTGTCCTTAAGCAAGACACTTAACCATTATTGCTGCGTCTTTCGGATGGGACATAAAGCCGTTGGTCCCGTGTGTTGTGTAATGCACGTAAAAAAAAACCGTAAAGAGAAGGGGTTCGCCCCGGTGTTCCTGGTTTGATCGGCAGCATATTGCGCCACAGCACCTTGTAAACCATTACATGGTGCTATGTAAAGGAATTGGTCTCATACTTCAAAAACGTAGCTCCACAAAACGTAGCTCCAAAATACTCAATGTTGAAGCACATTGAGCATCACTGAGTGATGGATCTGAGCGCTATATAAGAAGCCACTATTATTAATACGGAATAATGGCCTTGATGCGTATGGGATGCAGACACACTATATTTGTCTTTATCTCACAAGTGCACCTTGGGTAATAATTTAAACTGTTCTATTTCAAATGTCTTTGGGGAAAAAGGAAGCTGTTGCAAACTTCTTACCAACCAAAATGTCATGTGGTAAAATTGTGAATGGCCTCATGTTTTCACCCCAGCAGAGTCTTTGTTAAAGGCTAAATGACAACACAACAAAAGTATAGTAGTGTAACAGAAGCAGTCTTATACATGCAGCAAGTTGTAATGGTTTACAAAGTGATGTGGTGCAAACTTAATGCAGCCAACAATGTCAGAAACACTAGGGCCCAATTTCATAAAGCATGTAAGCATAAAAACTTGCTAAGCACAGAAATATATTGCTCAGCAGAAATAGGTTACCAGCCAAAATACCATACAGTTTACAATGCTGCGACTGGTACCCCACTCAATTAGTGCTTTGCAAAGATATTTGCTAAGCAGAATTATCTGCTGAACAGCTTTATGAAATTGGGCCTGGGCAAACCCATTCTCTTAATTGTACTGGGTTATTTTACGCGCATTTCACAACACTATGCAACCTATGGCTTTTTGTCCCATTCGAAGGGCAAAGCAATAATGGTTAAATGTCTTGCTTAACCACTTCACATCACAGGGCCCAATTTCATAAAGCATGCAAGCACAAAAACTTTCTAAGCACAGAAAACTTTTGCTTAGGAAAAATAGATTACCAGCCAAAATACCATACAGTTACCATTGATGTGACTGGTATCCCACTCATTTCTTGCTTAGCAAATGGACGGATTTTCTGGACGGATTTTCGGCGGAACCTTTTAAATGCTCGGAAGAACTTTGTGGCACCCTCAATTTTTCGCAGTCAGTCGGATATTCCATAGTGTAGAGTGCACAGGCATTATGTTAAGTTTACTATTGATTAATGCTGGTTTTTACTGTAATTTTTTTGTATATTTTTAATATTTCAGGCACCTGCAATTATAGAGGACAAGAGGCCTCCTACAAAGTGGCCGGAATCCGGGAAAGTTGAGATAAGTGACTACAGTGTACGTTACCGTGACGATCTTAGGCTTGTGCTCAAGAGTATTTCCTGTTTCATTACACCCACAGAGAAGGTGAGACATTTGTTTTTGTTTTTGTTGTTTTTAAAAGAAAATTGTGAAGTAATCAACCAAAAGGGAAATTGTCTGGGTAAATTTTAAATAATTTTGGGTTGAACGAAGAAAAATTGACTAGAGAGGGACTTGAACCTGCGAACTCCGGACTACTGGCCAGCGCTCCACCAACTGAGCTATATAGCCCTATGTTGGCGGTCTCCCTACTTTTTCTATCTTTGTTCGGGGGTGCCAGTCAGAAGCTATTCAACCTGTAACTGACGTATAGCAAGGGATCACACCCAAGTTTACGATACAACCTGCAAGTGGCAAACATGCACAAAAGAGAGTTGACATCCAAAATGACGCGCATTGTTCGGAGGTGCATTCCGCGCTGTGTAAGGGGGCTATAGAATCAATAGGTTCCCCTTGCATAACGCGAAACGCTAAAGGGAAGCCGAGGTCACGCGCATGTTTTTACGCACAGAGAACAGCTATCGTCCAATTATCTGCATCCTTTTGGCCTCAGGGATGGCGGTTTTTTGTGAGTGTGAAGCCATATGCAAGGGGTCTTTACTACTGATTAACAGCTTACCATACCTACTTGTTACAGCTTGGCATTGTGGGACGTACAGGAGCTGGGAAGACTTCTTTTTCAATGGCCCTCTTTCGGGTCTTGGAGGCGGCTGGAGGATCCATCAAGATTGATGATGTGGATATCTCAACCATTGGACTCCAAGATCTTAGATCACGTATCACTATCATTCCTCAGGTGAGATGAGGACCACCTGCTGGTTTCCATTAGATGAGAATCCCAAGTTCTGTGGATTAGTCACCTTGGGGTGTGTTCACAGCAGTAGCTAAGGGGTCTTGTCAAAATTAATCCAGGACCGGTAGTCCGATAACAATTCTCCAACGTCAAATTTTTGTTGGCTTTTTCTATCAGAGACATGGTTTAACTGGCTGAAAGGCACACAGTTCTCTGATTCACTAAAGACATGCCCTATGCCAATGCACCTCGCTGAGCGCTCTGTGGTTTGACTGGCTGATTAAATGTAGTAGAAACTGTAAGGTTTGAGCAAAGAGACCTTTCCACAGTTGATTTTCCAACCTGCAAGATATTCCCAAGCAGTCCAATTAGAACTGGAGCAATCTGTAAGGTTTGGAGGCCATTGTATTTAACTGAAAGATGTGTAGTGTGGTTTTTTAGTGAGACATGTACATACCCCTGCTTGTTTTCCAGTAGATAGCGATCTAAGTCTCTGCGGTCTGTAAACAAATGTGACCCCAGGCACTGTGAACTTCTCCAATGGTGTCTCCAACACCCAATTTCAAACAAGGTGAATTAATGGCGGGTAAAAAAACCTTATCCCAGACAGTACTTATCTGCTGGTTGTCCTGGACTAATTTTGACAAGGTCCCTAACTTCTCGCTGCTAACTTTGCTGCTAGCTATCAGCGAAAATGTTTGGCAGTGTGAATGCAAAAGTTGGCTAACTTGGCTGCTAAGTAAAAAAAACAAAACAATTTCCGCTGCTAACTCATTTTAGCAGTATTAGCCACGGAGAAAGGAATTTAGCAGTGTATTTTCCTCTTGTGAATGTAACTGACATCTGAAATGTTGAATGTACTTCATTTACAGGACCCAGTGTTGTTTGCTGGTACCCTGCGTATGAACCTTGACCCCTTAGACCAGTACTCCGATTCCCAGCTGTGGGACGTATTGAGACACTCTCATCTGGACTCGTTTGTTTCCGAGTTGTCGGAGAAGTTGGAATTTAAATGCACAGAAGGAGGAGAAAATCTGAGGTACTGAAACAAAAGTCATTTCTTGTGGTCAGGTCCCAATTTTACATAGCTGCTTAAAGGGTGTGTACAAAATTGTTAAGATTAAGAATGAAAATATAAATGCTCACAGATTTGCACATAACTCACATGGTATAAAGAGGTTGAAATAGTTTTGGATGAGTACATGTAGGATGATACATGTGACATGGTACTTTGGCTGGTAACCTTATTCTGGTAAGCAAAATTTGGTCGTGCTTTGCTACTTTTGGGGTTATCACAAAGCATTGTTTCTTACCAGAATAAGGTTACCAGCCTAAGCGCCATTTAACATGTCATTGGTGATTGCTTTTTCTGCTTAGCAGGAACTTGTTAAGCGACATCTACTGCTTTGCAGCTCTATGAAATTAGGCTCTGATCAATCATGAATATGGATCCATATAGATAATAATACCATCACTAATGGTCAATGGTTATACAGGGGGGCCTGTTTGATCTGGGAGCTGGTGTTAGACAATCAAGGTTAGACAATCAAATTTGATTGGTCAGTGAATTGAAATGCTTGCAGCTGATTGGTCAGTCCCTCATATTTGGAAGATTCATGTATTTATACTTGTTGTTTTGGTTGATCATGTTTGTAGTCTTGGTCAGCGTCAGTTGATCTGTTTGGCTCGTGCTCTGCTCCGTAAAACCAAGATTCTAGTCTTGGATGAAGCCACAGCTGCAGTGGATCTAGAGACGGATGACCTGATCCAAGCCACGATCCGTACTGAGTTTGAAGATTGCACCGTCATCACCATTGCACATAGACTCAACACCATCATGGACAGCTCCAGGTACAAGAAATATACACAAGGCATTTTAGAAATAATCAATGGCTTTTAAAATGCATTAAAAAAATTGTTAGTGGCCTGACATTTCAACCTGAGCAGAGTCTTTCTTGAAGGTTATTAAAATGACAACACAAAGCACATAAACATGTATACTAGTGTAACAAAAGCAGTCAAGTGGAGAGAGATGAAAAGAGAAAGAGCAGAAAAAGCAAGGGATGAACAATGAAGAGGGTGACAAAGGGGAGGGGGGCGTAGAGGGAAGGGGCTGGTTTGACCACAAGAGGTTGGAAGCACAAAGAAAATATCAAAGGTAAACATTTTCCAGTGGAGAGGGAAAGACCTACAAAAATAACATTGATCACAATTACAGTTATGACAACAGCAATGACTCTAGAAACAATGGCAATGATCTTGTGATAGCAAAATCATCCTTCATCACCTACACCTTTAAAAGTGTTTTATTTCAAACATTTGATTACAGAATCCTCGTCTTGGATGCTGGTGAGATAGCCGAGTTTGACACACCCAGTGAGCTGCTAGAACGAGGAGGCATCTTCTTCACAATGGCAAAGGATGCTGGACTGGTCTGAAGCCAATCATAACATATAATCTTTACGACATGGAAGTATCTAAGGCCTGTATCAAAATTGTGTGCCTTCAGCTGTGGCTGCGTAACAGGCCATGAAATGCAGTTGCAGTGATAAATAATATCATCTTCAAGCAAACTGAGCCCAACTTCATAGAGGTGATTAAGCAGAAAACATTGCTGAACAATTTTCTGCTAAGCAGAAATGAGCAGGATACCAGTCACAAGTTGTACATGTGACATGGTAGTTTGGCCGGTAACCTTATTCTGGTAAGCATAATTTTGTTGTGCTTAGCTAGTTTTTGTGCTTAAGCAGTTCTATGAAATTGGGCCCTGGAATCCTCAAATCTGATTGGTCGACCCATAGCAACAAGAGGTGTAATATAAACTTATATAGTCGGCCCAAATAACACCTTGCTTGTTGCTGTGTTCCAACTCGCCGTATTACGTTCTTTTTAAGCTACGCAACAAGTTTGATTGAAGATTAATTTGTTATCGAGCGCTCTTGGAATACGGAAAAATATAGCGTGTCTGTGTCTGGATATGGGACGCAGAACCGCTATATTTTTCCACATTCCATTCGCGCTTGTGTGATATTTAATATTATATAACTGACATACAGATCCTTGTCATTTGATTGGTGGAACTTACTTCACGTGACATTCACTATTACTCCCATCCGCACCGGCAATCAAAAAGACCTATTCGCCCATGGGGAATAGCATTTCCCATTCAACAGTTAGGATCATCCTTGTTCCCAATGTTTTTGAGCAGTACAGCGCCGCCGCGCCGCTGCTAAAACAAAGGAGCACCTGTGCAAAAGGTTGTGATCCGATTGCTATTAAATTAATTGTGCAGTAATTTGTGTGATTCTTCATAATTATATACTTTAAAATACATCAAATGACAAGGATCTATATGTCAGTTATATAAAACAAATATTGAGTGGCTTTAATTCGTGGAATGGAAGGAATATTATCGCTCGGTAAAATTTTGACTGTTCCATTTCACTCGGCTTCGCCTCGTGAAATGGAACAGTCAAAATTTTACCTTGCGATAATATTCCTCCCATTCCACTCTGAGCCACTCAATATTTGTATAATAGTAGTAGTGTTTGTCTATGGCATGTCTGTATAGTGCTATATATGACTAGAGCGCTACGGGACCTTGTCAAAATTAGTCCAGGACAACCAGCGGATGTACTGTCCGGGAAAATGTTTTTTACCCGCCGTTAATTCACCTTGTTAGAAATTGGGTGTCGGGAACATGGGAGAAGTTCACAGTGCTTGGGGTTACAATTATTTAAAAACCACGGAGACTTAGATCGCTATCTACTGGAAAACAAGCAGGGGGTCTCTTTATGTGTCTCACTAAAGAATCACACTACACTTTTTGGTTAAATACAATGACCTCCAAACCTTCCAGATTGCTCCAAAACCACAAGTTTGTTTGAACTACATTTAATCAACCAGTCGAACCGCAAACCACGGAGGCGACGGAGGCCACGGCCTCTGTCGCCCCTGGTCTTGACCTTGGTCCCCCTTCAAAAGTTTCCCATAGACTTTAAGATTTTCCAATGGAAGTGCCCTTTGCAAAATGAGAATGGCCTTGCCCTCTCAAAGATGAAATTCCAGGCCTGCACACGCACAAGCCTCAAGCATGTCTAAATCCAGGAGGCTTCAGAACTGTGTGATTGTAGAATAAAGGGTTATTGCTCTACTCTATATAGCTATATGCAAAAAGTTGCAAAAGCCCCTATTCACCCAAATTCCAGAAGGGAATAAAAGGCGGGCAAAAATAATGCTGATCTTATTCGTCACGGTACATCGCTCTTGCTTGAATAGGAGCTTTTGCAACTTTGAAATTCGACCTTAAGCCACTCAAGTACCCATAAATCTGCCAAACAACATCGTAGCGCAACAAAAGAGGTATCAAAATGCGCAGAAGACAACTGTGCATCGAATTAATTAATTAATTGTTTGCATACTATTTCAGGTTCCGATATATCTGACCATTTGTAAGTGTTTAGATACTTTATTGGCGCAGTTTATTACACCCCCATGTGCTAAATTATGAGATTAGTATTAGGAAGCAGGAATTCCGGAAAAAAGAAACTACCAGTATATAAAACACCTGAAATAGATACAATGTTATTTGGTGTAAATAGCTGCCAGAATGCCAGAAACACCCGGGTTGGCTGTCGTCCCTTTACCTATAGGTGTAGGTGTCCTGGGTTCTTTACATGCATAACGAGAAAGACGGGACTTAGGGCTTTATGTCCCATCCAAAGGAGGAAGCCAGTGTCTTGCCCAAGGACAAGTGCCATGAGTGTGACCTGGGCCCAATTTCATGGCTCTTTTTATCCCCGAGTTCTTCGCTTGCGATCACCAATCTTCGCTTACTGGACAAGCGCCGAATTTCTGTGCTAGCTGTGTAAAGTGAAGAATGCCTAGTAACTTGGAGTACGCACGCATACAAGCAAAAATTCCCTGCTAACCTGTAAAATACGCTTGACGTAACCACCGAATTCCCTGCTTCTGTAAGCGCCGATTCTTTGCTTTCGGTAAGCAGAGCCATGAAATTGGGCACTCTACACACTGACCACTAGAGCTCAAGTCTGGTGCACTAAGGTATTGCAAACTCCATCAAGACATGGCTGCAGACATCAATAGCACTCCGCGCTAGAGCAAAAAATATAAGCTCAGTACCCAGACCCCAGACATGTCAAATTTCACTAACGTATGCGCATTGTCATGTCCAAACTTTACGTTTACTCATGTGTACTGACTTTATTCCTTACTAGTGCGGTTTGGCGCATTGATGATGCAGAGATCACGCAAGTGGTGGAATGTTTGTCCGACAGCATCATTAGTGCAACTGTTCTTGAGTATAGGGTGTTTAGTACTGGCTTAATGAATTGGTGTTTAAAAATCAGTTCACTATGAGAACACTGCCAACCACTGCCAAGAAATCTTGACCATTAAAGACACCAACAAATGTATTATTTTTATGTAGCGTGAAAGGATTGTAGTATGAAACTACAATCCTTAAAGGCACTGAACACGTTTGGAAATTGTCAAAGACCAGTGTTCTCACTGGGTGTATCCCAACATATGCATAAAATAAGAAGCCTGTGAAAGTTTGGGCTCAATTGGTCATCGAAGTTGCAAGAAAATGATGAACGAAAAACCACCCTTGTTGTACAAATTTGTGTGCTTTCAGACATTTTGACAGGATTTTTGTTTTATCGAAACAGTTTTTATTTGTTAATTATCATTTATGAATACAAAAGTATAGATTAATTCCTAGAAGGAAGGAAATCGTTATCCATTGAATTTGAGTAACAATTAAGGACATACAAAAGACAGGAATAAGAAGAGTTTTTTTGTTTGTTTTTGCTCTCTGAAATATTTATGCTAATTATCATTAATGAAATTATTATGGTAACATTAACTCATGGAATTACAAGTCAAAATAGGCCTTTTAAAAATTATTTTTATACAATCATTTAGCAAACAAGTAGATTAGCTCTCAAATCAACTTTGCATTCGAGCAAAATATCTAGAATTTGTTGAAAGACTCATTTTTTAAGAAAATTTTTGCACACATAAAAAGTTGTTTGGTTATTATTATAATGGTTATTATGATTATTTTTCCAGTGTTGTACCATCCCTGTTAAAGTAACAAAACCCAACATTACTACCTGTTAAAACTTTGCTTACTATCGCTTAATACAGTGCACATGTATTTAAACAAACTACTACTTACAACATCATAACTAACCTACTTAGTGCTCAAGTGCATGCAGTGGCACAACTGGATGGGGTGGCAGAAGAGATCAAAGATTTGTTTGTATTTTGTAATTAAACGCCTTTCGTGCATAAACTGTAAACTAATTAAGACCATTATGAAAACAAACATATGATTCCAAATATCATCTCTTGGTATTAAAAGTATGAAGCCCCCCCAAAAAGCACCCCAACAAACAAATACAAATTTCTTTGCTTCAATTTGACCCCCCCCCCCAAAAAAAGGAAATGTCCAGTTATGCCACTGAGTACTTCTTACTTAATCTTGCATACTCTTGTTATTACTCTATTACAAAACTACGCAAAAAAACTTTGAGGTAAAAATAACTCTGTCCGTCTGTCATTTCATTAGCGCTAAAAATTTACTCAATTGTAAGTTAAATTTGATGTCACAGATTCACATCCAAGGATTCTTACAGTTGGACTGTGCTGAACGTTGGTGGAGCCCTTTGCTACGAAGCAGCGACAATCTCTGTGAGTATAAACTGGCCTGAATTACTTAAGCGATTAGGCGCTAAAGCTGCTAAGCAACTCTGTCTGCTAGGCAAAATTTAGCATGGAACCAATCAGACACAATGTACATTACATGGTGTTTCAGCTGGTATCCTGTTTCTGCCAAGCAAGATTATGTTTACCGGAATAAGGTTACCTCCCAAAATACAATGTCGTGCACTATTTTTGACTGGTATCCTGCTAATTTTTGCTTAGCACAAAATCTGTAAGCAAAATTGTCTGCTTAAAGGGTCTGTGTCATCATGATCATAGTCTGCTTGTGGCTGGGCATGGAAATATGAACTCTCGCCCAGTTACTACACACGTTAACTGACCGCCACATCACAAATATAAGCTTTAAAGGGCGCCGTCATAAATATTACCCACGCCTGTGCAATAACTGGGTATATAGAATTCAATGTCTTGCCACAGACTCGCTGTGATCGAGACGACACAGCCCCCTTTAAGCAGCTCTATGAAATTGGGCCCTGGTTACATCTTAGGGAAAATATCTATCCACACACAGTGTATCAACTGGTATAAGATGCAAGGACCATGTCATATACGGCAGTTTTACAGGCAGCCGGTTGCACTGAACGCAGTTGACCCAATCTTGGTCACACCATTTTGGTAGTCAATGTCCCTGTATGTTATACAGTGTAATGTGTTTTACGCTTTGGACGCTTGCACACCTGCCATTATTTTTACATGCAATTTGACTCCAAAAATGGCAAGCGTGGCAGACGGTGGCTGCGTGTGACGTGGTGCAATGGGAACACTTTGGCAGCACAAGGGACTTGTTCCTAATAGTGTTTCACTATCCCTAATCAATGTGACCCACCATGCCAAAACCAGGCGGAAGTCGGCAAATGCCATTTCGAGATACAGCATTAATTTAAAAAAAAAAAAAAAAAAAAAAAAAAAAATTAAATAAAGCGATTGAACTGTCGGCATGAAATTAAAATTTCAAGTCGGTAAAAGGGTCTACATTCATGAATTAAAATTAAAATTTTTACAAAAGCATCCCTTGAAACTTCCTAACTTCAAAAAGATGTAACTTCAAAAGTATACCACCTATTTGAGTCCACTATAGCTCAATTTAAAGCTTAAAACGCTAGCAATCCAATAGCATAAAAATCTCTCATATGAAAAATTTTGACTTCAGCCTGGTTTTGGGGTGGTGGGTCACAAATTTATTTGAACTTTGAAATGCAACAATATTATCTTGTTGCAGATTGCCTGGAACTGGTTGCCTGGTGTGACAGGGCCCTTACATGTGTTTTGAAATGTTCTTACCAAATCAAATGATGCTGGCACAGGGCCCGTTGTTATGACTGTGCTTACCACTGAATTTTGTGCTTACAGCCTATAGAATCACACGCTTTATACAGCGCTGTAAGCACAGAATTATGTGGTAAGCAGAAACATGAAACTGGGCCCAGGTCATTACAAAATAAAATTTGTTAAAAAAAATAAAATTATTGAGGTATAAAATTAACACAAAATACCAAATTCTTTAATTATTAAAGGAACATTACAGAACTGGTTTATGCTCACAAAACAGTGTAAGCACTTTATATAATCCACCATATACATAAACTGACAAACCTGTAGAAGTTTGAGATCGATCGGCCATCTGGGTCACGAGAAAATAGTGAAAAACCGATTACACATTTGCATGTGTTATACAATGCATTAATAAAACGCTCATGAGCGATAAACTCCAATCGGAAATTAGTTTTATTTATTTCTCATCAAATATGGCATTTCAGACAGAAATATTTCTATGGATGTTTTCTACTATCATCATCATTAGACCGTGTAAGATTAATGTACATCTGTGATCTTAAAGAAAATTTTAATTACCAGTTCTGTAACGTTCCTTTAACATCTAGGTAGTGCAACCAATAACAACCAAAAAGTAAACACCTATATAAACAAATGTGACAACTCTTTCAGGCACCGTGTACAAGTATTTCTAATGGGCTTAGGTATTTCTCAAATGAATCTGTGGGTGTAACAATCGGTGGCCCAGTATTTTTTCCTTGGCGACTACATTTGCTTAAACCAAAGATGGCTGCAGTGTTGATGTTCGCTTAATAGGAAAACATAACGTAACATTTTACCAACTAATAAAATTAATAAATTTGTAAAATAATTTTAGGTTGAACAAAAAAGAATTGACTAGAGCGGGATTTGAATGGCCACCTCCGAATTTAACATTCAGGTGCTTTCCCAACTGAGCTTTGTGGTCCTAATGTTGGCGGTCTCCCTATTTTTTTAAATATTTGTCCGGTGGTGCCAGTCAAAAGCCATTCAACCTGTAACTGCCATATAACCAGGGATCATACACAAGTTTACAATACAACCTGAGAAGTGGCAGGCCATTTTAAATAACGAAAGACTTAGTAGACCTCGCCTCATTACAATCACCTAGGCCCAATTTCATAGAGCTGCTTAAGCAGAAGATATTGCTTAACATTTTCTGCTAAGCAGAATTGAGCAGGATACCAGTCACAAATTGTACTTTTGACATGGTAGTTTGGCTATTAACCTTATTCTGGTAAGCGTAATTTTGTTATGCTTGGCTACTTTTTGTGCTTAAGCAGCTTTATGAAATCTTTAAAAAGTACAACTAATACAACTAACACATTTTTAAAAAGTTCAAGAAATATTTACATATTATAATACCATATTACAAGTGCTACCACCACCTTCCTTGATTTACATATTATAGGTACTATTATATTATAGCTAATGGTATTATATATAATTGATTTGGATATGTGAAAGTTTATTAAGTTTATGCTCTGGTTTTCAGTCAACACAGAGCATACAATTAACCTGTTAAAATTTGATCAAACTAGGTGGTCACATGAGGAAACATCTGAAAGGGTTCCTGGCTCCAACACGGCTGCAGCACAGTCCACCTGGCTGACAGAGCCCAAGACGGAGCCTAAGTCGAAGCTGTTTCATCAGGATTTTGTGAGCATTAATATGTGCGTTTTTTGATTGGAAAAACTTGAAATACATGAAACGACTGAAGATCAAATGGACAATTTTTGCAAACCGATTCTTTGATCGATCATAACTAAAATCATGGGTTCAGAAATGGTGTACTTTGAAATGTTTCAGTTATAAGCATGTTCAAGGGGCTGTGTCGTCATGATCAAAGCAGGCCTGTGTCTGTACATGAAATTATGAACTCTTACCCAGTTACTGCACAGGCACGTGCGCGCTCCATAGATTGATTTGAAGGGAGGATGCGCACATGCAGTAACTGGATGAGAGATCATAATTTCATGTACAGCTCCAGGCCTGGGCCCAATTTCATAGAGCTGCTCAAGCAGAAAAAATTGCTTACCAATTTTCTGCTTAGCAAAAATAAACAGGATACCAGTCAAAAAATATACACGTGACATAGTAGCTTGGCTGGTAAACTTCTGGTAAGCATAATATTTTTGTGCTTACCTACTTTTTTTGCTTAAGCAGCTCTATGAAATTGGGCCCTGCTTTGATCATGACGACACAGCCCCCCTGAATAGATATAATAGTTTCCATCGGGGATAAAGAACAACAATTTTGGTTACTCCTTGTACATTGATGTGTGATAGATGTAGTGTGATTTTCGTTTATCATTACCAACTCATTTTAAAAGATGTAATAATTTGCATTGCCAAATAACATTTTTAGTGAGCACTTTTGAAGTCCTCATGGAAAAAAAACCTACAGGCAACTCGGGTGAGATTCTAACCCACGACCAATCATTATCAATAATGTATCATACCCTTCAATGTTGTACATCAATTTACAACTTGACTGTCCTTACTTCCTGCTAATTAAGTAACAAGTTTCAGGAAGCTTCACAGTTAAAGTCTTAGAAAATTTATGAAAGTGTCTGAAATAACACCCCGTTTACTTTGTCTCCACTGACTTTTTATCCTTTGATCATTGTATTTTCATTGCTTTTCATCTTTTCTTTTTGATCATTTTTGTACATAATTGTTAATTCATTCTGTATTGTTTTGGTCGGATACAAAATAATAACTTTTAAAAGTAAGTAAGAATGATGATTATCAAGATTTTTTTTTTAAAATTACGTACACACTTGTGAAAATTAAGGAATTACTGTAAGTGATCTAATCTTTGGTATACATTTCAATTTACTGGACCTTCATTTTGTCACTTCTTAATACTTGAGCGTCAATTTGACGGCTTTGGCGCAATATCAAATTTTGATCACTATTATTAGATTGATAAACTGAATACTAGAGTGGCAGACGTTTAATAGAATACTATTTTGATAATTACTCCAAAAATTAATGACCATAAAAATTTTACTTGGTAAAGAGCACTGGAGAGCTGTTGATATTATAAAACATTGTTAGAAACGACCCCCTTTGAAGTTTTTGAGAAAGAGGTCATTTTCACAAAAACAATTTGAATTTGAGAAAGGCTTCAGGCATGAAGCCTTTCTTAGGCATCTGACAGCACAAAATTCTGTGCAACAAGGGTGGGTTTTTTCTTTCATCATTTTCTTAGAACTTCGATGACCAATTAAGCCCAAATTTTCACAGGTTTGTTATGTCATGCATATGTTGGGATACACCAAGTGAGGATACTGGTCTTTGACAATTACCAACCCCTATAACCACGACAAAAGTCAGACATGTTAAAATCCCATTAAAAAATATAAACAAGCTGTCATCATTAGGGTACCGTGGTGCTAGGTTGATGGGTGACTTGCGGGGTGGAGATGCGAGTCCAGTCACGCAGGCTCCGTTGCCAGGCAGTTGTTATGGTGGGCGGGGCTTTCTGAATCAGTCCAGGTCTTCCACATCTGCACCCTTATTGCTGACCCGGTTACACACCCTGATAAAGGCAACAAGATTCAAAACAAAATGTTACCCTCACCTGCAGTTGATAAACCTTTGCTACAGACGCTTGTTTTGCTGCAACCATCACCATGTTCCCTGTATGCTTTAGCAATCATGACTACCGATTCTCAATATACCAAAAAAAAGGTGCCAGACTTTTTATCTTTCTGCCTCAGTATGGCTACATTGGTTTGATTGGGTGACATACAAGATGGCTGCACCTCGACAAAGCTCTTTAGCTCTGTCCTTTATCGGCAGAAAACATCATTCAGTTTTTCTTTAAGGTGTTATACAGAATTGGTAGACCTGACAAATTAGTCAAAGAAGACAGTGTTCATGTTTTTTTGTATCAACCACATACATGAAATAACAAACCTGTGAAAATTTGGGCTTAATTCGTAGTGTGAGTCGGGAGAAAATAGTCAAAAACCATGCACAATTTTCAGCATGTAAGCACGTTGTTCTTTATTTTGGTTGTAACAGCCGAAACCAGCTGTTGCATTTTTTTTACAGGTTTTCAGACAGTTTTCTCGATTGTGACTTCATTTCTGATGGCAATATTTGCTGTGTTAACATGGCAAGCTTTTGCATAGCAACATTGGGATCAGTAACACCGTATACCCTTTTTGCTAAACACATTGACAACTACGCAAAAGCTTGCAATGAACTATTTGACATGAGGTACGCAAGATTGAAAATTGAGTGTGACCAAACATTGTACACTATTCATGAAAAATGAGCAAATGGCTTATTTGTTCAATGCTATTGTGCGACAGGACACTGGTGGCTTCATTTGCATGAAGTGGATCCACTAACTATCCACAAAATTCACACACCTCTGATAATTACCTACTTATGGCCTTTCATGTGGTCAACCAGAAGAGGCATGCTGTTGAAGAAAGTTGAGCAGACTCCACACTTGAGTAGTCTCAGTTCTCCCGCAGTGGATTCTTCGGTTTCTTCAATGGTTGCTTCTTCTTCCAGCTCCTTGCAAAAATAAGTCGCATGGATCTTGAGGTTATATAATTTTCCGAACCTCTGACCGCATCTTTCGCAGTGGTAAGGCTTACTGATATAATGACTCTGCTTCATTTTTGTTGAGTCATCACTTCTGCGTAAACCCTGAATAACTCTGTCTTCATTTAAACTCTCCTCGTCTGCATCCTTCGTGTTGCGATGAACAAGAATATCGTTTGAGTGACTTTGTTCATGTTCTAAAATATAAGTCTTCATGAAAAACTTTCCACAAAATCTGCAGGCACAGATTCTCTCCGGCCCGGGTACTTCTTGCAAGTTGACAAGATTGCTTCGTGTAGTATACAATTTGCTATCTTCATGGAAATCTTTACTGCCACCAGGTTGATCAGTGAATTCAGGTAGATCAATGGCCAGTTCCTGCTCAGTTATTTCTTCCCCGTTTTCACCGTGAGCGAACTGACGAGTTTGACGAAGCTCACCACGGGTTAGGGAGTAAACATCATCTACAGGGCTTGTATGATAAGATTGTACATGAGATGCGTCTTTAGACCGAAGATGTGTTAGGTCTTCAATACTCCCTTGTGACTGGTGGCTTTCGTCGGTTGGCTTGAAGATGCTTTTGGTTTGGGGGATGTTCTTCTTGGAAACTTCTACGTGGAATTCATTTGACAAGACAGAACCACAACTTGGGCATGCACGCTCTTGTTTATCCTTCTTGTAGTTGTTTTCTGGGGTCCACTTCATGCTCCAAACATGTGCACAAACTTCACATTTGAATATTTCATTGACAGCTCTTGGTGTTGGCCTGTTTTCTGCAAAAGCTTCTTTGTTTGTTTGACTACCGCTCATTCCAAAATCATTTTCTCTCAGAAGAGGACGTTGTGCAACAAAATTCATCATTCTGTTTGGAGTTGCTCCTTCTGCAAGACCAATGCTGTTTTGCTGTCTCGCTGATGACTTCACATGATGTCCTGTGATCTGATGTGATTCGAGTTCGTGTTTCTGCTTGAATAATTTCCCACAATTGCATCTGTGCACCTCCTGTTTATGAGTTTTCTCATATTGATTAAGAGTGCCAGGGTTGTGCACACTTTGCTGAAACGAAGTACTTTCTGCAAATTGTTGGTACTTTTTAAAGGATCCCAATGACGGTCTGTTACTTGTACGTTGGGCATTTAGCAGAGCATTCTGAGGAGTGCCTGGTTGTTGTACCATAGTGACACCATACCTAGAAGCATTATTTTGCTGTGATTTTGGGTTATCTTTAGGTCTCACCAGGTTCTTGCCCGACAGTATCCGAATGACATTTTTATCCACTGCCTCCTCTACTCTCCGCGGTTGTTGAGATGGTTTGGATTGGTGTATTGCTGTTTGTAGGTGCCCTCCCTCTTCTTGACTTCTAGGCTTATCCTTAACCACTTGAAGACATCCATCCCTCCATTTCTTGGTTTTCTCATGGCGTACCAGTCCATGCCGATACGTGAACCCCTTGTTACATTTCTGACACCTGAACGGCCCTATGGGCGACTGTTGTTGGTCGGCAGTAGCGCTAGCAGAGGGCGCACTGGTCTCAGAATGTTCCACTCTGTTCTGGTCTAATTGAGAACATTTCTCTGTTGGATGGTTTTGGGTCTGATGCTTTTTTAGCGACGTTTTATTCATGTACGATTTCCCACAATGGCATTTGTGCAGTTTTGTGTCTCCATGCCCAGTATGGCTTTTCTCATGAGTCTCCCGGCTTGCTAAATCATTGAAGAAGAGAATGCAAAAGCAGCACTTCAAAGCGGTGCATTTCTGCTGGTGCAGCAGATGGAATCTCTTGCGGCTGAACTTCTTATTACATTTGTTACACCTTAATGATCCCTTATCATTCTTATCGGAACACATTGGATCAGGCTTCTGGGGTTTTGCTTGAAGAGTATCAATGTTATCAACAAGTATGTTTTGTTTAGAATCCTTCCTCGTTTCTGTTGGCTTTCGAGAACCCTTTTTAGCTGCTTGGGTTGATTTACTATTTTGTACAGTTGCCGGACCCGGCTGGACTTTGGGATGCTCTGAGCGTCGATGACTACTGAGTTGGTGCTTCTGCTTGAAGGCTTCCCCGCACTCACACTTGTATCGTTTCTCTGAGGAATGGTTGTTCTCATGTCTCTCTCGTTCATACGGAAAACGAAAGAAGCTATCACAAAAGTGGCACTTCAAATTTTTCCTATACATGTTTCCCTTGTCTGAAGTGGCATGGCTTTTACGCTTGTGAAACTGGAGGGATTGCAGCAGGTTAAATTTCCTGTCACACTTGTTGCACTTGAACAGCCTGTCCTCTACGTGGTTTCGCTCATGCTTTTTTAGTTGAGTCTTGTATGCAAAGACAAGGTTGCAATTTTTGCACGGGAATTTCTGAATCATTACAGACTTGCTTTGTGCTTCTTCAGAACCCTTGGCAGTTGCATTGTTAGTGTCACTTGGTCCTTGAACGGTTTCCTTAATAGGTTTTGTTGTTCTATTTTCTCCTGTAGGTTCCATACAGACATCTGTCTCGAGACTGCTGCAACTCTTACACTTCATGTTTACAAGCTCAGTACCCTGACTGATAAATCTTTTGAATCTTTTACCGCAAACTTCGCAGTCCAATGTGACATTCTTTATAACCAAGCGTTTGCTGTTACAACTGTGCTTTTGGATGTCAATATGGCGATTAAACTCTTTGCCGCATTTGTCACATTTGTACGGCCTACAACTTTGTTTACGGACTACACAGTCAAGACTGTGCAATTTGTGGAGTTCCTGTGTTCTGAAGTCTTTCGCACAAAGCTTGCACTTCCATTTAGGGGGACTTGAAACCTTCTTGTTATCTTGGAGATTTCTCTTTGGTCTTACTTTACCCTTGGGCCTCCCTGTTTTTTTTCTGCTACATTCTTTGAGCTCATGGGTACTGACGTCACGTGCATACTTATACGATTTACCACATGTCTTACAGCTAAAGGGCCTTGCATCACTGTGGCTTCTTAAATGGTCTTTAAATCGAGGCATTTCAGAGAAGTGGTTGTGACAAACTTCACAGTTGAGTAGCTTTGGTTGTACATATTCTTTGCTAGCACTGCTTGGATCAATTGTTCTGTTACACAGAAATGCCTTGTGGTATTCCAAGCCGGCTTTATGATTGTAGCGTTTACTGCATGTTTCACACTTCACTGGGCGTTCATTGAAGTGGCATGTTGTGTGGTCTTTGTACTTTTCAATCGAGGAGAATTTTTCCCCACAAATATCGCATCTTAACATTTTTACTGTACTCTGTGCATAAGCAGATTCAGGGTTACAACTCTTTGAAAATTTGCAGTGTTCTTCCAAGTGTAATTTGTGTTTGTAGGTTCTTCCACAACTCTTGCACGTATGCTTCTCTTCCTTGGAATGAACCCACTTCATATGGAGTTTCAATCCATAATCATGAGGGAAGCTCCTGCCGCATTCTTCACATTTGAACAAAGCATGAGCTGCTGGTTTGATCGGCTGTTCCTGTTTTATAAAAAAAGGTTTTGGACTTTTATGTTTTTGCTGTTGATCTTGATTTTGCACAGACTTTTTGGGTTGTTGATCCCTTTGAGGCACTTCGTCAATGTGTTTAACCATGTGTTGGTCCCACAGGTCCTGCGATGCAAAGCTCCTGTCACAAACATCACAGATGTATAATACAAATTTTTCGAGACGGACTAGCAACTTCTTGTTCTCTTTTCCACTGATGAGAAGATCTTCCTTTGGACTCGACTTGGCATCATTTGGCGTGTCTCTTGCCTGAGATGACTCGCCATCTGCAGAGACTTCCTGTGGACAGTCAAGACTTTCAGTGCACGACATCTCAACAAGCATCGCACTACCTTCGCCAGAGTTTGCGTCATCTGCATCGGTTAACCCCACATTCACTGAAACAGGTTGTTCATCCAAGGTCTTGTTTTGGTAATCTTCACCACCCGAGATGTTACCTTTGTTGGCATTAACATCCATTCTTGATGAGATTTCAGACCCACTCTGATCAGGAAAGTCCTCAGGAAGGAGTTCCTCTTTTTGTTTAATCCCAGGGGAGTCAAGAGCTTGCTTAGATGTTTTCGTAAGCATACTAGACTTCAGGCCGATATTGCAGATTTTCTCGTGTCTTGTGAGTTGTTCAACCTCGGCAAACCTCTTGCTGCACACTTGACAAATGTGAGGCTTGCTGCCTGTGTGGAGTAACATGTGGTTCCTCAACTGCTTGGTGGTCTTGAAACACTTGTGACAGAAACTGCACATGTAGGCTTTTAAGGAGATATGTTTTAGGCTGTGACTCTGCAGCTGATGTGTGGTGCCGAAACTCTCGTTGCAGACTTCGCAGGCATAGCCATTGGAACATTTTCTCAGTTTGTGTCTACGTAGTGCAGCAGCCAACGTGAACGTCTCCTCGCAAATACCACACATATAAGGCCTTGCTTTGTGCATCTGTTTGTGCTTTTTCATACTGTAGAAGGTCTTAAAAGAACTGCTGCAAATTCCACAAAAGTACATGTTACTCCGGCCGCCAGATGATGTTCCCAGCTTCAACTTGTCATGACTTTGAAGATGCAGACTCAGTTGGGTGACCTTGCTGTAGCTTTTCTGGCAAAATCTACATGAATGAGGCATTTTTTTAGGTGTACCTTTGTGAGATAGTTTATGCTTCTTGAGTTGTGCAGCTCGTTTGTATGACTTGTTGCAGACATCACAATCATGACGCTTTTCTACAGTCTTATGACTTCTTTTATGTCTGTTCAATTCTACTCTGGTCTTTAACTTCTTATTGCATTTGTCACAGATGAGAGATTCTTCTTCATGATGTCTGGAGTGGTTTCTGAGTGCCTCCTGTGTTTTAAAAATTTTCCTGCAAATATCACAAGAAAATGGTCTATCTTTATGGACTTGCTTGTGCCTTTTAAGATAGAAGTATGACTTCAAGGATGTCCCACACTTAGCGCAGGGGTAACTTTTGTTTTTGTGTGTTATCAAGTGCCACCGCAGACTTCTTACACTGGTGAAAACCTTGTTACACCTACTACAAATTAATGGTTTCTTTTCTACATGGACTGTTTCATGTTCAAGAAGATCCTGTTTGCATGGAAACACTTCCTTACAATGCCCGCAGACATATCTGGTCACCTGGTTGACTTCCCTTGATGATTCCTGAACATTAAAAGGGTGCCTAATCGTTTGATGATTCGATAAGCCACTTCTGGTATTAAAAGCCTCCCTGCAAACATCACAACTGAAGCGTCTCTCAGTGGAATGCATCTGTCTGTGATGCTGTAGGTCTTCTGTAGTCCGGAAGGCTTTACCGCAAACCTCACAGTTACTGACATTCAAGGAATGGATAAATTTGTGCGCGTAAAGTTTGTTTGGATCAGGGAACACCTCACCACAGATGCTGCATTTGAACTGCTCTTCCTCGGAACAGGTTCGGGAAGGTCTGTCCTCACAGGGTGAAGCGTTGATGGATGTCTCAGACTCAGTGTTGATGAAGTGTGTCTTTTGATGTTTGACTAGCTCCACCTCGCTTCGGAATGAAAAATCACAAAACCCACACACATTACATTCTTGTTTAACATCCTCTTGTATGTCAAATGGATCAAGCTCGCTGTCTCCTACTGCTCTTGAATGATCAATGGTGTCATCAGTGTTCAATGAATCCAGCCCTCCCTCAGATGCAATGGGACCCTCATCATTAATCCCTAGTTCAGATGCGACGCCATCCCCGATTTTAGTTGTACCATCATTTCCTTCAGGTGACCGTGTCAAATTGTTGCCGACTTCAGGTGCAATCATTCCATCAACACTGCCTCCTGATGCAGATAGCAAACCATCCTTTACTCCAGGTGTAATCGGCAGATCATCACTGACTTCAGATGGATCATTCGAACCATCCTTAACTTCAGGTAGAACTATCAAGTGATCGCTTTGTTTAGATGCATCATTCAAACCATCACTAACGTCAGGTAGAACTTTCAAATGATCGCTGTGTTCAGATGCATCATTCAAACCATCACTAACGTCAGGTAGAACTTTCAAATGATCGCTGTGTTCAGATGCATCATTCAAACCATCAGTAACTTCAGGTAGAACTATCAGGTGATCGCCCTGTTTAAATTCAACTTCTAAACCCCAGTTCACTTCGGGTAGAGCTAACAAGTGATCACCGTGTTCAGATGCAACAGCTAAACCATCCTTCCCTTCAGGCAGAACTAACGAATGATCCCTGATTTCCCATGCATCACTGGAACAAACGCCAACTTCATGTAGATCCAAATCATTGTTAGCTTCAGGTTCAATCATTACATCATCTCTGCCTAAAGACGCAGAAGCAAAACCATCAGTAGTTTCAGGTAAAACCCCCAAATGTTTACCCCCTTCTGGTGCAATCAGTACATCACTATGTCCCTCAAGTACATGTGAAACCAACAAACTGTCTCCAGCTTCATGTTCCATCAGCATGTTATCACTCGTCTCCTTTATCGGCAAACCACTCCTGCCATCAATCACCGCCGTACCCTCATCTCTGATCCCAGGTAAAATCACTAAACCATTGTAGTTGACATCAAGTTTATTAGATGAACTCCCACGGTCTCCATCTGCAACAAGTAAGCCCTTGCTACCTTCAATTTCTGTGGAGACGCAGCCATTCAGCGCTGACATCTCCAGTTTGGTGTTCCTCTCCACAGATGCAGCGTCCATCTTATCAGTCGTCACGCTGTAACAACAAGAGAACGAGAGTTGGCGTCAACAAAAACCCATACAAAAGTGTCAATTCTGTAATTTTGTCAAGAGGGTAAAGCATTCTTTCAGAGTGAAATGTGAATCATGACGTCATCGGACAGCGAAAACAAATGGGTCTGTTCATTCCAAGGACAATCTTCTGCGCTAGGCATAAGCTCAAATTCTTTGCTGTTTTGATTGAATATCATCAAAATTCAGGAATGAATTACAAATTCTCTGCACAAAAATGTACAGATCATATATTTGAAATGTGACATCAATTTTTTTTGGAATTTGACGAAAATTGAAAATTGCACTTGAAGGGTGTCAAACGCAGTGGCATTTCATATTATTTTAACGTGAGGTTACAGAATTGTAAAACAAATTTCCATTTTCATAAGGGCTCTATTGGAAAATGAGTGGATCACAAAACTGATTTTTTTGAGCCCCTCTTCAAAAAACTGACGACATCCGGAAAATGTAGAATGAAACCAAAGATCTTAATTGACCATTAACCCCTCAAATTCCGGCGCAGTGCCATCAATACACAAATCCAGTAAGCCCTGCCCCATTTCTCAACGACCACGAAACCTGTGATCACCATTTGGCACTGCGCCTGTAGCCTCATTTTGGATTACAATGATGACGTCATGCATAAATATTAAGAAAGGCGTATAAGGTTTACAATGCAGTTACAATTACAACAGAATGCAAGCTGGACGATTTTGTAGGACAGTGTATACAGTTTTAGTGAGCTTACCTTTAATCTACAGATGGCCTGCTGCGAGTGTCACCAAAGATTGGTCTCACTGGATGTTCAAGATGGATTACCTACTTTGTACTGGAGAATATGCCAAGTTGATCAAACCAAAAATCTTCACCTGGGAACAATCAACAAAATTCAATGTGTTATATAATAACCTGCTCTGAAATATAGTCATATATTTATGGCTGTTAGCTTATTCTCTGATTTCTGGGGTGTGGAAAGGGTGTGGAGAGGGTTGTCTACCTGCTGAAACTGAGGACTTTTAACAAAGGCGATCTTGGTGTTTTGACAGAGTAAGGACGTCCTCACTTCCCTTTGGGGATGTTGAAGCTCAAACAATGGCAGAACAAAGACAAGTGCTCAATTTACGGGGTCAACAGAACATGTACCTGATTTGGTAATTAAATTCTCATCTATAATTCATTTGTCCTCATGGAGTTGACATTATGGATGCTCACAGATAACGTCATAAAAATTTTGAAAGAAACTTTGGATCTTTGATAAAAGCATCAAGGAAAGGGTGACAGACTTTTAAAAAAACCCACTTAGGTGCTGCTGCTTGTTTTAACTATTGTTCTGGAATTTAAACCAAAATAACATAATGCAGTCAGAGCCGTCTTTTTAGCCTAGCAGCGTGATTGGTTCACATACATCTGCATACATACATGTGTTGAATAAATGAATAATTGATTACCTCAAGGCTTTACCACCTTGGGTGTAGAGACACTTCTCGATCTTCAGTAAGCTATCCGGGAAGTGTGCAAGTTCACTACGTTGGTTGGATACAGTTCACAAATAGAGCTCCAAATTGGCAACCTCGATGTTGTATAACTAAGCAGTCTCCGGTAAGATTTTTGTCTGTTTTAGGGGAATCAAATATTAATTGATGATAATTAAAGTGGTCTGAATTGACTCCTAAGTTAATTGAGATTCAAAATGTGGGTGTTTGGGTTTGAAAAACGCTGTTAAAACTTCTCACCTTTTTAAATTTGAACGCCAGGGCGAATTTATGTAAAATGCTAAGAATGTGTAAGAAAAAGAATAATACTTTTGAAGAGGCTTCGAGAAAGATTTTTGTCTGTTTTAGGGGAATCAAATATTAATTGATGATAATTAAAGTGGTCTAAATTGACTCCTAAGTTAATTGAGATTTAAAATGTGGGTGTTTGGGTTTGAAAAACGCTGTTAAAACTTCTCACCTTTTTAAATTTGAACGCCAGGGCGAATTTATGTAAAATGCTAAGAATGTGTAAGAAAAAGAATAATACTTTTGAAGAGGCTTCGAGAAAAGTATCGTCACCTGTTTGACCAGTTCCGGATCAGTTGATTCTATTCTGAATCAGTAGCATGCCCTCTATTGCAAACCCATACTTCCATTCACAAAACTGTCTCCCAAGGACACAAATTTTAGAAAAGTGTATTGGCATGAACTTGGACTTCCTTTCTCCAGCGAATGTCATGTAAGTGTCTTCAACAGCAGCGCAGAAACCAAGCGACAAAAACACAAAACAACAGCGCAGGCAAATGAAAAAGTGAAACGTGTCTAAAAGCAACATTGACCCGAAAGTCTAATCTTTACAGTCGCAACTCCCTCCTCCAAGTTTCATTTACTCACAAAAAAACAATATTACTACAAGAATTTGTTGAAGTAATGTATCTTTAAAAAAGCAATAACTAAACTTTCTACAGCTGCCGTACGATTTTACCTCACTGAGTGTGCAACCATTTGATGCAATGAAATGTTGAGTGATCCCGAACTGGTCAAGAGTACAATGCCCCCAAAAGAAGATTTCGGTAATTTTAGCTCCTCAAAAAAACAAGACGACTGCTCAGTGTTTACATATTCTTTACATATTCTTAGCATTTCACATACATGTTATTCGCCCTGGCATTCAAATTTTAAAGGTGAGAAGTTTTAACAGCGTTTTTTAACCCACATAAAAAAAAATAATAATGATCAATATCGCAAACAAATTTCAGAAAAATTGCCATAATTTATTTGTTGATGATATTAGCTCAACTATAGAATGTAGGGCCACTTCAGAGCTGTATATAAGAACACACTGGTGAAGAGGGATTGTTTAACAAAGGGAAATATAGTCCACACACCAAGTGGCCCTGCTTTCTATAGTTACTCCATGATATTTGCTTGGCACCTTATTTTGGGTTTGTTGGTTTATTGGAATTGGATGCTATTCTTTACATGTCTTTTGTATCAACAGAAATTGGCAATGTGAGAAGGAATTTAATTATTCGGTTATTGCAAAGTTGAAAAGAACTTGAAGTGATCCGGAACTGGTCAATCAATGATCCCGAACTGGTCCAATGACTGTTCTCCTATGGTGAGGTCAGTTGTTGTTTGTACTGCAGTGCTGCTGCTGGATTTTCATCATCATTTCCATATATACTGGCTAGAGAAAGTTTCTCTATGTACATGTACTATGATTTCATGTGTCACGTATGCAAACAAACTATTTTTTTCACGACAACTTTAATGTACAATGTTCTTAAATAAAAGTTACTTACACTTCAAACAACAAACAGTTCACAGACATGCGAACCACATGCATGCATGACATGAGAAGATCGCCATGATTATTTGTTGTCGTAATGCTTTTTCCCCTATACGTCTTTCGGCTACACACGGAGGGGGCGTCGCAACTTTATTTTTCCTAGGTCAGTGCAACACATTGACATCCCAAAACTACAGATGGCGCACTCCATAATGCGGGGGGGGGGGGGCACAGATTGATATGGGGGGGCGGGGGTGCTGAACATTAACTTTATTTCCTTTCCTTAGATAAGAAAACAAGTTGCATACAATGCTTTAAATAGTTTGGCAAGCCAAATTAATGTAGAAATGATAATTAGAGCAGGGTTTGCACCTATAGTCCTGTTGTTCTGGAGGTTTCCTCATTATGCAGGGCGCTGTACTCCTTTTTCGAAATTTTGACATTCGGTCGTGCTAGTACGACCGATAATGTTAAAAATTCGAAAGGGAGTACAGCGCCCCAGTTACTGGGTCTATCTAATAATATAATAATGTTGTTGATCATAATATAATTGCTACCACCATTTTGCAGTGTAGAAAGGGGGACTCCTTGCATAATTACATCACTCTAAAGTTGAACGCCAGCTTGCTCTGCATAATAGACATAAATGACCACGATTTGGGGGCTAATTTCCCCTTTTATTTTTTCCTTCAACTCTTGTTGCACGAAAGTTGTTATCAGGACTAAAGCTGGCAAGCATTGTTGTGTAATTTTAAAATCGCCCATATTTTTATAACACTTTTTTCGAAAAGAAACTTTGGTCGAAGAACGTCATTTAAAAGCCGAGTCCAATTGGATTTTAGGCCCCCCTCCTTATTTGTAAATAACTGACCATAAAAAATTGTATTTCTACCAATTTAAAATGTCCTCTGCTGTCTTCAAAATAATGAGGGAAACGAAACAAAATATGCAACACTTTATACGGACCTATAATTAATTTCCTCTCTTTTTGATCACGGATTTCTTAATGTGAACTTGAGGTATGGAGAAATTATATGTTGGTAATTGGTTTAGTAGATACAAATGAACTTAATTCTCCTAACCCTTAGTTGTTGCTACAATCTTTTGATTGGAAAAGGGTCGCAGGTTCCATTCGTTAATGGGGATGTTCATTAGAGAGCGGCAACTTCCTCTCTACATTCCCTTTTCCTTGCCCATTTCTCCAAAGTCTTCAAAGCAATCGAAATTCTTAGTAGATTATTCAGGATTTTTATCATTCGAAAAACGAAATGTTAATTTAATAAATTTACAAGTCTTTATTTTGCAAGAAAATCTTTTTCCAAATTATTTATAACTTCGTGCGCATGCGGCTAGCGCATATGAGGCGAACAAAATGGCTGACCAGGAAAATCTCGATGTTTTCTCTCAAGTTATCCCACATTTTATAGCCAATTCAGACGAGAAAACTGCTGAAAAGTGAAAAAGGTGAGTTGAATATTACTTAAAGCACCCTAGAATCATTTCCTATAGTGAACATGAGATTTAATAAGCGGTAAAAAATAAGCAAACTTAGGGCTAACCGGTGGGTTTGGCGGCCAATTTAAAAACCACGTGTTGTTATGGACCCAGTTCGTGCAGTAATTTTGGAGTGCCTAAAGTTGATAATGTGGTAAGAATGAAATTTGTTATCAGCGCCTTAAGTTTATAATTTTGAGGTGGTACTTCTCAGGCAATGTGTTTGGGGTGTTTGTGGTTGGGGGCGGGGGAGGGGAGGGGGGCATGACCTATAATGATTGTATGTAGTGAGCGAAATCCTTTAGTGTACTTTTGGTGCAGAAATTCATCAGCATTAGTTTGAATGGGACTTCAAATATTAATAAATGGGGACAAGTTGAAAATTATGTCAATTGAACAAAACTATGATGAAGGGGCAGGAGGGGGAGGCAGGCAAGGAGGGGGGTGCTGACATATAGACCTACTTTCTTTTAAGAACAGGGAGACTGAACTAAGCTTTATTCCGGGTTCCCACAGCACTAGACCCAGTAACTGGGGTGCTGTACTCCTTACTGGGTCTAGGTTCCTACAGTCATTTATACTGAATAATGTTATAACTCATTAGAAATACAAAGCCTTTCCACCAGCTTTTGCATCTCTTTGTACTTGCCTGATGTTTCCCTCCACTCTATACACTAGAGTGTTTTAATTGAGAGGAATAACAATTCCTACCTTCAGCTGAAAGTAAAGCCTACCAACAAAGTCGCCCACAGTTGATCTAAAAGCTAAGAAGTAAGACATGTTAATATAAATTTGTATGAGAAAGTTCATCATAAGCCATTTTGAGATATGGCGGACACATTACTATAACACTGTTTGATTTGGGTAAATTTGTCTGTATACACCCAAATCCTACAGTGCACTCCTATACCGTCCACCATATCTCAAAAAGGCCAATAGCAAACTGTTAAAAAGAAGTTCAGCTGTTTGATAGAGATATGCTTGTTTAGCAGGAAATATATGTTGTATGTTTGCATTAGAGACAATAAGACTCAGTTAATGGTATAATCTCAACTAAATGCAACAGGTGTTCTTGTGTGTTTCTGGGCCACCATCAAAGTTAAAAAAATTACTGCATTTTCGGTAACATTAATTAGTTCTGTCATAAAAAATCATCGCTAGAATCCTCAACACACCAGGGGTACTCATGATTCAATGTTAATTTTTAGCCAGCGGCCACTTTGTTTTGGTTTGACTTTGTTTTGAGGCAACTTTATATTAATGAAGGAGACTTGGCTTGCTGGGAGGGACTTGTTGTGGGTAACTTTGCTCTTGTTACCTTGCTTCAAATTTTTGGTTTGGTTGATCTGGCCGATTATTGTAGGTTCTGAAACTGGTATAGAAAAAGGAGGGAATATTTGGTAATTTCTAACAAGAAAAAAGGTACACTGTGTAAAATATAGCAAGAATAATCAATCAGTACCCACAAAACAAAGCAATTTCCCCCCCACAACAAATAGAATGTTTGAGCATGATTTTTGCATGTGCCATATGAGGATTGGGTAAACATAGGCATACGTTTAACCCTTCCATGCACAATTTATTTATGTGATAAATTGAATTTATTGACACAATAATTGTCTACTTTTGCAAATGGTGACCCCCCAGAAAAACAAAAACAAAAAACACAGCAGCACCCTCTACAGTCCTCTTTGCCATTCTGAAAACTATGTCGCCATGTGATCTTTATTGTTTGTTTTACAACTATTTTTCTGAAGGGATTTAAATTGGTCCCTAGCGACTGTTCGACGCATGAAAGAGTTAAAGAACATTGGATTTATAACTGTAGTAATAATCAAAATAGGCCTATATATATTAGCATAAAAACTTACTTGGTAACAAGCAACGGAGAGCTGTTGATAGTATAAATAGGAAACGACTCCCTCTGAAGTAACGTAGTTTTTGAGAAAGAGGTAATTTCTCACTAAAATAATAAAAACTTCTTGCAAGAAGTTTTTATTCCTATCTGAAAGCACACAAATTTGTACAACAAGGGTGTTTTTCCTTTCATCATTCTCTTGCAACTTCGATGACCAATTGAGCCCAAATTTTCACAGGCTTGTTATTTTATGCATATGTTGGGATACACCAAGTGAGAACACTAGTGCCTTTAAAGAACATTGGATTTATAACTGACATGTAGTAATAGTTAAAAACAAGATGGTAGGCTATCAACCATAACTAATTGACCTCTTCAATTTGACTATATATAATTTTTCTTGTTGGTTGTCTTTGGCAATAAATCAAATTCTACATCAGATGATCCTCGTCCAAATTATTTAAATCAAACATGTACTAAATTCTATAATTTTATTCCATTCAGGATTGTGTTGGCATTTCCTAAGATATCATCCCATGCACCAAGTACCAACAACTCAGCATGTCCATCTTACATACTCTAAGGTAAGTTTATCTCAAATGTTGTATGTACGGAGCTCTTGAAGTGCCATCTGACATGTAGAGATCCTGAGATAATTTACTCCACAGGATGACGATATCGTAAACGTAAGATGATGACTTCCTGAGATGATTTACCTCGGGATAACGACATCCTAAAGTAAGATGTCGTCTTCCCGATACATTTTATCTTCTTCCGGAGATGATTATCTGGGGATGATTAACATTCTATTTTCAGGATGTTGTCATCTCGAGATAAAACAAATCCAGAAGACGACATTCTACTTTCAAAATGTCATCATTTTATCTCAGGATAAATTATCTCTGGATAAATTATCTTGGCATGTTGTCATCTTATGTTTTATGTTCATAGACATCATGTCTGGATCTCCACAAGTTGGATGGCACTTCCAGAGATCTAGCTGTAGGTATGGAAGGTTTACAATTGTGGATTTTTTTTCATTGTGCTAAGATGAGTCCAATACATAACACTGTTATTATTGTTGGATGAACCACCTCAATAAGCACTCTGTTATGAAGCATCACATATGTTGAGTTGGGTTACCCATAACTAATCCAAAGAGGAATTTGCATAAGAACGAAAAAGTAGCTGACAATAGACTGTGCAAAGCTCGCGTGAATTGAAAACGAGAAAACGACTATATTTTTCTATGAAGTCAAATCTTTTCAAATTTTATTTACACAAAATTCTTGGAAATAAAAACACCCATGTTATAAATAAAATTTCACTTTTTATATAAATAATTTGTTTAATTAACATTAAACAAAATTAAACTTAGGACGAGGATGCTTATTTTTTAGAAACCCCATTTGCCAATCACGCCAAATTTGTGCGACCATAGGTTTAACATAAACATCAGTTGGGCAAAATTCTTAGTTGTTTACAAGTAACCGAAAATGGAGGTCAAGTCTTATTCTCAGGTTTTCTTTGTTGATTTTGGTTTTCTTCATTAAATTTATTTTACTTTCATGTATCTTATGGCTAAATTTTATGCTCCCAACAATTTTTATTGCCATAAACGACATTAAACAAAAGCATTCAAAGAAACGGAATTGCGCACTCGTAAAACTCACTATGTTTGGGACCAACTTGGTCCTGGAAGTTTGAGTACGTGTGTGACTTGCACAGTCTACATTAATCCAGCATTACAACTAATACAATGATAGACAACATCATACATGCAAATTATTATGTGGTGATTTTTTCAGAAACCTTTTTTCAAGAACACCAAATTAACGAACAATTCCACTTGTTGCCTTCATGCTATGTTTAAGTTGAAAGTTAAGACAATTAGGCCAAGATAGTTGGACAAAATGTTAGTGGTAAAAGGTTTCCCAACACTAAAACGATGTAAGATGACATTGTATTTGTCAGGGGTGACTTTGTAAGGGGACATGGCTTGCTCTACAAATTTCGCACTGAAAGGGTTTCCATTGCAAAATTTGTTAATCCAAAAACATCCAATCCAATGATCACAATCCGAAAAAATGAGCACCTGGTTTGTACATTTTTGTGCGGGGGAATTTTTATTTAAATTTTAAGTTTTCATGTTATCCAATCAGGGGTAGATTTAGGGGTGGATGCATTGGGTGCTTGCCTCCCCTAATTTTTGCATGATACTTCTGTGGCCAAGATCTGAATCCTTGGCCACAAGTCCGGCCCCATTTTTTTAATAAGCTAAGCCGTCGGCGATCCAAGGCGCATTTCCTATGGGCTAGTTGGCGGTTTAAACCAACTAAATGTGTTCACTTACCTCTTAGCATGCCCTGAGTGCTTTGGATGTTGAAATAAATCACCTTTTTAAAAGATATTTCAAATAATAATTTGTCAATTTCCTCTGAACTACTTCCCTCGCGATGTATACTTAGCGCGGCCATTTTGGAATGATCCCAATCATGCAAAACAAATCATGACGTCATTGCCTGCCGGGTTGTGGGCGTAGCAAGGGTGCGAACAATTCAACGGCTGTTTTATGTGACACCTACAGTATCGCGCATGCTGAAGTAACGTTGCATAGTCACCAAGCTATATTCACATAAAACATCTGTTGAATTGTTCACATCCTCGCTCCGCCCACACAGCCCAGCCGGCCGATGATGTCGTGATTTGATTGGCATGATTAGATCAGTAGCCTGTGCATCGAGGAAAGTATTTATGTGTGGGCCTCAGATGCTTCGTTGGGCTCAGACCCCATGTTTCAAGATACATGACTTTCACCTGTTATGAGTGTCCGCCCCTTTACCATACCTCAGAACGGCCTTGGCAATAAACTCCCAAATTGACGAGCATGCGTATTTTCACACTCGTAACGTACCAACTTTTCATAAGTTGCATTTCTAACTTTCGCTTGTGCTAAAACATTCCCTTAAGTTAAACGTGAAGTGACCTTGATTAGAAGATCAAGATTGCACCACAACATATGGAATCAAAGGTTTTATCGCGTTTCGTATTACCTGGGGAGAAATTTGGTGATAAATCTCATTTGCGCCTTCCCCCTCTTGTAATTCTGGATCTGCACTTGTCAGTACAAACTGCAATGAATTTAACTTTTTGACCAATGAAAAAATCCTATGTGGAAAGTACAGACCCATTTATTGCTGATCCATATATTGCTCTGAAAGAGTAGAAAATAAAATGAAATTTAACACCATTCAATTGAAGACAGGTAGAATTTGTTTCCACTTTCAAAACAGTGGCTCGTTGTCTCTGTTTCCAATTCTCATACAACTGCCAGAGTTACCGGTGATGCAAAAAATTTGTTCACAGAGTAATTTTAATTGTTGTTTATTATTATAACAGTTGGGACAAACTGTCACCTTGCCAAGCGTTGATAGATTCATCATTCTTGTGAAAATACCTTGACAGTTTTTTCCTGTTTTCTCAAAAAAAAGACACTGTACTCAACTGAAACTTTCCCAAGTGAATTTTATTGTTACTTTCTTGATAATTTTGCCTATATATCAGTATTATATTGACAGATGATGACCCTATCTTTAAGAATGCATTTGGGTTGGTGTAGTGGTATCTTTCCTCGCCTTCCACCTCTAGGACCCCTGTCCGAATCCCACCGGGGGCACTATGTGGATTGGGTTTTCAGTCCCTACCTGACTGCGTGGGTTTTCCCTGGAGTGTTTCTTTGGGGTTTTCCTCCCACATCTAAAACTGAATTTTCCTTCTTTGTCACTCTCAATGGGGTTCTTGGCTAGTATATGATTGGGGTTTTTTCATTTCTATGTAATAAAAGAAAGATGAACAGCTTTAAGAATACCATTGAGCCTCATAAACACAAGGGTTTGATGTTGTCTCAGCTTGTAATTTTCAATCAATTGATTTGAGGAGAATTGCAGAATTAAACAAGCAGTAACTCGCGGTAACTAGCAGTTGAACCCCGGATAACCCAGGCATGATATTCTTCCTACTTTAGTCTGATTTCTGATTGGTTTTGCCTTTGAAAAATCTGAAAAATTGTGATGAAATAGCCTGAAAAGTCTATTAAAGTCTACACCATGTGTACACGTAGGTCATCCCTTGTACTCAATAAATTTTTTCTACTTTTTTTCCAAGAACCAAATAGCATGCCTGATAACCCTGGAAAACCTTTACAAAAACCTTGAGTTACTGCCTATTTAATTTTGCAGTCGTCCGTTCCTGGCAGTAAAAAAATGTTATTTACAGAAAAGTTTTAATTTGTTTATTATCATATTATAACAGTTGAGACAAAAAACAACTAAAGAAATAATCATGGAAAACCTTTAAATGTTGTTTACAGAGCAGTTTTAATTTGTTTATTATCATATTATAACAGTTGAGACAAAAAATAACAAAAGAAATAATCATGGAAAACCTTAACTTCATTACAAAAAGTCATAGGATTTCTGTGGAAATCCTTATATTTTGTCTTACAAAAATAAAACTACTGTCTAAAAATCCCTTCGAAAATAACTGTTGCCGCATCTGCAAATGATTATAATTTATCGACCAACTTATTTCCCTGTGTGCAGTGAGGAGAGATGTACATCAAGAACAACCGATGATCCACTGAGATGTGTTAAACGAGTGGCCAGGGAGATTTTCAATTAACCCACCTCAACATGGGAAGTGAAGAGCAGCAAAAGGTTTTGTTTAAAGGTAAGATAGTTTCTCCTCAGAGGGGTCACTGTAGTTCAGCCTTATGAGACATGTATAGGGATGTGGGTTGGATGGATGGCAACTGTTTAATATTGTAGAAGTTATACTTTCTGAGACATGGTTAGTTCACTACATGTTAGTCTGCTTAGGAGAGGCAGGGGGGTTCACCATTGAATCTTCAAAGCCATCTGATCATTTGAGTCTTGGTCCAAGACATTCCTATCTAAATACTTTCATGTGGCATTTGTGGATCGGAAAAGGACTGTTGAAACAGGGCAGATGTTTGCGTTAGATTTCTTTTACTGTAAATTTGAGATTGATCAACTATCCACATACACACTGCTCTCTTAAAGGTAGGGTCATAAATTGGTAAATACTAAAAAAAATAATGACCATATATCCATAAGAACTTACTTGGAAAGAGGCACTGCAGCTGTTGATAATATAAACTGTTTTGAAAAAGGATTTCCTTCGAGGTAATATGGTTTTGAAATTTTGTCACCCCAAAACATTTGAATCTGAGAAAGGATTCATGCATGAAATGCTTCTCAGATTTCTAAAGGGTTTGTGACGGGGTACCCGCTGTCACCTCGCTAAACGTGGATGGATTTTATGCTCATGTGAAAATACTGTGACAGCTTTGTTGATGTTTTCTCAACAAGTAGACACTGCATTCTGTAACTTTCACATGTGGCTTTTATTGTAGCCTATCTTTCTTGATAATTTTGCCTATAAATTAGCATTACATTGACAACAAACAATCTATGATCCTACCTTTAAAACAGTAGGAGCTTTGCCATTTTAAAAAGCAAAATATATTATTTTTTACTTATTATTTATCTTGGCAGTTATTAATCAATTTTCACATCAGATGCTCATGGTCCAAATTGAGCACAATCAGTTGTTGAAATAAAAAATGTACTAAATTCTATAATTTTATTCCATTCAGGATTGTGTTGGCATTTCCCAAGATATCACCCCATGCAGCAAGTAGATTGCTAGAACCAACAACTCAGCATGTCCATCTTACATACTCTAAGGTAAGTTTATCTCAATATGTTATAGAGAAGGTTACAAGCTTGGATTTCTTTGACACTTTGCTGAGACGACATTGTACCACTAAACAATCACTGAAATAACCTCATCTGTTATAATGCATCCATTACTTTGGTATTTGGTTGTTTCCCATGACCATAAATCTGCAATACTGTACAATGAATAACAAGAGATTGACAACGGTATACAAGGTACTCATTATGTGGTGTTTTCTTTAAAAAAACATGAACACCAACTTAATGAACCATTCCACTTGTTGCTTCTATGTGATGGTTTTTGAAAAGTTCAGATAGATGGTTTGAAAAATGTTGTATTGAACAAACTTGTACATAAACAATTTTTGATTTTGAGGCTTAATCATTCAGGATTTTTAGACATTTTACCCAAGGGACAAGGCTTCATAATAAAACCTTTCACCTTCACTTGTATTGTTGAACTCTTTATTTATGATTTTTTTGTCTGTCTTTTCACAAAGTATGGGTGTGCCATCTACAGTGAAATAGAGGTCCACAGCCTACCTCGAAAGTTCTTTTCAAAAGGTAAATACAAAATGGTTACAAATATTATATTGCATGCACCCAAGTAGATTCTTGTCATTAGATTGGAGGATTGGAGGTCACGCGGCATTCATTATTCAAATCATTCAATGGCCATAAACAGTGCATTGTGGTACTGTTCAGCGTGCATTTTTGTCCCATCAATTTCGACTATTGCACGCTAGATCACACCATGCCATCATGGCCGTACAAAGCGCTCTTGTAAGTGGATGGCAGGATACAATCTTGTACAGTTTGTTTATTTCTTATAGTTTTATCCTCCAATCGAATGACAAAGATTTGCTGGGATGTTATATAAAAAAAAGAAGGAATGATTTGCATGCTTGGCCTCGTTGAATGGAACATTCCATCTTTCAACTCATGAAAATATTCTCACCATTGCACTCATAAACAGTCATTATTTATGTAATATTTAAAGGCATTGGACACGTTTGGTAATTGTCAAAGACCAGTATTCTCACTTGGTGTATCCCAACATATGCATAAAATAACAAACCTGTGAAAATTTGGGCTCAATTGGTCATCAAAGTTGCAAGAAAATAATGAAGGAAAAACACCCTTGTTGCACAAATTTGTGTGCTTTCAGATGCCTGAGAAAGGCTTCAGGCCTGAAGTCTTTCTCAGATTCAAATACTTTAGTGAGAAATTATCTCTTTCTAAAAAACTACGTTACTTCAGAGGGAGTCGTTTCTCACAATGTTTTGTACTATCAACAGCTCTCCGTTGGTCGTTACCAAGTAAGTTTTTATACAGATATATATTTTGAATTTATTTATTAATTATCAAACGTGTCCAGTTCCTTTAAGACAGCTAGGGGTCCACTTATTATATAAAAGTGTCGGAACTTTTGTGATATTGGTGGGATTTACGCTCAGACTCAAGTAAGGTGCAGCAAAATTACTGAAATACTGGTTGGCTTCTCTCTTTGAATTGAGATCAACTACATAACTATGATGCGATGTGAGGGCGCAGGCTATCCTACCCCATATCGGGACTTAAGTTGCCGCCCTCCACTCCTCCCTACCCAACAGGGGTCCTTATCTTCCATGTGTCTCTAAGACCAATGGTTTTGCCAATGTTGCTTACATGCTTGAATCCAGACAAAGTACAGCATTTTTGAAGGCATATTCTAAATGAATCAACACCAAGATAACTTGATAGAAAATTGTATTATGTTCACTCTCTTTTAATAAAAAAAGATCAATGTGGCTAAAGACAACTTTTGTTAAACAAGTTCACTTTTCACAATTCCAATGGTAAGCCAAATCATTTTTGACGTTGCTCAAACTTTCAATGATTCAAGAAGAAGAATATTCTTACTCCTTTAGCAGAAGAAATTTATAATTTCCCCAGCCAACACTTCCAAAGCTAAACATTCCACATTTGGAAATTTGCTTTATAAGTTTGTTCACAAAATAAATTGTTTGTGTGATCTCATCATTATTTTCCACCGAAGACTGTTAGTTATAAAACCGATCACCTAATAACAAAGAGTATCACTCAAAAATGATATCCGCATTCGGATTGAAAACAAACCACCTTGATCCAAAGCATGACAAATAATGATGTCTCTGACAAGACATGAGACCTACCGATTCTATAAGAATCACCCACACACAACTGATGATTGCCAAGGAGACATGAAAACATGTTATAGCTATACAGCGAGGATCTGAAAAATATCCTCGTGGTCTCTCCTAAAAAATCCACCTATTGACTCATTAGTCAACTGGTTCTTCTCGTCATTTTTGTGTTCGCCAGTTACCCCTGTCAATATGACAAAAAATGTGAATAATACCCAGATGCAGACCTCTCCCATAAAACATGTCAAAACACCTTTACTGTTTTATAGTATCTCAAGTCAACAGTGTTGGAGTGTCACTGAATTAGACAGCACCATCATTCATTACCCAACTATTGGCAAAACTTTCTATCATCAGAGAAATGGCAAACCCACTGCTGCATGTGAGCTTCACACACTGACTCAATTAGTAAATCAATGTAAATATTGGCAAAACCTCTGCTGAATTAAACTTCTTTCAAATTAATGTGAATTATTTGATACCCAGTTGTAAAAAGAAGCCAGAATGTTACCCTTCGTTCAGTCACAGTTCGGTGGGGCCAATAACAACAAATCAAGTTCCACATCAGATGCTCTTGCTTTAAATTAAACTAAATCAGTTGTTTAGACCAAACATGTACTAAATTTTATCATTTTATTCCATTCAGGCTTGTGTTGGCATTTCCCAAGATATCATCCCATGCAGCAAGTAGATTGCTAGTACCAACAATTCAGCATGTCCATCTTACATACTCTAAGGTAAGTTTATCTCAACATGTTATAGGGACGTTTACAAGCTCAGATTTCTTTTGCCGAGATGATCCACAACACACCATAAATATCATTGAAATGACCACATCAAAAAGCACTCTGTTATAATGCATCCATTACTTTTGGTTTTTTTTAACCAATAACTAGAACATTGTATAAGAAAGTAATAGCTGACAATACATCAGCAATATTATGAATAAAAAGGGACAGACAACAGCATATTTTCTTGGCTATCATGTGGTGTTCACTCAAAAACATGAACACCAACTTAATTGACAATTCCACTTGTTGCTTGAAGATAATTAGATGGTTTGATCATAAATGTAAAAAAAAATTTCTAACTGAAAAAAACATCTTCCCATTTGATTTTAAGGCTTGATCATTCTGGATTTCCAGACATTTTACTGAGAGGAGATGATGGCTTTCAGTAAAATTAATAACTCGCTAATTAATAACGAGAAGTTCCCTCGATCCACTAAGCAAGGTAGTAGTTCCGGCCAATTTTGTAACTCCCATGTAGTACTTAATGTAGGACAGTTCTTTTCAGAACTAAGTAGTCTCCAGAATTCAGAAAATCTACTCTGCGGTAGTAGAATAAATAGCAAGACAAGTTCTCAAAGAACAAATCTACACAACAAAGCAGACATATACACATGGTGTTACGGCAAACTGAATATACATGGTGGCTTTATAGTTAAAACTTTGACCGTCACTTTTATTATTATTATATATTTCTGGTAATGAAACCAAGGATGCCTCATAAGTGAACTTAATCACTGTAGCTCTCAAGCCCGAGGAAACCTGTAAACAAGGGTGCTTGCTATGTGAACCAGAAACACCGGGGTTAACCCCTACTCTTCCACGAAAAGTGTTCTGGGTTGTTTTACGTGCACTACCAATCCTAGTACATGAGACCTACGGCTTAATTATGGTAAATTATCTTGCTCAAGGATACAAGTGTCATGACAGGGACTCGAACCCACACTCTGCTGATCAGGAACACCAGAGCTCGAGTCCGGTGCTCTTAACTGCTTGGCCAAGACACGCCACATATTGTTGAACGATTTATTTATAAATTTGTTGTTTATATTTTTACAAAGTTTGGTGTGCCAGCCGGAGCGAGATAAACCATCTTACCAAGTAGAGTTCCAAGGCCTACCTCAAAAGTCATCTTTAAAAGGTAAATACAAGATGGGTTAAACAAAATGTGTAATGACAAGTATTGACATATCTAACAGTGTCAGAATGCTTGTAATTCTGGTGTGCTTTATATGCTTAGAATCAACTAAGATCCTTCAGAATGACTGAAATACTGGTGGGCTTACTTTCTTTGAATTTAGATCAACCACATACATATTATATTTGGTTTTACCCGTACACCGATGTGTGTAAAGCACTGTATACTCGGTACTTTCCTGAGTCCTGTGAAAAAAAATCCACAGGCATATTATTCGGTTGGGATTCGAACCCACGACCTTTGCCATTCTAGAGCAGATGTCTTACCAACTAGACCACCGAGATTACCCGGTAGCTAGAGGCAGTTCGAATCCTATATTTTAGCAGCGAGTACCGCGACAATTTAATAGATGGTAAATTTGCATCGGGGATAAAGAATATTATATTTTGGTTTTACCTGTACACCGATGTGTGTAAAGCACTGTATACTCATTACTTTCCCCGAGTCTTGTGAAAAAAAATCCACAGGCATATAACTCGGTTGGGATTCGAACCCACGACCTTTGCCATTCTAGAGCAGGTGTCTTACTAACTAGACCACCGAGGTTGCCCGGTAGCTAGAGGCCTTCCAAATCCTATAGTTAGTGTTTGGTTTTGTTGGCAAAACTGCTACTGTGTAATATTGAGCTGATTCTCTGAACCCAGACAAGGCACAGCATTGACAATGTTGGCAAACAAAATTCAGTATTTTTTGAAGGCACATTCTAAATGAATCAAGACCAAGAGAAATTGATGGAAAATGTTTTGTTATGTTTACTTTCTCTGCATCAACATAAGATGGAACTTTAGAAATATTTCAAAACTCCCTTCAAATCATCAGTATAGTATAGCCAGTGGCGTAACTGGACATTTTCATGTGGGGGGTGGGGGCAAGCTGGGGCAAAGAATTTGGGGATATAAAATGTATTGGAAGTTCATTTGTGCATTTCTTTGATCTCATTTTGGGTGGCAAGGGTTCTGAGTTGGGGGGGGGGGGGCTGTTGGCTGCTCCCCACCGCTGTTTGTTTGAACTGGTTGTAGCATTGCAAAATATTGGCAAAACTTTTGTTGGAATTAGGATTTCATTTCTGTCCAAAAATGCAGTCCTCATATGTTGAACATTTTGAGTCCAATTTAAAACAAAGCTTGAGCCAAAATGTTATTTTCAATTCAGATTGAACATAACTTTGGTTAAATTCATTTGTATGGACGGTATTCAAAGAAAGATGGGAGTACTGTGAACAGCTTTGCCAAAGAGTACATTGAGCCTCACAAACCAAACACAAGGGTTTGTTTTCTCAGTTTGTAATCCTTAACTGAGTTGCTGGTGTTCCAATGCATTGATTATGAAGTTCCAGTTTTTGTGTCTTTCATATAGTTGGGCCAATATAACATCAAATAAATTTCCACATCAGAAGCTCTTGGTTAGAATTGAACACAATCAGCTGTTTCAGTCAAACATGTGCTAACTTTGATCACTTTATTCCATTCAGGCTTGTGTTGGCATTTCCCAAGATATCATCCCATGCACCGAGTAGATTGCTGGTACCAACAACTCAGCATGTCCATCTTACATACTCCAAGGTAAGTTTATCTCAATACGTTAGAGGGAAGGTTACAAGCATCAAGTGTTTAATTCTTTGACTTTGTACCAAGTAGGAAAAAGACTGCCGATGCATCTGCAATATTAGACAACAGCATACATGCTAATCTTGTGGTGTTTTCTCAAAAACATAAACACCAACTTAATGGACAATCCCACTTGTTGCTTCTCTGTGATGTTTCTTGAAAAGATCAGATAATTAGATAGTTTAAGAAGGTCGTTGGTTCAAATCCCGCTCTAATAAATTTGTCTTTGTTCAACCCAAAATGATTTAAACTTCACCAAGTCAGTTTCCCTTGTGGTTTATTACTTGATATTTGAAATTAAAAAGTCACATCCCCTTAAGGTGATCCCCTGGCTGCTGCTTCCCAGGTTGTATCGTAAACTTGGGTGTGATCCCTGGCTACACGGCTATTACAGGTGAATGGCTTCTGACTGGCTCCCCCGAACAAAGATATTGAAAAAATAGGGAGACCGCCAACATAGGGCTAGATAGCTCAGTTTGTTGAACGCCGGCATGTTAATCCGAAGGTCATTGGTTCAAATCCCACTCTATTAATTCAAATGGTTAACAAAAATGTGAAAGACAAACTTCTAATCAATCAAAAAAACAAATGTTATTTTCGAGCTTGATCATTCAAGATTGCCAGATATATTTTAACAAAAGGACATGACGACTTAAATATACAAAAATTGACCTAAAATTAAATATTGTTGAACTTTTGATCTATAAATTGTCTGTTTGTCTTTTTACAAGGTATGGTGTGTCAGCAACAGTAAGATAAACCATCTACCAAGTATAGTTCAAAGGCCTACCTCAAAAGTCATCTCCAAAAGGTAAATACAGGGTTAACTTAAAAATGTTTAAAGGTAGGGTCATAGATTGGTTTCTGTCAACCTAATTCTGATTTATAGGCAAAATTATAAAGAAAGTAAATTAAAAGTAACTTGTGAAAGATTCAGCTGAATACAGTTTCTACTTGCTGAGAAAATAGCAAAAAGTGTCATGGTTTTTCCACAAAAACATCAAATCCATTCAGCGAGGTGACAGTGGGTACCAACAGCATCTCTTGCTGCAGCATTCGCGAACGGACACCAACCCTCAGAAATCTGAGAAACAATTCATGCATGAACCGCTTCTCAGATTCAATTTTGTTATTGATTTCTAATCAACTGGCGCATTTCAGACAAAATAATTTCACAGGATGCTTATTACCATCTTTATTATGCATGAATTTTTTTCTCAGACTCAAATGTTTTTGGTTGAAAATTATCCAAACCATATAACTTTGAAGGGAATCTTTTCTCAAAACAGTTTATACTACAGCTGCAGTGCTCCTCACTTTAATCTTTGCAGTTTTTACCAATCTATGACCCCTACCTTTAAGACATTGTTTTGAAGATTTAGTAGTGTCAGAACATTTGTGATTCTGGTGGGCTTTACACTTAAGAATCAAGTAAAATGCGGCAAAATTTATACTCAAATGAATCAAGACCAAGATAATTTGATAGGAAACTTGTTTTCTGTTTTACTCTCTTTGTATCAAAACAAGAACCTTTATGAACAGAACCCTCTTAAAAAAAAAAAAAAATTGCAATACCTCTGCTGCAGGTATGCACTTTTGAATTTATACTCCAATTTATGTTAAATATTTTATGCCCAATTGAAAAATTAGCCAGACAAAAATATCGTCAGTACAGCCTCATTTTGGTTATATTTATTCGTAAAAGAAAAGATGGGTGTACCACGAACAACTTTGCCAAAGAGTACCATTGAGCCTTTCCTAATAAACACATAAACACAGAGGTTTGTTGTCTCTGTAATTCTCTATCAATTAAGTTGTTGGTGATGTTTTTCCTCTTTGTTTATTATCATTACAGTTGGGACAAGCTTTTGCCGAGTGCAGACAAACTCTGATGAAGTGGCCTCCTACTCTGCTCCGGTCCTCAACGAGACTGAATTACCAACATGCGGTGCCAACCAGCAGATGATTATAAACATGGACAAAATTGATGATTCTAGACGATGTGACCTCTGACGTCATTCGAAAACCATAACATGATGCATGCGCATGTCGCCGGGCAAAACCTTTGTGTACTGACAGCCAGCTATAAAGGACACGCAATGTTACCATGAGTACGCGTCTTCTTGCCCGACGGAAACGAGTGTTTTGTCAACAGAGGGCGGTTTGAATGTAAACAGAGGTCACATCGTCTATACTGAGCCCCTGGAGGAGATGAAGCAACTTGTTACAGCCTTGGAACTATCAAACTTTTATTTAAAATAAACTCTCCACAACGGATTTTGGCTGAACATTTCCTAGTGTATGAATATGACGACTGACGGGAAAGGAACAAACTCTTGGAAGAGACGATAATGTGTAATTAAAGTAAAGCCTTTTAATAGTATTACTCCACCAAATCAAGTCATCGATGAAAACTGATCTACGACGATGAATCAGAGAAAACCACTGAAGCATTTTAGTCTCCTCTTTAAAGAAATTTGATAGTTGTGTGCTAGAATTTGGTTCAAAGACCTAAATTATGTTTTGTGTAAAACTAGAGGAAATACCTTTTTGATGCAACTTCATAAGCTACAGGAGGACAACAGTTAAAGGCACTGTACACCTTTGGTAAAATTGACTTTGTAACAAGCAACAGAGAGCTGTTGATAGTATAAAACATTGTGAGAAACGACTCCCTCTGAAGTAACGTAGTTTTTGAGAAAGGTAATTTCTCACTAAAATAATAAAAACTTCTTGCAAGAAGTTTTTATTCCTAACTGAAAGCACACAAATTTGTACAACAAGGGTGTATTTTCTTTCATCATTTTCTTGCAACTTTGATGACCAATTGAGCCCAAATTTTCACAGGCTTGTTATTTTATGCATATGTTGGGATACACCAAATGAGAACACTGGTCTTTGACAATTACCAAACGTGTACAATGCCTTTAAACATACTACTTTAGCTCAAAGCACAACATACATTTTTTAAATTGTTTATTTGGACGAGCAAATCCTGATCAATCATATTTCCTTAAAAGTATTGTTTAACATTTGTTTTTACTAAATGAAATGGTTTTATTTGTAAGAGAATAAAGGCTTATGCTATTTAAGGGCAAATCAACTAAACCAAAGGGCATAAAGTTGTGAATAAAATGTTTAATCAGAATTCCCCTTTGGTTGATTTGCTCTAACCCTGACTGATGTCTCATTATTTAAGTTGTCTTTTGTACTTGGCCGCCATGTTTACCACAATGCAACATAAATTGGGTGTGTATTGGTTTTTCGTTTAAGTTTCCATGCGCAAAATTCCTTGCTAAAAAAGCGCGCAATACACACCCAATTGCATTGTTGGAAAACATGGCAGCCCGAGGGTTCATCTTAAGCCAGAGGAACCCACCCACACCCTGTAGAAACTGACCCCCTTATTATAGGTTTGTTTCTATAGGGTGGGGGTTGGTTCCAACAGCTTAAGATAAACCCTCTGCCGCCATGTTTGCCCACAATGCAACATAAATTGGGTGTGTATTGTTTTTTCGTTAAAGTTTCCTTGCGCAAAAATACCTTGCTAAAAAGCGCGTAATACACACCCAATTGCATTGTTGGAAAACATAGCGGCCTGAGGGTTCATCGTATCCCGGTGGAACCCACCCCCACCCTGTAGAAACTGACCCCCCATGGTTGGTTTCTACAGGGTGGGGGTGGGTTCCACCGGGAAACAATAAACCCTCAATATTTTTCACTTTAAAGGGGGGGGGGGTAGGTTACGCCCAAATAAGACACAAATTACAGAGAGGAGGTACATTTCTTTTTTTATTGAAAAAAATGACCAAAAAAAAAGCAGAGTTGTGCAAACCCCTGTGCCTGTCGGTGGCCCCCCCTCAGCTACCCAGAACTTGTGGTGACCTAAAGGCCCAAGTGCAATGGTTGATATGTTCTCTGTTCAGTGAAGTTCAATTAGATGCTCTACTAGTGAATTACTTCAAGAGTGTAGTGTCTTACAAAACCTAACGAGCTAGACGCAACTTTGCGCAGTGCTTTTGATGCAGTCTGGAGCAGAAGGTAGTTGTTGCCTGCTTAAATGAGTGACGCCCCCAAGAGTGCTTAGGATTTCACCTCTTGTTGTTTCGTAACCAAACTGTACTGGTGGTGCAAAGAGATGTCGACCCTTGTTCCAATGGGATCCTAACCCAGTAGATGATGAAGACTTCTATCCAGATGATCATATGCTGGTCGGAGAAACAGGTTCTGCAATGGCCATAATTTCCCTCATTCTTTTTTCATGAGGCTGCAATTTGGACGTTCAAATGTAGTCAACTGACAAGACGACTAAAAGAGAACTTGATTTTGACCGACTTTGATTAAAACAAAATCTTGGGTGTAAATAACAAATCAATTCCATTATAAATTGTTTGATGGAATGAAAGATTTTGAAACTGTTTTGTAGTTCCTTTTAACTTAATCACCAATTAATAACAAAGATGACATTGGATTTATATCAGGTATAACATGATGAAAAATATGGGTAGACCACGACACAAGGGGGGTTGGGCTGGTTAGATTTGCCAGCAAGGGGAAGTAAGTGTGGGTAGATCACCCCGTAAGGGAAGTGTGGGTAGATCAACCCGCAAGGGTAAGTGTGGGTAGATCACTCCGCAAGGGGGAGCGTGGGTAGATCAACCCGCAAAGGGAAGTGAGGGTCGAACAACCCGCAAGGGGAAGTGTGGGTAGATCACTCTGCAAGGGGAAGTGTGGGTAGGTAAACCCGCAAGGGGAAGTGTGGGTAGATCACCTTGCAAAGAGGAAGTGTGGGTAGATCACCCCGCACGGGGAAGTGTGGGTAGATAAACCCGCAAGGGAAAGTGTGGGTAGATCACTCCGCAAGGGGGAGCGTGGGTAGATCAACCCGCAAGGGGAAGTGAGGGTCGAACAACCCGCAAGGGGAAGTGTGGGTAGATAAACCCGCAAGGGGAGTGTGGGTAGATCACCTTGCAAGGGGAAGCGTGGGTAGATCACCCCGCAAGGGGAAGTGTGGGTAGATCAACCCGCAAGGGGAAGTGTGGGTAGATCACCCCGAAAGGAGAAGTGTGGGTAGATCAGCCCGCAAGGGGAAGTGTGGGTAGATCACCTTGCAAGGGGAAGCGTGGGTAGATCACCCCCCAAGGGGAAGTGTTGGTAGATCAGCCCGCAAGGGGAAGTGTGGGTATATCACCCCGCAAGGGGAAGTGTGGGTAGATCACTCTGCAAGGGGAAGCGTGGGTAGATCAACCCGCAAGGGGAAGTGTGGGTAGATCACCCCGCAAGGGGAAGTGTGGGTAGATCAACCCGCAAGGGGAAGTGTGGGTAGATCACCCCGAAAGGGGAAGTGTGGGTAGATCAGCCCGCAAGGGGAAGTGCGGGTAGATCACCTTGCAAGGGGAAGCGTGGGTAGATCACCCCCCAAGGGGAAGTGTTGGTAGATCAGCCCGCAAGGGGAAGTGTGGGTAGATCACCCCGCAAGGGGAAGTGTGGGTAGATCACTCTGCAAGGGGAAGCGTGGGTAGATCAACCCGCAAGGGGAAGTGTGGGTAGATCACCTCGCAAGGGGAAGCGTGGGTAGATCAACCCGCAAGGGGAAGTGTGGGTAGATCACCTCGCAAGGGGAAGTGTGGGTAGATCACCCCCAAGGGGAAGTGTGGGTAGATCAGCCCGCAAGAAGAAGTGTGGGTAGATCGACCCGCAAGGGGAAGTGTGGGTAGATCACCCCCAAGGGGAAGTGTGGGTAGATCAGCCCGCAAGAAGAAGTGTGGGTAGATCAACCTGCAAGGGGAAGTGAGGGTCGAACAACCCGCAAGGGGAAATGTGGGTAGATCAATCCACAAAGGGAAGTGTGGGTAGATCGACCCGCAAGGGGAAGTGTGGGTAGATCACCCCCAAGGGGAAGTGTGAGTAGATCAGCCGGCAAGAAGAAGTGTGGGTAGATCAACCCGCAAGGGGAAGTGAGGGTCAAACAACCCGCAAGGGGAAGTGTGAGTAGATCACCCCGCAAAGGGAAGTGTGGGTAGATCACCCCGCAAGGGGAAGTGTGGGTAGATCACCCCGCAAAGGGAAGTGTGGGTAGATCACCCCGCAAGGGGAAGTGTGGGTAGATCACTCTGCAAGGGGAAGCGTGGGTAGATCAACCCGCAAGGGGAAGTGAGGGTCGAACAACCCGCAAGGGGAAATGTGGGTAGATCAATCCACAAAGGGAAGTGTGGGTAGATCGACCCGCAAGGGGAAGTGTGGGTAGATCACCCCCAAGGGGAAGTGTGAGTAGATCAGCCGGCAAGAAGAAGTGTGGGTAGATCAACCTGCAAGGGGAAGTGAGGGTCGAACAACCCGCAAGGGGAAGTGTTGGTAGATCACTCCGCAAGGGGAAGTGTGGGTAGATCACCTTGCAAGGGGAAGTGTGAGTAGATCACCCCGCAAAGGGAAGTGTGGGTAGATCACCCCGCAAGGGGAAGTGTGGGTAGATCACCCCGCAAGGGGAAGTGTGGGTAGATCACCCCACAAATGGAAGTGTGGGTAGATCACCCCGCAAGGGGAAGTGTGGGTAGATCACTTTGCAAGGGGAAGCGTGGGTAGATCAACCCGCAAGGGGAAGCGTGGGTAGATCACTCCGCAAGGGGAAGCGTGGGTAGATCAACCCGCAAGGGGAAGTGTGGGTAGATCAACCCGCAAGGGGAAGTGTGGGTAGATCGACCCGCAAGGGGAAGTGTGGGTAGATCACCCCCCAAGGGGAAGTGTGGGTAGATCAGCCCGCAAGAAGAAGTGTGGGTAGATCACTCCGCAAGGGGAAGCGTGGGTAGATCACTCTGCAAGGGGAAGCGTGGGTAGATCAACCCGCAAGGGGAAGTGTGGGTAGATCACCCCGCAAGGGGAAGTATGGGTAGATCACCCCCGAGGGGAAGTGTGGGTAGATCACCCCGCAAGGGGAAGTGCGGTAAGACCACGCTGCAAGGGGAAGTGTGGGTAGACCACCCTGCAAGGGGAAGTGTGGGTAGATCAACCCGCAAGGGGAAGTGTGGGTAGATCACCCCGCAAGGGGAAGTGTGGGTAGATCACCTCGCAAGGGGAAGTGTGGGTAGATCACCCCGCAAGGGGAAGTGTGGGTAGATCACCCCGCAAGGGGAAGTGTGGGTAGATCACCCCGCAAGGGGAAGTGTGGGTAGATCAACCCGCAAATGGAAGTGTGGGTAGATCACCCCGCAAGAAGAAGTGTGGGTAGATCAACCCGCAAGGGGAAGTGTGGGTAGATCAACCTGCAAGGGGAAGTGTGGGTAGATCACCCCGCAAGGGGAAGTGTGGGTAGATCACCCCGCAAGGGGAAGTGTGGGAAGATCACCCCGCAAGGGGAAGTGTGGTTAGACCACCCCGCAAGGGGAAGTGTGGGTATAGATCAACCCGCAAGGGGAAGTGTGGGTAGATCAACCCGCAAGGGGAAGTGTGGTTAGACCACCCCGCAAGGGGAAGTGTGGGTATAGATCAACCCGCAAGGGGAAGTGTGGGTAGATCACCCCGCAAGGGGAAGTGTGGGTAGATCAACCCACAAGGGGAAGTGTGGGTAGATCACCCCGCAAGGGGAAGTGTGGGTAGATCAACCCGCAAGGGGAAGTGTGGGTAGATCGCCCCGCAAGGGGGAAGTGTGGGTAGATCAACCCCCAAGGGGAAGTGTGGGTAGATCACCCCGCAATGGGAAGTGTGGGAAGATCACCTCGCAAGGGGAAGTGTGGTTAGACCACGACGCAAGGGGAAGTGTGGTTAGACCACGACGCAAGGGGAAGTGTGGGTATAGATCGACCCGCAAGGGGAAGCGTGGGAGATCACCCCGCAAAGGGAAGTGTGGGTACATCACCCCACAAGGGGGAAGTGTGGGTAGATCGACCAGCAAGGGGAAGCGTGGGAGATCACCCCGCAAGGAAGCGTGGGAGATCACCCCGTAAGGGGAAGTGTGGGTAGATCACCCCGCAAGGGGAAGTGTGAGTAGATCACCCCGCAAATGGAAGTGTGGGTAGTTCACCCCGCAAATGGAAGTGTGGGTAGTTCACCCCGCAAAGGAAAGTGTGGGTAGATCACCCCGCAAGGGGAAGTGTGGGTAGATTGACCAGCAAGGGGAAGCGTGGGAGATCACCCCGCAAGGAAGCGTGGGAGATCACCCCGTAAGGGGAAGTGTGGGTAGATCACAACGCAAGGGGAAGTGTAAGTAGATCACCCCGCAAATGGAAGTGTGGGTAGTTCACCCCGCAAATGGAAGTGTGGGTAGTTCACAACGCAAAGGGAAGTGTGGGTAGATCACCCCGTAAGGGGAAGTGTGGGTAGATTGACCTGCAAGGGGAAGTGTGGGTAGACCACCCTGCAAGGGGAAGTGTTGGTAGATCACCACACACAGGGAAGTATGGGTAGTTTACCACACAATGGGAAGTAATCCAATGTCATCGTTGGTATCAAAAGGCAATAAAATAAGTGGTTCTTACAAGAACTTGTAGATGCTATCAGGCATGACCAAGCAGAACATGTTTCTCCAATCCTCATACCATCAACTCGATAGAAGTCCGCATTATCCACCGGGTCCAGATTCCATTAGCTCAAGTGAAGACATCTCATGGCATCGATCTTTGAGGTCTCAAACGAACCCCAGTACAAACCTGTTTACTAGAGAACAAAAGAGTGACGTGACCAACAAAAGGATAAATGATAAGGAGCCCTCATCCCGACGTCTTGGGAGATCGGACAACACGTTTTAGGGTCCAACGACTCGCTTCCAGCTCATACCCTAGTAAGTGATTGCATGCTTTCAAAAAACGCTCGCTCTAGCTCGTCTAGTTTTGTAAGACATTACACCAGTAAAGTAGAACACTAGTGGTGCATCTAAGTGAATTTCACTGAACAGAGAACATACCTTCCATTGCACCCGGGCCAGAAGAACCACCACTTGTTCCGGGCAGCCGAGGGGGGGACCACCGACAGGCACAGGAGTTTGCACAACTCTGCAGATGAGTTTATCAGAGGGTTTTTATACATGCATGAAAGAAACTCATCAAAATGAGCTGCTCGTAAATTATGAAGCCATGTGTTATTCGAAATAGTGTGGTTTTGCTTGGAACTCTGAACGACACTCTCAATATCATGCAGAGAAAAACAAATTTAAAAGAAAAAGGGGGAATTTTGAGATGAAACTTGCATTGTGTTTTATGCGATTTTACTAGAAAGAAATTTTGCTATGGGAAGCTTTGACAATTTCTGAAACATAAATAAATGAGTTTACTTGCAAGCAAACTCATTATTTTATGAGGTTCTAATTTGGTAATGGCTTCATTTTGGTAGGAGCAACTCATTTACATTTGTATAACATACGGGTAGATCCCCACACAGGGGGAAGTATGGGTAGATCACCCCACGAGGGAAGTATGGGTAGATCGCCATACAAGGGAATATGGGTAGATCACCACACAAGGAAAGTATGGGTAGATCACCCCACAAGGGAAGTATGGGTAGATCACCACACAAGGGAAGTATGGGTGAATCACCACACAAGGGAAGTATGGGTGAATCACCACACAAGGGAAGTATGGGTCGATCACCACACAAGGGAAGTATGGGTAGATCACCACACAAGGGAAGTATGGGTAGATCACCACACAAGGGAAGTATGGGTGAATCACCACACAAGGGAAGTATGGGTCGATCACCACACAAGGGAAGTATGGGTAGATCACCCCACAAGGGAAGTATGGGTAGATCACCACACAAGGGAAGTATGGGTGAATCACCACACAAGGGAAGTATGGGTCGATCACCACACAAGGGAAGTATGGGTAGATAACCACACAAGGGAAGTATGGGTAGATCACCCCACAAGGGAAGTATGGGTCGATCACCCCACAAGGGAAGTATGGGTAGATCACCACACAAGGGAAGTATGGGTAGATCACCACACAAGGGAAGTATGGGTAGATCACCACACAAGGGAAGTATGGGTAGATCACCCCACAAGGGAAGTATGGGTCGATCACCCCACAAGGGAAGTATGGGTAGATCACCACACAAGGGAAGTATGGGTAGATCACCACACAAGGGAAGTATGGGTAGATCACCACACAAGGGAAGTATGGGTAGATCACCACACAAGGGAAGTATGGGTAGATCACCCCACAAGGGAAGTATGGGTAGATCATTGGAACACCCCTATATAGACACAAAAGTGTCCCTATTTCAGGCATGCAACTTTAGTTTTTTGCAAAAAAAAACCAAGACCAGAACATTTCCAGGTACAGTAATATTTGTACTGTGTTTTTCAATTTTCAATGGCTGAGAAAACCAAATCCATAAAAATCAGCTGTCCAGCTGAAAAGTTGCATGCCTGCTATTGCTGTGTATGGGATGGGCGAAAACCCTTTGAAAAACCCCTTTGGGGAAAAAAACATGGCAAAATTCCCATCCGGCTCCAATTCTATGGCAACCAAGTTTGTCAACTCCATACACAGCATACATAAAGTAGATCACCACACAAGGGAAGTATGGGTAGATCACCACACAAGGGAAGTATGGGTAGATCACCACACAAGGGAAGTATGGGTAGATCACCACACAAGGGAAGTATGGGTAGATCACCACACAAGGGAAGTATTTAAAAACTGCACTATTCTAAAATTAGATAATGTAAAGACAATATTATGAATTTAAAACAATCAAGACACTTACACTACCAAATGTTATCAAGACACTGAAACTATCCCAAAGTTATCTATTACAATTTTTGAAGTTTTCTTTGAAATTGTGATCCAGAGAGATAATGTTTTAGTCAAGAAATCATTTCAGTTTTTATAAACAAAAAAATTCTTTCTTTTATCAAGTGTTAATACATTTGGTAGTTTGAAGTGTCTTAATTTTTTTTAGTTTTAAAACTGAGGCCTATTTCTGGAGAAACTGCTGGGCTTCATCGTTGATAGATTGAGGCATCTCTGCTGTTGATCAACTGCCACTGTGAATGAAGATCCGACACTCTCTGTCTGGATTGGTCTATCTGTAGTAGATGAAACAAGAGGAAAGTAAAAAACCCAATTAATATAAAGCCTGACAAACTGCATTTACAGTCCTGAAATTACACAAAAGGGCAAATTATACACACAGTACTCATTATAAACGACATAGACCTTTCTTTTGCACATTAATCAAGTGCCCCCTGCTGCAAATGTTTGCCTGAGAAAGGCGTTGGGATCTTAGTATTTTTCCAAACTGAAGCCAGATTTAAGTTTACTAAAACTGAATATGGTGGTATTTCCACCTTTTTGAAAACCCCTAGAACTATAGATTTTAACAAGCTTTTAGAAACAGTATCCTCAGTTCTGAAGAGGTGGATCAAAAGTTTGGTTTCTTTTTATCTGAAGAAAATAACTGCTTATACTTTCAAAATGCAGACAAACAAATGTTTGGTTTCAGATAAAAGTCTGAAATGTTCTCATTCTTGATCATCAGTAAGATATCAGATTGAAGCTGATCATTGCATTTGTCGAACTACAAATCCTGTTCTTTGTCTGTTAACATCAAATTTGTCAGACTTGACTCTAACAAGTAAATTCCTAACATTGAATAAAACAAAATTGAAATGAGCTGAATATTGAGTACGCTAAGGAGTAACTGGTGTGGTCAAGCAAGATTTAAAAGTGAGGCGTTTTGTTTTGCCTCTTTGAAGCAGGGAACATGGCCAGTAGCCAGTACAGTGCATGTTTCCAACTTGGGGCCTTGCTTAAATCCACAAGAGGCCATTCCAAAACCTTTACGTCAAAAATCCCTGTGTGCAATTTATAGATTAGTGCCTACCCAGTTTTGCAGTACAGTTTTTTATCTCACCTTGATTGTATTGTAGATCCGGGGTTCCTGTCCATCATGATAGTTGGTTTTCTTGACATCTAGTAGTCAGTGATACTGGGGTGACATCAGAGAGCTAACTGGCTGCCTGTGGATTTGGTTCTCTCTGTTTGAAGGGTGATCCAATGAGACCAAGCAGTGGATGCTAGGCCAGGGTTCTCAAGCAGAGGATGACCAAGCTCTACGAGTTCAAGAGGGTTTCATGAGGTTGTCACGCATGCATTTATCTGTTGTAAAAGAAGATAATGAGAAAATTAATTGCATGTAGTCTTAAACAATACATACACAGGCAAGGAGGCCTTTGTTTTGCCATATCAATGATGTAAGACTGCTAAATCAGATCAGTTAGTTCACAGGTCCTTAAATATAACCCCCTGTACGGTAGGTGCTTGTATAAAAAGCAGTTTGCTATTGATGACATGAAACCCCTAAAACTTCCAGGGACTACATTTTGGATGACTCACAGATTCCCTTTATCACCACGAATCCAAACTTAGAGGTTTGGACACCAAGGGCTAGGTCCTCAGTACCTTGAGATTGCATGACAAAATAAGGTAATTTCTTTTAAATTTTGATAACTAATAACAAAATTCCCATGGAAACAGATTTAGCACTTTGCACAGTAGAGATACATTACAATCTGGTATGGTTTGCAGTAACACCGTGTACATGAAATATCTCTCTATAAGTTGTGGGGGTTCTGAAAAGGACCGGTAATGTAATAACTTGATGTTACTCTGATCGGATGCTCTGACTGTCTACTTCCTTTCCTTGATGTCCAGTGATCATCTCCAAGAACCTAGACGGCATCCTCCACCACAGCATCTACTAGAAACCCACACACACTGACCTTTACCTGCATCAATGCTTCTTCCTATATCCTAACATCAAGTCTTATGTCAACTTTGATTTCAGCGAGCTTATAACATCGGACAGTTTCCAGCACAAGTTGTGACACATCAAGATCATGATGTTGAGGAATGGAGACAACTCCAAACAGATGAGACTAGCTAGCCCAACTCCAAACAGATCAAGTCAAGCAAGCCCAACTTCAATCAGATCAAGACTAGCAAGCCCAACGCCAACCAGATCAAGACAGCAAGCCCAACTCCAAACAGATAAAGACTAGCAAGCCCATCAATTCCAACCAGATAAAGACTAGCAAGCCCAACTCCAACCAGATCAAGACTAGCAAGCCCAACTCAAACCCTGACCAAAGAGTCTACTCCTATACGTATTGCCCAAGGTAACATCAAACTGTCTCAGTTAGTTTTACCTACTAGGCCCTCCATCTCACTGACTCCAGCGTAACTTTCAGCAAGCAGGCATCAAAGTCTACCAGTCCACTCCCAGGAAACTTCACTGTTCTCTCCAGAACTACAAGGACCAACAGAACTCACCAACCATGCAGGATTCTTCCACATTCCTTGTGAATTTCGGAAAGGTTTTTGATGAGGAAACTGGATGAAACCTCCCTACTACACCCAAAGAACATGGTGATCGAGACTTTCAAACATCGGAACTCCATCACTCCAATCCAGGCAAGGCATCTCACAAGAATCCAAGAGACCATCGAGATCTACAAGCTTCCTATCAGCTTCCAGATTAGTGACATTTGGCTCCTTCTCTTCCTGGGCTGTTGATCCCCTCACAGCCACATATCCAGTCCCCTTAGACTTGGTCATCTATACCATCAGTCTCCACCCCAGGCTCCAGTCTACACCCTAGGCTCCAGTCTACACCCTAGGCTCCAGTCTACATCCTAGGCTCCATCCTCCCTACCCCCAACCATCAAGCATCAGAACTCATCACTCCAATCCAGGCATGGCATCCCACAAGAATCCAAGAGACCATCGAGATCTACAAGCTTCCTATCAGCTTCCAGATTAGTGACATTTGGATCAAGAAATCCTCCACCATGCGATCCTGTTCCAGCTTCCCACCTTTGCACATCATACAACAATCCACGGTACTTTAGCCTGCAGCATCAGTGTCCGACAGCTGTCTCCTGAAGATGATCAGAGCATACTGATCGAAACGTCAAGTTGTTACGCCACCGGTTATTTTCAAAACCACCACAACTCATAGAGAGATATTTCATGTACATGGTGTTACAACAAACCTTAGTAGCAATATATTTGATTGTCCTTTGCTTAAAGGCATCGTACACGTTTGGTAATTGTCAAAGACCAGTGTTCTCACTTGGTGTATCCCAACATATGCATAAAATAACAAGCCTGTGAAAATTTGGGCTCAACTGGAAAATGATGAAAGAAAAAACACCCTTGTTGTACAAATTTGTGTGCTTTCAGATAGAAATAAAAGGCTTCTTGCAAGAAGTCTTTTATTATTTTAGTGAGAAATTACCTCTTTCTCAAAAACTACTTTACTTCAGAGGGAGTCGTTTCTCACAATGTTTTATACTATCAACAGCTCTCCGTTGCTTGTTACCAAGTAAGTTTTTATGCTAATAGATATTTTGAGTAATTACCAAACGCGTACAGCGCCTTTAAGTATAAAACCCTGCAGATGGCAGTGCATTTCAACATACCTTGATAACGACGTGGTCCAATGTCGACTGTCGTATTCTGCTCATAAGTTCTGAACCACAGAGTGAGATGATTTTGTAAGTTTGCTTGGATGTCTTGATGGTTTTTCTGCAGTTGTCTTGCAGTGGGAAGCTACAGCCAAGTTCGCATCAACCATGTAGGTGTCTCAAGTAGAGGGTGGCTTAGTTTAAAGGTGCCAGGAAGGGTGACCATCTCGGGATCTGTGATGTCACTGATGGTGTCATCTGTTGGAAAGGGAAAAGGCAGACAAAATATTAAAAACATGTAAGAAAGCAGGTTGTGTTAACCTCAGATTTGTTCAAATTTGTTAAGCAGGACTTGAATTTGGGGGGAAAATACACAAGACCACAGGGCTTGTGTCAAAATGTTTACTGGACCAGAATTAAAATAAGAAAAAACTTCTTGACCCATTTTAACATGCATTTAAGTTAACATGCATTTAAGTTAACTATTTTTATTTGAACAAGCGCTAAGATATGTAAACATGGTAAAAGAAGATTGATTTAATTTGTCTTTGTTGGTATTAAAGGCATCGTACACGTTTGGTAATTGGAGCCTATTGTTTGTTTCAAACCTATATAGTTGTAGATATATACCATAAAACTAACCTGTGAAAATTTCATTTCAAAAGGTGGTAGCGTTTTTGAGATATTGCCAAAAATCTGGAGCGGTTATGTCCACGCAGGAAGAATTTTCTGCATTGAAATACACACTATGAGGAGTGCTACGCGTAATTCTTCTCAGATTCAAATGTTTTGGGGAACACAAAAAGTGATATATTTGTCCATAACCGCAGTAATTCAAAGTGAAAAGTTTCTCACAATGCATTATACTATCCAAAGCCGTTGTATATCTTACCAAGTAAGTTTTTATTGCCAATAATTATCAGAGTCATTACAAAACTTGTACGATGCCTTTAAGTATACTTTATTAGGTTACTACTCAGTAGAATTGAAAGGTATTTTATCACACTCAAAGTCAACATTTGAACATTTTAATAATATTTTTGGTTCAAGATGTTATAAGACAGCGAGGTATTATTCTTCAATAATATTCAATTAAAAAACACCAGAAAAATGAGACCGCCGGACTTGTCCGGTCAAAAGTTTACTGGCCCGACACCAAAACTACTGTAGTAGATGAAAACAAGAGTAAAGTAAAGAAAACAATTAATATAAAGCCTGACAAACTGCATTTACAGTCCTGAAATTACACAAAAGACCGATTTATACACACAGTACTCGTTAAACGACACAGACCTTTTTCTGCACATTGTTCAAGTGCCCCCTGTTGCAAATGTTCGCCTGAGAATGGCGTTGCAATCTCAGTCTTTTTCCAAACTGAAGCCAGATTTAAGTTTATTAAGATTGAACGAGTCCAACCAATGGTCTGTGCAATTATATTTGTTGGCTTTATAGCCCACAATATTAAGGCCACATTTTTTAATTTCAGTTGATGTTTTGTCAAGATTTAGTGGTTGTTCATATCCGGCTTATTTTGATTGCAACAATCAAAATAAGCAATGGTGATGTGTGGGTTCTAGTATGCATTTTCCTCGACTTTGGAAATATTCAGGCATAAATATTTGTCTGGGGAATTTGTTCTGGAATTTCTTTTATAATCCAGGGGTGAGAATCATTGCTGACAAAAAGCTCTGAAACTAAGATCCAAATTTGAGGAGGCAAGTTGATATGGTGGCTGTTCCATGCCTTTTTGGAAACTCCTAGAACTATAGATTTCAACAAACTTTTAGAAACAGTATCCTCAGTGCTGAAGAGCTGGATCAAAAAGCTTGATTTCTTTTTACCTGAAGAAAGTACCGGCTGATATTTTCCAAAGGCTGATAAACAAATGTCTGAATTCAGATAAAACTCTGAAATTTCTCATCTCTGATAATCAGTAAGGGGTCTATTCAAAATTAGTCCAGGACAGAAAGTCGGATAACAATTCTCCAAAGTCAATTTTTTGTTGGATCTCTGTCGGACTGTACTTCTATGAGAGACAAGGTTTTACTCGCTGAAAGGTACACAGTTCTCCGATGCCCTATGCCAGTGCACCCTGTTGAGCGATCTGCGGTTTGACTGGCTGATAAAATGTAGTATAAACAAACGTGCGGTTTTGGAGCGATCTGGAAGGTTTGGTGGTCATTGTATTTAACTAATATTTGTAGTGTTTTCTTTTTAGTGATACATGTAGAGACCCCCTGCTTGTTTTCAAGTAGAAAGCGATCTAAGTCTCTGGGGTTAGTAAACAAATGTAACCCTAGAAACTGTGAACTTCTCCCACGTTTTCTCCCACACCCAACTTGAAACAAGGTGATCTAACGGCGAGTGAAAAACCTTTTCCTGGACGGTACTTATCCGCTGGTTGTCCTGGACTAATTTTGACAAGGTCCCTAAGCTTTCAGATTTAAGCTAATCACTTTATTTCTCCAACTACAAATACTATTTGTTGTCTTTTAACATTGAATTTGTATAGTTTTTATCTCACCTTGATTGCATTGTAGATCCAGGGTTCCTGTGCATCACGGTAGTTGGTTTTCTTGACATCTAGTAGTCAGTGATACTGGGGTGACATCAGAGAGCTTTAATTGGCTGTGGATTTGCTCCGCTCTGTTTTAAGGGTGATCCAATGAGATCAAGCAGTGGATGCTAAGGCCAGGGTGTCACCAACTCAGGGTTCTCAGCAAGCAGAGGATGACTGAGCTCCATGAGTTCATGAGGGTTTAATGAGGTTGTCACTCATGCATTTATCTGTTGTAAAAGAAGATGAGAAAATTAATTGCATGCAGTCTTAAATAATACATACACAGGCAAGACGGCCTTTGTTTTGCCATATCAATGATGTAAGACTGCTAAATCAGATCAGTTAGTTCACAGGTCCTTAAATATAACCCCCTGTACGGTAGGTGCTTGTATAAAAAGCAGTTTGCTATTGATGACATGAAACCCCTCAAACTTCCAGGGACTACATTTTGGATGACTCACAGATTCCCTTTATCACCACGAATCAAAACTTAGAGGTTTGGACACCAGGGCTAGGTTCTCAATACATTGAGATTGCATGACAAATTAAGGTAATTTCTTTTAAATTTTAAAAAATAAAAACGAAATCCCCATGGAAACAGATTTGGCACTTTGCACAGTAGAGATACATTACAATCTAGTATGGTTTTGTGGTAACACTATGTACGTGAAATATCTCTATAAGTTGTGATGGTTCTGAAAAGGTCCGGTGGTTTAACAACTCAACGTTACTCTGATCAGATGCTATGACTGTCTTCTTCCTTTCCTTGATGTCCTCCAAACATCTCCAAGAACCAAGATGGGACCATCCACTACAGCATCTACCAGAAACCCACCCACACCGACTGTTACCTGCATCAATGCTCCTTCCTCTGTCCTAACATGAAGTTTTCAGTCAAGGTTGGTTTCAGCGAGCTTATAACATCGGACAGTCTAAAGCACAAGTTGTGACACATCAAGATCACGATGTTGAGGAATGGAGATAACTCTATCCAGATCAAGACTACCAAGCCCAACTCCAAACAAATCAAAACTATAGCTAGCCCAACTCCAAACAGATCAAAACTAGCAAGCCAACTTCAAACGGATCAAGACTAGCAAGTCCAACTCCAAACAGATCAAATACTACCAAGCCCAACTCCTACTCCAACCCGACCAAAGGGTCTACTCCTATATGTGAAAGGTAAACATCCAACTCCATAAGTTAGTTTGTAAGCCTAGCTAGGTCCTCAATCTCACCGACTCCAACGCATCTTCCAACAAGCAGGCAACAACGTCTACCAGTCCACTCCCAGGAAACGTCACACTGCTCTCTCCAGACCAACAAGGACCGACAGAACTCACCAACCATGTAATATGCAGAAAAGTTTATGTAGAGGTAACTAACTGGATGAAACCTCCCTTCTAGACCCAAAGAACATCAAGTACACGGAAAGAGAGAGACTTTGAGAAATTAGCCATGGTTATCAAACGCTCCTGCATCACGGACCATCAAGCATCAGAACTCATCACTCCAATCCAGGCATGGCATTCCAGAAGAATCAAAGAGACCATCGAAATCTACAAACTTCCGATCAGCTTCCAGATTAGTGACATTTGGCTCCTTCTCTTCCTTGGTATTTGATCCCCTCACAGCCACATATCACATGCCCCTTAGACTTGGTCATCTATACCATCAGCCTACACCCTAGGCTCCAGTCTACACCCTAGGCTCCATCCTCCCTACCCCCGACCATTAAGCATCAGAACTCATCACTCCAATCCAGGATGGCATCTCACTAGAATCCAAGAGGCCATCGAGATCTACAAACTTCCTATCAGCTTCCAGATTAGTGACATTTGGCTCCTTCTCTTCCTTGGTATTTGATCCCCTCACAGCCACATATCACATGCCCATTAGACTTGGTCATCTATACCATCAGTCTACACCCTAGGTTCCATCCACCCTACCCCAGTGCTTGTTTCCATCTGACGCAGGTCCGTGATGAGCACATACTCCTAACCCACCTCCACTAGGATCTAGTCTTCTCTCCTCTGTGCATCATCAAGAAATCCTCGCCCATGCGATCCTGTTCTCGCTTCCCACCTTGGCACATCATACAACAATCCATAGTACTTTGCAGCCTGAGCATTGTTCTACAGCGTTCTCCTGAAGATGATCAGACCATACTGACCAAAAAGGTTGAGTTGTTACACCACTGGTTATTTTCAAAACCATCAAAACTCATAGAGAGATAATTCGTGTACATGGTGTTACCGTAAACCTTGGAAACAAATATGATTGCCCTTGTCTTAAAGAGGAAGGGAAATGACCATTTCAATTTTGTGATGTGCTCATTTTCAATAGATAGAGTCCTCATGTGAGTGGGAAAAAACTACAAGTCTCTAACCTCACGTTAAAATGGTGTAAATTGCCATTGTATTCAATATCCTTCCAGTGCAAAATTTGTCAACATCCAAAACATCGGATGACACCATTCCAGAAAAATGGGTATTTACATTTTGGTACAGGGATTTTTTGGCTCATAACTGACCTTTTCAGAGCGAAATTTGAAACATGATGTCATTTGATTAAAATCGTCAGTCGAAAGGTCAAATTCAAGGCCATTTTGATTGAATATTATCGAAAGTCAGGAATGAACCAAAACATCGCAAGACAAAAATGTAGAGACCCATTTTTCTCAAAATGATGTCATCAGATATGTTTTGGATGTTGACAAATTTTTCACTGGACGGGTATCGAATACAATGGCAATTTAAATTATTTTAGCGTGAGGTTAGAGACTTGTAATTTTTTTCCCCACTCACATGAGGACTCTATCTATTGGAAAATGAGTTCATCACAAAATTGGAATGGCAATTTCCCTTCCTCTTTCACTAAAACCCTGCAGATGGCAGTGCATTTCAACATACCTTGGTTACATAATGTCGATGTACGTATTCTGTTCATAAGTTCTGTACCACAGAGTGGGATGATTCTGCTTGGATGTATTGATGGTGTTTCTGTATGAAAGTCATCCAGTGGTCATGTAGATCTTGGGATCTTGTGATTTCCTGATGGTGTCATCTGTTAGAAAGGTAAAGGCAGACAAATATTAAATACATATAAGACAGCAGGTTGTGTTAACCTCAGATTTGTTCAAAGTTTTGGAGAGTGTTTGTTTCATCGACCATCACTGACTACAGTATGTTTGCCTTTCTGAACAACAACCATTAGATTAACAAATAAAGGGGTTGTGTTTACCCCCAGCTTCTTAATGTCTTGCACCACTGATTTAGGACATCTTTTCACTGAACATAAACCCTTTAAGGACCACAGCGGCTTGTACCAAAATGCATATATAGCGGCCGCGAATGGCTGAAAGATTTGACCTACTTCCACTCAAACAAGAGGGTCAAATAAAAAGCATCTAACCGAATTGAAATTTTTCAATGTTTCCCATGTTAAAATAGAATCTACAATTCTAAAACAAGACCATGTATTTCTGTTTCTTAATAATTTTCCTGACATTTTGCCCGAAAATAACAGGTTAAAAAATCAACAAGATTAGCAGTGTCTGGGCATATGGTGATGATTATACAGAAATGAACAGTCCTTGAAATTGGGCCCTGCTGTAATCTCAAGCTCTTTTTCTATCCCAGCAGTTAGAGTGTTGTTTCACCGACCATCACTGACCACAGTGTGTTTGGCTTTCTGAACAACAACCTAATCCATGCCATTAGCCTCTGCAATTTGTTCAGGTGTGGGGCATTTATGTTTTTTCCAGTCTTTGCTGGGTGACAATAAATACGTCTGTTGTGTATTATCAAGCTGTAGTTATGTATTTCACTTTTCAGATACATGTATCTTTACCCCAGTCCTTCAGTTAGCCCCAAATAGGGAACAGTCTCAATATCTCTAAAAACTGCCAGTGCAAAACGATTGGTATTCCTCACATACCTTGATAATGTTCCTTGCCATCATCCATGGAGGTGGTACCAAGGAGGCCTTCACATGGGCGAGTGGTTCAGGTCCAAATACATGTTTACATTCAGGCCTCTTCACTGCAGACTGATTCATAACTCCAACTTTGAGCAGCAAGTGATCCCCAACTGTAGTAAGTGACTATAGGTTGTCTTCACTCTTCAGTGGAGGGTGTCTGGGTTTCAAGACTGTACTGCCAGGGGTGACTGGGTTTCAAGACTGTACTGCCAGGGGTAACATCATCTAACCCTGAACCTAAAAGAAAAGACAAAAAAAGAGAGAAACGTTAAGATTTTTTCACATACATGTACATGTAGTACACTACAAACTATTGAGTGGGTGTTTTGATTAGCTCACAAATCTTGACGGTCATGGCTGAAATTTTGATCAAAAATACAACCATCACAACTATGGATAAACCCTTTGCACTTTTTCCCTGTCTTCCATTTGCATGGATCATTTAAGTGAGGTATGAGCTTCGGCTGGAAGAGGAGCACATCATTTGGCAACAGTTAAAGGTAACAATGAGTTGATGAAAGTAAACTTTTCTTCTATTAGCTTTCAGGAAACAAAATAATCTTGTCAAAAAATCAAAATAAGCAATTGATCTTTTGAAAATAAGGAAAATGTTGCAGTGCTTTTAGTTATTTTTGATTCATTAATATTTTTGGTATACCCAATGTGTATACCCGACGTGTATAACTTTTTAATGCTGGAACAACTTCGGAATGTCCTAAAAAAAATTCTGAACAGCCTCAATTTTTGGCTGCCAGCCGGATGCCTGATGGGTACATCCACTCAGACATTCCATCATGTAGCGTAAAGAGGCATGCACCTACCCCAAACTGTTCCTCGTTTCACCCACACAAAGAGGGACAGAAGCTATTCAAAAACACGCCTTGCAGTAGCCCTTTTTCCAGGGGTCATTTTGTAACCCTGACTCCACACCTTTGTCCTGTTGTTGTACGAATGCGGCATACAAAAATGAACAGGTTTCTACCAATGTATTCGGCTCAATGGGAGGTAAGTCCAAGCATTCTGAGATCTCAGCATACCAACGGCAGATTATCGGACGTGCCTCACGTCCAAGGTTCTGCGAATCACAGCGAGTGCCAACATCAAATCCCGTTGCTAACTATGAGAACTTTTGTTGTCTTCCTTTGTCAAGTCAGGGTTTCATGTGGCATTATTAATTTCAAAGGAAAATGATTACTCAAGAAGCTACGAAAAGTTCTGAAAAATAATACCGCAGGTGGGCGAGGAACATTTTTCAGAATACCGACCCAAAGAGGTTAAAATATCAATTGTCACCAAAAAATGTTTGAAGGTTAGGAAACTAATCTGGTCACTTCCAAAACAGTTTTTTATTTATTCATTTATTTAAAACAAAACCATTAGCCTTTTTGAGATATGGTGGACACTATAGGAGTGCACTGTAGGATTTGGGTGTATACAGACAAATTTACCCAAATCAAACAGTGTTATAGTAATGTGTCCGCCATGTCTCAAAATGGCTTATAGGCCTAATTAAAACAAATTTTATTCTCCAATAACCTGGCTTATTTAAAACCCTGTGGACATTTTAAAGGTAGTCGTCAGTGTCTATCAACATACCTTGGTTGCAGCATGGGTTCCTCGTCGTTGTTCCTGGTGTTCTGCTCATTGAGTCTGTAGTGACATCAATGAGTTTGCTTGGATGTCGTGAAGGTGTTTCTTCAACGGTCATGTATTGGGAAGATGCAGTAAGGTTGACATCAACTACGTGTTTCTCAAGCAGGTGACCAAGGAGTTAACATCATAAGCTGACGGTTGATCATCTTGGGATCTTGTCTTGTGTTGTCACTAGTGGTTTATCTGTTGTAAAAGGAAAGGTAGATATGGTTAAATAGGCTTCAGTTCTGTCTGCTTGATGGGGAACTTCTGTGTGCTGGCTGTACACAGTTTTGGAATCAGTGTTTTTATCTCAACAACCATACTTGCTTTCACAATAAACTTGAGAGAGTTTTCACACACGGAGTACCGTGGTTTAAAAGGATATTTCGGACAGTCAAGGATAAGAAGGGTAATAGAGGCATTAGTTTTTATTTCAAAAGGTATGTTGTGAATATTTTCAAGCATTTTTTTACATTTTGTTTCTTTGAGATGGCAGTAAAGGTGAGCAAACCTTTGTGCACATCTTTCCATGTAACAAACATTTATGAACAAACATTTATGTCGTACACAACAATGTTCAGAATTTTGGATGATCTTTCTTATGTTTTCAACCTAAAAGCTTCAATATGGTGAAGGAACCAAATCAACTGTGCACATCATTTGAAAGTTAATTTCATCCTCTACAAAATACATCAATCTATAAAAATAGTCACAATGAAAGTTATCTAAGGATTTCTAGGTACAGTAGAAATTCTTGTCACTTTCCGTGCCACATTCAAGGAGTAAATGAATTGATGCTTACTTTTGCCAAAGAATTAACTTTGAATCAAGTGTTACATGTATGCAAAGAAGTAAATGTTGACTTGAATTGAACAAGTCAAAAATAACTGCATCGTAAGACACACTTTATTATGTTTGGACAGTTGCTGTATAATTTTGCTGATGGCATAACTTTTCTTATTAACTAATAAATGAACAATAAGGTAAAAACTGGGACACAGGTCAGAGGCAAGTTGGAAATGATCTTTTGATATTTTAAGTAACCAAAGACAGCACTAAGTATTTCCATGGGACAAGTAAATTATTTAGGAAAAGTAAATGCCTGAGGTTATAATTACATCAGAAAAAAACAAACCCCAAACCAAGTAACTTTAAAACCGACTTGATAACAGTAATATGAACTAACGTTAGTCATTGATGCTACAGTATCAAAGGGGGGGTTATGTACATTCACTGAACAGTATATTTATTATTTTTGTAGAGTAGTGATGTATATTCACTTGATTAAAAAGGAGAGCGAAGTTGATGCACTTACTCCAATTTCCATGCTAAAATTCAAGACGTCACACTTTGACGTTCGAGGGTGGTTGTAGACGTTTGAGGAGTAACAAGGAGGGTGTTTGCAGGTGATTTGAGGAGTAACAGGCAGGGCAGATGTGTGCGGTTTGAGGAGTAAAAGGCAGGGTGGTTGTGGGAGGTTTGAAAGTAACAGGCAGGGTGGTTGCAGGTGGTTTGAGGAGCAGCAGGCAGGCAGTTGTGGGCAGTTTTAAGAGTAACAGGCAGGGCAGTTGCAGGAGGTTTGAGGAGTAACAGACTGAGCGGTTGTGGGAGGTTTGAGGAGAAACAGGCAGGGCAGTTGAGTTCAGTTTGAGGAGTAAAAGGCAGGGCGGTTGTGGGAGGTTTGAAAAGAAACAGGCAGGGTGGTTGTGTCTGGTTTGAGGAGTAACAGACCGGGCAGTTGCAGGAGGTTTGAGGAGAAACAAGCAGGGCGGTTGTAGGCGGTTTGAAGAGTAACAGGCAGGGCGGATGTGTGCGGTTTGAGGAGTAAAAGGCAGGATGGTTGCAGGAGGTTTGAGGAGTAACAAGCAGGGCGTTTGCAGGAGGTTTGATGAGTAACAAACAGGGCGGTTGCGGGAGGTTTGATGAGTAACAAACAGGGCGGTTGCGGGAGGTTTGATGAGTAACAAACAGGGCGGTTGTGTCTGGTTTGAGGAGAAACAGGCAGGGCAGTTGAGTTCAGTTTGAGGAGTAAAAGGCAGGGCGGTTGTGGGAGGTTTGAAAAGAAACAGGCAGGGAGGTTGTGTCTGGTTTGAGGAGTAACAGACCGGGCAGTTGCAGGAGGTTTGAGGAGAAACAAGCAGGGCGGTTGCAGGCGGTTTGAAGAGTAACAGGCAGGGCGGATGTGTGCGGTTCGAGGAGTAAAAGGCAGGATGGTTGCAGGAGGTTTGAGGAGTAACAAGCAGGGCGTTTGCAGGAGGTTTGAGGAGTAACAAACAGGGCGGGTGCGGGCGGTTTGAGGAGTAACAGGCAGGGTTGTAGTGGGCAGTTTGATGAGTAACAGGCAGGGCGGTTGTGTCTGGTTTGAGGAGTAACAGACCGGGCAGTTGCAGGAGATTTGAGGAGAAACAAGCAGGGCAGTTGCAGGAGGTTTGAGGAGAAACAAGGGCAGTTGCAGGCGGTTTGAGGAGTAACAGGTAGGGCGTTTGCAGGAGGTTTGAGGAGTAACAAGCAGGGAGGTTGAGTGCAGTTTGAGGAGTTGAAGGCAGGGCAGTTGTGGGAGGTTTGAAAAGTAACAGGCAGGGGGTTGCAGGTGGTTGCAGGTGGTTTGAGGAGCAGCAGGCAGGGCGGTTTTCGGCAGTTTAAAGAGTAACAGGCAGGGCAGTTGCAGGAGGTTTGAGGAATAACAGGCTAGGTAGGGAGGTTGCTGATGGTTTGTTGAAAATCATGCAGGGATGTTGCTGGTGATTTGCAGAGTAAAAGGCAGGCCGGTTGTGGGCAGTTGAGGAGTAAGGGGGGGGAAGGGGCGGCTACGGCATTGTGCTCTAACGCCAAAGCTCTCACCAAAATTTCTTTCAAGGGTGGGGGAGGAAGGAGGGGGGTCAAAACCAGGCATGCAACTGCTCGATGAAAAAAAAAGAGGAAACTTTTCGAGACCCACAATGGTACCCTAAAAAGTGTTATTCTTAGCATGTATGACAAAGACAAAGTGAAGTGTTTTATACAACTTAAATAACATGGAAAAACACCTTGCCTATGCATGCACCGTAATTCTAATGTAAGGATTACAGCATCACGTACGTTAACATGATTATTACCGTACGTAGCCTAAATAAAAATCAGATTTTTTTTGGGGGGGGGGGTGGAGGAATAATAATTTTATGCAAATTTCATAATTAGCTGGGAAACAATAGTTAGTCTTCCTCAATTTAATCAACTCCCGATGCTTTGCCACCTTACAATGGTCGGTGAGAGCCACTTGTCCCCGCTTGCCATAGTTGATCTCCCTCTTGCACACCACACAATATGCCATTCCTGGCTTGTCCACTTTCCGGACGGTTTCGGCGAGTAGTTTACCGTCGACATCTTTTTTTTCCAACCAGAACCACTTCCAGGTATTTTTAACTCCTTTATCAATGGCTTTAATTTGGCCAGGTACCACTCGGTCCCGCTCTAAAATATCATTTCTTTTGGATGTCATTTTGACGGACGTTTGAAGATGCGACTGTTCACAACTCGCACACAGTATACATGTACATTTAGCAACTAACTCACACACACACATACATGTACATGTACAACACGTGTATACTATACTATTGCAAAACAGCGGGACCAGACGAAGACACGACCTTAGACTCATTTCAAGGCTGTATAATAACTTTGTTTAGCACACAACTCGCCTGCGCCACGGGTGCGTTCCACTGTTCCAGATTTTTCGACCGTACACACGGCTATTAGTGACCGCACGCAGTGTGTAAACGTATGCTTTGCTTGCTGTGGGCTTTAGATTGACCCTGCAGTAGAATGGATTGCGTGCCGCGGCAGAGGCCAGACCATGCGTTACAATGCATTGTTGAATTTATCTTAAGATCGCGCTAACCGCGGAATGTATTTTTTTAGCGCTAATCATTTGTCTTATGATCGCGCTAACCGCGGAATGTATTTTTTTGCGCTAATAATTTTTTTTAAAACGCGGAATTCCGCGGAAACGCGGAAGAGTTGCATGCCTGCAAAACAGAGCTTTGAAACTTCATAAATGACACCTGACTATTAGACTACCCCTTAAAAAAGCTACTGTACAAGCAAAAGCACTGCAGTCAACTTACTGTTTAGGTTTTAACAGTGTTTTAGGTTGCTTTTGCCTGTCGGTCGGCAATGTCACAATGAAATCGTTTGATTGGCAATGGCAATTATTACAAAACAATCATTGTCAACATAGGTCTTAAGAAATAATTGGAACATCGTGACATCATGACATTCACCAAACATCGCTTGATTTGTTTACGAAAATGTAGCAAAATTGTTTGTAAAACTTGGATACATGTAGAAAGTTCCACAGATCAACTGATCCTTAGATGTGATGATTCAAAGCTGTGCTTTCAAACTGTTTGAACTTGCGAACAATAAAACATTGAGTCATTTACTCCTTGAAAGCAGATAGATTGGAAATTCACAAGATTTTCTACTCTATTCCTAAAAATCCTTAGACAACTTTTGTTATGATTATTTTGATTTGTAACAAGTTTGTTCCTTTTGTAGTGGATGAAATAACGTTTCAAATGATTTGCACATTTGCTTTGCTTAATTGAAGCTTTGAGATTTTAAGCATTAGACAGACGAACCAAAATTAGGAAACATTATTTGTGTACGAAGTAAACCTTTGTTTTTAAAAGAGCAAGGGAAATGTCAATTTCAATTTTGTGATGTACTTAATTTCAAATAGATAAAGTCCTCATCATGTGAGTGGGGAAAAACAAATTACAAGTCTCTAACCTCACGTTAAAATGGAGTGTAAATTGCCATTGTATTTGATAACCTTCCGGGGCAAAATTTGCCAACATCCAAAACATCTGATGACATCATTCTGAGAAAAATGGGTCTGTACGTTTGTTAAAGGGGATGCTTTGGTTCATTCCTGACTTTCAATAATATTCAATCAAAACGGCCTTGAAATTGACGTTTTGACTTACAAAATTTTCCTCCTTGGAATGTAAATACTCATGGAATTGTTGAAATTAAATGACGTCATGTTTCAAATTTCGCTCTGAAAAAGTCAGTAATGAACCAAACGTCCCGTACAAAAATGAAAAGACCAATTTCTCTCAGAACGATGTCATCAGATGTTTTGGATGTTGACAAATTTTGCACTGGGAAGGTATCGAATACAATGGCAATTTACACCATTTTAACGTGAGGTTAGAGACTTGTAATTTTCCCAAATCACATCAGGACTTTATCCATTGGAAAATGAGTACATCACAAAACTGAATTTGAAATTTCCCTTCCTCTTTAAACGCGGAAAGATGTACACAAGTTTGCTCAATTATACTGTCGTCTCAAAGAAACAAAACGTTAAAAAAGTGATTGAAAATAATCACAAAATACCTTGGAAATAAAAACGAATGCCTCAAAAACAACCGTAAATTTATCGTTAAACAAGCACGTTCACCATTACTGTTCAAATTGCGCATGAAATACAATATACATGAAACAAGGTCTGTACACACACTGAAACAACTACTCGCTGTGCTCCACATGTTTGACATGTTTGAACATTTGGAGGCGAATATAATCATTTTTTTCTTATGGGGAACATGTGCTATTTTTAAACCATCGCGCTCTATCTATGGCTGTTTGGTAATGTGTGTAAAACTCAAGATGTCACACTTTGACGTCCGAGGGTGGTTGTGGCCAGTTTGAGGAATAACAGGCAGGGCGGGTGTGTGCGGTTTAAAGAGTAAAAGGTAGAGTAGTTGCGGGACGTTTGATGAGTAAAAGGTAGTGCGGTTGCAGGAGGTTTGAGGATTAAAAGGTAGGGCGGTTGCAGGAGGTTTGAGGAGTAAAAGGTAGAGCGGTTGCAGGAGGTTTGAGGAGTAAAAGGTAGGGCGGTTGCACAAGGTTTGAGGAGTAAAAAGTAGGGCGGTTGCAGGAGGTTTGAGGAGTAAAAGGTAGGGTAGTTGCAGGTGGTTTAAGGAGTAGCAGGCAGGGCAGTTTGAGGAGTTACAGGCAGGGCAGTTTTGGGCGGTTTGAGGAGTAACAGGCAGGGCGGTTGTGGGCAGTTTGTAGAGTAACAGGCAGGGCAGTTTGAGGAGTTACAGGCAGGGCAGTTTTGGGCGGTTTGAGGAGTAACAGGCAAGGCGGTTGCACTTGGTTTGAAGAGTAACAGGTAGGGCAGTTTGAGGAGTTACAGGCAGGGCAGTTTTGGGCGGTTTGAGGAGTAACAGGCAGGGCGGTTGCACTTGGTTTGAAGAGTAAAAGGCGGGGCAGTTTGAGGAGTTACAGGCAGGGCAGTTTTGGGCGGTTTGAGGAGTAACAGGCAGGGCGGTTGCACTTGGTTTGAAGAGTAACAGGTACATGTAGGGCAGTTTGAGGAGTTACAGGCAGGGCAGTTTTGGGCGGTTTGAGAAGTAACAGGCAGGGTACATGTAGTTGCAGGTGGTTTAAGGAGTAGCAGGCAGGGCAGTTTGAGGAGTTACAGGCAGGGCAGTTTTGGGCGGTTTGAGGAGATACAGGCAGGGCGGTTGCACTTGGTTTGAGGAGTAAAAGGCAGGGCAGTTTGAGGAGTTACAGGCAGGGCAGTTTTGGGCGGTTTGAGGAGTAACAGGCAGGGCGGTTGTGGGCAGTTTGAGGAGTTACAGGCAGGGCGGTTGCACTTGGTTTGAGGAGTAACAGGCAGGGCGGTTGCACTTGGTTTGAAGAGTAACAGGCAGGGCAGTTTGAGGAGTTACAGGCAGGGCAGTTTTGGGCGGTTTGAGGAGATACAGGCAGGGCGGTTGCACTTGGTTTGAAGAGTAACAGGCAGGGCGGTTGTGGGAGTTTGAGAAGTAACAGGCAGGGTAGTTGCAGGTTGTTTAAGGGGTAACAGGCAGGGTGGTTTGAGGAGTTACAGGCAGGGCAGTTTTTGGGAGGTTTGAGGAGTAACAGGCAGGGCGGTTGTGGGCAGTTTGAGGAGTTACAGGCAGGGCGGTTGCACTTGGTATGAGGAGTAACAGGCAGGGCGGTTGCACTTGGTTTGAAGAGTAACAGGCAGGGCAGTTTGAGGAGTTACAGGCAGGGCAGTTGCACTTGGTTTGAAGAGTAACAGGCAGGGCGGTTGTGGGAGTTTGAGAAGTAACAGGCAGGGTAGTTGCAGGTCGTTTAAGGGTAACAGGCAGGGTGGTTTGGGCGGTTTGAGGAGTAACAGGCAGGGCGGTTGTGGGCAGTTTGAAGAGTAACAGGCAGGGCAGTTTGAGGAGTTACAGGCAGGGCAGTTTTGGGCGGTTTGAGGAGTAACAGGCAAGGCGGTTGCACTTGGTTTGAAGAGTAACAGGTAGGGCAGTTTGAGGAGTTACAGGCAGGGCAGTTTTGGGCGGTTTGAGGAGTAACAGGCAGGGCGGTTGCACTTGGTTTGAAGAGTAAAAGGCGGGGCAGTTTGAGGAGTTACAGGCAGGGCAGTTTTGGGCGGTTTGAGGAGTAACAGGCAGGGCGGTTGCACTTGGTTTGAAGAGTAACAGGTACATGTAGGGCAGTTTGAGGAGTTACAGGCAGGGCAGTTTTGGGCGGTTTGAGAAGTAACAGGCAGGGTACATGTAGTTGCAGGTGGTTTAAGGAGTAGCAGGCAGGGCAGTTTGAGGAGTTACAGGCAGGGCAGTTTTGGGCGGTTTGAGGAGATACAGGCAGGGCGGTTGCACTTGGTTTGAAGAGTAAAAGGCAGGGCAGTTTGAGGAGTTACAGGCAGGGCAGTTTTGGGCGGTTTGAGGAGTAACAGGCAGGGCGGTTGTGGGCAGTTTGAGGAGTTACAGGCAGGGCAGTTTTGGGCGGTTTGAGGAGTAACAGGCAGGGCGGTTGTGGGCAGTTTGAGGAGTTACAGGCAGGGCGGTTGCACTTGGTTTGAGGAGTAACAGGCAGGGCGGTTGCACTTGGTTTGAAGAGTAACAGGCAGGGCAGTTTGAGGAGTTACAGGCAGGGCAGTTTTGGGCGGTTTGAGGAGATACAGGCAGGGCGGTTGCACTTGGTTTGAAGAGTAACAGGCAGGGCGGTTGTGGGAGTTTGAGAAGTAACAGGCAGGGTAGTTGCAGGTCGTTTAAGGGGTAACAGGCAGGGTGGTTTGAGGAGTTACAGGCAGGGCAGTTTTGGGCGGTTTGAGGAGTAACAGGCAGGGCGGTTGTGGGCAGTTTGAGGAGTTACAGGCAGGGCGGTTGCACTTGGTATGAGGAGTAACAGGCAGGGCGGTTGCACTTGGTTTGAAGAGTAACAGGCAGGGCAGTTTGAGGAGTTACAGGCAGGGCAGTTGCACTTGGTTTGAAGAGTAACAGGCAGGGCGGTTGTGGGAGTTTGAGAAGTAACAGGCAGGGTAGTTGCAGGTCGTTTAAGGGTAACAGGCAGGGTGGTTTGAGGAGTTACAGGCAGGGCAGTTTTGGGCGGTTTGAGGAGTAACAGGCAGGGCGGTTGTGGGCAGTTTGAGGAGTTACAGGCAGGGCGGTTGCACTTGGTCTGAAGAGTAACAGGCAGGGCGGTTGCAGGTGTTTTAACAGTGTTATGGGTTTACCTTAGCTTCATGGTGGATAATGTCACAATACTATAAAAAGAAGGTTTTTGATAATATTTGTTTCACCCATGTTATGAATTTAAAAAAATTGTATGGTTTTTAGCAATAATGCTTCAAAGTAAAATGTGATTTTGAGAGGCATTACTGAGAACTAAACTATTTTCAGGTATGAAAATGTAAGAAATGGAAAGGTCGGAAATTTAATGTGAGCGAGCGCAGAGCGCCAATGTGTTTAAAACATTGCCTCTTCATCACGGCATTTTCAGTTATAGGAATTGCTGAACTACCCCTAAACATGATACTCCATATGCAAAAGCACTGGAGTGAACTTCCTGGTTAGGTTTTAACAGAAGGTTTGGTTGCATTAGCCTATCAGTGGACAATGTCACAAGGATATCGTTAGTTGGCAATTATAAGAAAACGATACTTGTCAACAAAGGTCTTTGGTAATATTTGAAATATCACGACATCATTATATTCACCAAGCATGACTTAATTTGTTTCCAAAAATGTTCTCAAAATTTAGGAAAGGAAGTTCCACAGATCAACCGATCCTCAGATTTGATGAATAGTCGGCTGTTTGAGGAGTATCAGGCAAGGTGGTTGCAGGCCGTTTGAGGCGTTACTTACAGGCAGGGTTGTAGCAGGGGGTTCGAGGAGTAACAGGCAGGGCAGTCGTGGGCGGTTTGCAGAGTAACAAGCAGGGCTGTTGTGGATCTTTTAATAGTGTTATGGGTTGCTTTAGCTTCGTGGTGGAAAATGTCACAATGATATAAAGGTTTTCTTTCATTTTTTTTATCCATGTTTTAAATACAATTTGTAAACTGTTTTTAGCAATGATGCTTCAAAGTAAAATGGGAATTGGAGAGGCAGGGTTCGAATTTGGGGAAAAATCCACAAGACTGCAGGGCTTGTAGCTCACAACATTTACTGGACCAGAGAATTTGTTACAAGACCGGAATCAAAATGAGAAGATCTCTATCTACACAGTTTCGCATTAGAGCTGTTTTTGGAACAAGCACTAAGAGAAGATTTATCTCATTTTTCTTATGGGTATTACTTCAATACTCAACGAAATTGAAAGATATTTTTTATTTAACAGTTTAAATTAAAAATGCAGTGAGGTGTTATTATTAAAAAATGCAGGACCGCCAGACTTGTACGGTCGTAAGTTTACTGGCCCGACGCTAAAATCACTGGCCTCGGGCCTGCGGTCCAGTGTTAATTTCGAGCCCTGAGAGGCATTTAAAAGATCTAAGCTACTTTCAGGATATGCGATTGTAAATAATCGAAAAAATGTTAGCGAGCGCCAAGCTCCAAAATTTGTGATTACATGATTGTGTACGATGTGTTAAAAACACTGCCTCTTCATCACGGCATTTTGAGTTTTAGCAATTTTAGCAACAACGAAAACCCCCCAAAACAAACAAACAAAATGAACAAAGAAAGAAAAGGTACTCGACGGTCTTGCTCCCTACCCCTCCCACATGTTGAATGCTATTTCGTTTCATGCTATTACCCCTCCCAGCTATAGCTATTTCTCACGTCGGGGTTTTTGCCTCGCTTAAGATGCTGCTGCGGATTAAGTGTTTTGTCACGGTCTCACTTTTTCAAGTGTCATAGCCTACATGTAGTATGATTCAATTAAATTTCACACAAATGAAAAAACAGGACACCAAATTTTGTAGTGACATTATAGGCGGGACAACCAAGAGAATCGGGCGGGCACATACAGGGCAAAAATTTGTCAAACCCCAGGACTAATACTTCCTGGAGGCAACAATTGCCTTCGTTGCCCCTGGTCATTGCTTTGGTCCCCTTGAAATGTTCCAATAAAAATGTACAATTTCTTGATTAGAGGTGCCCTATGCCAAGGAGAAAATGATGCGTTGGGCCTGAAGCCTTAAAGGGACACGATGCTTTTGATTGGGCAATTTGGGCTATAAAAAGCGTTTTGAAAGAGTTTGTTATGAAATGAATGTGGTTTGAGAGATGTTTTAAAAGTAGAACATAATAATCCACACAAATATGCCTCGAAATTGTGTGGTTTTCCTTTTACTTCGTGCACTAACACAGTCTGCCATTTTGTAGAACCAAATTTTTGACTACCGTAATTTTCGGATTATAAGCCGCCCGGCGTATAAACCGCAATGCCCCCCCCCAAAAAAAGATTTAGGTGTCAGCATATAAGCCCCCCGGCATATAAACCGCAGTCGCGAGCGCACACAGGAGAGAGGCCTGCATATTTGCGGTCCTTTGTGACGATGTGCAGTGACTGGCGGGCGGCACATCAGTCATTGTACGTCGCCACAAAGTGCGAGTTGCGTCGCAATAAAGTCAAAATGTATTAAAGTTAACACCATTGATCGTTTTTGTAATGGTCTAGGATGGTCTACAGCAAGTGGGCATATTTCTTTTTTATTGGTATCATTATTATGACAACTGCAAGCAGTGCAACGTTGTAGCTACCACGGTCGGCGCCAGTCGGTCCTGACCGGCCCCAGCTTCAAATGACCGGGGACGAATAAACGTTAACAAACTCCGACCGGCATAAGTTTATATGTTATAATTATTAAAATTATCATTGAAATAAGAGAAAAATAAAGAAAAAACTCATTGTAAACTCCTAATTAACGTGTGTATTTATTTCCTTTAAAACAATCAAAACAATTTTCTTCTCCAAAACCTGTGATTATTGCTTACATGGGCCGCTTGAAGCTGTGTGAGTTGGCAGCGGCAGCACACACGAATCGTATCAAAGTCTGCTCTAAAAAGCATACACCCATCTCCGGCGTGCGTTTATTATTCAGAACGATGTCTGTACACGCATTTACTATGGCAGCCGGTACCCAGAAGTAAACCATTTTGCAACGACATTTAGCGTGTGATTTTTCTCTGTGTGGAAGGGCAACCCGACTATATTTCTTTAGCAGCTATCTCGTACCTCGTACTCACGATCGTGCCTTGTGATCGACCCCACTATATTGTGAGACATTACGGATTATATGATGGGTCCAAGGATGACAATTATTTTCAAAAGCCGCTGGACTAACATCATTTTGATGCTCAAAGTGTTCATAAATATGGACAAAAAAACGGTCTTGTTGAACAGACGGATTACCTTAAAAACTATGGAGTAGAAATGGGACTTTTTGTGACCCATTCATCTAGGAATAAAAACGAGGCAAGGCCTTGTAACGGCGGACAAGGTTGGTGGTGCATAAAATGTTTTTTAAAAAGAATTTTCAGAGTGAGTTTGGCGGTGTATGATTTTTCCTGTCTGTTTTGTATTTGTCTTTAGAACATTTTACAAACGATCTTTCTTAAAAAAATGTACGCTGTTTTTTTTCTTTCTACAATATTAATATGTCGGCAAATAAGCCGCCCGGCGCATAAACCGCAGGAGTTAAAAAAAAGGTCAAAATCAACGTATAAACCGCGGTTTATAATCCGAAAATTACGGTACACAAAATGGCGGACCGTGTTACATGTAGTTCACAAAGTAAAACGAAAATCACACAATTTCGAGGCATATTTGTGTGGAATATTATATTCTACTTAAAGGCACTGGACACTATTGGTAATTACTCAAAATAATTGTTAGCATAAAAACTTACTTGGTAATGATCAATGGAGAGCTGTTGATAGTATAAAACATTGTGAGAAATGGCTCCCTCTGAAGTAACGTCGTTTTTGAGAAAGAGGTAATTTCTCAGTAAAATTTTGAATTCATTTCGAGACCTCACGCGTGAGGTCTCGAAATCACATCTGAAAGCACACAACTGCGTGTGACACGGGTGTTTTTTCTTCCATTATTATCTCGCAACTTCGATGACCAATTGAGTTCAAATTTTCACAGGTTTGTTATTTTGTGCATTTGTTGAGATACATGTACACCAAGTGAAAGACTGGTCTTTGACAATTACCAAAGGTGTCCAGTGTCTTTAATAAAACATCTTTCCAACCATATTCATTTCATAACAAACGCTTTCAAACACTTTTTAAAGCCCAATGCGCCAAAATCAAGGCAACGTGTCCCTTTAACAGTGGAAGTTTAGTTTGATCAGAATTCACATCGAATGAAAATTCCTTGGCCAAACGTTCCTTATTATCTCTATCCAGCCCCATCACAGCTCTGCGCTAGTTTCATGCGCCCGAGCCCTGAAACATTATCTTATGTCAAATGCTATGGTGCAGATCATATATGAGTATTAACAAAATTTGCGAACTACTTGCCCCCCCCAAAAGAAGGTAAAACAAGCAACAAAATAAAATTGATAAAACGTGTTATTGATTTTTAACAGATTGACTGAGAAACCCATGGAGAGCTGTTGATAGTATAAAACATTGTGAGGAACGGCTCCCTCTGAAGTAACGTCGTTTTTGAGAAAGAGGTAATTTCTCAGTAAAATTTTGAATTCATTTCGAGACCTCACGCGTGAGGTCTCGAAATCACATCTGAAAGCACACAACTGCGTGTGACACGGGTGTTTTTTCTTCCATTATTATCTCGCAACTTCGATGACCAATTGAGTTCAAATTTTCACAGGTTTGTTATTTTGTGCATTTGTTGAGATACATGTACACCAAGTGAAAGACTGGTCTTTGACAATTACCAAAGGTGTCCAGTGTCTTTAATAAAACATCTTTCCAACCATATTCATTTCATAACAAACGCTTTCAAACACTTTTTAAAGCCCAATGCGCCAAAATCAAGGCAACGTGTCCCTTTAACAGTGGAAGTTTAGTTTGATCAGAATTCACATCGAATGAAAATTCCTTGGCCAAACGTTCCTTATTATCTCTATCCAGCCCCATCACAGCTCTGCGCTAGTTTCATGCGCCCGAGCCCTGAAACATTATCTTATGTCAAATGCTATGGTGCAGATCATATATGAGTATTAACAAAATTTGCGAACTACTTGCCCCCCCCAAAAGAAGGTAAAACAAGCAACAAAATAAAATTGATAAAACGTGTTATTGATTTTTAACAGATTGACTGAGAAACCCATGGTATCCGACAGGTTTGTGCCGATTTCAAGATCGCCACGCTGACCCACATGCATGCAGCGTACCGTAAACATGTATAAATATCATGTGTGAGAGTATTGGCACTCTGTGGAAAAGTGTTTAGCCTTTAATAAATGCACTCACGATGAATGAAATGTTGATTTACATGCGCTAAATGCCATTACAGTCGCTACAGTACAATGCTACTTGAGTCTGGGGAAAAGACTAACACAAGCTAAATGCCATTACAGTCACTACAAATGCTACTTGAGTCTGGGGAAAAGACTAACACAAGCTAAATGCCATTACAGTCGCTACAATGCTACTTGAGTCTGGGGAAAAGACTAACACAAGCTAAATGCCATTACAGATGCTATACAATGCTACTTGAGTCTGGGGAAAAGACTTACACTTGTAGCTATGCCATTACAGTCGCTACAATGCTACTTGAGTCTGGGGAAAAGACTAACACAAGCTAAATGCCATTATAGTCGCTACAATGCTACTTGAGTCTGGGGAAAAGACTAACACAAGCTAAATGCCATTACAGCCACTACAATGCTACTTGAGTCTGGGGAAAAGACTAACACAAGCTAAATGCCATTACAGTCGCTACAATGCTACTTGAGTCTGGGGAAAAGACTAACACAAGCTAAATGCCATTTACTTGAGTCTGGGGAAAAGAATAACACAAGCTAAATGCCTTTACTGTCGCTACAATGCTACTTGAGTCTGGGGAAAAGACTAAACACACTAGCCACAGTGTAGGACAGATACAACATGAATATATGACAGATATGGTATGATATATCTTGTGATTGTTAACGTTAGAAACTCATGTGCAATTTACTGTTCAATTCTGTTTACAACATGGAGCGATAAGGCAGTCAGTTTACGTGTGACATGACTAAAGAGGGCAAGCTGGCCAAGTTGGCCATGACGTGTGCTTAATTGTTCGAAGGGAATTCGCAGCCCACTCTGCAGGGCATCACAGCCAATTGCTGCGGTTAAGATTGAGGCCTGTGGGCTTACCCCCAACCATACATGACTCATAAGGTTGGACTACTGTGCTCTCTCTAAGGAGAAAAAATGTTACATGATGCTTACCTTAATAATAACATCTTTCTTTGTTCACTTCCCATATTGAGGTGGGTTAACTGAGGATCCTGCGACCAACCAGTTCTCTGACACATCTCATGATCTCATTATCAGTTGTTCTCTCCCCTCACTGCAAACACAGAAAAATCAATATAATAATTCCCTTAGAATAGCATAAGAAAGTCAAGAATAAGTTGTTCTGGTGTGTAAGTGAGTTATTTAACAGCCATTGAGGCTCAACTTGTAACAACACATTTACAACCATGTGAGCTTCCATGTACATGCAGTCTGTAGCAAGATAAAGACTATATAAAGTCACGGCGCAAGTTTAAAGTTTACAAAAAAGGAAAAAGATAGTTAATAAAAAGCTGACAAAAGCAGGGAGGGGTCTGGATGGACCCCCCTGGATCTGCGCCCGGTTTACAAAGAACACGCGGAATGTTAAACTACAGCCATACATGTATTAGTGCTACCCAAAAGCCCAACAACTTTCCACATTTTTTCAAAATCTCGCTGAACATTAGCCACACATGTAAGGCCGTATCCGAATTGGCGGCTACAGCTACGGCTACTACTGATGCCAAGGGTGTTGCTAAGGTCATCCTATGCTTCAATGCATGATGACATGGTGATCCAGCCATACATGTACAATGTAGCCGTAGCCGCCATTTTAGAAACGGCCTAAAGTTCCAAAACCATTATAAAAAACTCAACTGTCACAATCGTCAATACCTTTTTTAAAACAACTGATGTGTACATGAACAATAACCTAATGTTTTGACTGACGGCTATTTTATACGAACGTGTTTAGTGACTTGTAAAGCTTCCATTCTGAAGTGAAATGACAAGTGAACAAAATTCTTCTTCAATCTCCCCTACATGTATCAAAGATTTTTATTTAATCGCGGGGAGATGTTTCAATAGCGACAGCCACTTTGTTATGCAGGAAGTCAACCCTGAGGAGACACTTGAAAAAATGAAAAAAAGGGGTGTTTAAAGGCCAAAATTTTAGCCACAATGTTCATTTAATCATTTCATAATTGTGGCGAGGACAAAATGTTATTTCTCCAATCTCCAGACTAAATTTTTGAGTAATTTTATGGAGTCTACAACTACAATTCAACATTGCACGTTCTATTGGCAACATGACTGTATGCATGCAAAAGCTGACACAGAAGTATGCCCTTCAGGCCTGATGCTTAAAGGGCACTTAGGCAATTTACCTCTAAGAGGAAATTGTAAGTTTCTAATCGGAACATTTCCAGGGGCACCAAGGCAATTACCAGGGGCATGGAGGCAATCGCTTCCATAGCCTTCGTGAAGCATCAGGTCTGGACCTGTCTTCTGTGCCTGATACAGTCAGCAGGCATGGAAGTGATGACACCAGTTTTCCGAACAGCAGCTTGCATGATTAGAGTCATAACAAGAGAATAAGATGTCATATTTTATGGTGATGAGAGTGTACCAACTGTTTCGAATGTGGTTTTAACAGCGTCTCAAATGTGTAAGGCTACAAGTTTTGGCTTACTGTCACTTTTCAATAAATGGAGATTCATGATAACACGATGACAAAATATGCAACTTTCTAACTTCATGTTAAAAACTTCAGAGATGATTTTCACTAGGCAGAGTGTGCACTGGAAATCAAACATCTTTTGATGGACATATGTACAGCATGTGAACATTATACACTGGAATTTTTTGAAGACTTTAGGCCTACATGCAACTGATTACATAGACATAGAAATGTGTGGAAATATTTTGAAGCCTTTAATTGTCTTTATTGTCATGTGAAATGAACTGAATGGTTGTCCGCATGGCATGTAAAAAAAGTTAAACGAAATAAAAAATGAGAAGATATTGATTCAACAATGTCCAATGATTTTATGCCCAAGGTGTTGATTCAGTTTCCTAACAGAGGTGTCCGGTGGCAGATTTTAATAAGCTGACATGTTAGGCACCCATGCATGTGTCGTCTGCATGTATCAATGGCCGTGTGATTTATCCTCCGACCAATGATGTAGTTGGCGTCGAATGCATCATTTGCATAAAAGCATGCAGTTTGAGCTTGGGCAAAAAAAGCCGCCTTCTTCATTACAAAAGTGTTTTATAAAAAGCAACAAAGGATTTTGTCAAGTATCAATGATGACTGAGGTGCCATTAAAATGCAAAATGTTCCAAAATTAAGGCAATTAAAAAACAGCATCTTTTGAATGTAAAGGGGAAAATAAAGGAATCAGCAGCAAGCGGCGTGGTGTAAAACAGTGCGCTGCAGCATTATGAAAAAGACCAAATTTCGTATTACAGCCATTTCAGAGAATCAAATCAGTGCTCGTGTACACATGCGCATCAATGGCGTCGACAATGTTTAATTGCAAGCTCTGAGATTTTTTCATAAAATCACACCAAAACGAGCTCGCACATTTTTAATGTGCTCTCCACAAATGAGCTACGGTAAGTGACAACTAAACAATCTTGGCATAAAACTGTGGGTTTCTATTCAAAAAAATATTTCACCTCCTGAAGGTACTTGAGCATAGGGTCAATAAGCCGAGGTAGTCCAGCATGGCACTAACTATGGAGCAACGCCAAAGTGGCTCTGCAGAGTTGTACTCGACATGACTTGATGAACACAAACATGACCAAGTCCAAGGGCAAAAAAAATCGGCATAAAAATACTATCATGACTATATACTGTGATAATCACACTTCACAGCTCTTCTTGGTTACATCCCTTACCCTTACTCCTGGAACTATGAGGTTCGTTTCACTATCGTCTCCACGAACCTCATAGGTGATCATGCACACAACACAAACGATTCGTTTTGCAATTTCGATTTGCATTCAAATCTCTTTTTTTTAAAATCAAGTCTCGCCAAAATTAGGCTCTATGTGGAACTCTCATTGAGCTTGAGGATGGTCCAGAAAATCCAACTTTGTGCGACAAGCTGGCGACAAGGGCGTTTATGTTAGAACAAACTTTGCTTACTGTCTCGTATTACAGCGGTCTGCAAACTTTCTTGAGCTGTGCACTGTCAAATGTTTTTCCTAAAGGCTGCTTGCTACGTTTGCAAAAAGTGTACAGACTGGTACCCTGTGCGAGCTGCGTTGTTCCCTGACGCTTGGGCATGTTTTGTACACAAATCACGGATCGCCGCTCTAATTGTTGTAACAGTCAAACGGTGTGGATGGGACCTGAATTTTACGGTTAGAATTTATAATTTTTTAACAATTTTGAGTTTGCGGAGTGGATTTTCTGGACCATCCTCAAGCTCAATGAGAGTTCAAAGAACACATAGAGCCTAATTTTGGCGAGATTTGATTTAAAAAAAGAGAGATTTGAATGCAAATCGAAATGGCAAAACAAATCGTTTGTGTTGTGTGCATGATCACCTAGTATGAGGTTCGTGGAGACGATAGCGAAACGAACCTCATAGTTCTAGGAGTACCTTACCCTACTAAGACGTACGACCGGCAGGAGGATTGAATTTGATGGTTACGAATTATAATTATCAATCATGATTGTTGCAAGTTTGCAAAAAGCACACTTTAATTCTTGGAAAATCTACAGTCACTCGACTGGGCTACATCAAGGGCTCAACAAAAAATCCTACCTCCATGAAAGAACTGAACCTACTTTTGCATAGGACTGACATGACTGAGGTTCACTTTAATTCACCCCCCCCAAAAAAAAAAGAAGAAAAAAAGAAGAAGAAATAGGTACACATTTTGGTTATCCAATCCAATTGTCAATCTTGTGTATTAATGTATACATTTTAAAACGGTATGTTTTATTCTTATAGTTGTATCCTCCCGTGTCCGGTTTTCGATGTACTATGCCTTTTTCTTTGAATTGAAAAAAAAATAATGATGCCATATATCAACTGATGCCCTAATTACCTTCCTTTGTTTATAAGAAGTATGTAAAAATATATTAAAACTTGATAGACATTGAAACTTTCACACCACGCACCGATCTTCGATGACTTCAATAGCGTCCCCGTGTTTTGAGTTTGACCTGTTTTCGAGGCAAACAAGAAAGTATGGTGTCCTGGTGAAGCCATACGCAGAAGAAACATATGCAGTGACTTCAAGTGTTCTGTGAGACGTTGTGTATGACTCTATAGCCAGCAGTTGTCTTCATTTTATTCAAAATATTTTTTATTTAATTTTAAAAATTACGATGGTAATTTGCAAAAACTTAAAAAAAAAAAAATTAAAAAAAAGTGTCAATAAGTCTTGGCTTTCAAATCTGATTTTTTAAAAAGTTTTGAATCTTTTTATGTTTCTTAACATTTATAATAAAGCATATCAATAAACAGTGATATTTGAATCACCAAGCCAATGTTTAAATTTTAATGTTATTAATAATAAATGATATGAGGGTTTAAAAAAAAATTCTCCAGACTGTTAGAAAATGATATAAGGCACATGGCTTCTTTAAGCCTCTGTATTTTTTTCCCCAGAATGCTCAGCAGAATTTTAAGTCACATGTTATCATCGTGAATTGTGAATTGAAAAATTGTTCGATGAAACTTTTTCGGCGGGCAAATTTTTTTTTATGGCCCCGACAGTATGACATATTTTTGTACCTTGTAGAAATGCCTAAAATACCACAAATTTTTGTAATATCCTCCCGTGTCCGGTTTTCGATGTACTATGCCTTTTTCTTTGAATTAAAAAAAAATAATGATGCCATATATCAACTGATGCCCTAATTACCTTCCTTTGTTTATAAGAAGTATGTAAAAATATATTAAAACTTGATAGACATTGAAACTTTCACACCACGCACCGATCTTCGATGACTTCAATAGCGTCCCGTGTTTTGAGTTTGACCTGTTTTCGAGGCAAACAAGAAAGTATGGTGTCCTGGTGAAGCCATACGCAGAAGAAACATCTGCAGTGACTTCAAGTGTTCTGTGAGACGTTGTGTATGACTCTATAGCCAGCAGTTGTCTTCATTTTATTCAAAATATTTTTTATTTAATTTTAAAAATTACGATGGTAATTTGCAAAAAAAAAAAAAAAAAAGTGTCAATAAGTCTTGGCTTTCAAATCTGATTTTTAAAAAAGTTTTGAATCTTTTTATGTTTCTTAACATTTATAATAAAGCATATCAATAAACAGTGATATTTGAATCACCAAGCCAATGTTTAAATTTTAATGTTATTAATAATAAATGATATGTGGGTTTAAAAACAAATTCTCCAGACTGTTACAAAATGATTTAAGGCACATGGCTTCTTTAAGCCTCTGTATTTTTTTCCCCAGAATGCTCAGCAGAATTTTAAGTCATAGGATTTTATCATCGTGAATTGTGAATTGAAAAATTGTTCGATGAAACTTTTTCGGCGGGCAATTTTTTTTTTATGGCCCCGACAGTATGACATATTTGTGTACCTTGTAGAAATGCCTAAAATACCACAAATTTTTGCAATACAAGTGCAACTTGCCAGTGGAGCCTCACATACTTCTAAGTTTTGGTCAAAGGAGAGGAGACTCTTTGCTTGGCAAGTCAAACCACAAAAATTTAATCTAGGGACTGTTTACATCGCGCGCAGAGAGGTAAAAGATTTGCATCGATTTCAGGGACGCCCTGAAAACAGGACCTCCTACGAAGTGCAACTTGCCAGTGGAGCCTCACATAATTCTAAGTTTTGGTCAAAGGACTGAGAGGAGACTCTTTGCTTGGCAAGTCAAACCACAAAAATTGTATCTAGGGACTGTTTACATCGCACGCAGAGAGGTAAAAGATTTGCATCGATTTCAGGGACGCCCTCAAAACAGGACCTCCTACGATATATGTTTTGCGTTTTTTTTTTCTGTCTTCAAAACAACTGTGGGCGAGCTGGGCATGCTGGGTAGTCTTCCCCATCCCCACAACAAAGCCAGGCACGTGTTTTCGAATTCACCGCTAAATCGAACATACAAGAGAAGCCTCACGTTTGCTTCATTTTTACCATTTTTAAAACTTCATTTTCACCATTGGAGGTCTCCTAAGCATGCTTTAAGTAATAATCAACTCACCTAGCTTCTTCTGTGGTTGTTTTGTCGTCCGAATTTTGTATAAAATGTGGAATATCTGCAGAGAAAACACGAAGTCCAGCAACGTTCCCATGTCAGCCATTTTGTCCTGTAGGCGCAGGTCGTGTGCGCAGCATGCGCGCCGCGCCGCTGAATTTGCATATCATAGTTTTTCTCAGTCTGTGGAGGAGGGTTTAGGCCCATGTAAAATAAATAACGTACATAAATTAGCTAAAATTACTATTAAAGTCAGTGTTTCGAAGAAGAATTTCGATTGTTTTTGGTGAATAGCTTTATGAGAAGTTTTGCGTTTCCCATCTCTTATTAACACCCCTTTTGAAGAATGGAGCATGCCAGTCTTTCCCGATCAGATAGCAAACAAATAAAACCACCAGGGTAAGATAATTAATAATAAGTACTTGAAAGTCATTTGAGTGAAATAAATCTTTTAACAGCTTCTTATTTATCAATATCTAGCTCAAGCTAAACAATTTAGCAAACTCAAGTACCCACCTTTTTTTTGGGGGGGGGGGGGGTAAGCATTGAAGAGGGTGAGATTACATGATTTCCTTGATATATTAACAAAACTTTGTTTTTATTAAGTTTCTTTGGTTTACAAGATCTTAACCAAAACATAAACACTCACTGAGCTGAATGTTTAAAGAAAAAAAATACAAAATCCAAAGTCCACGCAAATGAAATTAACAGTATTAAAATAATCTTTATGCCCATGCCCTTTCATGGATTTTTTTTAAGTGCACTTTTTTTTTGTAGATTATCAATGTAAAAACACATAAATTGTGTGAATACTTTGAAAGGCGTTCTTGTGATGGCATTGTTTTTGTCTTGTATTTAAAAACATCAACATGAAATGAATTAAATCTACTATTAATTGCTGAAGATCAAACAAATTTTGATCAGAAAAACAGGGCCCAATTTTATAGAGTTGCTTCAGAAGAACGTGCTACTTTGGGCTAAGCAAAATTAGCAGTAAACCACATACATATGACATATATTTTTGTCGGAGACCCTTTACTGGTAAGCAGAAATTGTTTTCAGCTCAGCTTAATTTTGAAATTAGGCCCAGGTGGCAAGCTAAAATGTCATTTCACATCTACAGTATCATCCAAACTTGTCACTTGCTAACTTTTTCTTTTAAGGTAAACACAACTTGTTCTGCTATGAAGCAAATTTGGCCCTGTGCCCAATTGCTTATTAAATCAGCAATAATTTTGCTTATCGATATTTTGTTTAAAACAAAACTATGCAGGAAACCAGTCAAATACAGTATGTGTGATATATTATTTCGGTAGCCTTATTCTAGTAAGCAAAATTGTTTTGTGCTTAAGCAGCTCTATGAAATTGGGCCATAGTAGGATAGAGTCAAATACATCCCATAAAGTCCATCAGGGGCCAAATTCATATAGAGCTGCTTAATCAAAAAAATGGCTTAACAGTTCTCTGCTTAGCAAACTAAGCACGATGTCACAGATGGTACATGGTATTTTGGCTGGTAACCTTATTCTGGTAAGCAAAAATATTGTTGTGCTTAGCTACTTTTAGTGCTTAAGCAGCTCTATGGAAATGGTTAAATGACACTGATACTTTTTCTGAAAGGATTCTCCTTCATTTTCTTAATACATCCCAATTTAACAAATATATAGAAACAATATAATAAAACTGTCATTGCAGAATCTTCCTCTATCACTATCAGAAAAAAAAAAACAATACATAAAAACCCCCCAAAATATATTCAATATACATCAGATAATTAGAGCACGAAATCAAGTTGTGTTAAAAAGTCAGAGATGTGAAGAGACAACAGTAAAATCTCACAAGTTACAATTTACCAAAAAATATAGTAAGAAATTAAAGGAATGTAAAAATTCTCAAATTTGTACACTTGTCTTGTTGTATTTCAGGGACTTTCTGTGGTACTTTACAGTTGTTGAAATCAAAATAATAAACATATTTCAAGAACAAAAAAAAAATGATCTGGCAATTTAGAAAAGAATCCAAAAATACTTGGGAAAATACAAAACTATGTCTTAATCAACACTACCACTCTTTAGAAATCCTAGTGTAAAAACCCCAAAAAACAAACAAAATAGAAAAAGGAGAAAACAAAAATAGAACCCTCCAAAGCTTCCTGATGCCCTTTCAGCCTGCAGAGATATAGTTTAACAAATATTTCAGCTTACTTTGTGTGACCTGTGTACTGATTCTCAAAGGTATACAACTTTAAAAATGACAGAAATTGACAAATAATGTGACTGAGTTGTTTCTAGCAGGGCCCAATTTCATAGAGCTGCTTAAGCACAAAAAGTATCTAAGCACACAAAAGTATGCTTACCAGAATAAGGTTACCAGCCGTCATGTATGTCACATGTACAATTGTGTGACTGGTATCCTGCTAATTTCTGCTCAGCAGACAAATGTTAAGCAACATTTTCTGCTTAAGCAGCTCAATGAAATTAGGCCCTGATGCAAATGTGATCTTTTTGTCATCAAAACAATTGCAAAATGAAGTTACTTTAACTTTCATAATGTATTCGTTGACATTATATTAAAAAATACATGGCATAAAATATTGCTTAACATAACATGTGAGGTACATAAAATATTTGCTATAAACTGTACTAAAATATATACAAATATATAAGCTACTCATATTATAAAACTAGTAATTATTAATACCCACAAAACTGGGAAAGGAAAACTAAATAAAATATTCAACAATTTAAAGAATTGTGCAAAGTATATGGAGAACAGTTTAAGGTAAGATACACTTGTTTACGGAAGAGCATATTCGTTAACTAGATTGCAATTAACTACTCATGTAGGTAACCGGAGGAAAGTTTATCCTTGTTGTTAAACATCAAAAAGAAAAGCAACGGATATAAGTTTGTGCACTTTCATAATGAGCTTATTTTGGTTTTGCAAATTAAGGACTTTTTTAGGTGGTAGTATTTCAGGTGGAAATATTTCATTTGCTTATCAAAAAGAACCTTCAGTTCAAATCAACAGTTCATAAGTTTTTTTAATCGTATAATGTTAGTATTGACCCGTTTTAAGTTGCGCAGTGCGCTTACACACGCCTATCCTGGGGCCAATTTCATAGCGCTGCTAAACCGTAAGCAGCTCTATGAAATTGGGACCTGGTCCGCCATTTTGGGAGTCAAAATGTACACATACGAATTGACTCCCAAAATGGCAGATGGAAGATATGCATTATGTAAAGGTGCGTTCCGATCAGAGAAAAAATAACATGATGGACCCTCAACACATTTGAAATTTGTAATGCCCTCACCTCAAATTCATGGTTCTGACAACTGAACAAATACATACTTTCGACCATCTGAAAATATAACGGATATATCGAAACTAAATACAAACAAGCACACCTTAACTTCTGTAATTATTTCAATACCTCAAGTTGGGTTGTCCGTTTTGTAGCCTCTATTTTTATTTAACTAGAAATCCAAAAATATACCTCTGCAAAAGAAATGATTTGTCTTTATTTGTTATATACCTAATCCTTCTTTGCACATAATACAGATATGTGGATGGAAAAGTGGAAATAACAACATATTTAAAAAATCCATGAACCGACCTTCCCATGGTTACAATTATAATCCAAAATGAACATTTTTGCAGAGAAAAAAAAGCAATAATTTTACAGAAAAAGAAGGAAACGAAATGAAACAAAGAAAAGCCAATAATTGAATCTTTGAACTTTCTGTTCCCTCGTCAAAATCAAAGTAAGTCTTTTTAAAAGAACCTTTACTGACTATTTCAGTAGTTTTTGTTATTAACATAGCAGATGTGCAACATGGTAATTGCAAACAAATAGGAAATGGCCAGCCACACTTAACTTTGTGCAGTGTTCTCGGATTTCTGTGGCACTATTATTTAAGAAGAAAAAAAAGGATCAGCTGAAAAGTTGTGTGCCTGCTCTTGACAAACAAAGGATGTATCCAATTTGGCGGCTACAGCTACAGCTACAGCTACGACTGTTGCTAAGGGTGTTGCTAAGGACGTCCTATTCTTCAACGCATGATGATGCAGAAATATAGCCGTAGCCGTAGCTGTAGCTGCCAATTCGGACATGGCCGGGTGCTGCTAAAGACGTCCTATACTTCAATGCATACTGACATGGCCATCTAGCTGTAGCACGCATGATATCTGACCCCAAACCCCCGACCCTCAACCCCTGACCTTCAAGGGCTGACCTGTAAGTACAAATGGTATAGGCTTTTATAGATTTTCAGGCTAAGTAAAAACAATTTTGCTGATTTTTCTGAAGGCAAAAAAAAAAAAAAAAATCATACTTAAGTACGAAGAATATCACGCCTCCTGTAGCCGTATCCTCCAATTCGCACACGGCCTTACCCCAAAAAATATATTCAATAGCTTTTTGATAATCATAATATATCTTTTTTTTTTACTTGTCTTTTTAACTTCTTCTGAAAGCAACTTTGTCAAAAGTTTTTATAGCAATAAGACGCAGACATGTTTTCTTCAAATTAAAATTCAGGCGACGGACTTGCTCATTGAAATTAAACAAACCAATACAAAAAATTACAAAAAAGTTATGTGATACAAACAAATACGCTGTGACATTCAGGGAAAACTAAACGAGAAAAAACACACTACTCAAGTATTAAATTCTTTTGTTTACCTTTAAGCTGCCTTTTCGATATAAAACCAACAGTGACAACCAAGAATAATACTAAATTGATGAGCTCAAATGCTGGTCTTTGCTAAAGATTGTTGAACATATCTGTCAAACTACAGTAAAACCAAGAAATGAACAATAAGAGAGTCTTTCTTTACACTCCCGTTACTAGTGGTAACCAATGGTGAACATGACAGAACATAAATCACATTAAAGAGTACTATGTGCTCTTTCCAATGGTACATAGTTTGTTTGGAATGTGTTTATTTGCAAGGCAGTAAAATAACGAATGATTATTGTAATGCAGCGACGATCACGATATGGGCTTCAGGCAGGAACAGTGTTGATGTACTGTGACCAGGAAGGTAGATATGGGGCGCTACGTGGGCTTATAGTCAGGACCCGTGTTTATGTAATGTGACCAGTCAGGCATTTATGGGTTATTTTGAGATTGACACTTCTACTTTGTAGATTGTGACGATGTCGTGCAGTGACACGGTTTCCGTCTCTCTTCAGGTAAGGCCAGCGGCTTTGGCCATTGTGTAGAAGACACCTTCACGGTTGAGGAGTCGAGCGGGTGTGTCAAACTCGGCTATCTGTCCGGCATCCAGCACCAATATTCTACACAAAGAAAACAGTTGAAAAAAGAAGAAGATGTTTCTTTAAGGAAGGGGATTTTAAAGGAGCAGATTGTTTATCCCAGTGTATTTTCCTCCCAATAAAGTAAGTCTAATCTTGATTGAATCCAGGTTAACATGTAATCTCAAATCATAGCACCCCCCCAAAAAAAAAACCCCAAAGGAGTTACTGCTTCTCCTCTTCAAGAGATTATCCTTTTTATATATTTGTGATAATGAAACCAAGGATGCCTCATAAGTGAACTTAATCACTGCTGCTCGCAAGCCGGAGGAAACCTGTTAACAAGGGTGCTTGCTATGTGAACCAGAAACACCGGGGTTAACCCCTACTCTTCCACGATAAGTGTTCTGGGTTCTTTTACGTGCACTGACAATCCTAGTACACAGGACCTACAGCTTAATGTCCCATCCGAAGGACAAAGCAAATATGGTAACGTAGTTTGCTCAAGGACACAAGTGCCATGACCGGGACTCGAACCCACACTCTGCTGATCATAAACACAAGAGCTTGGGTCTGTTGCTCTTAACCGCTCGGCCACACTTTAGGATAAGGGTACAGAATAAGCCATTTCTACCTAAGGTATTCTTCTTCATTCAGATCAAAACATGTCTTGAGCTGTTCGCTTTGGGATTAAAACTCCCTTTCCTGATACTCATTCAGGATTATTTTCAGTCAAAAAGCAGCTTCTTTTCTCTAGCCATTTTGTTTTGTCAATGAAACTCTGTTTGGACATCCATATATAGGCGTTTTCTCATTGACATCTGCGATTGTTATGGCTCAATTTTGTTCACTGGTCGTGTTTCCAAAGCACAATCAGGCCATTGCAAAGGGGAAGCCATTATGTAACTGCCAAGCCAAGACTACTTCCAAAAGAGATTTATATATGGTTGTACCTGCAAGCTTTACTAGTAACAGTTACTTCTTACTCTGGACGCTGTCCGCATCTTAGCCTTATGACAGCGATGCTAGGTGACAAGAGGCTAGTTCGAATTCTTGGTATTTGGGAAACAGATACCACCAACCATTCTTGTAGGTCTCGAGACCTGGTCTCGGTCTCAAGACCATCTCAAGACCTTGTCTAAGACCGGTCTCAAGTCTTGTCTTGGTCTCGGCCTGCAAAACTCTCGGCCTTGGAATGGCTGGTCTCGGTCTGGGCAGAACAGGTCTTGGTCTTGGTCTCGGTATCAGACTTCCAAGTCTCGACTACAACACTGCCACCAACAGTCCCAAACTTTTAAATGAAACATGCTTTAACTTAAAATTTCTCAGCACTTTAAAGAGAATTGTAGTTACCTGGAGCTGTCCATGATGGTGTTGAGTCTATGTGCAATGGTGATGACGGTGCAATCTTCAAACTCAGTACGGATCGTGGCTTGGATCAGGTCATCCGTCTCTAGATCCACTGCAGCTGTGGCTTCATCCAAGACTAGAATCTTGGATTTACGGAGCAGAGCACGAGCCAGACAGATCAACTGACGCTGACCAAGACTACAAACATGATCAACCAAACAACAAGTATAAATACATGAATCTGCCAACTATGAGGTACTGACCAATCAGCTTCAAGCATTTCAATTCACTGACCAATCAAATTTGGATTTCTCACCTTAGATTTTCTCCTCCTTCGGTGCAGTCGTACTCAAGTTTTTCTGTCAATTGCGAAACATACAAGTACAGGTGGGAGTGTCGCAGGGCATCCCATAATGCATCATCGGAATACTGGTTGAAGGGGTCAAGGTTCATGCGCAAGGTACCAGCAAACAACACTGGGTCCTGTAGGAGTAACAAAGTGTAAATCATAGAAGCGAGCCAATACTCATTTTAAAGATATTTTTCAGGGTGAAGTAAAGAGCAACTTTTTGCTCATCCCTTTGGATTATTAATTGAAGTTGGTATCCCTACAAAAAAACCTCATTACATTTTCCACAGTTGGGCTATCTCCGAATTGGCAGATACAGCTACGATTAATGACTGTTGCTTAAGGTGTTGCTAGGGATGTTTTATACCTCAACACATGATGATGCGGATGACTCTGCTCATCTTCAGGAGTCTACTGTGGCGTGTCGTGGCTGAGCGGATAAGAGCAACGGACTCAAGCTCTGGTGTTTCTGATCATCAGAGTGTGGGTTCGAGTCCCGGTCATGACATGTGTGTCCTTAAGCAAGACACTTAATCATTATTGCTGTGTCCTTCGGATGGGACGTTAAAGCCGTTGGTCCCGTGTGTTGTGTAATGCACGTAAAAGAAACCAGTGCACTTATCGTTAAGAGAAGGGGTTTGCCCCGGTGTTCCTGGTCTGATCGGCAGCATACTGCGGCACAGCACCTTGTAAACCATTATATGGTGCTATAAATGAATAGATCTCATACTGCGAAATGTAGTTCCACATACCTTGCAGGAAAAAATACTGAGCGCTTTGATACGCCCATTTGGTGTGATAAAGCGCTATATAAGAACCAAGTATTATTATTATTATTACTGTTCGAGACGTCTAGACCACATCGGCTCTTTCCAGAGCCAACACTCTTCCCAAAAGAGTTTTACACATGGTTGTACCGGCAAGTTTACTAGTTATAGTTACTTCTTATTTTCAACACCATGCAAAGCTTCAAACATCACTTGTCTTAAAAACAATGTTATCTCACCTGAGGAATGATAGTGATGCGTGATCTAAGATCTTGGAGTCCGATGGTAGAGATATCCACATCATCAATCTTGATGGATCCTCCAGCCGCCTCCAAGATGCGAAATAGAGAGAGGGTCAGAGAAGACTTGCCAGCACCAGTCCGACCAACAATGCCGATCTTGAAAGATCACACAGAAACCAGCAACAATCAATGAAAATTCTTACTTCTTAAAGGCACTGAACACGTTTGGAAATTGTCAAAGACCAGTGTTCTCACTTGGTGTATCCAAACATATGCATAAAATAACAAGCCTGTGAAAATTTGGGCTCAATTGGTCATCGAATTTGCAAGAAAATGATGAAAGAAAAAACACCCTTGTTGTACAAATTTGTGTGCTTTCAGATAGGAATAAAAACTTCTTGCAAGAAGTTTTTATTATTTTAGTGAGAAATTACCTCTTTCTCAAAAACTACGTTACTTCAGAGGGAGTCGTTTCCTACAATGTTTTATACTATCAACAGCTCTCCATTGCTTGTTACCAAGTAAGTTTTTATGCTAATATTTGTTTTGAGTCATTACCAAACGTGTAAGATACCTTTAAGACTATGTCACAAAGGGCAATTGTTTCAGCCAACTTGGAGGCAACCAACTGCACTGTGTTCACAAGAAACACTTCGGCAGCACAAGAGACATTCTTCTAGCTGTAACCCACTATCCCCAAGAAAATAATGAGAAAACTGAAATGTGAATGAATTTTTTTAGTCGAGATTGCCTGGAACTGGTTGCCTGTAAACTGCCTCGTGTGACATGGCCTTTAAGAACAAACCGTCGTACCAGTGCAAGAGGGTCATGTGATGAATTACAACCTTGTTGCAAACACAAATTTTCACAGTGCAAGAAGTTTGTATCTTTGTTTAAAACTCCCAGATGCAAGCACGAAACCAATGCAGTGAGAACTGAGTTATGACCTTTCTGCACTGATGTTACAAAACATACAGTTGCATTTATGAAAAGCTAGTATTAACATTACAAACCACCCAAATCTTTGATTTGGCACTTCAAATTCTAATTTTGGTTCTACAAGTGCATGCAAGTATAAACTAGCCCACATGATTCACATTATTACCACAGAATTCAAAGGTTTCTGTAAATTTGTTCAAGTTTTCTCTGTAAATTCCAGTGCCAAAGATCACTATGTTCGTTGGCTTTACTTCACTGAGTCATGGTTTCATTTCTAAAGCGAAATCCGACCTTTAGTTTTAAAAACATTTTTCACCAACATAGTACCATAAGAATGGAGGTACGCTGTGATCAACTGGTTAAGCATCTGAATGACATTGGAACCTGCAATACACACCACAAGCTCTTTTCAGGCATGATATTTAGTCCTTAGAAAAAAGGAAGAATATTTTATCGAGTACAAGGACTGACCTACATGAACACATGGTGTAGGCTCTAAAAGACATTTCAGAGCTATTTAACCAACCATTTTCGGAAAACAGACTTAAAGGAACGTTACAGAACTGGTAATTAAAACTTTCTTTAAGATCACAGATTTACATAAAACTTACACGATCTAATGATGATGATAGTAGAAAACATCCCTAGAAATATTTCTGTCTGAAATGCCATATTTGATGAGAAATACATAAAATTAATTTCCGATTGGAGTTTATCGCTCATGAGCGTTTTATTCATGCATTGTATAACACATGCAAATGTGTAATTGGTTTTTCACTATTTTCTTGTGACCCAGATGGCCGATCGATCTCAAACTTCTACAGGTTTGTCAGTTTATGTAAATTGTGGATTATATAAAGTGCTTACACTGCCAGCAACTGTTTTGTTAGCAAAAACCAATTCTGTAATGTTCCTTTAAGTAGGAAGAATATCATGCCTGTCTTTTAAAACTCAAGACCTTTTCACAAGAGGGAAATAAGCATAGGGTCCATGGTCCTAAGAACACAACGTTGTCAAGTCCACAAAATGTACCTCTGCTCTGCACAAGCACAGGTCCCTAGTCTTTTTCTGAGTACAATCAAGACCAGCGAAAAAACCCCACAATATTGTGAAAATTCACCACGATCGTGTGTGCATGCTGTGTAAATGAACACCAACACGCACACAGACCAAGTACCATAGTTTAACTAGAGCTACCACGCATGCGTGCAAGATGAATGGTAATCAACACAGCAATAGCGATTACATGCAAGCTGCGCGGATACCAGTGAGACGGACGATCAACAATGTTGACCTTTGACACCCCAAAAGATGAAGGATCTGTGACACATGACGTTGGTTTCTGCGCCGTGTGAAAGGTCGTGTTTGAGTTTGAGTTTGACCAGCGTCCGTGGTCAAAACAACTGGCGCCCGAGTCCAAGGACCCTAGTTTGCCTTTGTCGTGTGAAAAGGGCTTTTGCAGTGTTCTCCCTTAACAGTGTTCCGCTGGCAAAATGCCAGTTAAAACATCCGAGGACCAGCCAGAATTCTGTCCAACTAGTCCTACTGGCTAGTTTATTGCTGAAGTCCCATCGCTACATGTAAACCACTTCATATTTAGTTAAGTTACAAGTCCCATACTAATGACAATCTTGAAAGAAAACCTGAAAATATGGACCAGTGAAAAAGCTGAAGGACTAGTGAAATGACAAGCTAACTGGTCCTGCTGGCTAGTCACTGAAAAAGTTAAGAGCAAACCCTGTTTTGACGACATACGTATACCAACCTTTTCCTTTGGTTTGAAGTTACAAGAGATTCCCTTGAGTACGAGATCCAATCCATCTCGATAGCGAACACAATACTCATTTATCACAACTTCTCCTCTTGGTGGCCAAGCCTTGTCAGGTCTGCTATCAGGAATAATGGCTGCAGCCTAAAGATAAGGGAAAGCATAATGTTTTGTCATTAAAATTAAAAACAAATCAAAGTAACCACTGCTGGCTGCTTAAAGGGTGTGTACAACATTGGTAAGAATGAAAATATAAAAGCTCACAGATTTGCACATAACTCACATGGTATAAAGATGGTCATAGTAGAAAACTTCCCTTGAAATAGTTTTGCTTGAAATGCCATAGTTTTTACGAAATTAGTAAAATAATAGTACTTATCCCGCAGGATAAATTCCGATGTTTGAAAAAAAAGTTAAAACACATAAGGTTTTTTTTCAATGTTTTCGCATGACTCCGAAGACCGATATAGCTGAAACTTTCACAGGTTTGTTATTTCATGTACATGTGTTCAGTCACATCGAGCTTGGATACAGGTCTTTGGCAATTACCAATGTTGTACAGACCCTTTAAACCCCATCAGGCCTGTAATTTCATCTTAGGACAAAACCATTTTCATTTTGTAAAGGGCACTTCCATTGGAAAACCATAAAATCTATGGGAAACTTTTGAAGGGGCACCAAGGCCAAGACCAGGGGCACCAAGGCCAAGACCAGGGCAACAGAGGCCATGGCCTCAGTGGCCTCTGTTTAATTCCAGGCCTGCCCCATAGACCATTCAGTTTCTTAATATCACCAAACAAGAACAGACTGTCACAAAGCTTGTTATTAAATTGGCTACCAAGCCTACCTATTAACCAATATGTAACAGACAGTCAGTGGGGTTGTGGTGAAGTTCATATCTGCAAATGAAATAAGCAACTTTAATTCATGGTTTCTCCATTTTCTGATGAAATTTTGTGTGGCATTTCTTTGCTGGTATGAACTTTATGAGTGCGCTTTTTAAATTGGCTACCAAAGCCTTCCTATTAACCAATATGTAACAGACAGTCAGTAGGATTGTGTTGAAGTTCATATCTGCAATTGAAATAAGCAACTGTAATTCACGGTTTCTCCATTTTCTGATGAAATATTTTGTGGCACTTCTTTGCTGGTATGAACTTTATGAGTGCGCTTTTTAAATTGGCTACCAAAGCCTACCTATTAACCAATATGTAACAGACAGTCAGTAGGATTGTGGTGAAGTTCATATCTGCAATTGAAATAAGCAACTGTAATTCACGGTTTCTCCATTTTCTGATGAAATATTTTGTGGCACTTCTTTGCTGGTATGAAATTTATGAGTGCGCTTTCAGAGTGAAACTAAATGCTTAGTTGTTTAATTACCAACTCAGTACTTTGTCTTTAAAAAGTATAGACAATATTTAGATTTTTACCCTTATGCCAATGTGGGAAATACACTCTATACTCAGTGCTTTTGGGCCCTGCGAAAAATAAAAAAAACTTTTAAACGAATTGAATACGTTTGGTAATTGGAACCCACTGTTTTTTTCAATCCTATATAGTTGTAGATATATACCATAAAACTAACCTGTGCAAATTTCATTTAACAAGGTGGTAGTGTTTTTTGAGATAATGCCGAAAATCTGGAGCGGTTATGTCCACGCAGGAAGAATAATCTGCAATTGGAATACACAATCTGAGAAACGTTACTGTCAGTAACACTTCTCAGATTCAAATGTTTAAATTCAACTCTTTTTTCCATAACCGCAGTACTTCAAAGTGAAAAGTTTCTCAAAATGCATTATACTATACAAAGCTGCTGTACTTCTTACCAAGTAAGTTTTTATTGACATTAATTTTCAGAGTCATTACCAAACGTATACAGACCCTTTAAAAGGAACTATTTCTAGCTGGAGCCATACCTCTGTCTTGATTTCTGTATACTCCTTGACTCTCTCCACAGCAACGATGTTTGTCTCCAACTCACACATCACATGGACCAACCATGTCAAAGCACCAGTTATCTATACAGCAAAATAAACAACTGGTAACATACGGGAGACATTGCAGATGCAATGTGGTACTGAAATAAATTTCCAGTCTCATTTAAAGAAACACAGACTAATGAAAGAAGATTGTTGGTGCAAGTGCTGCCGAGATTGGAACGGTTATGAGCTCGATATGGAAAGGTTTGCGGAAACACCATGTAATATCTCTAAATGAGTTGGGATGGTTCTGAAAAGAACCGTTGGTTTCAACTCGACGTTTCGATCAGTATGCTCTGATCGTCTTCTGGAGAAAGCTGGTGAAAGGTTATGAGAAAGCTGGTGAAAGTTTATGAGCTCATTGCACCAACAAGCCTGCAAAGCAATGTTCTGAAAATGCAACTACATCACATAGTTTAAGTGTCCTTTTGGCCAACTGGCAAGTGGCCCTCCAGCGGAGGGCAATAATGAATGACCAATGAGCAGTAGCCAGAAGACACCCCCAGGGATAATTGCTTTTATGAAAAGGAGTCAATGGTTCTTCAAAAGCAAAAATCACATTTGATTTTTCCCGTTTACTCTAGCTATTACAAACCCCTCTATAATGCATTAGATGGCTTTGACCAACTGGGCCCTTTTTCATAAAGCTGTTAAGCAGAAAATTCTGCCCAGCAAATTTGTTTGCTAAGAAAGAAATGAGTGGGGTACCAGTCACAACAATGGTAACTGTATGGTATTTTGGCTGGTAACCTATTTTTCTTAAGCAAGTCGCATGTAGAAATCTGTGACTGGTATCCTGCTTATTTTTGCTTAGCAGAAAGTTGCTAAGCATAATTCTCTGCTTGAGCAGCTCTATGAAATTGGGCCCAGGGCCACAGGTGAGCGCTCTATGCACTAGCCACCCATAGGCCTGTAAGTAGACATTTTCTGCTTACAGAGCTGCCCCTTAACACAGTTTCTATTTCATAAACACTGCTTACCGTACGCAAAGCAAAAGGCACTTTAATTTGCCTGCGCAGAAAAACTTGCTAAGCACAAAAAAATCTTGCTAACAGAAACTTGTTACCAGCCAAAGTCCCTTAAAGTTTACATTGTTGCAACTGGTGCCCCACTAGTTTTTTGCTTAGCAAAGGTATTTTCTAAGCAATATTTTCTGCTTAACAGCTTTTTGAATTTGGGCCTGATGCTTCGTTCTTGAAAGGGCAAGGGCACCAAGGAATTTTCTCCTTTGTCCCTCTATGTCAAATTCTATAGGAACATTTCAAAGGGCACCAAGGCAACGGCCAGGGGGCATGCAGGCAATTGCCTCTGTAAAGCATGCCTTCGGTTTTTGTAAGCCAATGAGAGATGCAACAATGCAAGTGTATTGTGAATGAACACACGTGTAAAACAGCTGAACATCATTTCAAGCTTTCTTATAGGTTTGTATACAAACATGGATGTACCCAATGGCTATAGTCAATAAATATAGCTCGATGAGTTTACACAAAATGAAAAAAATAAATAAATCAAGAAATAAGACTCTCACATCATTTGAGAAGGCGTTATAATAATATAATAATAATAATATGGATTTAATAATAATAATAATATGTGTTAAATTTGCATCGGGGATAAAGAATATTGTTATTTGGTTTTACCCGTACACCGATGTGTGTAAAGCACTGTATACTCAGTACTTTCCCCGAGTCCTGTGAAAAAAATCACAGGCATATTACTCGGGTGGGATTCAAACTCACGACTTTTGCCAATCTAGGAAAGTACTGAGTATACAGTGCTTTACACACATCGGTGTACGGGTAAAACCAAATAACAATATTCTTTATCCCCGATGCAAATTTAACATATATTAAATTGTCGCGGTCCCCGCTGCTAAAATATAGGATTCGAACTGCCTCTAGCTACCGGGCAATCTCGGTGGTCTAGTTGGTAAGACATCTGCTCTAGATTGGCAAAAGTCGTGGGTTCGAATCCCACCCGAGTAATATGCCTGTGATTTTTTTCACAGGACTCGGGGAAAGTACTGAGTATACAGTGCTTTACACACATCGGTGTACGGGTAAAACCAAATAACAATAATAATAATATGGATTTATAATGCGTACTTCTCCAGAAAACCGATAAAGGCGCCAACACAGAAAGAAAAGTATTATACAAAATGGATATTAGTTGTAGTTTAATTAAACCTATGTAAGTCTATGTAAACAAGTGTGACTTCAGTTCCCTCTTGAAATGTTGAAGTTGTCGATGGATGTTATTTTGCGAAGTGTGACAGGGAGCTTAAATTCCACAGGGCAGGAGCAGCTTTGGCAAAAGCACGGTCTCCGCATCAGATTGTTCTTGATCTTGGTTCAAACAAGCATTAGCGATAAGGTTCACATAAGAAACAAATGAAGCAAAACACCTTTTTTAAAAGTTAGTACATTTACCTGCAGAGCGTACGACAATGAAAGACCCACAAGGCCGGGGCTGAGGTAATTACGACCAATCACAGCGAAGAGGGCTGCAAACAGGACCAGAGTGTTGCCAAGGAACTCAAGACGTAGCGCCATCCATCTGTCCAGAAATTAATCATAAATAGAAATCGTTAGACTTCTAATATACCAACACAAGTTTAAATATCAAGTTATAAACCAGAAGGGAAACCTGACTGGGTAAACTTCATATAGTTTTGGGTTGAAAAAAGACACATTGACTAGAGTGGGATTTGAACCAACGACCTCCGGATTAACATGCCGGCGCTCTATGAACTGAGCTATCTAGCCCTATGTTGGTGGTCTCCCTAATTTGTTGATATCTTCGTTCAGGGGTGTACAGCCGTACAGCCTTTAACTGCTGTGTAGCCAGGGAGCACACCTAAGGTTACGATACAACCTGGGAAGTGGCAGCCAGGGAATCACCTTACCCGGATGCGACTTTTTAATTTCAAGTAATAAACCACAAGGGAAACTGACTGGGTAAATCGTAATTAATTTAGGGAAAAATTGACTGGGGTCGTTGGTTGAAATCCCGCTCTAGTCATTTTTCTTTGTTTAACCACAAATTATGAAAACTTACCCAGTTTCCCTTGTGGTTTATTACTTATTATTATTATTATTATATTACCTGTTTGATACGAGGTTTGGGTAGTAAGTCAACTGGTTGTTATCTATGAGCGTTTCATTCTGATGTATGAAGAACTCCGAGCGACGGTACGCACGAATGGAGCTGGTTCCGGCCACTGTCTCAGAGAAGTGGGAATAGATCGGTGATCTGGACACAGACTCTAACCTCTTCAGTTGGCGTGATGTGGCAATGTAGAATCTCTGTAGGAATATACAATGTTTGCACTGTTATCTATGTGAAATTATTATCATTAATTTGTGGTTCTGAAAACAAGGATGCCTCAAAAGCAAACTTAAATTGAGAAGCCAGAGGAAACCTGTAGACAAGAAAAAATAAATGAAATGAATGAATGAAGTACTCTATCTATTGGAAAATGAGTGCAACACAAAACTGTGATCTTGGAGCATAAAGGAAATTGTGTACTTACACAAGGCTTATAAAATAATAATAATAATAATTTGGGAGGCTAATCATCCTTCTCGCAGCTGAGAGGCTTAATTGCAAAGGACAGGGCTACAACAGGATAGAGCCACAAGCATGCAAGGGCGCATTTGGCAACCAGCAACATCGACCCATATAGATCAAAAGTGTTTGATTTTGCCGGAGGGAGGAAAATCGGAGGGCCCGGAGAAAAAACTGTGTTGCATAGGAGAGAACCAACGCACAACTCTACTCACATACGGCCTTAGCCGGGAATCGAACCATGGCCAAATTTCATAGAGCTGCTTAAGCACAAAAAGTAGCTAAGCACAACAAAATTATGCTTACCAGAATAAGGTTACCAGCCAAAGTACCATGTCGCATGTAGAAATCTGTGACTGGTATCCTGCTTATTTTTGCTTAGCAGAAAGTTGCTAAGCATAATTCTCTGCTTAAGCAGCTCTATGAAATTGAGAGGCGAAAGCATTATGCACAAGCCAACCATGCCAACCCAAAAGCACAGATTTTGGATCTACCACGGTTTCTAGCATGATGCGAAATCTTCTCACCTGTACAAGGTAATACACGATAGCCACTGGCAGTATGGCGGTCACAAAAGCAGGCGTACTGTACGTGATGATCACCAGCGTTGAGAGGATACGGATCACGGCCGCGATAAACGTCGCCAGACTGGTGGGGATGACATCATCGATCATGTAGGTGTCCTTGCTGAAGCGGTTGAGGATACGCCCCATCGGGGTGGTGTCGAAGAAAGACATCGGGGCATGGAGTACATTGACGAGGAGATGATAGTAAAGCTGTTTGGCAGCATGGAGGGCTCCGAAGGTCAGAAGGATGGCAGCTATGAGCAGCATTACCCCTTTGGGAGGAATTACACAAATTAATGACATACAAAACTCCAGTCCAAGACTGGGTTTAAATTGTCGAGTCAGTCCGGGAAAATCAAAAATCTGACTCGAGTTGGACTCGGGGTCCGCGTCACAAGTCCAATAACACTGAAATTAGTTAAAGGGAAAGTACATGTAGGCCTACATTTTTTCTGGGAGAGTAAATTTACAACCGTCCTCTAGTTTCTATTGTATATCACACACAAAGATCCTTCTTTCTGAATTGGTGGAACACACGTCAAAAATCATCCTTTAATTTTGCCCTGTATACTGCCTCAACGCTACAAAATTGTAATTGTTTCCCCACTCACATGAGAACTCTATGTATTGGAAAATGAGTAAATCACAAAAATGAATTTTAACATTTCCCTTCCTCTTTAAAATTTCACCAAAACTCAAAAATGAACTAACAAATTTCCAATACAAAGTACAGATCCATATATCTGAAATGTGACATCAATGGATATTTTTGGATTTTGACAAAGTTCACAATAAACAGGCATTAGGTACAATGGAATTTTACACCAATTTAACGTGACGTTAGAGACTTGTAATATTTTGTCCCGCTTTCTTATCTATGTGGGTTTTGAGGCATTGCATGGTGAGGTATCAATGTATAAAGAACTAAGCAGTCTCCCGAATTCCAAAATCTACTCCACGGCAGTAGAAGACATAGCAAGACAAGTTCCCAAAGAAAAACAATCTACACAGCAAAATAGATATACACATGGTGTTACCGCAAACTGAATATACATTGACTCTTCTATAGACTGTGCAAGTCTCGCACAGAGCGTAACAAGAAAACACGTCAAACAAAGATATTTCTAAAAATCAAATCATTGTTTTAAATTATATCTATTGCCAAACTCTGAACAACAAAAATACTCATTACATGTTTATACAATCAGTTTTAGTTTTTAAAATAAATAAACAAATAATGTGATAACTATTATTGAAACAAAATTAAAACTCTGGAACAAGGATGATTATTTGATCGTAACTTTTCAGAAACCCCTTACGAGGATTCGCGATGGTCACACGGGCGTAAAATTAACGCTTCACGCAGTTTATAGAGGCCGCTGACGCCTCAACAACCATAGACAGCAATGAAAAGGCTTCCCGTTGCAATTACAGCATCTGGCGATTATCATCGCGCATCCAAAACAAGTGTTTACATAAGTTTTGTGATCGGAGGTGAGCACAAAATTCTTAGTTTTTTGCAGCAACCGGAAGCTGAGGTTAAGTTTTCTTCGTTATATTGTTGAATTGATTTTACATTCATATTTTGTACAACTAAGATTACATTCCCAACAACATATACATTTTTCATGGTCATAAACCACGTTAACCTAAAATAATTGACAAAACAAAATCTTGCCCACGTAAATCTCCATATGGTTGGGACCACACTGGTCCCGGAAGTTCAAATATGCGCGAGACTTGCACAGTCTATTTGAAAATGAAATTATGACTAAACCGGATTTGACCGTGGAGTTCCTCTTTAATACTTACCCTGAGTGAGTCCAATAGCACCATAAACAAGGAGGTACTTGTCCCGTACGTTCGTCGGCAACGTGCCATTAATAGGTATCTCACTGCTCCATTTGTTCAGCCAAACATTGGACATGACAGATGCCACATTGTACAAACTATAGAAGAGTACAACTAGCAGGAAGAGGAAGGTGTTGACAGCTCGGATATACGTAGTAAAGACAGAGAGGCTCACCTACAAGGTTCAAGGTTCAAGGTTCATTTATTTTCCACAGTATCAAGAAGTAAAAAGACATTTATCACTCAGCAAGAGCGATCGGTATAAAGAATACAACTTAACAGTATAGATATCGAGAATAAGATTAAAACAAACATGACACTGCAGAGGGATCCATTTTAGAAGCAGAGCTTGTAGGCAATGGTCCCTAAAGACATGCATTTGCGCTGAGACAGAGAATAAAACCTACATGGGGATATGAAATAATATACGTTAAGTTGAAAACTCCCTTTCAGATATTAATGGACATTGTGATCTTAAAGATTTGGGTTAAAGATAGGGTTGTACTTAGCAGCAGGTACCGCAATGATTTAATAGATGTTAATTTTGCATCGGGGATAAAGAATATAATTTGTTTCTACCCTTACACCGATGTCTATACACCAATCCGGGCATGCAAGTGTTGGGCACCGTGCGCCACTGCTGCGGTGTCCTCAGTGCCCAGATTATGCACAAAGACACGAGGGAAATCGTGTTCCTTTTCACTCTGTATGGAAATTAGATGTTTTCCTCAACGACTTACACAATTTCCTTGACAGACATCATGATATACCAATGTAGATCACTGACCACAAATATTTGCAACTAAATAGAAACCGAATCATCCTGAAAACAGTGCATGTCTTAGGTGAGTTTAAGGGTCATAGACGCGGAAACTGCATAGTCGCATAGTTTAATGCGTTGCATCGGAAAGGTATTTTGTCAGAATTTCAGTATTTTACTTTCTGCTTAATTTAAAAAAATTATCAAGAATGTAGTACATCGTTATATTGTCATGCAGCCATGTCAGGGAAATTGCATAGATTGTCGAGGAAGACATTCCATTCCCATAAAAAGAGAAAAGGGAAACGATTTTCTCGTGTCTTTGTGCACAGAAATAGGCACATGTACAACGCAGCATGGCACGCGCGGCGCCCAGCACTTGCGCCCTCGGATTGGTGTATACTAAAGTACTTTCCCGAGTTCTGTGAAAACAATTTATTGCAACCGATTGTTTCAAATGAACTCAGCCTTGAAACAAGCATGCTAGGCGCCATACAAATGCTCAAAATATTTCGAAAAGCGTGTGCTTTTATTATGTTATTATTATATTATATTATGCGTTATTATTATTCCATCCTTACCGTTCCTGTTTGAGATGTTTCGTCTTCAATCAGTGTGTCACCATCTTCAGCCATAGTGCTCTTCTGATCCTTCTCCTTCTTCCTCTTATACTCTGGGAATGAATTCCGCTCCAGGCTGGAGGAGTCCCCGGAAATTGAACCCATCCTAGGTATGCAAAAACAAAAATAATAATAATAATTCACTCCTTAAAGGTATAGTACACATTTGGTAATGACTCAAAACAAATATTAGCATAAAAACTTACTTGATAACAAGCAATGGAGAGCTGTTGATAGTATAAAACATTGTAGGAAACGACTCCCTCTGATGTAACGTAGTTTTTGAGAAAGAGGTAATTTCTCACTAAAATAATAAAAACTTCTTGTAAGAAGTTTTTATTCCTATCTGAAAGCACACAAATTTGTACAACAAGGGTGTTTTTCTTTCATCATTTTCTTGCAACTTTGATGACCAATTGAGCCCAAATTTCCACAGGCTTGTTATTTTATGCATATGTTGGGATACACCAAGTGAGAACACAGGTCTTTGACAATTACCAAACGTGTTCAGTGCCTTTATTACAAAGTAGAATCATTGCCCATCGATACTGTGTCATGGCCGAGCAGTTTAGTGCATCGGACTCAAGCTCTGATTGCTGAGTCATCAGGGTGTGGGTTCGAATCCCGGTCACGACATTTGTGTCCTTAACCCTTTAGAAACCATAGCGGCCACAAGTGGCTTGTACCAAAATGCCCATAGCGGCCGCAAACGGCCGCAAGATTTGACCTATTTCCATTCCAATAAAGAGGTCATGTCCGGATATGAAATTTTCAAAGGGAGTATATAAACAGAGTATCCCAATTTCTAAAAAAAAACCTAAATTTTCTGTTTCATGTTATTTCTGTTGACATTTTTACTGACAAAATTTGATTAAAGAAATGAACAATATTAGCAATGTCTGGATGTTTTGTGATGATTATACAGAAATGAATGGTCTCTAAAGGGTTAAGCAAGACACTTAACTATAATTGCTTCTCATCACCCAGGAGTAAATGGGTACCTGTGAGGGCATAGATGATTCTTGTGATTGATTTAGCTTGATGCGCTACATTTGGAAGCACTTTGTAATATTTTTTTTTCCTCAATAAACATCAAGAGAAAATCATATAGAATGCTAAAGATTGCGCAGTAGGGCTTTTAAAACAAAGATAAACACCAAGTAGAAAACATTCCAAAGACCTTGTTTCAATTCAGCGTGCTTTGGTCAAACTTCCAAAATTTGGGTCCAGAATGCCCCACAGTTTTGAAAAAACCTTAGGGAGAACCCTTGGATGCCGAATGGGAACAAACAAAATAGAGGACACTAGAGAAAAAGATGGAGTGCAAGCTGCAACAATACCAGGGGACAGTCAATTTGGATCAACAAGCACAAAATAGAGACATTTGGAGACATCTTGCTGAGACCTTCATGCAGTGGATCGACAATGGCTGAACAGGGGTTTCCCTAAACTTGTTTTTTCACTCGCCGGCCGGACCAGTCAACCAACATTTCGGGTCGCCCACAAGTTTTTGTTCACTAGCCCACATGTAATAATGCACAAAATTTTCAAAGCGTAAAAAAAAAGAAAAAACCCCACGGAAGTGAAGTTCGCAAACTTGCTTTTTTGGACGATCTTATCCCCTAATTTCTGACCTTAATAATACTTTTTTCATCAACAACCATTTTCATGGATTTGTGATTTGATGATCGGTTGAATAGAACTTCTTCTGCAATGAAATCTTTGTGACTTAACGTTCGGTCAACGCACATTGGGAACAAATTGTGCGGCAAGAGCAATGTGTTAATGAGTAGTGAAAAATCAAATCTATTTTCTCATTCCTAGAATGGACTAATGTGTATGATTAATTACAAGTTTTTACCTGAATGACTCCACACACTTTTGCGTTTGGTCTTCCCTGGATAGCATTGCAATGGAGCCAGTAGACTCCTGACCTAACACTGTCATCTGTTCGGCCAAGGAAGGACCTGCTGAGGAAATATGCATGAAAATAAGAATGTTTAAACCCCAGAAAGCTTGGGCAGTCCTATTGGTTGAAAGGTGGTCACATAACAATAATAATAATAATAAAGACATTTGTAAAGCGCCTAATGCAAAAGCCTCTAAGCGCATAAAGAGAACAATAAAATATACATTGAGTGAAAGATACATTACAAGTAAGCAGATTACAAAAATGGTTCTGTACTGACCTCTGGATTGCTCTTTGTCTGTGTCACTGTCGTCGTTTGCTTCGTTGCTATAAATACGTAGAAACTCGGCAAAGGCTTGTTCATATGAGAGAAGCTCAGTGTAGGAGCCAGCCTCGGTGATTTCCCCGTTGACGACGACGACGATGTGGTCCACTTGAGGCAGGTAGCTTATCCCATGGGTCACCAGAACACGGGTCTAAATCGGAAGGCAGGGGTGACATATACATCAGGTAAATATCCGTCATAGATATCTTTGCCAGTTTATCGATCTCAATCGGTCAGCACCTGATCATGTGGGGGTGTTTTATGTAAGATTTGGAAACTGGAAAATAACTGGCCCAAGGATCAGGCCCAATTTCATGGCCCTACGCACTACTAAAACATCGTTTGTTTTTTTGTCAACGTATTGCTGATTTATAGGCAAAATTGTATAGAAAGCTAAAGTCACATGTGAAAGTTTCAGCTGAATACAGTATCTACTTGCTGAGAAAACAGCAACAAACTGTCATGGTATTTTCACATGAACGTAGAATCTATCCACCTTTTAGCGTGGTGACAGCAGGTTTCAACCGCATCTCTGGCCACAGCATTTGCGAAAGGACACCAACCCTCAGAAATCTGTGAAACGAGTCATGCATGAATCGTTTCACAGATTCAAATGTTTTTATTAATTTCTAATCAACGGGGGCATTTCAGACTAAATAATTTCACAGCATGCTTACTACCAACACCATCTTTTTAACAAGTAAGCTTTTGGATAGAAATTACACAATTTATTTTGGGAGTCTTTGCCAAAGTATGACCCTACCTTTAAAGGGTGTGTACAACATTGGTAATTGTCAAAGACCTGTATCCAAACTCGATGTGACCCAACATATACATGAAATAACAAACCTGTGAAAGTTTAAGCTAAATCGGTCTTCGGAGTCATGAGAAAACAGTGAAAAACCCCCTTATGGGTTTTAACTTTTTTTCAAACATCAGAATTTATTCTGCAGGATAAATACTATTATTTTACTCATTTCGTATTTACTCATTTACTAAAAAAATATGGCATTTCAAGCAAAATTATTTCAAGGGAAGTTTTCTACAATGACCATCTTTATACCATGTAAGTTATGTGCAAATCTGTGAGCATTTATATTTTCATTCTTACCAATGTTGTACACACCCTTTAACATGATTTTCTGTACTTACACCCCGCTACGGCCCATAAAAGTATGCGCTTTACAAGGCATCATAAGCGCAGCATTCTGTGGTAAGCAGTGCCATGAAATTGGATCCAGAATATATTGTGTAAAAGTTGTGTATATAATTATAACACTATCAATTACACACACACAAAAATATGCTGAATATAAATTAGATCAATTTAACAACATATTAGCAGAAAGTAATTAACGTCTGGGCTGATCATTGAGGAGACGGACAGCATATGGGATGAAGGAGTTGAGGTATCCGTTTGTTTTGCATCAAAGTGACTGCCATCTCCTACCACTCCTTAGTCTGATGAAAAATTTGTTTACTGGATGGTCGATGTTACGTTTGACCGCTTCTGCTTTAGATAGAACCCTTTCTTTACAAGTTTCATCCAGGTCTAAAAAGCTGTGTGTATACTTGCAACACTATCAAACAGTTCTAATGTTTATAACAATATCCTTTTTTCAAAGAAGCTTAGAGACATCTTTTGAGTTGTTTGTCTACATTACCTTATTCTTGAGAAGTCCCTGTGGTCCGATCAGCTGATCAAAGATGTGTTTGCCAACGTGAGAGTCCACTGCACTGAGAGGGTCATCCAGGAGGTAGATGTCGGCGTTGTTGTAAACGGCTCGAGCCAAACTGACCCGCTGCTTCTGACCACCACTAAGGTTAATTCCCTGCATTGGAACAAAACAACATAAGGTTTTTAAATGACTCCTTAGTCTTGACAATTGTGTCTTTAAGCAAGACACTTAACCATTACTGCTTTGTCCTTCATATGTGACGTAAAGCCGCAGGTCCTGTGTTTTGTGTAATGCACATAAAAGAACCCAGTTACACTTCTTGCTAAGAGAAGGGGTTCGCCCTGGTGTTTCTGGCAGTGGCTGCTGAATGCGCCGCACCACCTTGTAAACCCTATAAGGCGCTTCATTAATGGGTCTCACTTATCATTAGAAGAAGGGGTTCGCCTCGGTGTTTTCTGGTATGGTTGTCTGCAGATTGCACCACAGCACCTTGTAAACCGTTACATGGTGCTATGTAAATAAATGGGTCTTATATTTCGAACAAAGCTTCGGTACCTTGTACAAAAAATAATGAGCGCTTTGAGACGCCCTCCGGTGTCATAAAGCGACTGCGGGTTATTATTATTAACCCTTCTGTATAATCATCACCATACGCCCAGACATGGTTAATATTGAGGATTATTCTACAGTTTCTCCAGTAAGTGGAATTAGGTCAAATATTACGGCCGGTTGCGGCCGCTATGGGAATTTTTGTACCAGCCGTTTGTGGCCACTATGGTCTCTAAAGGTTTAAACAAATTAAAAGAAATAGTTTCTTTAATTGTATGTAGAGTTGAATGATTCAAATCAATCAACAGCCAACCAAAGACATTGCGCTTATTGTAGGAAGCTCGGGGAATAATTATGAATCATGACAAATGGTATGCATATTCATGTTTCAACAGCCAATCGAGATACGTCAAGGTAAGGGACCTTGTCAAACTTAGTCCATGACAACCAGCGGATAAGTACCATCCGGGGTAAGGTTTTTTACCCGCCGTTAATTCACTTTGTGATAAATTGGGTGTCGGAGAAACCATGGGAGAAGTTCACAAACTTGCAGAGACTTAGATTGCTATCTACTGGAAAACAAGCAGGGGGTCTCTACATGGCTCACTATCCTTTCTCTGTGCTATAATCAACTCCTCTACACATCTTAGTTAAATCATGGTTAAATACAATGACCTCCAAACCTTCCAGATCACTCCCAAACCGCGAGTCTGTTAATACTACATTTAATCAGCCAGACAAACCGCACAGCGCTCAGCGGGGTGCATCGGCAAAGGGAATGTCTTTAGTCATCGGAGAACTGTGTACTTTCAGTGAGTAAAACCATGTCTGTCTAGCGCTCAGCGGGGTGCATTGGCATAGGGCATGTCTTTAGTGCATCAGAGAACTGTGTGCTTTTCAGCAAGTACAACCATGTCTGTCATAGAGATACAGTCCGATGAAAATTCAACAAAAATTTGACATCAGAGAATTGTTATCCGACTACCTGTCCTGGATTAATTTTGACAACCTGGAAGAGTACAGTTGTATACACTGTCATCCTAACAACCTTTGTGCTTGGACTCGATGTACTGCACTATACACGGAGCCAGTCATTGTGCCCGAAAATGTACAAACCTTTTCTCCAATCTCTGTCAGATCTCCACCAGGCAGCATGTCCAGATCAGGGGCCAGCGCGCAGGCCTCAATCACTCGATGGTACTTGGCATCGTCCAGTGGTTGCCCGAAGGTGATGTTATCCCTGAGGGTTGCGTTCTGGATCCAAGCTTGTTGGGGGATGTAGGCGACTGTACCCTGAAAGAACAGACAATCAATTTGTTTAAACATTTTTTATGAGAGATCGCCTAACATCACAAGGCCGGACGGCCACTTTAAGGTGCAGAGATGCCACTGTGGTAAAAAAAAAAAAAATTGAAAACTATTTTCCTAAGACAAAAGCAGAAAGACACTGAATGAATGTCGCGGGTGGTAACCATTTTGACAAATTATCGCAGAGCAATCATCGCAGAGATGCCAAAATTGAAAACCCCAAAAGAGTAGCACCGTCCAGCACTTAAGTTAAAGTCAGGCACACAACTCTACGAGCCATAAAAAGAGGAAAATTACGACATTTTTGATATAAACTAATATTTTCAGCGAAAATCGCTTATTGTAAAGCGGACATGCTTTGGAGGCCAAACAATTATAGCTTCATTCAGGCTTAAAAAAACAAAAAAAAACGGAAGTTAAGGTTTATTTAAAAAAAATAAAAAAATCCGGAAGAGAGGCATCTCTGAAGGTGAGGGCTACACGTAACCGATTTGGGCTATCGACCCAACTCATCTACCACCAGAGGCACGTTACCACGAAGCACGGCAAAAATAGAGACCCTGTTTACACTGCATTTTCTCATTTTTTGCTTACAAATGACTAACACATTTCTATGTATATCATGAATCACACCATTAAAAGCAATACTGGGGAAAATGTTTTTAAACTAGGGTAGAAATACAACTAAAATCAGGAAAACGGTATCCGTTTTTAAACGTACGTGTACAAGCTCCCGTATCTGTTGTTAACTCCATGCAAAACACGGAAGTCGCAGTTACGCGTCAGGTGAACACACAAAGTGTTGACACATCCATATTCCCATATTTATCTCTATATGTATCTGTATTACATTCTTCAGTCTCCCGACGATGACTAGAGCAAGCTAGTCGAAATGTTGAGACCTATTAAGAACTCACTCCCTGGCAGTGTAGTTATTAACGAGAAGCCCCCCCGATCCACATAGCGAAAGTAGTAGTCCCGCCCGATTTCCCACCTCCCCCCGAAGTGGTAGTTAATAAGCAGGACAGTTCTTTTCAGAACTGAGAAGCCTCCCGAATTCCAAATATTCTACTCTGCGGCAGTAGAATAAAAAGCAAGACAAGTTCTCAATGAACAAAATCTACCTAGCAAGTAGATTTTCACATGGTGTTACCGCAAACCAAATATAATATTGATACCCACCATGCAATGCCTCAAATCCTATGTATCTGTAGCCTTCAAAACCTCTCTATTATCACATCGGACTTACCTGGACAGCTACAGTGCCTTTTATCTTCTCCATTTCACCAAGCATGGCAGACAGAAGAGATGACTTGCCAGCTCCTACTTGACCAACTACAGCCACCAGTAACCCATCCTTCACCTCAAGATTAATGCTACAGAAACACCATGAACAAAAATCAAAGTTACTATTTGGCAATCTTTAAAAGCAGGAACTCAAAATGGTTTGACAAGAGTCTTTTTGCATTGAAAACAAATTTGGTCAGACGTTAGATCAATTCATCAAGTTAACCACTTAAAGCCGGATGCCGTTTTTAAGACGGAAATTTGTCAATTTTATCTACTGCTGCGGAACAGATTCAAAATCAAGAGACTACAAAAGATCAAATAACAACAAGGTTGCTTTGGAGAAGTTCTTATATGAACTCGGTGGTCTCTCGATTCCCAATCTACTCTGCAGCAGTAGATAAGCGGCAGGATAAGTTCTTATTTGAACTCAGTAGTCTATGATTCCAAATCTACTCCGTGGCAGTAGATAAACAGCAGGACAAGTTCTTATTTGAACTCAGTACTTTATGATTCCAAATCTACTCCATGGCAGTAGATAAACGGCAGGATAAGTTCTAAAGCCCATTTCACATGAGAGCTTTTTATCCAACATATTTTGCGATTTTTCGAAACCAGGATAAAAAATAGCAAAACCCACTCGTGTGAAAGCTATCCTAGTTATGAAATAGCAAACGATCCTGACTAAATATAACCGCGATCGAGACCTACTACAAAAAATCACAACTGCGTTATAATCGCACTGATCGGCCGTGTGAAACGACTCAACCAAGGACGTTGGTTATGCTGTTGTAACTGGCGCCCGTAACTGACGACGTTGGCTGTCAGCGCTCGTGTGAAAAGGGCTTTATTTGAACTCAGTAGTCTATGATTCCAAATCTTCTTTGTGGCACTAGATAAACGGCAGGACAGCAATTTTGTATAAGAGCCATTTACACAGCAAAGCAGATACATTTACTTTGACATGGTGTTACTGCAAACCAAATAAGTAATCTTCAACAAAATACATAACAGAATGGCATGCAGGTTCGGTCCAGACAACTTACTTTCTTAGAATTGGACTTTCGTCTTTCGACCATGAGAAGTCCCCATTCTCCATCGTAATCACTAGATCTGGAAGGAAAAACAGTATTTGCGTCAAGATCACAAACCTTGACTGGGAAAAAAGAATATTTTAAAAAATGGTTAATGGCTAATGAAAGCCACCTGGGCTTAATTTTTTAAAGCCTGTAAACACAAAAACTTGCTAGACACGAACAACTCTTGCTTAGCAAAATCAGGCTACCAGCCATTGTGCCATAAAAATAACATTGTTATGACTGGTGCCGCACTCATTTTTAGCTTAGCAAAGAAATTTGCTAAGCAGGATTTTCTGAACAGCTTAAGGAAATTGGGCCCTTTTTGCAGCAATTAGTTGTAAATTGTAATTATTTGTCAAATCTGTCAACCAATCTGCACCCCAGTACCTCCAAGAACTCCTTCATCCATACCAACCTCAGCGTACCCTCCACTCAAGCTCTACTGACTTACAAATCCCTCAACCAATCTGCACCCAAGTACCTCCAAGAACTCCTTCACCCTATACCAACCTCGTCATACCCTTCCAGCTTTACTTCTCAACTCGTCCCATACATCACTTGTACTAAATCATATGGCCATCGCTTATTTTCACATTCTTCACCGACAATGTGGAACAATTTGCCAAACTTCATCAAAGCTGCTCCAAATGAGGCCATTTTCAAATCTATGCTAAAAACGTACCTTTTAATTAATTAATTGCTCATTTCTTTTGTAAAGCGCTTTGGGACTTTTGTGTGAGGCACTATACAAGTATGGTTTATTATTTTATTGTTATTAAATATCAAGTTGTAAAGCACAAGGGAAACTGACTGGGTAAATTTTTAAATGATTTGGGGTTGAACAAAGAACACTTGACTAGAGTGGGAACACTTGACTAGAGTGGGATTTTAACCAACGACCTCCGGTTCAACGTGCGGGTGCTCTACCAACTTAGCTATCTAGCCCTATGTTGGAGGTCTCCCTATTAGGTCAATATCTTTGTTCAAGAGGGCCAGTCAGAAGCCACGGTTCAAATCCCGCTCTAGTCAATTTGTCTTTGTTCAACCCCAAGTTATTATTATTATTAATTAAACCTTTCTTACTCACCTAAATCCTTGGTGTGAGGTGCGACATTGGACAAATCAAGTTCTTCATTTTTAAGGAACTTTTGAATTCTCTTTATCGAGACACTAGCCTGTAACAATGAATAATACATCATAGTTAAATTAAATGGTTTAATGAATTGATATCATTCTAGAGCAGGCCCCAATTTCATGGCTCTGCTTACCATAAGAAGATAATCGGTGCTTACCGTAAGAAGAGAATCGGTGCTTACCGTAAGCAGATAATCGGTGCTTACCGTAAGCAGAGAATCGGTGCTTACCGTAAGCAGATAATCAGTGCTTACCGTAAGCAGAGAATTGGTGCTTACCGTTAGCAGAGAATCGGTGCTTACGGAAGCAGAGAACTCTGCGCTCACGTCAAGTGTATTTCACAGGTTAGCAGGAAATGTTTGCTTGTGCACGTGCGTACTCCACGTTACTAGGCATTCTTCGCTTACACAGCCAGCCCAGAAATTTGGCGTTTGCCCTGTAAGCGAAGAGTGGTGATCGCAAGCGCAGAATTCAGCGGTAAGTAGAGCCATGAAATTTGGCCCAAATGTCTTACCACTAGACCACCGAGTATGTGAGGTGACAATATGCCATTTCAAAACCTCTACGTCAAAAAACCCGGTGTGCAATTTATAGATTAGTGCCTACCCAGTTACGGCCACATATTGTAATGTGCCTTTACTTTCTTTTACCCAAGCTATGCTGCCTTTATTATAACGGAGGGACAAAAAGCAAAGACGGAACATAAATACACATAAATTAAGGAAAGGCGGACAGAGCTTCTGAGATTAACGGGAATGTGGTGTTCTATTGGGGATAACTACTCTTACTACAACTAGATAACTGTTTGGCAAGAAGGAATCTTGAGTCTAACTAACAATACTTCTCTACTTGCTGGCCGGTCAAAGACTGAGCTAAATCTGCTATCCAAACGACAGCTAGATGCAAGCTGTGCACAGTACATTCATTCAGTAACATTTATTTCAATGCTGTCATTCATTACACTAATTCAAAATCATGTAGAAATTATATACAATAGAATGAGATTTGATATATATTAAGTACAAACAGTAATTCAATAATAAGCAGGAAATTAATGACAACATTTAGGTATAAGTTAAAGTGAGACGCTTTTATTCCCTAACCTATGGACAGACAAACATAAAACCAAGGTACCGTAAAACATGGACGCCGGACAAATGAAGCAGACAAGTGTGAGACAAAGTCAACATAGCTTACAAACTACACCTTAGTTTATGAATACGAGTCAAGGAACCAAGCTCTTAAGTTTTTAACAAAGACAGATAGAGAGGGTGATGATTTAAGAGAATCATCTAAACTATTTCAGTATGAGATGCCTCGATGGACATTCTGTTAAACTGGACGAACAAATTTCCCCTAGCACTACTACGAGTATTATATGCATGACTTTTAGACGTTAAGGTAGCACAGACGGCACGCACTGATAAGTATAGACCCCTTGCACAACGTACTCACATGCGCCTATCTTGGGTGTCATTTTGGGTGTCAAAATCGTATACAAACATGCACAAAAGAAAGTTGACACCCAAAATGACGCGCACTGTTCGGAGGCGCGTTCCGCGTTGTGTAAGGGGGCTATATCAATCAATAGATCCCCCTTGCGTAATGCGGAACGCTACAGGTACGCTGAGGTCACGGCGCACTTTTTACGCAGAGAGAACAGCTATTGTCCAATGATCTGCCTCCTTTTTGAGAGTGTGACGTCATATGCAATGGGTCTATAGGCCATGATGTGTGCATGTGGGGTGCATGTGATCCGTTCATGCTGCCTCATCCAGGTTTCACCATTTTCGCGTGATCACCCAAAAGGTCATGAAGGTCATGGCGAGTGTGTGTCAAGATCGGCGCAGCTCGACACAGTATGATAGTTTTTGTTATTTTGTTTTATTCATAGATGAAACAACTTCATCATTTATTTACACACACTTGCAATAAAGTGAATAACTGTCGCCAAGTAGACAAATAAAATAAAATAAGTCTATACCGCTAATTCATAAATCCATGTCTACTTGCAAACAACAACGCGAACATCATATCAAGTAAATATTACAATTTGTATACAAGTTGTGAAGGAAACACAAAAAGTCAAAAAGACTTGTAACATATTCCCATTGACCCACCCAAGAAAACAAGTTACAAGAAACCCACGTTCCCAAAAATGGTTGCAATTATCCCGTTAGCCCCACCCCCCCCCAAAAAAAATAGAAAACAAGAAGAAGAAGATTACAGTTGTTACGATTACAGTTGTGGCGTGTCGTGGCCGAGCGGATAAGAACACCGAACTCAAGCTCTGGTGTTTCTGATCAGCAGAGTGTGGGTTCGAATCCCAGTCATGACACTTGTGTCCTTAAGCAAGACACTTAACCACATGCTTCGTCCTTCGGATGGGACGTACATGTAAAGCCGTTGGTCCCGTGTGTTGTGTAATGCACGTAAAAGAACCCAGTGCACTTATCGTAAAGAGAAGGGGTTCGCCCCAATGTTCCTGGTTTGATTGGCTGCATACATGTATTGCGCCACAGCACCTTGTAAACCATTACATTGTGCTATAAATGAACAGGCCTCATACTTCAAAACGTAGCTCCACATACCTTGCAAGAAATAATACCTTAAAGCACAGAGGCTGGCCTGCAGTAGGTTGCTATACAAATACGTTATATTATTATTATTATTATTATTATATAAAAGAGTAATTTGCACAAGCTACTTTATAAAGGTTTTCTTTACCTGAATGACTTGTGATATGGAACCAGGCAACATGGCCAGCGGCATTCTCAAGACATTGAAGAGAGAGAGTGAGACAAAGGCTTTCTCTGCATCTAAGACGTTCCTCTCATCCGACAACACGTACACTGCAAAGGTTGTCAGTAGAACCTAATGGCAAATGATAGTAGAATAACAATTACAATCATTGTAGAATTATCTAGAATATCAGTTTTTGTAAATATCACAAAAACTAGGTCCTATTGATATCTGAATCATGTTTTTTTCTTCATGATTCATAAATTATTTATTTATTTATTTTTTATTAGAAATGTATCAGGCAATACCGACTGTGCAAGTCTCACGAGTATCGGTAGGAGAAAACACGTCAAACGAAGAACATTTGTTTTTCTGAAATCAAATCTTTTTTTAAATTATATCTAATGACAAAATCTGAGCAACAAAAACAATCATTACAATTTATATTAATTAGTTTTAGCTTTTGTAATAAATACACAAATAATGTGTTAATATTATTGAAATAAAATTAAAACTCTCGGACAAGGATGCTTATTTGATCTTAACTTTTTAGAAACCCCTTATGCGGATTCGCGATGGTCACACGGGCTTAAAACTGACGCGTCACGCAGTTTATAGAGGACGCTAGATAGCTCAGTTTTCAGAGCTCTGGCACATTAACCCGGAGGTCGTTGGTTCAAATCTCGCTCTAGTCAATTTGTCTTTGTTCAACCCCCAAATCAAAGCAGTATTTAAGAACTGCGTTTCATTATTAATAATACTCACAAAGAATGGTGCACTGGTCCAGATGAACGTCATGAAGGATGAAAGATACGCCGCCTTGAGCGCAATCTTAAGCTCCTTCTTCCGAATGTCCATGACTGTCTGCTGAAAGGACGTCTCCCAGGCGTACAGCTTCAGTACTTTGATGCCGTTAAGTATCTCATTCATGATTTTGATCCGGGTATCTTTGGCCGCCATCTGTGATGCCTGCATATATTGTGGTTTTGGGGGGAAAAGGAGATTGCGATGGAAATGTGACAATAATTATATTTACCCCCAGTCGCATATGGTGGAGAATCTGGATCTTCCAACATATGTAAGTAAAGTCTGTCCCAAGCCAATATGGCTCATCAGGCCGGTGTTAATACCCGGTTTCCTTGGCATTAAACGACTGAGAATATTTCTATTCCCCCTGGACAGGATGCCAGTCCATCGCAGGTTACTCCCCAGCTCTCGCTGGTACCCATTTGTACTCCTGGGTGGCGAGAAACAATTATGATAAAGTGCCTTGCTCAAGGACACAAGTGTCATGACCAGGACTCGAACCCATACTCTGCTGATCAGAAACACCAGAGCTTGAGTCCGGTGCTCTTAACCGCGACACGCCACTATATGTGGCCGGGGGTAAATATAATTATGTGCCGAAATGACTTTTCTGTCTTTCTGAAGAAATTTATTCTCTCGAATCACAGATCTGTCGGAGAAATAACATGGACATGTGTAAAGAGGTGTCTTTCTCCCGACATCAAAGAGTAGAATCATCCAATTGAATAAATTTGAAAATCATGCCGGCGCTAGGGGGCGCTCGATTCAGGGTTGAGATGTATGAATAAACGAATATATTAAGTCTGAAGAAACATAAAAATTATGTTTTTTCCTGCCTGTCACAGAATGATACGAGCTGCTAAGACAAAAGGTTTTACAGAAAATATTGACGTCAAGGCCACAATACACAATCATCAAGTAGACTAATTTTTGGGGTTCAGGTCCTTGCCTGCAAGCAATTTCAGGGGAGGGAGGCCGCGCTACACCTCAGTTCATGGGGTTAAGAACCCCCACCCCCTAAATTTGACTAAGAGTAAACAAAGCGCTCAGGCAAAGTAGCCATGCTACACATGCCATAACAAGCAAGGGTTGTGGACCCTATGTGACTGACCAATGCCATCAAAAAAGTTTCACCACACTGATGCAGGACCAGCATGGTGACAAATTAGTACACAAGGCGATCACCAAGTACGCCGGTGACCTTACAATAACGGGACCATACAAAATAGGACACATACAGACAACGATCATTAGTAAATAGAGTGATCACCAAGTACGCCGGTGACCGCACAACAACGGGACCTTACAAAATAGGACACATACAGACAACGATCACTAGTAAATAGAGCGATCACCAAGAACGCCAGTGACCACACAACAATGGGACCTTACAAAATAGGACACATACAGACAAAGATCTCCAGAATGTTGTAAAACATACTTTTTAAAATCCTTTTTTTTTCTTTTCCTAAAGTACTTTTTTAGAATTACATTCAACGTAATAGGGAAAACATTTCCACAGTCGGGGAGATTTTCAAATTTGTTTATCAGAACATGGAAAGACTAGGTTATTTTCAGGGGAACTTTCTGCAGAATCGGTGAGTGTTGGCAGCTCCGCAGTGGGACGCACCCAGAAAAACCTACCTGCAATTTCCGAATGTTAATCGCAATGACCGCATTGACCGGTATGAGGAGAATTAAGACAGCGAAGCCAGCCATGACAGACGGGCCAAGTATCTGCCACAGTAGATACAGAGCGACGATGATCTGCATTGGTGAGGACCACAGGGTGTTGATGTAGGTGCAGAAATCCATGCACCGTTGGGCATCAACAGACATCAGGTTGACGATTTCACCGACCGTGGTGTTGCGGCGGGCAGAGCTGGACAGCAAGAGAGACTAAGTGGGAAAAACACAGCGATTAAAGGCATCGTACACGTTTGGTAATTTAGCAGTGAGTCACAGTGAGTCACAGCAAGGGTGTTTTTTCTTTCATCATTTTCTTGCAACTTCGATGACCAATTGAGCCCAAATTTTCACAGGCTTGTTATTTTATGCATATGTTGGGAAACACCAAGTGAGAACACTGGTCTTTGACAATTACCAAACGTGTACGATGCCTTTAAGGGAATTCAATCAATTAAATCAAGCACAAAAATAAAACAACAAATTAACTCTTTCAGTGCCTGTTTTTTGTTTGCATTTTGAGCCAAAAATTCCCAGCTTTTTTGAGGTTTTTTTCGAAATTCTGTAAAACAAAACAAAAAAGTCTTTCTCACCAACAAAAATGTATCTTGCTGATTTGTGTTGCCTTGGTACATCCCAAAGTCAACAGTATTTCTTGAGTGATAATGCCCTCTCGTGATAACATGTCTACTATGGGTCATACATGTACGATTGATAACACTTTTTGAGTACATGTACGATTATGGCGCTTTCAGAATACATAAAATAGATCGTACATGCACAACCTTGGCACTGAAAGAGTTAACAGTAATTCCTATATATTTATCAAGTAATAGACCAGAACTACAAGCTTTAAACCGGTCTTTCATCTCCAAAGCACTGTAAAAGAACTGCGTGTTTTTTTATTATCAATAAAAATATACATTTTAAGAAGAGATCAGCTTCAACTGCTCATTTGGATTCCATTCTTAATTCCATCTCAATGCAGGTGATTTGCAATTCGTACTAAAACGTTAACAACCAGGGCCCAATTTCATGGAGCTGCTTAAGCACAAAAAGTAGCAAAGCAAAACAAAAATATGCCTACCAGAATAAGATTACCAGCTACAAAATGTAACTGGAATCCTGCTTAGTTATTCTCACACAAGATTTTCTGCTTAAGCAGCTCTATGAAATTGGGCCACTGCCATTTTATGGTCGCGTTGACATGACAAGACTAGAGTCGTTCGGACTTCAACCTCAGTGCGCATACGCTACGTACGTCACCAATAATAACGTATCAATGCGCTTTACATTAGTGCCCTGGTCATTGGGCCAATACGTTCCTTTAATCTTTCTCAGCTCCCTGGGGAGTATACAGCCCCGAGCTGCCGTGGCGCTCCGAAGGCTTTTCAAACACAATATCAACCTTTACCCTGGCAGGTACCCATTTATACCCCCTGGGTGAAGAGAAGCAATTATAGTAAAGTGTCTTGCTCAAGGATACAAGTATCATGACCGGGATTCGAAACCCACACCCCAATGACTTAACCATCGGAACTTGAATTCGAAGCTCTAAACCATTCGGCCACATGACACCCTATTCGTATCTGAGATTTCTCACCTTGCGATACACTGCTCCGATGATAGCCGTGCGTATTTGCATACCAACAGTGGTTGTGATGTGAAACGTTTGATGCTGAAGCACAGACTGCAGTACAGCAGCAAGGAAGATGAGTATGGCGTACAAGTAGCCCCTCCACAGGAAGATACTCTTGTCTTCAGTGTACGCAATGAGTTGCCTGACAGAACAATAGGACATTGTAAAGTCAATAAAACCACTAGGTTAAAGGTAAGGTCATACTTTGGTAATGACCCTGAAAGAAAATTATGTAATTTGTATCTGAAGCTACTTGAGATCAAAGTGTTTGATTTTTCTGGAGGGAGGAAAACCAGAGGGCCCGGAGAAAAACCATCATAGCGCAGGAGAGAACCAACGCACAACTCTAATCAGGTATGCATGCCCTTTCCGGGAATCGAACCAGAGCCACAGTGGTGAGAGGCGAGCGCTTTACGTACTTGTAAGTCCCCCATGCCACCGTGCAAGTATCATGCCTGCATAACCTTATAAACCCCTTGCACAACGCGCAGCGTACTCACATGCGCCTATCCTGTCCACCATTTTGGGTGTCAAAATCGTATACAAGCATGCACAAAAGAGAGTTGACACCCAAAATGACGCGCAGTGTTCAGAGGCGCATTCCGGGTTGTGTAAGGAGTCTATAGAATTCAATAGATCCCCCTTGCATAACGCGAAACCCTACAGGTACGCTGAGGTCACGAACACGTTTTTATGCACAGAGAACAGCTATCGTCAAATGATCTGCCTCCTTTTTGAGAGTGTGACGTCATATGCAATGGGTCTATATGGCACATTTCAAAGGGCACCAAGGCATTGACTAGGAGGGCATAAAGGCAACTGCCCCCATGACTTCTCAAAGAGCACAGAGGCAGTACAGAGAGGTGGGCGCTTTTACGCACCCTGGGCCCAATTTCATTGAGCTGCTTAAGCACGAAATGTAGCTAAGCACAACAAAATTATGCTTACCAGAATAAGGTTACCGGCCAAAACACCATGTCACATGTACAATCTGTGACTGGTATCCTGCTTATTTTCGCTAAGCAGAAACCTTTCTGCTTAAGCAGCTCTATGAAATTGGACCAACAGCTCCACTTACTTTAGTAGTTCCGGACTGGCAAACACCAAGATGTCCGTCACAAGCTTCAAGACTGATCCTATTAAGAAGATGCCACCGAAGGTCTTGATGAGAGCCTTCATAAGGGAAGGTTCTCCCTGGACCTCCGTGGGGGAATCCTCATGCAAGTTGCCCTGGGTGAATCGGATTGACTCAGCCGGAACACGTAGTGTCTTCTGTCTTGTTTTGCGTTTCTTTGCTTTGCTCTTGGAGTTCCTGAGAGAAATTAAAGCACTAATTAATAACCTCCAGACTTTCTTTTACTATTTCTATTTGTTGTATTCAATTTCTTTTTAATGCAAGTTCGCCCCAAACAAGGCTAAAGCCACTCTTGGTAAGCGGCTACAAGAAGAAAACATTTAAGATGAAAATAACTCAGGGGAGCTGAAGGTAGGAATTGATATTCCTCTTAAAACAGTCTAGAATGTAGGTTGGAGGGAAACATACACCAGCCAAGGAGTTTCAAAGAGATGCAGTACGTGGAATAAAGCTGTTGGAATGACTTTTTGTTCTTTGTCTCAGCAAAGCAAGAGTGTATGGGTGAGAACAAGCCGAAAGCTGGTTTCACGCTCAAACACCCTGATAGGAAGAACTAGGTCAGACACACTGGTGGTTGTCTCTCATTCGAGGAATAGAAAACTTATCAGTTGAACCAAATGAAACCTATGTAATGGACGCACATATTCAGGTGTGATTGGCAAATGGGCTTTCTAACACAAGTATCCTCGTCCCAAGTTTTAGTTTTGTTTCAATGTTAATTTGAAAAAAATTATTTGTATTATACAACAATTTAAAACTTATTTATAACAACTTACTATGGGTATTTTTATGTTCAAGAATTTTGTATAAATATAATTTAAAAAGAAGATTTGATTTCATAGAAAAATATAGTCTTCGATTGAGTTTTTTTCTCGTTTTTGATATGCGCAAGACGTGCACAGTCTATTAGGGAACGGAAGTCTCCAGTATAACACATCAGGTTGAGCAACAGCAACAGACAAAACACAATGAAGCAAAAATAAATGTAAATAAACTAATTAATTTGTATGTATTAGGCCTTATAATCGGCAGCATATATTGCGCCACAGCACCTTGTAAACCATTGCATGGTGCTATAAACAAATAGGCCTCATACTTCAAACGTAGCTCCACATACCTTGCAGGAAAAAAATTGTAGTCAGACAATGGTGCGCTTAGAAACATCCGTATTGAGCGCATAATAAATGTTGTGTATTATTATAAATGTTTCAAGTTTAACTGACCTTTCTTTGTCCCAGTTCTTCATGAACTTGGGCATGACTGTACAAGCTTTGTCTCGATCTCTCAGTGCCCACAGGTCTTTTGTAGTCAGGGCTTGCTTGTAACCAAGCACAACCATTCTGTCATGGAAACCAAACGACAACATTATCACAATTATAAAATGACTAACCCTCTTACTAACAGCGTGTTTCTCAAGACAACAAACCCATACCTCACTGTGCCACAGCAGTGGCATTTCGAGGCACACAAATGCTGGTGTATAGAGTAGAGCCATTGCCTATAGGTGCTTCAATGAGAGTGGTAAACTGGAGAAGTCACCAGCTGTGCTCAATCGCAAAGGAATTCGGGCCACTGTTGGAATTGTTCTCAACCGTGGTCAGTTTCTGCCGTGGCAATCTGTGGCACTGATACATAGGATCCATTATTGCTTTACAAATGGCTAGTGAAATCGTTAAGACCAATCAAGAACTCACTCCGTGGTAGTGAAGTTAATAACGAGAAGTCCCTTCGATCCACTAAGCCGAAAGTAGTAGTCCTGGCCAATTTCCTAACCCCCGCCCAGGTAGTAGTTAATAAGCAGGACAGTTCTTTTCTGAACTAAGTTGTCTCCTGAATTCTGAAATCTACACCGCGGCAGTAGAATAAATATCAAGAACAAAATTTACACAGCAAAGTAGATATACACATGGTGTTACCGCAAACCGAATATGCATTATTGCTTTGTTCTTCAGATGGGACAGAAAGCTATTGATGCTACGTGTTAAGTTACACATAATGTGTTGTAGTTTTAATCATCGTGTTTAACTTGCTAACTTTTTATGGTTCACATATCAGGGTTTTTTCTTCATTACATTTTAATTAATTTTGGGTTGAACAACAACAAATTGACCAGGTTGTTTGGCAAACATGGGTGTGATTCCTGGCCATACAGCAGTTACAGGTTGAATGGCTTCTGACGGGCAGTAGGGATAGGAAGACCGCCAATATAGGGCTAGATAGCTCAGTTGGTAGAGCACCGACACGTTAATCCGGAGTTTGTAGGTTCAAGTCCCGCTCTAGTCAATTTTCCTTTGTTTAAACCAAAATTAATTAAAACTTACCCAGTCAGTTTCCCTTGCGGTTTTTTATTTGATATCATTATATTTTAATGTATTTTTGTTTTAAATTTGTATTCCCCTGAGAGATTTTTTTTTTTAAATTGTAATTGTCTATTTACTGCTTTTTTAAAATATGTGTTTTTATATTCCATATCGTCTTTCTCGAGACTGCAGGATATTATTAAGACCATTAAATCAAAGAAGTGGAGATGGGCAGGTCACCTAGAAAGGAGGTATGACAACAGGTGGGCGTGCAAAACAACCAACTGGACTCCGAGAAACCGAACAAGAAAAAGAGGGAGACAAAATAGAAGATCGAGAGATGAACTAAGTACATATAGGGGCATTGCTTGGCAACTGACAGCGCAGGATAGAGTGAAATGGAGAATTGTTGAAGAGGCTTTCCTCCTTCATTGGAGTGAAATAGGCTAGAAAGAAAGAAAGATTGTCTTTCTGTTATTGTTATCTTCAGGGCCCTGTGGGAGACCACATTGTGAACGGGTTCCCCTGATAAAAGATCGGAAATATATAAGGGGTCTTGTCAAAAATAATCCAGGACAGGTAGTTGGGTAACAATTCTCTGATGTCAAATTTTTGTTGCATTTCCATCGGACTGCATTTCTATGACAGACATGGTTTTACTCGCTGAAAGGCACATAGTTCTTTGATGCACTAAAGACGCGCCCATGCCAATGCACCCCGCTGAGCACTCTGGGGTGTGACTGGCTGTGTAATGTAGTATAAACAAACTTGCCCTTTTGGAGCGATCTGGAAGGCTTGGAGGTTATTGAATTTAACTAAGATGTGTACTGTGATTTTTTAGTGAGCCATGTAGAGACCCCCTGCTTGTTTTCCAGTATATAGCAATCTAAGTCTCTGCGGTTTGTAAACAAATGTAACCCAAGTCACAGTGAACTTCTCCTATGTTTTCTATGACACCCAATTTCAAACAAGGTGAATTAACAGCGGTTAAAAAACCTTTTTCCTGGACGGTACTTATCCGCTGGTTGTCCTGGACTAATTTTGACAAGGTCCCTCAGTAAATACATAGATCCCATGTGTTGTACAGGGTGTCTCAAAAAAAAGGTAATCCTACTGTAAAGGGTTTTTATGGCCAGACTATATGTTTACCAGCAGAAAGCATGGCATCATCTTAAAGCCGAAGCCTTGTGCTTTTCAATGATACCTTGGGTTACATTCCAGGGTCACGCATCATGGAGCACCACTGTCTTGAAGTTGTGGTGCAAAAATGCAGTTGGTTCACTTTTGAACCCATGTCATTCTGGCCTTCAGATAGTGTGTAAACCTCAGGTTGTCACAATGGTTCAGCTAACGGCAGAACAGAGAATCTTTGTGGTCAAGAAAGATGATGCCATGCTTTCTGCTGGTAAACATATAGTCTGGCCATAAAAACCCTTTACAGTAGGATTACCTTTTTTTTGAGACACCCTGTGTAATGCTTGTAAAAGAACCCAGGGTACACTTATTGATAAAAAAAGGAGTTTGCCCCTGTCACCGGAGCCGAGCTCTGGTGTTGTCAGCAGCAGAGTGTGGGTTTGAATCCTGGTCATGACACTTGTGCCCTTGAGCAAGGCACTAAACCATCATTTGCTTTGTAAAAAGTTGGGCTGCTAGTGGATGATACCCATGCCTACATCCTTACGGACTGTGAAGGGGGTACCCCTGTTTCAGCCCCAGGAGTAGGTGGCAATGTGCCCCTGGTGATAGTTTTTTTAGGAACTCTTTCAAAGAGTACCTTATTGATGTAGCATAGTCTTTCCTTTTGGTTTATTCTCCAGATTTGCCTCCTCCCCTGCAGATTTACAGATTTTAGTCGCCACTTATCTCAAGTTTTTGTCAGATCATTTGTCCCCATCAGATCATGTCTTGTCATAATTAATTAACTAGTTAATTATTTCATTACTTAATTAATTATTTCTTCTGTTGTCTCTTCTAAAGGCACTCCACTACAAGCCTGGGCTTTTTAGGATCGTGCCTCCATAATCTTGTCTTTTTGTCTTCTGTTATGAACTGTTCAGGATGGAAATAATAATAACAATGATAACTGGATTTATATAGCGCCAAATTATCAAAGGATGCAAGGCGCTCATCAGGGAGAAAGACAAAAGTTGGAGAACAGGTGAGTCTTGAGACCCTTTTTGAAGGACAAAACAGTCTCGGCGTTTTTAATGGAGACAGGAAGACCGTTCCATAGGCAGAAGGCAGAAGTGGAGAATGCTCTCTCACCGGCTTGTTTGCGTGACTTGTTCACCACGAGGGAGATAGCATCATAGCTTCGAAAGGGAGTACGGGCAGTCATGGATTTCAAAAAGTGAAGAGAGATAATCTGGAGCACTGTGGTTTAATGATTTATAGGTATGGACCAGTGTGCGAAACTCAAATAAATGTAATATTGAATTGAATTGAATTGAATAGTTGATTTGGGTCGACAGTCCATATCAGTTAAGTGTAGCCCTCACCTTGAAGTGGCTGTCCGGCCTTGTAATGTTAGGCGATATCTCGTGAAAAAAAAAAAGTATGTGTCGCGGCAACAAAAGACTAAAATAAAAGACTACAAGCCTGTAAATTGATCGTGCGTGTGTACTAACATACATACATTACATCGTGATCGTTATGTGTTGGCGGTACTTATATTTTTTGACTTGAAGCGGACCACTTGGCAAGGTGTTTTGCTGGTCCACCCGCTGTTGGCTCAACTGGCATTTTGGCTGACCACCGCTAAGGGTCGAACCCGAAGACCCTTGCATTTCTAGAGCAGTCAACTGTCAGCTAGACCACCGAGGTAGCCGGTAGCTAATTGAAAAATGAATTTTTTAGCAACGGGGACCGCGACAATTTAATAGATGTTAAATTTGCATCTATTACTCGGGTGGGATTGGAACCCAAGACCTTTGCCATTCTAGAGCAGATGTCTTACCAACTAGACCACCGAGATTGCCTGGTAGCTAGAGGCAGTTCGAATCCTATATTTTAGCAGCAGGGACCGCGACAATTTAATAGATGTTAAATTTACATCGGGGATAAAGCATATTATATTTGGTTTACCCGTACACTGATGTGTGTAAAGCACTGTATACTCAGTACTTTCCCGAGGCCTGTGAAAAAAATTACATGCATATTACCAATGAGCGTCATGAGCGCTCATCTGTGGTGGATACCAGCATTTGCTAAGTTTTCATCCTTATCATCCTTATTAATGCAGTTTATATAAAATGACTGCCTTCAGTCTCTTACCTTGTAAACCACCAGAATGTTAGTCTAGACAAGAATGACGCTGAAGCTTCCGGACACGGGTTCTGTCAACAATGTAATAAAACAGGACAAATTTGAGGCACTTACAAAAAGAGACGGCAAACACCAATACAAAATTTGTCAATACATTATGTATGACAAAGGGGGTTACCAGGTTTTGTTGATCTGCAGATTGCTGTGTAAAGGCTTGCCCAGAACCATGCAAAACAGCCACATTGTCTTAATGCTGCGGTAATCAAATTTGTATTATTATTAGCATACAGTTCTTGTACTGAAACCAAGGATGCCTCATAAGTGAACTTGATCACTGTAGCTCGCAAGCCGGAGGAAACCTGTTAACAAGGGTGCTTGCTATGTGAACCAGAAACACCTGGGTTAACCACTACTCTTCCACGATAAGTGTTTTGGGTTCTGTACATGGGACCTACAGCTTAATGTCCCATCCAAAGGACAAAGCAAATTATGGTTAAGTATCTTGCTCAAGGACACAAGTAGCACGACCGGGACTCGAACCCACACTCCCCTGATCAGAAACACCAGAGCTCTAGTCTGGTGCTCTTAACCGCCCCGACACACCACACTTAAGTTTCTGAGTTTAACAGCAGTCCCAGTGCCACTGTCCTCCACTACGGCCTTAACCATTATTTTGAAAAAGACGACCATGGTTCATCCTCCCATTGCCTATGGGTTGGTTCCCAGATGATGACTGGGCTGGCGGGCAACTCTGGGTGTCACAAGACAGTGCCTGCCAAATACAATGGAAAGTTTCTTCTAATAGGTCAGTTGCTCAATGTTGCAACAACATGTCACCTACGCGTAGTGCCTTCAGTGAGATGATTACCATTAATCCATTTTAGTACAATAGAGATCAGTGGGTACCAGTGGTGTAACCAAAGGGGGGTGCCCCCCCCCTTTACCCGCAAAAATAAGATAGACAAAAATGAACAAATGAATGGCAGGATACATTCAATATCCCTCCAAATTATGTCTTTGCCTCTGCTTGCCCCCCCCAAAAAAAGAATATGTCAGGTTACGTCACCGTCACCGTTACTGCCTACAAGGAAACAAGTTGACAGAAATTCTTACCGTTTCTGCTTTTACTGGCGAGTAGAGTGGCATTTTGTCTGCAATAGCTGAACACACGAGCTGCGCTAACAGCAGAGCATAAAAGACGTAGAATGTCACAAAGCGGAACATGTCCCAATCCGTCTGAAAATATTCAAAAAAATACCAGAGATTGAAATCAGCTGGATTGCTTTCAGACAAGGCGAAATAAAACAGGGTTCATTCACATTAAAGGTATCGTACACGTTAGGTAATGACTCAAAACAAATATTAGCATAAAAACTTACTTGGTAACAAGCAACGGAGAGCTGTTGATAGTATAAAACATTGTAGGAAACTACTCCCTCTGAAGTAATGTAGTTTTTGAGAAAGAGGTAATTTCTCACTAAAATAATTAAGACTTCTTTCAAGAAGTTTTTATTCCTATCTGAAAGCACACAAATTTGTACAACAAGGGTGTTTTTTCTTTCATCATTTTCTTGCAACCTCGATGACCAATTGAGCCCAAAGTTTCACAGGCTTGTTATTTTATGTATATGTTGGGATACACCAAGTGAGAACACTGGTCTTTGACAATTACCAAACGTGATCAGTGCCTTTAATTTAAGGTAAAACCAAGATGACATCATTAGTGGATTGAGAGAAAAGAAAACGTAGGGCTAGATAGCTCAGTTGGAAGAGCGCCGGCACGTTAATCCGGAGGTCTTTGGTTCAACTCCCACTCTGGTCAATTTTTCTTCGATCAACCCCCAATTATTTAAAATTTACCCAGTCAATTTCCCTTGTGTTTTATAAATTGATATTTAAAATAAAAAAGTCGCATCCCCTGAAGGTGACCCCCTTTGCTGCCGCTTCCCAGGTTGTATTGTAAACTTGGGTGTGATCCCTGGCTACACGGCAGCTAATGGTTGTATGGCTTCTGACTGGCACCCCCTGAACAAAGATGTTAACATAAAAGGGAGACCACCAACATTAGGGCAAGATAGCTCAGTTGGTTGAGCACCAGCTTGGTAATTCGGAGGTCTTTGGTTCAAGGACCACTCTCGTCAATTTTCTTTGTTCAACTCCAAATAAAAAGTTTTATCAACAACACTGCATAGATGAGTACCTCTTCAGTGGCAAAGATGATTTTAGAGCGGAATTCCACGATCCCACAAATCACAAACAAGAACCAGAAGAGAAAGAGAACGCCTGATGAGTGTATCCCTTTAATCCGCTCAGTGTGGATGAGAAAGAACACTACGATCTGCAGGAAACAAAAGAATCAATAATTACTGAATAAATAATTGCTTGGAGGCCCCTTAACTCCCGCACCCCCCCCCCAATAAAAATAAAATTAAAATAAAAAATCCCCCAATACTCAAAACTTTAATTGATCAATAATAATACTATCATTTGTAATGCGCCAAATCAACCTTTAAAGGCATTGTACACGTTTGGTAATTGGAGCCTATTGTTTGTTTCAAACCTATATAAGTGTAGATATATACAATTAAACTAACCTGTGGAAATTTCATTTCAAAAGGTGGTAGAGTTTTGGAGATATTACCCCCCAAAATTTTTCAAAATTTGGGGGATCAAAAGTGATATATTTTTCCATAACCGCAGTACTTCAAAGGGAAAAGTTTCTCAAAATGCACTAAACTATCCAAAGCTGCTGTGCTTCTTACCAAGTAAGTTTTTATTGCCATTAATTATCAGAGTCATTACCAAACGTGTACTATGCCTTTAACAGATGTTCAAGGCGCACATGAAAGAAGACAATCCTATTGGTAAGGCATTTCTATGTGAAATATTTGAGGAGGCACCAAGGCCAGGATCGGGGCAACAGAGGCCGTGGCCTCCAAGTAATTCCAGGCCTGCATGGAGTCCTTGGCCTCTGTTTACCCCAGCCATGGCCTTAGTGCCCCTTCAAAAGTTTTCCATAGACTTATTATTGTTATGAAAAAATATTATTGCTTCCGAAATGAAACAATGACTATATAAAGTAAAGCCAACGAACATAGTGATCTTTGGCACTGCAATTTACAGGGTTTTTTAGGGAACAACACCAGAGCTTGGGTCCGAGACCGCTCGGCCACGACACGCCACCAAAGAGTGTTGTCAGATTTTGCTCTCAAGTTTATTTGTGCACACCACTCCTGACATACCATGGTTAATGCAATAAGAGCCGGTGTTACTAAGTATACTGGAGCGCTCTGCTGGTTCTGTATGAAGACCTGGGCTATAGTGAAGCCAACGTCGATCAGGGGGACAATAATCAATAGCGCACCCAATAGCTGCAGGATAAATAGAAAATTAAACAGAGCGTATCAATCACATCAACGTACATAAGTGGCAAGTTAACAACAACAAAAGTTTACTATTGTAAATACGGTGTTGTACCATGGCATTTGTCACACTCAAGGACATGAAGGCTCAGCTTTTGTGTACTTGGGTTTTTGTCACCTATAATAATGTCTGCAGCTCATACAATCCTCTGTGATACAATACACACACCTAATGCAAGTTACATGTGAACTGAAAGTGAGTATTTCCTAAAAAAGAAGTTACTAGTTTGTGGGTGAAAATTATGTACAATGAATCTTTACTGCCTAAAGTAGCTTTATGAAATGGGGCCCTACACTTCCCAGATAAGATAAACAGCAAATTTTATTTGTGTTTTTAATAGTTTAAAGTAGCTTAGCAACTACTTGCCAATATTTATATGTAGGGAAGATTTGGTAAAATATAATTTCTTTTGGTGTTGAATACCAGTGGCAATAATTGGGGGGGGGGGGGAGTGGGGGTGCTTTGGACTTGTAGGAGACTTGTAGGCCACCTACTAAAAATAATTAACAAAATGGATGAAGCAAATGTGTTTCTGTTACCATGTTTAACTCATTGCATAACATTATCGCCATCCATGCCGGCAGAATAATGTTCTAATTTATTCAAATGTTAAAGGCAGGGTATACTTTTGGTAATTGTCAAAGACCAGTATCCTCACTTGGTGTATCCAAACATTTTATATGCATAAAATAAGAAAACCTCTGAAATTTTGGACATCGAAGTTGCAAGAAAATAATGAAAGAAAAAACCCCCACCCTTGTTGCATAGAATTTCAGATGTTTGAAGCCTTTCTCAAATTCAAATTTGTGTGTGAAAATTACCCTTTTCTCTAAAACTACATTACTTCAAAGGGAGTGTTGTATAATATCAACAGCTCTCCAGTGCTCTTTACTATGTAAGTTTTTATGGTCATTAACTTGTGGAGTAATTACCAAAACTACACCCTGCCTTTAAGTCAACAATATACAAGGGCCCAATTTCATAAAGCTGTTTAGCAGAAAATTCTGCTCAGCAAATTTTTGTTTTGGGTTCAGTTGCGTCGATGGGAACGTAAATGGTTTACAATGTAGGCTACTTAAGACAAGTTTTTGTTCTGGCATTTTTCATTGTTTTTTTCTGTAGCAAGTTTGTTTTCTTTTCTGGTAATCTATATATTAGTAAGAATTTTCCTTCGTGTTAGTTTGCATCTATTGATTACTCATACTTCTCATTTTATTTTGTACACCTTGCCGTTGGTTTGGAACCCAACGTTTAAGCAGTGGAGAAATGCAACAGGTGAAAAAATGTATGTTTTTTAGCTCTGCTTAAAGGTATCGTACACGTTTGGTAATGACTCAAAACAAATATTAGCATAAAACTTACTTGGTAACAAGCAACGGAGAGCTGTTGATAGTATAAAACATTGTACGAAACGACTCCCTCTAAAGTAACGTAGGTTTTGAGAAAGAGGTAATTTCTCACTAAAATAATAAAAACACTTCTTGCAAGATGTTTTTATTCCTATCTGAAAGCACACAAATTTGTACAACAAGGGTGTTTTTTCTTTCATCATTTTCTTGCAACTCACAGGCTTGTTATCATATGCATATGTTGGGATACACCAAGTGAGAACACTGGTTTTTGACAATTTCCAAATGTGTTCAGTGCCTTTAAACATTACATCAACATCATAAATGCTGTTTTTCTGACTTGATGATTTTGAGCCTGATGTTACACATGCTTTATGTCATTGGGCCAAGGTCCCGATGTACACATGAGTGAACACTTACTCTAGCATGACTGCATGTTCTGTGTCAAAATACAAACACTAAATTCATATTTAAAAACAGCTTGTTCAAAGACTTTACAGGGACCATGAAGTGAAAGTACTTCACATAAATGGTGGCAGCAGGGAAATACTTTGACTTGAGTGCTATGCCGTCTTTAGTAATACTGAAACCATGGACTGAAACTATCCAAAGATCATTTCCAATTTCCCAAATCTTACCTGTGTTAAAAGGCGCTGAACACGTTTGGTATGTCAAAGACCAGTGTTCTCACTTGGTGTATCCCAGCATTATGCATAAAATAACAAGCCTGTGAAAATTTGGGCTCAATTGATCATCGAAGTTGCAAGAAAATGTTGAAAGAAAAAACGCCCTTGTTTTACAAATTTGTGTGCTTTCAGATAGGAATAAAAACTTCTTGCAAGAAGTTTTTATTATTTTAGTGAGAAATTACCTCTTTCTCAAAAACTGCGTGACTTCAGAGGGAGTCGTTTCTCACAATGTTTTATACTATCAACAGCTCTCCGTTGCTCGTTACCAAGTCAGTTTTTATGTTAATATATATTTTGAGTAATTACCAAATGTGTACAGTGCCTTTAAGTTAAGTTATTAATAATACTATTCATTTATTAATGACACCAAAAATTTACGCCATCAACAAGTAAACGTACTCCTAACGAACACAATAACTGTCTAAACATAATAAAGTATGGCTATCAATGCAGTTTACTTGACGTTGCAATTTATTGACTTGAAATAGCGACGATCGAAAATCAGGATAATGTTTCAATCGGTATGAAAAATGTTATACAAAATTGACGGCCCAGTCAAAAACCAAGCTGGCAAGTTAAAAATCAATCCAACTGGTTCTGCTGGCAAACCCTGTTGGGTCATCACATATTGGGCTTATGGAATGGCAAAGGTTGTGGGTTCGAATCCCACCCGAGTAATATGCCTGTGGATTTTTTTTTCTTCACAGGACTTGGGGGAAAGTACTGAGTATACAGTGCTTTACATACATCGGTGTACGGGTAAAAACAAAATATAATATTCTTTATCCCCGATGCAAATTTAACATCTATTAAATTGTCGCGGTAACCGCTGCTAAAGTATAGGATTCAAACTGCCTCTGGCTACCGGGCAATCTCAGTCGTCTAATTGGTAAAACATCTGCTCTGGAATGGCAAAGGTCGTGGGTTCGAATCCCACCCGAGTAATATGCCTGTGGAAATTTTTGTTCACAGGACTGGGGGAAAGTACTGAGTATACAGTGCTATACATACATCGGTGTTAGGGTAAAACCAAATATAATATTCTTTATCACCGTTGCAAATTTAACATCTATTAAATTGTCGCGGTACCCGCTGCTTAAATATAGGATTCAAACTGCCTCTAGCTACCGGGCAATCTCGGTTTGTAAGACATCTGCTCTGGAATGGCAAAGGTTGTGGGTTCAAAACACCCGAGTAATATGCCTGTGGATTTTTTTTTTCACAGGACTCGGGGAAAGTACTGAGTATACAGTGCTTTACACACATCGGTGTATGGGTAAAACCAAATATAATATTCTTTATCCCCGTTGCAAATTTAACATCTATTAAATTGTCGCGGTACCCGCTGCTAAAATATAGGATTTGAACTGCCCCTAGCTACCGGGCAATCTTGGTTGTCTAGTTGGTAAGACATCTGCTCTGGAATGGCAAAGGTTGTGGGTTCGAATCCCACCCGAGTAATACGCCTGTGGATTTTTTTCACAGGACTTGGGGAAAGTACTGAGTATACAGAGCTGTACACACATCGGTGTTAGGGTTAAACCAAATATAATACATATGGGGCTGTTTACCATTTTGACTCTGTGTAGGAGGGACACCTGAATGCAACCTTTGTCGTATCTTCTCATGTAGTAGAGGTAGAAAGGCAAAGCCACCCAGATGAAGAGCAGTGGGAGCCATGACAGCGCCGTTTCTTGGAAGCAGAGGGACAGATCTGGGCTGCTGGAATTCAAAAGAGCCGGATCCTACAAAAGAAGTAAAGCGAGAAAGAAAAACAAGTTTGTGATACATGAAGCTGAGGACACATTTGAGTTTAACTCTTTCACGCGCCGACCGGTCGCTAGTGACTGGTGTAAATACCTTCAGAAAAATAGTTGTAAAACTGGAAAAAAAAGATCGCAAGGCTACACAGTTTTCAGAATGGGAAAGAGGACTCTTGAGGGTGCTATTGTGACCGGTTTTTCTGTTTATAGACATAGATACAGATACAGATATTTTCATGGTAAATGTGCCACCAGTATGTCCGACCTGGTTCGTCCGACCTGGTTCCTCCTATCAGGGTGTTTGAGCGTGAAACCAAGCTTTCTGCTTGTTCTCACCCATACACTCATTGCTTTGTTGAGATGTACATGTAGAACAAAGAGTCATTCCAACAGCTTTATTCCATGTACTGCATCTCTTTGGAACTCCTTGCCCAGTGCATGTTTCCCCCATCCTACAATCTAGACTGTTTTAAGAGGAATATCAATTCCTACCTCCATCTCCCCTGAGTTATTTTCATCTTAAATATTTTCTTCTTGTAGCCCCTTACCAAGAGTGGCTTTTAGCCTTGTTTAGAAAAACATGCATTAAAAAATATAATATAACAAAATATATTTAAAAAAAAAAGGGTCTTGTTCATATTAGAATCACATCACCCCCATTCTACAAGAATTCCACTGGCTTCCTGTCAACGCACGCATCCACTACAAAGTCCTGCTCCTCACTTTCAATGCTATCCATGGTCTCTACCCTCAGATCCTCATACCCAACATCTCCTACAAGCACCCAAACACAGAACTAAATCTTCTGGTAAAAGAACCTTTGCCCTTAGCGCACCCACTCTTTGGAACTCTCTCCCTAGTACCCTCTGTTCTCAGACGAACCCGGATCTCTTCAAAATACACCTCAAATCCTACCTGTTTTTACAATTTTTTGTAATTTCAAATTGCTAAGTTAATTTGTAGGTTATTATTATGTATTGTTTGTAAAGCGCATTGAGAGTTCTCCCAGAACTGAAATGTACTCTATGAATGTAATATTATTATTATTATTATTAATGGTGCTGCTATAAAAAAGTTTTGACTAAATTCAGATCGTTTCTTTTCACCCCATTTCCACCTGACTGCTTCTGTTACTCTAACAAGCTTGTATGCGTGTGTGTTGTGTTGTCATGTAGCCTTTGAGAAAGACTCTGCTAGGGTTGAAGCCCAAGGCTATTAAAAAAATTGTGCATTTATACCACGGGTCCTTTTGATTGGTAAGCAATTACATATGGCAACAGCTAATTCCTTTTTTTTTACCAACCCCCTTAGAACTTTTTGTTTCCTGGAAAAAAAAGCTTTTGACAAAAGCCTTTGTTGGCGCGCCAAGACACTTCCATTTGTAGTCCGCCCACGCTAGTAAAAATAATGTTTTTAGTCAAAATAAATGTGTGAAAGATTGTGGAACTAATGTTGAATTTCGCTTTCAAAAGCTTTTAAACCAGGAAACAAGTTCTAAGCCTTATTTAAAAGGTGTACAGGCGAGCACAGCTGGTGCAACGAGAGCCATGACCAAATGGCAGCACTGTCTCTTAGAAGAGGGAGGTTGTCTGGGTCATCGACGGTTACTAGAATTTAGGTGAGACAAGAGGCCTACAAATAAGCTACCTACAAACTGAGCAAAATGTTAAATGTGTTTTTCAATATGCCATGAGCATCATTTTGTGTTAAATACTGCCTTAAAATTCATTGGCTGACGTGTCAAGAAACATCCATTTGTAGTCCGCCCACACTAGTAAAAATCTTGTTTAAAGTCAAAATAAATGTGAAAAAATAGAATAAGCTGTTGCAGACTGCTTACCAACCAAAAGGACCTATGGTATGCAAAAAATAGCCTCTGAGAAAGACTCTGCTAGGGTCGAAACACCAGGCCGTTAACTATTTTTCAAAATAAATGTGCAAAAGATTGTTGAACTAATGTTGAGTTTTGCTTTCAAAAGCTTTTAAAGGGTGTGTACAACATTGGTAATTGCCAAAGACCTGTATCCAAACTTGATGTGACCCAACATATACATGAAATAACAAACCTGTGAAAGTTTAAGCTAAATCGGTCTTCGGAGTCATGAGAAAACAGTGAAAAACCTCTTATGTGTTTTAACTTTTTTTCAAACATCGTAATTTATCCTGCAGGATAAATACTATTATTTTACTCATTTCGTAAAAACTATGGCATTTCAAGCAAAACTATTTCAAGGGAAGTTTTCTACAATGACCATCTTTATACCATGTGAGTTATGTGCAAATCTGTGAGCATTTATATTTTCATTCTTACCAATGTTGTACACACCCTTTAAACCAGAACACCAAAATTTCTAAATGAAGTGCTTACTTGTAAACATGGAAAATGATTACTAAAGGCCATCTCACACTGGGCAATTTTTTCAGGCAACTTGGAGGCAATCACTGTATGCAAAAGGAACACTTCGACAGCACAAGAACAATCTTCGAGCTATATGTCTTATCCCCAAGAAAATAACAAGAAAACTGAAATGTGAATGAATTTTCTAATGGGAGATTGCCTGAAGCTGGTTGTCTATAAAATAAAAATAAAAATTTATTTATGAGATATCGCCAAAGTCACAAGGCCGGATGGCCACTTCAAGGTGAGGGCTACACCACATAACTGATTTGGGCTGTTGACCCGAATCAACTGCCACTAGGGGCACATTGCCACCTACTCCTGGGGCTGAAACAGGGTTGCCCCCTTTACACAGTCCGTAAGGATGTAGGCATGGGTATCATCCACTAGGAGCATGGCTGGTAGAGCAGAATGCACTACCTTCCCAACTTCCCAAGCAATTGTTAAGTGCCTTGCTCAAGGGCACAAGTGTCATGACCGGGATTCGAACCCACACTCTGCTGCTGACAGCACCAGAGCTTGGGTCCGGTGAACTAGACCACTCGGCCATGACACGCCACAAATGATTTAGGCCTACTAAGTTTACAAACACAGAGTTTTTATTGCAACTAGGCGCTTTGCATGGATACTTGTTTGTGTGTCCATGATGTGGTTTTTACCGTAGTTTCACAACCTCATAATTTTGCAGCTTTTGCAGGACTGGAATTTCATCTTTGAGAGGGCAAGGCCATTTTCATTTTGCAAAGGGCACTTCCACTGGAAAATCTATGTGAAACTTTTGATGGGGCACCAAGGCCAAGATCAGGGGCAACAAAAGCCACGGCCTCCGTGGCCTACATGTAATTCCAGGCATGTAACTGCAGCAGCGCGGTAAAACTACGAGTTGGGGAAAAAAGCAGATTCAGAAAAAAGGAAAAAAAAGGAGTTACAAGAAGAGTTGTTGGAAAGGCACTGGACACGTTTGGTAATTGTCAAAGACCAGTATTCTCACTTGGTGTGTATCCCAACATATGCATAAAATAACAAGCCTGTGAAAATTTGGACTCAATTGGTCATCAAAGTTGCAAGAAAATAATGAAAGAAAAAACACCCTTGTTGTACAAATTTGTGTGCTTTCAGATGCCTGAGAAAGGCTTCTCGCCAGAAGTCTTTTGATATTTTAGTGAGAAATTATCTCTTTCTCAAAAACTATGTCAGAGCATGGAGGTAGGTCAGAGGGAGCCGTTTCTCACAATGTTTTATACTATCAACAGCTCTCCGTTGCTCGTTACCAAGTCAGTTTTTATGCTAAATATTTTGAGTAATTACCAAACGTGTCCAGTGCCTTTAAAAAGGTAGTTTGCAGCATTGGACATGACATTATTTAGTAGCCTGCTAAGCTTTTTTTTTTACAAGACACTGTACGCAGGGCTAGCATTAAGGGTGATCGTCTGATCGAGCTCTGACATTTTACGAGTAGTGTTGTTTGAAGCTTTGCATTGTGAGGGAAAATAAGAAGTAACTATAAATATATATTTATTTGTTTGGTTTGCGGTAACACCATGTGTGTATCTACTTGCCAGGTAGAGTTTGTTCTTAGAAAACTGTCTTGCTTAATTCTACTACCGCGGAGTAGATTGTTCGGGTGTTCGGGAGACTTCTCAGTTCTGAAAAGAACTGTCCTGTTTATTAACTATTACCTGGGCGGAAGGTATAGAATTAGGCTGGGACTACTACTTTAGCTTATAGGATCGTAATTAACTGTACTACCGCGTCAGGAGACGATGACTAGAGCAAGCTAGTCGAAACGTTGAGACCAATCCAAGAACTGACTCCGCGGTAGTACAGTTAATTACGATCCTATAAGCTAAAGTAGTAGTCACGGCCTATTTCTATACCTTCCGCCCAGGTAATAGTTTATAAACAGGACAGTTCTTTTCAGAACTGAGAAGTCTCCCGAACAATCTACTCCGCGGTAGTAGAATTAAGCAAGACAGTTCTCTAAGAACAAACTCTACCTGGCAAGTAGATACACACATGGTGTTACCGCAAACCAAACAAATAAATATATTGATAACTATAAATAGTAAACTTGCCGGTACAACCATGTGTTAAATTTCTTTTGGAGGGGTGTTGGCTCACACCGGCTCTTTTCAGAGCCAACACTCCTCCAAAAGAGATTTTACACATGGTTGTACCATGGAGGTACCCACAAGTTTACTATAGTTACTTCTTATGTTATGAGTGAGTTGTCCACAGCCTCTGAACCTGCCCCCTGCTGTTTATACAACTGCAAAACTGTTGAAAACTTTGGATGAAGGGGCCTATAAGAGCCAACACTCCTCCAAAAGAGATTTTACACATGGTTGTACCCACAAGTACTTCTTATGTTATGAGGGAGTTGTCCACAGCCTCTGAACCCGCCCCCTGCTGTTTATACAACTGCAAAACTGTTGAAAACTTTGGATGAAGGGGCCTAAGAGCCAACACTCCTCCAAAAGAGATTTTACACATGGTTGTACCCACTTATATTAATTACGAGTGAGTTGTCCACAGCCTCTGAACCCACTACCTGCTGTTTATACAACTGCAAAACTGTTAAACTTTGGATGGCCCCTCTATAATGCTTGAGGTAGAAAAATGCCACATGTATGTCAACACTCACTGCCTCGGATCTCTCAGTATGTGACTGGAGGGTTAGAGGGCGAGATAAGCAAGATGAATGAGGTTGAAGTTCAACTTGGGAGATTGTTTTCACAATAAAGGGTTAAAAGGATGTTTGTTGAAATGTTTGCCCTGTCTGTTTGTACAACAAGGGAAAGGATCAATGTTGAGACCTTAGAGCTAAAGGGTCATGGTGAGACTGTATGGTAAGCCATAATTGATTTACCTTGTAATGACGGCATTACAATGGCAGTAGCATAATTTAATAATACGCAGTTCTTATATAGGCCTAGCGCTTTATACTCCCGATGGGTGTCTCAAAGCACTCAGTATTTTTCCTACAAGGTAAGTGGAGTTACGTGTTGAAGTATGAGACCTACTCCTTTACATAGCACCATGTAATGGTTTACAAGGTGCTGTGGCGCAATATGCAGCCAATCAAACCAGGAACACCGGGGCGAACCCCTTCTTTTTACGATAAGTGCACTGAGTTCTTACGTGCATTACACAACACACGGGACCTACGGCTTAACGTCCCACCCGAAGGACGAAGCATGTGTGGTTAAGTGTCTTGCTTAAGGACACAAGTGTCACGACCGGGTCTCAAACCCACACTCTGCTGATCAGAAACACCAGAGCTTGAGTCCGGTGTTCTTATCTGCTCGGCCACGACACGCCACAACAGGGTCAGGCCACTTATTTTTGTAACAGCTAGATTCCTGTGTGCCAAGGTTCAATTTTCAAGTCAACACATATTTCTAACTATTCTTCTCAAAATATAACATAATACAGAATATTGCGTAATATTCTACTCTCTTTATCTCTCGAAATAATAAGCCCAGAAGATGGAGGGGAAATATAGTTAACCTATGTAGACCAAAATAAAGAGAGCCATACCTAAAAAGATGATGCCGCTTCCCAGGCTGTATTGCAAACTTGGGTGTGATCCCTGGCTACACGGCAGAGTTGAATGGCTTCAGGCTGGCAACCCGAACAAATTTTTTACAAAATAGGGAGACCACCAATATTAGGGCTAGATAGCTCAGTTGGAAGAGCACTGGCCATTAATCTGGAGGTCACAGGCTCAAGCCTGCTCTACTTTTTTTTTTCTTTGTTTGACCCAAAATTTATTTCAATACAAGACTGGTTACTATAAACAGCAGTTGCCAAACAAGTGTTGTTCAGCACTTCATCTATCAGAAAGTCAGAGTACACAAGTTTACACAGCAATAACAAACTCAAAATTCTATAACAGTTTACAACATGTATTTATGCTATCTTTGGGCAATCTGGTCAGTTTGACTTCAACAAAAGAAGGGCTACTATAAACAGGGGCTGCCAATCAAGCGTTGTGCAGCAATTCACCCTTGACACAAGTTCACACAGTAATAATAACTTGGGGGACAGCTGAGGGTTCATGTTTTTGCTTGGTCAAAGATGAAGTTTATAGACTTAGCACAGCTTTATTGCATGGTGTGTTTGCATTGTAGCAGTGTGTACAGTTAGTCCCATTGCATTTGTGGCCTGAAATCACACTATTGTCCATGCAAGGTCATTTTTTTTGAAGCCCTTTCATTGAGATACCAGACTATCTTTGAGAGCAGTTTTAGGAATGATTCTTAAGGCTAAATAGAGTGATTAATAGAGTTATTCCTGCCCTGTTGATATGACCTTTATTATGCATTAAACATTAAGTATTGAAGCTTATTGCATGGTGTAGGAAGTTAGAATTAGGCCACGTCCAAATTGGTGGCTCCAGCTACGACGAACGGCTAAATTTCCGCGTCATCACTATGTCCTTAGCAACACCCTTAGCAATAGTCGTAGCCGTAGCTGTAGCCGCCCATTTGGATAGGGCCTTAAACTAATTTGCAGAAAACAACCATGTAATAATCTCTTCTTGAAAGAAGTGGAGGTTTAAAAATTTATACTGGACCGCAGGCCTTAGCCCTTACAGTGCCGGTCGCGTTTTGGTAATTCTGTATCCACAGGCCGGCCATTTCTTTAGAACGTATGGGAACGCTGGTGGCCTGTGGATGGATACGACGTTCCAGAACGTCGGCAGCACTTGAAGGGTAGAAGGTAAGGTAACCTGGACACCTGACGTCACACTTCAAGGCTCGTGAATAAAGTGTATTACTCATTGCAGATAAAAACAGGGGACCAGTTTTTGTTAAAATTTTGACTTTCAGTCTGATTCATACAAATCTTTCAATTATGTTGATATAAATCTTCTGTCTTAGTGCTTGTTCAAATAGCACTCTGCACAAACGGAGTCACTTTTGCTCAAAATTCCCGCCTGTCAGACAAACATTCCACCACTTACGCGATCACTGCTTCATCAACGCGCCAAACTGCACTAGTACAGTCAGCCTATACGCGAGTAAACATAAAGCTTGGACATGTATGCATGTGTACTTAAATGAAACTTGACACGCTGTTTGAGATCAGAGTACTTAGCTTCTATTTTTAGCATTAGTGTGGAGTGCTACATTAAAACAGTTCAAATGTTTGATTGTTTGTTTAGATGATCTTCCTGTCAAGGGAAATCTGCAAAACTCCCACAAGGGGATATAAACACCAAGCTGGTAACAGCTAATCTCTCTCATACAAATATTGGTTTAACGTCTGTGATTATGAATTGCATAAATCAAGAAATTGTGATTCAGTATAACTACATGAACTAGACGACAATACTTATTCTAGTCCAATGTGAAATCAGCGGTTAGCTTGGTAGGATTCGAACCCACAACCTTGTGATTGCAAGTCCTGCAGCCTAACCACTGGACCACGGTGAACTGCAAGTATTTATTTTCTAATTTTAATTCTGTTATTAAAAACAAAAACAGTCCAGTAAACATTTTGAGCTACAAGCCCTACAGTGTTTTGGATTCCCCCCCAAAAAATTTGAACAATGGTTCTGAGCAAAACCAGAGTTGAGATAAGTCTCATCTCAAACAGTGTGTGATGTTCATCTTCAGGAAAAAAGAAATGATGAGTTTATTGATACTTGAAAAAAAGTTATAGTAGGGCCAGATACCACCAATGTTCAAAACATCTGTGGAGTACTGGCCGGCCAAAGTTCTCCGACTGTTTTTAGCCTTGGGTCAATAAACGTAACTGAACAAGTGTAACAGTACGTACAGTGGGGTTTTTTATGGACATTTTATATTGTAGCTTAGTGTATGGTTTGCGGTAACACCATGTGTATCTACTTGCTAGGTAGATTTTGTTCTTTGCAAACTTGTCTTGATTTTTATTCTACTGCCGCAGAGTAGATTATTCGGAATTCGGGAGACTTCTCAGTTCTGAAAAGAACTGTCCTGCTTATTAACTATTCCCTGGGCGGGAGGTAGGAAATCAGGCGGGACTACTACTTTTGCTATGTGGATCGAGGAGACTTCTCGCTAATCACTACACTGCCGCGAAGTGAGTTCTTAATAGGTCTCAACGTTTCGACTAGCTTGCTCTTGTCATCGTCAGGAGACTAGCTTAGTACACTTTCAATATATTTAACATTGACTTTGTAACAACTCAACATTTTGTTCCCTGACCTTCCTTAAGTTTTACATAATGTAATCACCTCCATGATTTTTAACACAGGAATAAAAGAGTGGCGCTGAGGTCTTAAACGGCCATTTAAAACAGGCAGGGTTGTGGCTGTGTGATAAAGGACCGAGCCAAAGGTGAGGTCCTGTATCACAGCGATACGTTCCCAGGCCTGATGTTTCACTGAGGCAACAGAGGCAATCACCTACTATGCCCCTGGTCATTGCCTTGGTGCCCCTTGCAATGTGCCAATAGATTTACAATTTCATTGTGGCCAAGCGGTTTAGAGCATCGGACTCAAGTTTTGCTGGCATAGTCATCAGGGTGTGGGTTCAAACCCCGGTCATGACACTTGTCTCCTTGAGCAAGACACTCAACTATAATTGCTTCTCTTCACCCAGGGGTAAATGGGTACCTGTGAGGGCAGAGATGGTTCATGTGATTGATTGTAGCTTGGTGCGCTAAATAAATGGCAGCACAGGCTGCATACTCCCAAGGGAGCTGAGATGGTTTCAGGAATGAAATAAATGGCCCAGTGATCAGGGGTAATAATGCTGGAGGGCCATGAGTGTCACCGAGTGACAGATTTGAGTGCTATACTATAAGAAGCCACTAGAATCTTATTATTTTCATAAAGGTGCCCTCTAGCTACAAAGGAGAAAACGACATGGTGTCCTTGCCCTGTCAAGAACGAAGCATCAGGCTTGCATCCCTGTAAGGTTTGAAGCGGCTGTTTAAGACCGAGTATGGACTCTTTATTACCCATTTATTCACTTGTTAAACAGCGTAATAATGTAGGAAAATCCTGGTAAACTTTTCTGAAGATGACTGTCTAATACAAGGAGGGAGATTATTCCATAGTTTGGGAGCAACGTACACAAATGCCCAGTCAATGTAGTACGTTACAGGTTTGTTAAAGGCACTGAACACGTTTGGAAATTGTCAAAGACCAGTGTTCTCACTTGGTGTATCCCAACATACAAAAACAAGCCTGTGAAAATTTGGGCTCAATTGGTCATCAAAGTTGCAAGAAAATGATGAAAGAAAAAACACCCTTGTTGTACAAATTTGTGTGCTTTCAGATAGGAATAAAAACTTCTTGCAAGAAGTTTTTATTATTTTAGTGAGAAATTACCTCTTTCTCAAAAACTACGTTACTTCAGAGGCAGTCGTTTCCTACAATGTTTTATACTATCAACAGCTCTCCGTTGCTTGTTACCAAGTAAGTTTTTATGCTAATATTTGTTTTGAGTCATTACCAAACGTGTACAATACCTTTAAAATAGGAAACAATGGAATGTCAAGTCAGGACATGATTTACTTTGCCCTTTATTTGGTTGAGTGGATGTAGGTCAAATCTTGCGGCTGTTTGCAGCCGCTCTGGGGTAAATGAACAAGCCAGTTCTGGCCACTACATTCTATAAATAAAACTGAACGCACTTTCATCATTGTAGCAGTATGCATCTAGATGCTCTTATCGAAATGAAGGTTTTGTTTAGCTTGGGCTCCAGCTTACATGTAAGCCTCGTCCACCGGTTTGAATTGTCAAAGATGGAGCCCAAGTCCAAGCCGAAGCTGTGTTTAAAAAAAAGGACCGTCTACTGTAGATCTGCATCATGCTGTTATCATTTCCCTATACTTTCCAAACCATTGTGGCTGGTTTCTCGATTCTGTGCATGGTGGAGGATTTCCTTCCTCCACGGTCTGTGAACTAGAAGGGTTGTGTATCTGTGTTTGTTTTCCTAAATGGTTAAACGGAACAAGTGACTTCAGTTGAACCATTTAATTCTGATAAATTTGAATCTGAGCAATGAAACAACCTGTAAAAGGAGCAGATGTGAACACACTTTCCTGGACGATGAGGATTAAATATAGAACACTTTATCCAGTCTTGACAGTCAAAAAACCACAAACCGTAGGTGTGGTGGCGTACAAAGGAAAAATGTATAACAAACACTAAAGGATTGTAAATAATGTAAGGGGATTAAGATCTAAGACAGTTAGCTTCCACCAACAGAGGGGATGTCAATCATTCTTCCTGGATAGCATCAGGGGCTGACATTCTAAATAAAAGGAAAGCCTCATTTTTCGTATACTTTCTGCTCCGTTTAACCATTACAAAAATTAGGAAATTGATTTCAACATTGTTTTTCAACCCTACTGAGTACTGTGCACATTGCTACATGTAGCTGCATGCGCTATGCCGGAGGTGTTGGCTGCATGGGCTGGATGGAGTTGCCTACAGCCACTGATTTGTCCCTTCTTGCAAGTTGTTGTACTTTTAAAGCCCAATGCATGCCTAAAATTTAGTCTTTTGAGAGGGCAAGGCCCCCCTGTTTTTTTTAAACAAAAGGGCATAATTAAAAATGTGTCTATTCTAATTCTATATTGGAAAATCTTGGAGTCTGTGGAATATTTTTAAAGGGGCACCAAGGCCATGACCAGGGCAACATACAGGCCATGGCCTCCATGTAATTTCAGGCCTGCTGCAATAAGCCATTTTGAGATATGGTGGACACAATACTATGACACTATTAGGTTTGGGTAAATTTGTCTGTATACACCCAAACCAAACAGTGCATTCCTATAATGTCCACCATACCTCAAAAAGGCTAATGACAGGTGCTGTGCCTTCAAATGAAAAACAAAACTAAAAAGGGTGTATTTTGTTTAACTGATGACTGATTTTGTAAATGTAAGTGTAGGCCGTAATTAATTGTATTTTCAACATTCTGCATTTCATTTTCAACTACGACGATTCAAAACATATTCTGATTTGGCTTGTGAAACCATGGCATGGTGAAACCATGGAGGTAGAAAATTCTACCTCCATGGTCAAACCTTATCACCACACATGTAATATGTATACATTTCTACCTCGTGAAGTAATGTTGAGGCAAAATGCCAGCCACCAACCCAACTGCACTGTACTGTAAGTGTATAGTTGACCTCAGATCAAGTGGCGCAAAGTTGACCTTGAACTTGGAGTTTGGACATGTTGGACTGATCATGTGATGGACTGATTTTTATGTTTGTATTGGTATGTTGTCACTGAGTGTTACTGTTACTGTTAGTGTCAGGACATGCAGGAGAAAAACTAAGTCGGTCAAAAACTGCAAATACATACCCAAAACTTCGAACCTCCACAGAAGTCATGCCAGTCAAGCACTGGTTTATCCTCCATCGTCTGAGATGTTGCCAGTCGTTACTGACTGCTGCACCGCCGACTTATTAACCAGAAAACAGAGAAATATTATTATGAACAAGTCTGCCGGCCGCGCACTCGACTCCACATGCACACACGACACGGCGGGCGTGGGATTATCAGCTGACTAATTACCGTAAACAAACGTGAGCGCCCTCTTTTGGCAGTTAAATTAATTATTGCACTTATTTTGCGCGCGAGAGGGCGCACTTTTAAAGACCTCTTTTGCTCATTTTCTGAAGCTAACTCGGACACTTACAATTTTACCCCGATCACTTTTAATTAAAAATTAATACCTAGCATTACCCCCATGCAAAACGCGGAACGCACCTCCGCGTCTACCATTTTGGGAGTAAATTTCATTGTGTCGTTTTGACTTCCAAAATGGCGGACAGGATAGGCGCCCGTGTAGAGTGTGCTGCACTTTAATGCAATGGGTCAATATCCATAAGTGCCTTTCTGTTTGTTTAAATTAGGAGTAAATGTAATCTTGGTCTAAGATGTGGTTACAAAGTTCTGGCTATTTCAGGCTCATTCAGAAAAAGGAAAATTATGAATAACAAAGAGCGACTAGGGCATTTAAATGGTGAAAGGATGGGGCTGGGGAATAGGGCACACTCCCTGAAAACATATTTTTTATGTACCCATGCCCGTTCAAAGATAGTTTATGGCTGCATGAAACAGGGGGTTACACCCCAATGTTCCTACACCCTAATCTTAACCCCAACAAGTAAATCATCAGGGTTTGTTCGGAAGGTAGAGCAGTCAACGAAACATGGGGGGGGGGCGGGCAATGTTACCCTCACACCTAGGATAGTTAAATAGCACCCCACCTTCTTACAAGGGTATTGGAATTAGGGCGCGCGGGGATTACCCTCTCCTCTTTGAAGAGATAGTTGCACCCCCCTCTCTCTACACCAAGATATTTACACATTCTTCCACATATAATGCCATTGTCCCCCGCCCCTAACACTTTTTAATAGTTCCAGAAACTATCGCCAACCCACTAAGTTCAACTTCATTTCTAAATCACTCAAAATAATTACAATCTTAGACACAGAACATTTCTTTTGTCTTATTTTATTGCACCATAACTCTTGAAAAACACTTCTCTACAAATCATTTGTCGTTATTCGACTTTAAGCTTTCCATTGTTTTTGTTTGGTCCACTTATTAACTTCATGAAAAAAAAGCTTGTCCAATAATGCTTTTTACATGTACATGTACAATGTACTTCATTCTCAATATTTAAGTATGAACAAGTCATACACAAGTTCTTTTTTTGTATCATCAGAAAATGTAATTGGCCAATTTAAGCTGCAAACTTTCTGAGTTATTATAGGGCCAGAGTATTCTCAGTACATTCAGGGTCATATCTTCCTGAGAGATTTTGATCAAAAGATAAGGGCCCAATTTCATGGCTCTGCTTACCGTAAGCAAAGAATCGGCGCTTACGGAAGCAGGGAATTCCGCGCTTACGTCAAGCGTAATTCACGGGTTAGCAGGGAATTTTTGCTTGTGCGCGTGCATAGTCTACGTTACTAGGCATTCTACGCTTACACAGCTAGCGCAGAAATTCGGTGCTTGCTTGGTAAGCGGAGAATGGTGATCGAAAGCGCAGAATTCGGCGGTAAGCAGAGCCATGAAATTGGGCCCAGATCATTAACAAAAAGCTTATGCTGGGTGGAATAAATTTCTTATCAAAACAAGTTTGTCTTTCATACCTGATGCTTTGTTCCTGCCAGTATAATTTGTTATAAAATATTTTTTTTAAAAAGCTTTTGCGGTCCACTTCCTTGGCTCATAAGCATAAATACTTACTTCTATCATTTCGGTCGTTCACACCTGACGAGTCCATTGAAACGCTGTTGACAAAAAATTAATTAACAATGGCATATCGATTCTGCACAGTGATGTAACCAGAGGGAGATACGCCATCGCACAGAACCATTGCCCCCCTTGCCCAAGAATGAGATCAACAAAATAAACTGCTCAAATGAACAGTTCAATACATTAAATAGCCCCTCACCCCCGCCCACATAATGTCTTTGCATTCCTCCAATGAAAATGACTGGTTACTTCACTGGTTATGCCTCAGCCCTGGGCCCAAAATAAAAGAACTGCTAAAAGGCATCGTACACATTTGGTAATTGGAGCCTATTGTTTGTTGTAGTTGTAGATATATACCATAAAACTAACCTGTGAAAATCTCATTTCAAAAGGTGGTAGCGTTTTTAAGATATTGCCGAAATTCTGGAGTGGTTATGTCCACGCAGGAAGAATAATCTGCATTGGAATACACTCTCTGAGAAGCGTTACCGAATATTCAACATATTTTGGGGATAAAAAGTGATATATTTTTCCATAGAACTGCAGTCCTTCGAAGTAAAAAGTCTCTCAAAATGCATCATACTATCTAAAGCTGCTGTACTTCTTACCAAGTAAGTTTTTCTTGCCATAAATTTCCAGAGTCATTACCCGACGTGTTAGATGCCTTTAAGTAGCAAATATTGCTTAATAAATTTCTGCTAAGCATAAATGAGCAGGATACCAGCTACAAATCGCACATAGTGAATGTTTTTTTAGCTGGTAACCTTATTCTAGTGAGCATAATTTGTATGCGCTTAGCTACTCTATGAAACTGCGCCCGGTCTGTAAAAATACCTAAGCCGGGTCCAAATAGAGTGGGGGAAATGTTCAATGGAATGGTGTCATGGAAGGGAATTATTTGTTGTCAGTTTGAAAAGCAAAGCCGAGCAGTCTAGAGCATCAAACTTAAGATCTGGACCTAATTTCATGGCTCTGCTTACCGCCGAATTCTGCACTTGCAATAACTATTCTCTGCGTACAGGGCAAGTGCCGAATTTCTTCGCTAGCTGTGTAAGCGTAAAATTTCTAATAATGTGGAGTATGCACGCACCCAAGCAAAAATTCCCTGCTACACCTGTGAGATAGGCTTGATGTAAGCGCAGAATTCCCTGCTTCCGTAAGCGCTGAATTTTTCTTACAGTAAGCAGAGCCTTGAAATTGGGTCCTGATGACGAAGTCATCAGAGTGTGGGTTCGAATCCTGGTCGTGACACTTGTGTTCTTGGACAAGACGCTTAATAACAATTGCTTCTCATCACCCAAGAGTACATCGGTACCTGCGAGGGTAGAGATTAGCAACCTATGCATCAAATCTGGCTACCGGTGCTGCATACTCCAAAAGAGTTGAGATGGTTTCAGGAATGCTTAAGGCCCAATGAACAGGGGTAGTAATTGTGCGAGGCGCTTGATAAAATGTTGAAAAGGGCCTTTTAAAAACAAACTGGAAATGACATGATGTTATCTCTAGTATCTCCTAGACATGGGCGAGGATGATGTCGTTGGTGGTTGATGATCTTATTAAATGCAGGAACAAGATTGTATGAAAATGAAAAAATCCTACAACTTAGAAATTCAATTTCATCTTTGTGTGAAGATGAAGCTTCCTTAATGTACAGGATGATACATTTTTAGAGGTTTAAAGACTCTCTACATCATCTTGAAATACAGTGTAAATATCTAAAGGTTTGGTCATTACAAAAAGGACTCAAGTCTTTCTTCTTTGTGCTGGAAATTTTGCATCTTTTAAAAAAATCCAAAGGCGCAGAGAGATCAACAAAAAAAATCCTGGAATTTGGAAACATCTTGACCAATCGCAAGCCTGTGAATGATATACCTTGCATCCAGAAAGAATAAAACATTTTACCTAAAAGTAAATACCCCACCCAATCCCAACACTCCAGAAAAACCAACCAAACTTAACAAAAAAACAAAACAAAAAGCAAACAAACAATAAACAACACAAGATGAACAAACACAAACAAGCAAACATCTATTTTACAGAGCTCAAAATAATCCAACTCCGTGCATGGTTTAAGAACCAAGTATAATTCTCAAGTTAGATTTTTGATAAAACTGCAAGAAAATCGGTGAACTTCATTCAGGTGGTCAGATTTTTTTGGTGAAAACCCCCAAAACCCAATACCTGTTGGTTTTGTCAGGAACTTTGCGAAAGTTCTTATTTTGTGATACCAATTTGACATAAAAGCAGAGATTCAAGGGACAATTTTCTGGCACACTGCATTTTTTCCCCAGAGGAGATATTGCCCAGGACAGTTCGTTAATTCTATTCTCTTCAAAATCATATACATTTATCTGTTCATGCATCTTTCTTCCGTTTGTTTCTGTTATTACCAGTATCAATCATGTTCAATGTACATGTACACATGTACATGTTTACTGAATGACAAATTTCTGGTTTCATTTTTTAATATTCACCCAGTCCAAAAAACATTAAAATCTGAAAACCCCATGTCTCTAAACTTAAGTCATTGAATGCACCCACCATTTCTGAACAGCACTGCAGACCAAACACCTACATGTATTCAGCACATCGCCAAACACCCTCCAAACCGACTAGCACGGACCGATACTGCATCCACCATGACCCCCCTGTCACAGCATGGCTTTAAAAACCAGGTATTTCGGTACAGGAAACACCAGGGCAACCCTTTCACTGCCACGTCATCTGCAAGACGTCTTCAGGTAAGTACCAACAGGCACAGCTGAAGACCTCTGCCAAGCATTCCACTCCCCCGCAAACTGCCTCCTGCCAACACCAAGACTAATCTCAGCTCGCTACAGGATAATTTAATCAGCATATCGCCATTCCTGAAACAGCTAACACTGCCACTGCGGGCACCTTATAACTGCTAAGACACCGCTATCTCGGCTACAGTAATCGCCCACCAACTCTGCACTGCACTGCCTGACGGCGATACACTGCATGACTTTATTATTAACTGCATTACTGCCTTATCAGGTAACTGCTTCCTATTAGCAAGAAAACAACAGAGGAAATGGCATGTTAGAATATACAGAAACACTTGGCTTTTTAATTGGGAAAACAACACACAAGTAACACAACCATTAACTTTAATACTCTACAGTATAATTAACCATGTGGGAAGCGTGTTTGTTACTTCGGAAAGAGTTTACCGACTTCTCAAACTACTCTAGGAGAAGGCATGTGGCTGTAAATTGAATTATGGACTCTCACCATGTGCAGCCACAGGCCTGCTTTGATCATGACAACACAGCCCCTTTAAGTTCTTTACAGTAACTAAGTCGCCCCTTTGTATATTGGGAGTAATTACATAAAACACTCAGCAGAAAATATTTTTTAAACCAATCCAATCCCAGAACAATAACTAGCAGGGAACCAGCAACGAACAATATACATTGCAAGATATTTTGGCTGGTAACCTGTTCGTATTCAGCGAGAATTTTATTCGCTGATCAAACTTCTGTGCGTGTTATTTTTATGAAATTGGACTTTCCCAATATCAAATCGCTTAGCTCAACCTCATCTACAAGGTAATTTTTTTTCTGTTTAAATTTTGTTTGATCTACATGTTATAATTCCGTTTCTCGGTTTTCTTATTGTGGTGCACACAAACTAATACTGTTCCTTGATAAAATACCTCAATTACAAAGACTACCTTGATACAATTAGTGACATAAATGTTCCTATTGAGTATCAACGTTCTTGCTCAAAGTCCTATTTGCAGATTCATGCATGGTACAGAAATGTTATGAAACTAATTCAGAAGAAAACCTTTACCGCTGGAATGACATTTTTGGAAAAGGTTCTAAGCAATACACATGCTGTTCAAGGGAAACATGAAAATCTAAAAAATAACAAAATAGCAGTTTATATTTGCCAAGTCTTTTTTTAAGCCTTTAAAAAACATTGTATACCAATGACACAAAAACAAGAGAATTATTACGTCCTAAGTTCTGTACAAAAATCGTGAAATATTTTGAAATGATACAATGTCTTATAACCTGTTTAACTCATTCTTGACTATGAACATGCAGTCTGTGATCAATGTTGTATTAGTATGATGGTCATGTCTGACACAAGAACCTTGTTATTTTAGATTTGCCTATAAATGTGACATAATCTGTTCATTACATCATGTTGTTTCAATATCGATTTTCTCTAGTCAAATCAAGGATTTCCTTTGATAAAAATAACCAATTGTTAAAGCCCTTCACCTTAGATTTCCCAATAGAGATAATTTGTCAACCCTGTTACAGGGATGAGATTTGCTGAATGTGAAAGTTCCCGATAAATGGCCCGTGGGTATGGATTCCTCCCCCTTAATCTAGACTTGGAACCTCCCAGATGTTACAATTCAGGAGATTACAGACTCCGTACATCACCAGAAACACAATACTACATGTTTGGACACAATGTGGACTATTTCTTTCTACCTTCGGTGATTGCTTTACTTCTTTCAAGAAAATGTAAAGGATCAAGGAGATTTTAAGAAAATCCTGAAAAATTACATGCCTGCCGTTAATTCTAACACGATAGATTGCCAAGATAGACTTGTGTGAGATTTCATTTGTGATTTTAAATTGAGGTTTTCAAGAGAATAAGTGAACAAAAGTATGTTTTTTCAGCGTCAATCCAGTTAGTGTATTATTTGCTATTTGAATTCTAACCTCAACTCCAAACAAAGTAGATTTCAAAATTATATGATTAAATAGATGATGAAACACAGAAAAATTGTACATTAAAAATACAAAACAAATTGATAAAAGTATCTTTTGATAACACTGAACTTAACATTGAACCTATGGTGGTACTTGACTCAACGTATTCAAATGACCATGATTAAAAATGCCACATTTAACATGACAGTTTTTCTCTGTGAACAGTACAATGTTTTATTATTATCAGAGTCTCATGATAAACTCCAAGAAATTCTGTGTATCCACTTAAGTGTAAAAGCAGCTCACTGTTCAACTTTGCTTTTTCCTAACTAAAAAAGAAAACAGAAAAAACAATAACAAATAGTCCTTTGCGATTATTTTGTGGAATAAACATGCAATGGAAATTAAAAAAGAAAAAATGTGAAAATATCATCTTGACCTTTAAGTCGGCATCAATGCAATCTCAAGATGATGCAGTGATGAGGCCCTCTTGTGACTTATCCACTCAATGGAGGTTTCTATTCTCCTTTGATGGACCCAGAGGGGGAGCGAGAGCGCGAGTGGGAGTGGATCCTTTGTCTCGGCGACTTGGATCCCGACCGAGAACGGCTTCTGCTGTGGCTGCGCTTGATGGGTGACCGAGAACGTCTCACAGGACTGTGGGAGCGATGGCTGTGGGACCGACGACCATGACTCTGTGAACGACGGCTATGACTGTGGGATCGGCGGCTGTGGCTGTGAGATCGACGGCTATGGCTGTGAGAACGGCTCCTTGAGCGAGATGGTGTCCTTCGTCTTCGGCGGCGTGGGGGTGATCGGCGTGGAGAGCGGCGAGGAGAAAAGGATCGTGATCGTGACCTGTACAATAAACAATTAAAAGCCACACAAATGCTTACAGTTAATTCAAGATTGCCCATTGTGGTAAATTACAATCAAGTAATGACAAGACAATTTTGTATGGTCTCTCGTACATGATGTAACTAGTTTGGATAATTAGTTAGTTGACTAGCACGATGCATGAATAGATCATGCATTGGTTAACAATAAGTTTGCTCCATCCAGCTTCTGTGAATATAAGCGATGTTCCCTTGAAAAAAAAATCACAAAATGATTATGTCAAATAAGGCCTATCGCAAATACTACTAGGAATATCGCACTGCCTGGTTGATTATGCACAAATGGTCAAAGGCACTATCAGTACTGACGCACGCGCGAAAATGAAGACTGTCCCTCATACTTTGGACTGTCCCTCAGGCATGTTCATGCAATGCAAGTCTTAAGTTACAGGAACATCTCTCTATGACTTCCAGTGTTGCTAACATTGCTAGCTTTAATGTCTCTCAAATATAATCACTGGTCTCACTCTCAGTCGTTATTTAATATTGTAATAATTATTTCCCGAACTGTTCATGTACTTATTATTATCGCACGCTCTGGAAAATCAGCAAGTTGTTGTCGATGACCGACAGTATGGAATAAACATTCAGAACAACTACCAATTCTTTTTTCTTACAGTTTCGATACTCATTATTCGGTTTTGTATCGAATTTCATTGCACACGATGTCTCACGCACATGACAATTCTCACCTCACTCGTAATTCGAAAAACACTCGGCCAACTGATCAACATTCTCGGGCAACCTAGGGTGTCTTTCGACGTGGATTCCATTTCTGACACATGCAAATGCCGTAGGGGCCATCTGAAGGCCGCTCAGTACGTTGAAAAAAAGTTGTCTCTCAAATGGGAGACATTCCCTGAATTTTTTTAGGGACTGAAAATATACGCGAGATTGAAGTATTCTTCGGTTTGAGGGACAGTCTTTATTTTTGTGCTTGCGCTTGTACTGACTGTGGGAAGGAAATGAGGTGTGAAGTGTTTGTACCTTTTTCCTAACTTTTGACAATTTTGCATAATCAACCAGGCGGTATTTCTTTATTTCTTTGCATTAGACCAATAATAATTCATGATCATCTTTTTGTTTGGTTTAAAATCAATGGAAATAGCCTATGTGAAAAAACAGGCCGTCGGATTTTGCACTTTTTTCGGCCGCCACTTTTTCACTTCCGATACAATTTTATTTCTAGAGTAATGTCACAAATTAAAAAGTGGCGGCTGGAGTGGATACAGAAATTGTTCCTGTTCCCTTTTTTCACTTGAGTAGAAGTAGCCTACGTAGGCCTAAAATAACTTGGAAAGTTTTTAGGCTAGGTTAGGTTAAAAGTAAAAATTTGGGAATAGGGTCCTAGGAGGTCTACTGTACTAATCTATATTGTTTTGTTACCTTCCCCGGCGTCCATAGCGTCCTCCTGATCCTCCGCCCCGGTCATGTCGATCCCCGCCATAGCGGCTTCCTCGCTGGGGCCGTTTGTAGTCTGTACTTGGGCGACCATACCGCGCCATCTGTACCCTCAAATCTCTCCCATCCAGCGCAGCTCCATCCATGCAATCCATCGCATCTTCAGCATCACGTTTGTCGTAGTATCGAACAAACGCAAAACCCCTGCTCTCTTTTGTGTAGCGATCACGTGGAATATACACATCGCCAACGTCTCCGTAGTTGGAAAAAACTTTCCGGAGGTCTTCGATTTTCGTGCGATATGTGAGATTATCTACTTTTAGGGATGTCATGCCCTCAATCTCTGGAGGAGGCCCTCCATTGTACGACATCTTGAATTGATTACTTTGATCCTCAAAAATGCTTAAAACTCAAAGAAAATACGAAGTTCTTGCAGATGAGTCGCACTTCCTCCTTTGGTTTTGTCTTCTCGCACACTAGCACGCTTACAAAATGGCGATGGCTTCGCATTCGTCGCACTGGTAACAGTCGAGCAAACATTCGTTAAAAGCAACGACGTTGCGCCGGATATCAGCGAAATACTAATTAATGTTAACCTTGAGTAGATACAAACCTAGACTTCATTGGTGTATTCCAAACGAAGCATATGCTTGGGATGCTAACTAAAATTCTCTTTCAACGCAAGTGATTTACCGACTGCTGTTACCTGCTGCTGATGTGTACTTTGTGGGCGTCAAAGAAAATTGGCGGGAACCCCTCTGCAGTAGGATGGGCGGGGCAGGGCGGGCGAAGGGGTGGGGGTAGCCAGGGCAAAATATTTAGAAAAATGTTTTTAAAGGTAAAAAACCCATTTATTTTGATGTATAGAATATTGACAGAAAACAGAAGGAATGCAAACAAATAGGTCAATCAATTAAATTTAAAGCATGGCCTACCCCTTATGGGGGTGTTTAATTGGAAACACTAAGCAAAACAAAAACAAAACATAGAAATAAAGATGTTTGATACACAAATATCTAACTGTCTGGTCCCTGACTTATTTACTCCATGGTAGGTTTCACCATTCAATGTTCAGGACAGGACTGACCTGGATTCATAGGTAGGCCCTAGTTACCAAGAATCCGAATCAAAAATTACATGACCCTAATTGGGTCAAAAATGTATACCATGAATTAAATTTTTGTTCAGATTGACTCGAACAATATCATTATGCTGACCCAGATCAAGTGACCTCCTGGGACCCAGAACCAGTTAGTTAATTCTGACCTATAACAATTACTTATATTCATTATTAAATAGCAAAATTACTTAAAAGAAAGCAAAGCCTCCTCAGGTCCATATATGGTTAAAAAATAAGTAAGTTAAAGGGATTGTATACGTTTTGTAATTGAACCCACTGTTTGTTTCAATCCTATTGAGTTGTAGATTTATACCATAAAACTAACCTGTGAAAATTTCATTTCAAAAGGTGGTGCGTTTTTGAGATAATTATTGCCGAAAAAATCTGGAGCGGTTACCGGTGTCCACGCAGGAAGAATAATTAATGCAATAGGAATACAAAATCTGAGAAACATTTCTGACAGAAACGCTTCTCAGATTCAAATTTGATTGAATAAAAAACTAATATCTTTTTCCAAACCAAATTACTTCAAAGTGAAGTGTTTCTCAAAATGCTTTATAGGCCTACTATAAGAAGCTGCTGTATCTTACAAAGTCAGTTTTTATTGCCATTAATTTTATGAGTAATTAACAAACGTACACAGACCCTTTAAAACACCTTAATTTCTAAAAGTCTCTGTTTTTTTTCTCATAACTAAATTTCTGATAAAAAAAGCAATATATTACTTAAAATTCTAAATTTGCAGCTGAATATGGTGATGATTGCATAAAATGTATTTATATAATTATGACTAAAAGTCAACTTTGTTACACTAAAAAAGCTCTTTCTCCGCCATTTTGGTGAAATGAGCAACAATTCTGGATAACAAAGCGAGTATGAATAACATGCTATTTTCTGACATCAGCTTTTTACAAGTGCAAGGTCGTTGAAACTTAGAAAAGATAAAGTTGTAATGTAAACTCAAATAAGGGTAAAAATCTTTAAAAATTAATGTTCAGGCACTGGACACCTTTGGTAATTGTCAAAGACCAGTATTCTCACTTGGTGTATCCCGACATATGCATAAAAACACACCCTTGTTGTACAAATTTGTGTGCTTTCAGATGCCTGAAAATTAAGGCTTCTGGCCAGAAGTCTTTTAATATTTTAGTGAGAAATTACCTCTTTCTCAAAAACTACGTTACTTCAGAGGGAGTCGTATCTCATAATGTTTTATAACTATCAACAGCTCTCCGTTGCTCGTTACAAAGTATCTTTTTATGCTAATATATATTTTGAGTAATTACCAAACGTGTACAGCTCCTTTAACATACAAATGTGGCAGTAATAAAACAGCGGAATATAAAAACACCTTTGACAGTTACAGGGTCCACTGTTGCTGTCCCCTGTGGAGTAGACTAGAACAAAGAAAACCTTGTGAGGTAGCATTGTTCTATCGTAAAGGACCTTGTAATCAGCGTGTCTAATTACACAGCAAGTATATATGGTTGATTATAATTGCAGAAATAAACATAAACATAAACAAAGACATATTGCAACTACTTGACATGCCTTGGGTTGATTTTAATCGAACATATTTTTTCAATAAAACCAAATTTGAAAATTTCACCACAATAGGTTGTCATTCTTTTAGGAAAACCAGACCTGAGGGGTTTCGTACACAATCATTAAATGCTGATTTCACTTTGCAAAATCTTCAAGCACAATACTATTTTTTCTTGCACATGCCAATATTTCTCAGAACGGTTGATACATATTTCAAATTAGGGTTGAAGTTGTATGCAAATGAAAATTTGTGAAAACTGGATAACTCCTCTTGTTGTGTAGATGAAGCAGGCCCGCAAGAGTGGGGGTGCTGGGAGTGCTTTTTGGATGGGTGCTGGAATATACCAAAGCACCCCCCTACCTAAACATGTTTCATAAATTCACCCTTACATGAACGGAAAACTTGGAAAAGTACAAAAATGTCAATACGTGTAGCATGTAATATTTTAAACAAAAAAATAAATCATATTATAGTTGCTCTGATTGCACGACAGAGCATCTAGGACCAAAAAGCTTCCGGGGCCCTAAAGTGGGCACCAGCACCCCCTTGCAAAAATGTGTTCTCGCGAACCTTAGATAAAGTTAACTTAATTTTACAGGATGTTACAAATTAGAGGTTTTCAGACTCTTCCAACATCCTTTCAAATAGATATCTGAAGGTTTAGTAACAAACAAGGGCAAAGCTTTTTATCTGTGTGATGGCAGTTTCACATCTTTCAATCAAAACTGAAGGCCATGGGAGTTTAAATAAAAATCCTGACAAAATCACAAGCCAGATCGAATTTGTCAAAAGTAAACTTTCAAATTCAAAAAAATAATCAATTTATTCTCTTCACCATTACAAATCATGTTTTATACCTTTAGGTAGTATTGGAGTTAATGTTGCCGCTATGTCGCATTCTAGTGTCAGAAGTAGAATGACGGCCCCTTGCACCACTACCCCTCATGGAATGCCTGCTCCTACAACAACACAGATTCCTAAGCCCCAGTCTCCCATTTTTACGCATAAGAATAAAGAAAATAAACACTGCTAACCCAATGAGAGAGTTTAGGATTGCAAAGATGTACTGGAAAGTCGCAGTGAAGACGTCAATGGCCAGGAAACCAAAGATCCATGTTCCACCGAGGAGGAAACTGATGGGGATCATGGTGCGAGCCTGACGGAGGACAAGCTCTGCTCGCGTCTCTTGACGGGTCAGGCTGCTTTCGATGCGGTGATAAACTAACCGACGGAACACTAGGATGTAGATGAAGATATTGAAGAGGAGGAGTGCTCCAACTGGCAGCAATACACCAAAGTAGATTGAATATCCAGGATAAAGGAAACAACTGATGAAGGGTAACAACAAAAATACATACTATGTTTAATCTGAGGAAAAAGAGAAGGCATTTGAAACTTCAAAATGTTACCTTTTTGAAATAATAATAATAATAATAATAATTGCATATATATAGCACTTCTTTCTGGCATTTCCATGTGCTTAAACCTTAAGTACCAAACAAGTGAGTCTTTTGAATTAAACAAAATAGTTTATTGCCTTACGTTTTGACCCAAGGAGAGTCTTTAACGGAAAGTAAATGACAACATAACACACAACATAACATCTATTAAAACATAACACACATTAACAGAAGCAGTCAAGTGGAAAGTAATGAGATTAGAGAGAGTGGCAGAAAGCACACATAAAAAGCAAGGGATGAACAATAAAGAAGGAGACAAAGGGGGTGAGTAGAGGGAAGGGGCTGGTTTAACCACAAGAGGTTGGAAGACAAAATCAAAGGTGAGAAGGGGGAAACAAATAATAAATTAGTGAATGAGGCAGACTAAAAAGGGGGATATCTGTGGAAAAAGGAGAAGGCAAAGACAAAAAGTTATTAGTCATTTCCTTCAATGCCCTGTAAAATCATGTCAGAAATGGATCAGATAGCAAGATCAAAGTGAAGTCCCGACGGGTGTATGCGGCTTTTGGGTGTTGACTTTGGATCTATGGCTATAGAAACGCCTCTCGAGTGTAGTTCTTGAACGAGTCAGTCGAGGTAGTTTGAAAGGTATGAAGAGGGAGATTGTTCTAAAGTGATGGTGACGTTACAGTAACGGCATGTTGGCCATAGCCAGTGTAAGGAAGTGAACACTAGAAATTCAGAATTGAATTGTAGGGTCTTGGGTAAAATCTCTCCTTAATTTTGATTCTTTATTCCGTGCGAAATGAATATTAATAATGTGTGACCACATATGATATATAACTTGATGACATACACCGATGAATTGATTATATCTGAACACGTTTATTCGGAGCTCCGCTCCTTTCAAAGATCTCTCTCCAACTTTCTTCCCTTTCTTATATTTCTTTATTTAATTCCAATCTTTGTTTTTAATCATTTTCTAAATCAAAATATTATTATTTATTAAAAGAAACCAACCGCGCTTGCGGTGAATTAATTTACATGTCACTACAGAATGACAACCGTAAATTAATATTAGTATTATTGTATCTTTTTGGAAATGCAACCGAGGGACCCTCGCAAGCAACTAGCACTGTGACCCGAAGGTCTGTAGATACACCTGTGTAGAGAAGCAATGAAGAAATGTCAGTTTTAGATGTGAGAGGAAAATCCCAAATAAGGAAACCCACACAATAAGTGGGGACTGAAAACCCAATCCACATGCAAGGCTACGGTCTCGGATTCGAACCGGGGTTGACAGAGGTGGAAGGCAGGGCAGAAACAACTGAACCAACCTGAATGCCCGAATTGATCTTTTGAAGAAATGAAACCCCGAAGTGCATGCCATTAACAGTTAAGTAAGTGAGAAAAACAATTTATTTATTGTTTTATTTCATTACACATTCAACAACGTAATGATTAGGAAACAAGAAGAAATTTTCAGTTTTAGCCCGAAAGGGGAAACCCCACACAATCAGGGACTGAAAAACCAATCCACAAGCAAGGCTCCGGTCTACCGTTGGATTTGAACCGGGGTCCACAGAGATGAAAGGCAGGGAGAGAAACCAATGAGCCAACCCGATGCCTAAAATATTGTATTTGATGAGCCTCTGTATTGTCTGAAAGAAAAAATACTGCTTGAAGACTTTGAATTTAAGGATGATTACTTTGTCAACTTACTATTTCTTATCAGGAACATTCCACTGACCGCTGACAAAGTATGGTACAGCCAATGTGAAGAATACAATCAGGGCAGGTACACCTGTGAGAAAAAAAAAAAGTTTATGTTTCAGTCTGTGTCAGTCAGCCCCGAAACTAGGGTAACATTTTAGGGGGGCACAAGGGGGCACTCCTATTTTTCTATGGGGCACTTCTGGCCAACTAAAACTGTAGTTTCTGTTTGCATTTCTCTTAAACAAACCCCTTTTCAGTGCTCTAGTTATAGTTATGCCATTTACTAATTTAATAATCTGACGTGAGTGTAAAAACAATTACATTGCCTGCGTATAAATTGAAAAACAGTGATAAAATCATTGAAATTATCATATTAATGAAAGCATAGAAATGTATTACAAAATTTTACTCTGGTAATTTTTATTCTCAAATGTCCAGATTTCAAATGGTGGGGGGGGGGGGGCACATCAATTGCGGTGCCCCCCTCCCTTAGTTATGCCACTGGTGTCAGCAGGTAAGCAACTAGTATGACACTTAAGACCAAAACTTTCTGTGATACCAAGTATTTTATTTCCATTGATGAATTAGTTGAAGAAAAAAAATCATGTTTAAGCAAATTAGGACAACTGTGAGGGTAGATCTGTTACAGAAGGCAGCACTGATCCTGAGAAAGACCCTTGAGATCTTGGGCTACGGGATGTGGCCGAACTCGAGGAATTACCAGCACAAAGGAAAATGTTTTTTTTTTGCATGCTGTTGAGTGTCTTGCTTAAGGACACAAGTGTCAAGACCAAGCCTCGAACCCACACTCTGCTGATCAGAAACACCAGAGCTTGAGTCCAGTGGGCTAACCGGTCCGCCACAAAACTCACCCCAGCAGACCAACATCATTCGCAGCAGATATCCTCTGACAAGATTCCGGCGAGTCAACACTAGCAGATAGTAACAAACACTGGCCTCAGCCGACGACCAAAAGACAGATGAGAGAAAGAAGTAGTGGATGAGAGCAGCGAAGATGATGCAAGCCACTCGAGGTTGAATCAGCTCAATGCCAACAAGGAAGACTAAATAGAGCAGGACGAGAGACACGCAGAGATTCAACAAAGTCTTCCGGGGTGTAGATGACAGATCGCTGAAATTTTATAAAATCAACATCATAAATTCATTTTTCAGTTTGATACAAAATTTATTTATAATTTAATATTAAAAAACGGTTCAGATGAAATCATTCTGTAGTAGCTGTATAGTTACTCAACTTGATTTCCAGATCCTAAAATGAGAGTGAGCTAAACAGAATGTCTTCAATCTATATTCATAAATACCAAGACAGAACCCTTTATGGAGTTGATTCAAACTTGTTCGAGCCTCCCCTGAGCAGGAGGCTCAAGCTGCCCCTGAGCAGATGGCTCAAGCCTCCCCTGAGCAGGAGGCTCAAGCCTCCCCTGAGCAGGAGGCTCAAGTCTCCCCTGAGCAGAAGGCTCAAGCCTCCCCTGAGCAGGAGGCTCAAGCCTCCCCTGAGCAGGAGGCTCAAATCTCCCCTGAGCAGGAGGCTCAAGCTGCCCCTGAGCAGAAGGCTCAAGCCTCCCCTGAGCAGGAGGCTCAAGCCTCCCCTGAGCAGGAGGCTCAAGCCTCTCCTGAGCAGGGGGCTCAAGCCTCCCCTGAGCAGGAGGCTCAAGCTGCCCCTGAGCAGAAGGCTCAAGCCTCCCCTGAGCAGGAGGCTCAAGCCTCCCCTGAGCAGGAGGCTCAAGCCTCCCCTGAGCAGGAGGCTCAAGTCTCCCCTGAGCAGGAGGCTCAAGCCTCCCCTGAGCATGGGGCTCAAGCTTCTCCTGTGCAGGAGGCTCAAGCCTCTCTTGAGCAGTGGGCTCAAGCCACCCTGAGCAGGAGGCTCAAGCCTCCCCTGAGCAGGAGGCTCAAGCCTCCCCTGAGCAGGGGGCTCAAGCCTCTCCTGTGCAGGAGGCTCAAGCCTCTCCTGAGCTGGGGGCTCAAGCCTCCCCTGAGCATGGGGCTCAAGCCTGTCCTGTGCAGGAGGCTCAAGCCTCTCCTGAGCAGTGAGCTCAAGCCTCCCCTGAGCAGGAGGCTCAAGCCTCCCCTGAGCAGGAGGCTCAAGCCTCCCCTGAGCATGGGGCTCAAGCCTCTCCTTTGCAGGAGGCTCAAGCCTCTCCTGAGCAGTGGGCTCAAGCCTCCCCTGAGCAGGAGGCTCAAGCCTCCCCTGAGCAGGAGGCTCAAGCCTCCCCTGAGCAGGAGGCTCAAGTCTCCCCTGAGCATGGGGCTCAAGCCTCTCCTTTGCAGGAGGCTCAAGCCTCTCCTGAGCAGTGAGCTCAAGCCTCCCCTGAGCAGGAGGCTCAAGCCTCCCCTGAGCAGGAGGCTCAAGCTGCCCCTGAGCAGGAGGCTCAAGCCTCCCCTGAGCATGGGGCTCAAGCCTCTTCTGTGCAGGAGGCTCAAGCCTCTCCTGAGCAGGAGGCTCAAGCCTCCCTTCAGCAGGAGGCTCAAGCCTCCCCTGAGCAGGAGGCTCAAGCCTCCCCTGAGCAGGAGGCTCAAGCCTCCACTGAGCAGGAGGCTCAAGCCTCCCCTGAGCAGGGGGCTCAAGCCTCTCCTGTGCAGGAGGCTCAAGCCTCCCCTGAGCAGGAGGCTCAATCCTCCCCTGAGCATGGGGCTCAAGCCTCCCCTGAGCAAGAGGCTCAAACCTCCAATGAGCAGGAGGCTCAATCCTCCCCTGAGCATGGGGCTCAAGCCTCCCCTGAGCAGGAGGCTCAAACCTCCAATGAGCAGGAGGCTCAATCCTCCCCTGAGCATGGGGCTCAAGCCTCCCCTGAGCATTGGGCTCAAGCCTCTCCTGTGCAGGAGGCTCAAGCCTCCCCTGAGCAGGAGGCTCAATCCTCACCTGAGCATGGGGCTCAAGCCTCCCCTGAGCAGGAGGCTCAAGCTTCCCCTGAGCAGGGGCCAAGCCTCCCCTGAGCATTGGGCTCAAGCCTCTCCTGTGCAGGAGGCTCAAGCCTCCCCTTAGCAGGAGGCTCAAGCCTCACCTGAGCATGGGGCTCAAGCCTCCCCTGAGCAGGAGGCTCAAGCTTCCCCTGAGCAGGGGCCAAGCCTCCCCTGAGCAGGGGGCTCAAGCCTCCCCTGTGAATGTAAAAGAAGACAAACTCACCTTGAGGTCATTGTTGTTATGATGGTAAGAATGAGAGCTGCAATGGAGATACCACATCCAATTTTACTCAAGATATCAAGCACTGGATACATTGCGTCACCTCCATGACTCTAAATACAAAGAAATAGTCAAAATGCGGAGGTTTGAACATATAATACTTTGACTTACAAGGTTTAGTCTTGTTAGCTAAACCAGGGTTCACCCTTAAACAATGAGCTGTTGAACGCCACTTCTCAACTTGCCTCATGGGCTACTAATTCATCTTTGCAACCTACTTGTTTATAATGCTCATATTTCTTCCTTTGAGATTTAAAAAATGTGTTAATTTATTTTGGAGTGTGTAAATGTAACTTTATTTGACCATTAAACTGGTTGCGATCACAACCATTAATTATAAAGATACATTTCTGACAATACATGTTTAAAATTTGGGCTACTAAAACTTTCTGGGGGCAAGTAAAATGTACAGTTTAATATCCCGGTGGGCTACTTAAGTTTACCAAAAGCTGAAGCGCAAGGTCTGTAAACCCACCCCAATGGCAACAACAAATTTTTGCCTTTCCCATACTCACTGCATCCTCCAGCAAACTTTAATATTCACTGCTGATTGACCAAAAGCTCTGGGATAAATTCCTTTATATACCTCACACAGATCCTTGTCATTTGATTGGTGGATCACGAGTCATGTGTCATCCTTTATATGGGAGCCCTACATGTACATGGAAATATATATAGGATGTTTCAAACGCTTTGCAGCATCGTTTCTAAAATAATCGTTTGTCGAAACATGGCAAGGTTGTGCCATGGTGGACCAGGTTGGTGTCTACAAGGAGTCGTCCCCGTTGTTTAGAAGATTTTTTAAAAAGAGGTTTCAGAGTGTGGGGTGGTTGAGTTTCCGTGCCTATTTTGTGTTTATTGCTTAAAAAGTTTCAAATCGAAAGAATCTATGTATGAGTTATATAAAACAAACACTGAAAGCATTTCGTTCGGGCAATGTCACTGAAATAATTAATCGGTGAAATGTGGCTTTTCCATTTCACTCGGCTTCCTAATGATGAAATGGAATAGCTTTTGATTATGGAAATAGTGGATCCATTTATAGTCATGCTGAGTTAGCAGCAACAACTGAGCAGATCCTTCAACCCATCGAGGAAGTCCCTTTCACTGAGCTGGGCCTCGGGGGTTACACACCCATCGGTCTTCTTGTGATTATATTCTGCGCCAATGCACTCATATGCATCCAATATTTGTGTAATATCACACTTTGAAACCTATAATATTACATCCTGCGTACTGAATGCACAATGCACATGTACTCATTACTGCAACATGGTTGTAAAACAAAGAGCTGAACTTTAATGATAATGAATAACACTTGTAAAGAACCGGTATCTGCCGAAGATGGGCGTTCATAGTGTTTATATTCCATTTTATCATTCCGCGATAAAATGTTTTATGCACTGCAATACACTTCCAGGATATAGCGCCCTCGTTGTCTCACTTACATGGTGGTTACGTAACTGTGAAATTGCTTTCCCAGGGACGCACAGTATCCCCAAGTTTTGCAAGGATTGGCCGGTCGGGACCAATCAGGACCGATCATAACAATGACAACGTGGCGAGCGGACGCTATCAGTAAATTTGAATCACTTTAGTTACAGCTTTTCTTTGAACCGGATAATTCAACCCACCTCCGTCCCCTACTCCAACCTTAGTGTTTGGTTCAAGTTTTGGGCTGCAAATTGCACTGACCAATTTGATATAGTGAGCTGTCCAAGATCTATGTAGTAATATAAATAACAGTGACATAAATCACAATGACCAACAAGGATAATAGGCATAACAGTCATAATGATAAAATGCCTAAAAATTATATCATTAATTTAAATACAAGTTACTATTAATATAGCATCAGTGCTTATATTTCACTCTGTTAAAAAAGAAAAAGTCCCAATGGATCAGTCAGGCTTGTCATAACAGTTGGTCAAACAATACGATTGTCATTTCACATCTGCCATTAAATATTATGGAAATGTTTTTGTATGGGATTAGGTCTCACATTGCCTCATTTGGTAATTTTTACAACTAATTGTTTGTTTTTACTGACTACAGGCGAAATGTAAACATGCTTTTAGCACCCGTCGGTTCAGACGGGGCTTATAATATTCCGACCGGTGGCAACCAGTGGAAATTTCAATTGCATGCAAGGCTGTAAGGATAATTTGTAAGGGTTTGATCAGCCCGGGCCGCTCGTTGCCCGTGATTTTATGTGGGCCGCTCGTTGCCCGTGATTTTATGTGGGCCGCTCGTTACCCGTGGGCCGCTCGTTGCCCGTGGGCTGCTCGTTGCCCGTGATTTTATGTGGGCCGCTCGTTGCCCGGGTACGTGTGTTTGTTTGTTTGTTTGTACATCAATACCTTGAGGCAAACATGAATTGCCCAATTTCTTGGTATAACATTCTTTGGGCCAAATTGCCCGCCTTTGGCTATTAGTTGATATGGGCAAAGTAATGCTCTCGTGGGTTCAATAAAACCAGTTTTGAGCTGTGACAGAAAAACGTCAGACAAGTCTGTTGTGTTTATATTTTGTATTATCAGTGTATAATTGCTCATTGTTTTTAAACCAGTTATAAATATGAGATCTATTTATAGAGCACCAAGGTGCTGTGGCACAATCTGCAGCCAACCATGCCAGAAACACTGCGGCAAACCCCCTTCTCTATAATGATAAGTGTTACACAAAATATTGGACCTACTGCTTTACATCCCAACCAAAGGACCAAGCAATAATGGTCAAGTGTCTTGCTCACGGGCACAACTGTCAAGACAGAGACTCAAACCCACACTCTGCTGATCAGAAACACCAGAGCTTGAGTCCAGTGCGCTGGACTGCTCAGTCACAACTAATAGTTTGAAATTCAAGACCCAAAAGGTGCAAATTAAGGCTCAACAAAAAAACCCACATACCTGGGCTTTCTCTTGTGCTGCTATAAGCAAGCTATAGAAATGTTTTCATTAAAAAATGTGTAGCAGTTCAGGTACACAGAGAACATATTTTGAAATACTTACAATCAAAATTGCAAAGCTGGTCAGGTGATCACAGTGGCATATTTTTGACTTGCCTACACCCTTGTCTTCAGCCAGACGACAGCCCTTTGTCGACCAATTACCAACTGAGTTACCCGCAACCAAGGTAGGATCCCAAAACACACAGACGGTATCGGCAGAGCTGGTGTTCTGATAAGAAAAACATTTGCATGATAAATGGAATGTTGGAACGAGCATGGGTTTAAAGAGTCAAACCTCTGGTAATGCGGTCCTAAAAACAGAAGTTGGTATAATGAATGATTAAAACCCGCAGGTGCAAATCCAGACCGCACGGGCGTTCGTGCTTGTTGATGTCACAGGGTCATACAGGGTCGGCAGATCGACAAACGTGTACACACGCATTATGGTGTCCTATGGGAAAGATGATTTTGTTACCCGTTCTGATAAAGTGATTTAAGCCCTGTGTAGGCCACGAGCGTTTTCAGGTATATAAGGCACAGTGTGTGTGGAAGAACCTCCACACATATAACTATGGTACTTATAGTCACACAATGGTCATTTGACGCATGACACCCAGCCTATCAACAAAGGCATAATCTCCATGCATGTTGTATTAGCACGTAGTAAACCTTCCCAGGTGAAATAATTAAAGGGTGTACAAATTACATTCCGATCTTAGTCAAAATTATGAAAGCAAGTTTGGTGCGCGAATTCGGAAGCATGTTTTCCAACTATCCCAACTTTATTCAATAATGTCAGAGCAATAAACTTTATTTGCAAATTACAGAATGACCGGATTTTAGTCTGGATGCCCAAGTTCTTCCTGGTTTGTGTATATAGTGCTTCATTTGCTGACAGAGGCTCATAATAAAGACCAAGAAGAAATATCAGGGGCGCAGTATTTGACACAGCCGAGAATGTCAAAAATTAAACCTGACTTACATTTAGCGGCCTAAATGAGGTAACTACCGGATTCATTAGATTCATCACTTGTTTTTCTTTCCCTGCAAGACTTCCTGATATCACTCGACTGTTCACATCAAGGCCTTTTTGTTGTGTTACCTGAAAGAGCTTGGCGTTCTGGTACACCACGAAATTAACTGTAGAATTTGCAATGCCTGAAAATATATCATCCCAAATACAAAACCAATCAAAGTGTGTCATTAAATTTTGCAAGTTGCATGGTGAGGAATATTTTGTGAGTAAGATTGCAAACTTTGCAAGCCGATACGATCTATTAAAGGTTTGTATATAACACCATGTGCATGAGTGGGGTTTGAAACTTTGCATGGTAGCGATCCAATCTAGTAAGTTTTGAGGTAACACCGTGTTCATGAGTAGGATTTGAAACTTTGCATGGTGGAGATACAATCTAGTAAAATCTGTGGTAACACCATGTACATGAGTAAGATTTGAAACTTTGCATGGGGATGGTGGGAATACAATCCAGTAAGATTTGCGGTGACACCACATGAGTAGAATTTGAAACTTTGCATGCTGACCCCATTTGTTTAAGTTTGTTGGTTTACTAAGCGGCAAGGAATTATTTTTCTGTGTTTTCGGGATAAAGTGGTTTTTAGTGAGGCTGGTAAATGTTTTTCACCATTATGTCAGTCATTTAAAGGTCTCAAACTTCCAGTGCAAGCAGTGCTGAGTTGATAATGTTGATAATGTAATTGTGTTTACTGCAAACCTTTACTAGATCCTATCAGCTTGCAAAGTGTGTTTAGTTGACCAACTTTGGCAAAAATGGCCTCTCTGAGGTAAACTGTAGAGGGCACGCTGTATTTTTGAGTTGTCTGTGTTGAAGAGGATACCCTGTTTAATTAAAGCAGCAAATACATAAATAAAATAACTAAAGCATTTTGCATATTAATAAAATAACAAAACAAATTTGTAGTTGAAATAAATATTTTGGCATTTTTAAGAATTCAAACACTAGAAGTGCATTGAAAGAAAAAAAGTGTAAAATATACCTATTGTGAAAGCTTCCTCTGGTATTAAAATTGATGCTTCAGCCTCATCCACAGGTATCTGGTCGTTGCCAAAGAACAGTTTCTCATCATTGTTCAGTAATGTATCATCAATGTTACCATTTTCAGGTAAGGTAGCTAAACCAAGACTCTCACTATAGCTCTGTGGACTTGAAGTTACGACCTCTACTATGATGTTATCCCTGGTCAAGCTGATATTGTCGCGTGGGTTTGCCAACTGAGATTCAAATGCTTGTAGGATCATTGCTGATGCGGTTTGGTTCGAGGAGAAACTCTCAGCTGCGACATTTAAGATGTTGTCTACAGTTTCGATAACCATTTCAGTCACCTTTAAACGCAGATTTTAAACGGCAACTTTAACAATCTTACAGCTACAATATGACCTTTTGCATAAACCAAAGTTTATGTTTTCAGAATGTAATATTAGTTCTGAAATAAACTGTGCAAGTCCTTAAAGGTAAGGTCATCGATTGGTAAATACTCCAAAAATGAATGCCCATAAACAAAAATTACTTGGTGAGTAGGCCTATAAACTATTTTGAGATAAGCAATATGGTTTGGATAATTTTTCATCCCCAAAAATTTGAACCTGAGAAACGATTCATGCAATAATGATTTTCTCAGATTTCTGAGGGTTGGTGTGTGTTCGCAAATGCTGCGACCAGAGACTCGGATGGTACTTGCTGTCACCTCGTTAAACGTGGATAGATTTGACGTTCGTGTGAAAATACCGTGACATTTTGTTGCTGTTTTCTCAGCAAGTAGACATTATGTTCAGCTGAAACTTTAACATGAACTTTTATTGTATCTTTTTTAATAACTTTGTCTATAAATCGGCATTACATAAACAAACAATCTATGACCCTACCTTTAACAGTAGGCCCCAAAAAGTACAAAGGCTGGTTTCTTTAACTTGGAGCAATGTTTGTGGGAAATCAAAGGTCCCCAAAATATTCAGATGTGATTTTTACATGGGAAATACAACACAACATGTGAAACTTCCCATATCCACGGTGTATATTTGCCTGTCAGTGAATACCTTTGAATTCACAGGTCTTTCTTTTTGTAAACATGGTCTCCAGAAAATGTGCCCTCTGCCATCATGGCGAAACAAAAAAATTTAGTTTCTGCCTGCTGTTTTATGCACGCATCGTGTTTTGCATAGTTTTAGAATAAGAGTGACGTCCCAGGTCAGATAACCTTCAAATTATGTAACCTTTGACATCACTTCAAAATACCCACAATTGTAACACTGTGTTTAAGTGTGACATACGAAGTGTGGACCCCCCCCCCAAAAAGACCACATAATGTAGGGACTTGAAACACTATGTGGACTTACACACCTCCACAAAGTGTTTTTTTTTTACAGTGTTGGAGATTATTTTTTGCGCAAGTACACAGAACAAAGGAATGTCCACAGAGTGTATGCAACACAGAGTTGTGTTAGCGTGGGTAGGTAAACACATTCGAACTGGGGACCCCGGTTGGGTGAAGGTCCCCCGTTGGAAAGTGTGTAGAAAACCAATGAAAGCTGTTTCCAAACAGTTAGAGGACAAACAACAGAGGGACAATAGGAGGTCCCTGATTGCAGGTGTTTACACTTGAGTGGGTAGTGAAAGGGAAGGGGGAGGTGGAGGCAGTGGTGGGATCTTACCCGAGTTGAAGAGGAAGCAACTGCAGCGATGCTTTCCATGGTTAAGCCAACAGAAGCAACTCCATCTGTTTGGATTCTGTCATAATAACCTGTTGCATTGGCCAACACGGCAGCAATCTGTTCCACATTCTCCTCATCTACAGGGACCTGCATGGGAAGACAGAGGACACGTTGATAAAACAAGTTCTTTTCTCCTGAAGACACTCGGTGCAAACTGATCGAAACGTTGAGTTGTTACACCATTGGTTCTTTTCAGAACCGCCACTACTCAAAAACTGGTATATCTAAAGCTACACTAGCCCGATGGGTTTAAACCGGCCATATCATCTGTGAGTGCAAAGAAGCAGACCACACCATGGATCACTGCCTCAAATGCTCATTACTACCCCACCCATGCAGTTCGATCCTCCGACCTAGCGAACTACACAATTAATGCAAAACAATGCGAGCACAAATGGAAAATGACAATTTGATGCTTTGAAGATAAGAAAAGAAAAACTTTGGTAACCCCTGGAGATAAGAACTACATGAACTAGGCTTCCAAAAAACTTCATGAAATTCTGCATTTATCATTTAATATTTAGACAAATTTAAAATATTGTCATTTACCTAAATGAGCTATGTTTTGAAGTATGAGACCTATACTTTTATAGCACCATATAATGGTTTACAAGGTGCTGTGGTGCACTATTCTGCCGATCAGACCAGGAACACCGGGGCGAACCCCTTCTCTTTTTGATAAGTGCACTGGGTTCTTTTATGTGCATAACACATAACACAAAAATTGTGGGTGGGTGCATGGGTCGAAAGAAATAACTGAAAATCAAAATTCAGTTTACAATTCAAATAATAGATTAGAAGAACTGTCTCTGCAGTTCCATCGTTAACGGTCAACCTTGTTTCTATAGCTGACCTCTGCGCCCAATAGACCTTTATCACGGTGTGGCCATCTTGATTTTCTCCCATTCAAAGCAATGTAAATAAACTTAGGCTGGAATGGAAAAATAGTCTGGTTCCTTTTTGTACAATGAATATTAGCATTCATTACTATTATTGGATACAGGGAACATGACAAAGATGGCGGCAGTGTGATAAAGGTCAATGGGGGAGATGGCAAGGATTTTCTCTTCTGTTTCAACTAAGTTGCATGCTGGAAGCCAGGAAAGGCCATTGAAAACCCCTAAGCCGGGAGAACACTGTTTAAAACATCTGCTTCATTTTAGGCATTACTTTGTTTTTCAGTGTAGAGGGTATATTAAGTAGTCAGTCAATATCTAAAAATCAAAATTTGGGGTTGGTGGGTGGTTCAAAACAATTTCGAAAAAAGATTGAGTTATTAAACATTGATCATTCTGATTGGCCCCTCACTCTTTAATACACATTTTTAATATTTGTCCAGCCAAGCAAGAAGATGCTTCCATATTGTGCAAACCATTACTCACTTCCGAGATGTCTTGAAGAATGACATTAATATTGCAGCTGTTGTCAATAATACACAAATTTCCCTCCGATTGCATTGTTGCATTTGTGTAGCACACACATAAATCTGAACATGGAATGTATAAACATTTATGATTATGGAAAATTAACCTTTATCTCCATCGAGATGTTTTTAGGTCTTATAATAATAACAATATATAATACAAGTTTTCTTAAAGAGGGGCTCCAAATTTAGTTTTATGATCCACTCATTTTCCAATAGATAGAGTCCTTATGAAAATGGGGGAAAAATTTAAGGTCTCTAACCTAACGTTAAAACAGTGTAAAATGCCACTGTGTTTGATACCCTTCAAGTATAATTGTTTTCAAAATCCAAAATTGTTCGATGACGTCACATTCAAAATAAATGGTCTGTACATTTTCACACAGAGAATTTTCAGATCATTCCTGAATTTTGATGATATTCAATCAAAGGGCATTGAATTTGACCGTTTGACTGGCGCCAAAAATCCTCTTTGGAATGTCCAGACCCATTAATTTGTTATGTCTGATGACGTCATATTTCAAATTTCACTCTGAAAGAGTATCAAATAAAATGACAGTTTACACCATTTTTTGCATGAGGTTAGAGACTTGTAACTTTTCCCCCACTTTCATAAGGACTTTTATTAGTGCATTACAAAACTGCACTTTGAGTTGTGTATCATTCTTACCTGCTAAGCAAATTGTGATGTCACAATTGTGTATTTTATGTTCTGTACCTCACCCTTTTAATATTACTGTAATTTTGTCTGTTGCTTTTGTATGTCTTTACTTGTATTTAATCTCCTTAGCCTATACACAGGGAAGACAAATTTCATGCTTTTTATCATGACAATAATTATTTTGAATCTTTGAATCTAGAATCTTTGAAATCACTATGGTGATATTGACAACTCATTTTCAAATGAATCTTATAATAATAATAATAGTACAAAGCATTTATAAAGCGCTCTTACAAAGCTGTATCACAGCGCTTAACAAGCAGAAAAAAATCAGAATAACAAATACTATGGGTCAAATAAATGGGTCTTAAGAGCTTTCCTGAAGGCTGCCAGTGATGGAGCATGACGAATGTTATAGGGTAACTTGTTCCACATCTTAGTGCTTTGAGAAACGGAGACCAGGTCCAAATTTCATAAAAGTGTTTCACAGATTGCTTACCAAATAAATTTGATAAGTGAAAATTTGTTGGAAACCAGTCAATTGCAATGGATACAGTCTGATTTTCACCGGTTACCCGCTTTTCCAATCAAGATTTTGTTCTAGTGCTTTTTTTAAACGCAGAAAACAGTAACAAGCAATAATTAACATAGTGTTTAGGTTGGAATGGGGCTGTCCAAAGTAACATTTCCAAGGTCTTAGAAAATGGACTTGCCCTCTCAAAGATGAAATTCCAGGCCTGTTAAAGGCGAACTTACCAACGGTCACAGTGAAGGAGCAAAAAGCTGTATTATTTAACACGTCTGAGATATTATACTTGATAATACTAGAGGATCTCACAGAGAAAAACGAGCTTGGTATTGGCTGCGATGGGGAGGCCGGTACAATCGTCACGTTATGATTGGAGAGGTCTGTAGCTTCTGGCAAATTCCACGTTATAAACAAGCCCGGCTGTGTTACGGATGTAACTTGTTGAGTGATATTTGCTGGACATGAAGTTATGATTGGCGGCGCTTCATCCTCTGTTGGCAAAATAGAAATTACGCAGAGAAAATAAAATGAAAACCCTCATCTGCATACCATTCTCCCTGCCTTTACGTGCGGGAGTAACCCCAGGAATTACACAAATGCGGGAAGGTTCCACTAGTTACTGGCACCCCAGTGAGCGAACAACTTTGATTGGCAGGTGGAGGGATGTTGGAAACCTTGGAACCTAGCAAAGGCTGTCAGCAAGACATGTGGAAGCCTGCTACAAAGAACAGATTGCTCAACTTATCAGAGGGTTCAGATCTGGGTAGGTCTGTATGTCTGTACAATTTTGTGCACAAAGTGTGTGAGTGGGAAAATTATTCAGCCCATCAAAAAACAAAAAACACTACGAAGAGTCACTTATGTCCAAACGCTTGATTGAGATTGACATTTTTCACTGTGCTTGGCTTAAAACTGCAAAATCTGCAATACTAAAGCCAGGGTTTTCAAGTAAAGACCTCTCATATATGATTCTGTATAAGTTTAACCTCCCCATTGACAAACTAATCTCTTAAAATAGATTGGCAAATTGCTATAGTAATTAGTCAAAGATACGTGTCTCTTCGTGAAACCTAAAAAGTGAGTTCACCTACTTAAACACCCAACTGGTTCACGTGTTTTTACATAGGAAAGGGGCGCGTATGTCACGTGATCACGCGCACACTGACATAAGTGGCTCTTCGTGAAAATGGAAAAACGATTTGACCTACATTTGTTGCAATGTATTACAATGCATTTTTGGGACGGTGGTTCTTCGTGAAAATGCAAAAAATGCATTCATTGAGATAAAGGCCCCTTCTTGTAATAATTTATATTTGTCATTTTAAGATATGTGGCTCTTCGAAAGATGGAATATGTTCCAATCAACTTGGCTTTGTCTCATTGAATGAAACATTCTGTATTTTAACTCAAGAAATTATTCACACCATTGCACTCATATACATCCATTATCTGTATACTAAATTGCAAACGGCTTATTGCATGGTTAACATTTAACAAAAAGAAGAGGGAATTTACCAACTGTCACATTAAAGGAGCACTCAACAGCATAATTTGATGGATCTATGATGAAATATTCAATCGTAGTGGTGCTGCCCAGAGAGAAGAAGGAACCTGGTCCTTTCAGACTGGACAAAATCACTGACACAGATTGTGAGTTGTCGGTACCATTCGGCTCAGCCCACGTGACTGACAATTGTTCAGTTGTTGCAGACGTAATTTGTTTGACAATATTTCCTGGACAGTATAGGAGCTTCGGTAGCCCAATGTCCACTGTTGAAGTTAAATGACAAAAAACGGGAGATTAGAATGTCTTGCTACTACAGTCACTGAGTATTTGTAGCAGCTAAGGGTTGTGCAGTCTTAAAAACAAAAGACAGAATAGGTAAAACAAAAAATTATAATAAAAAACAGTTTAAATCTAAACGCGCTGATTCACCGCTTATGGTAAGCAGAGCCATGACATTGGGCCCTGCTCTAGCATGGCAAAGGTTGTAGGTTCAATTTGCCTGTGGATTTTTTTCACAGGACTCAGGGAAAGTTCCAATATACAGTGCTTAATAAATATCGGTGTTAAGGACAAAAAACAAATAGTTTTCTTATCCCTGATGCATAATTAATATCTAATAAATGTTACAATTGCATTGCAATAAAGAATATTACAACTAAACTGGATGTTTAAGCATTTTTGTTATAAAGATCAAAATGACTCACCCTCACAGTTTGTCCCGATAAACCCCTCAGCACAGTTGCAATTTATTCCCTGGCCAGAGTGTTCACACGAGCCACTGTTCACACATGGATTGGAATCACAAGGGTTGACTAATTGCAGAAAAGAAAACCAAAGTTGAAATGTCATAGGTCATTTGGGTTATGATAACTACTAGGCCATGTCCAAGTGAGGCAGAGTGTACCCCCCTCCCAATGTTCCCAAACTTGAACACACTATTTTCCTCTTGTGCAGATGTACGATCTATTTGTATCCTGAGAGCGCCATTATCGTACATGTCAATCTTTTTTATGTACTCAAAAAGTGTCATCAATCGTACATGTACGACCCATAATACACATGTTATCACAAAAGGCCAATCACTCAAGAAATACTATTGACTTTGGGATGCACCAAGGCAACACAAATCAACACAAGACACAGCACAAGACATATTTTGTTTGGTGAGAAATACTTTTTTTTTAATATACAGAATTTCGAAAAACCTTAAAAAGATTGGCATTTTAGGTTCAAAACGCCTAAAAAAGCGGGCACTGAAAGATTTAAGATTACTTATAAAAAGTTACAACAGAAGAAGAAGCCTGTACATTCATTGGAAGACTGTTTCAGAGAGGCTCAGCAGAATGTGAGAATGCATTTTTGCCATAGAGTAATTTGTAAATAGGATTGTTGAGACAAGTAGTACCCAGGGAAGAAGGAAGGTATGAAGTGCCACATATTCCAACACATCGTTAGTCACAAAACGTATTTATTGTTTTTATTCTTCTAGACAACTCACCTTCACAGTTTGGTCCGAAAAATGCTAAATCACAGTAACAATTGAGGATGTTATCTTTGTCGATGGTACATGTGCCGCCATTCAAACATGGGTTGGATCTGCATGGGGTGACTGTGGGAAAATTATACCAAACTCAATGACAAAAATCATTGATTATTTAATTTGGGATAGCAACTATTTCCACAAGCACAGTTTGCAATCCTAAACGTAATTATGACGTAATACTACTGTAAACCACACCCACATCACAGAGACTAGCTCCAATGATTACCAGAAACCAATAGGAAATGTGTTGAGTTAGTTTTTATACGGATAAAGTTAATCATTTTTCCCAAACTGTTTAGCAAAACCTCAAGGTACAGTCAGAATTACCAGTTTCCGTCATAAATATGCCTTTCAATGGTGATATTAGGGGGTCTTTTTAAGCTAAAATTACAAACGATAACATTGGTTGTTGAGGTGTATTGAATTGAAATTTATTCATACATTTTGTGACTAAAAAAAAAACCCACACTCAAATAACAATTCAACAGAAAGAACATGGAATTATGGAATTAAAATTACGTATGTTGAATGTGGATTAATTTAAAGTTAGAGTAGAAGAACGTATCTTACCTTCACACTTCTCTCCGCTGTAACCATTAGCACACTGGCAAACAAATTGATATGGTTCGGTTGCATTACTACACAAACCACCGTACTCGCACGGATTTGGCATGCACGGTGTGAAGTCCACTGTCAAATATATGCAAAAATAAACTATTTAGTTCTTGAGATAAAAAGAGATAAATAGATAGATTGATGAAAAACAAACCACAAATCATAGCTCGAAGGCCAAAATGGAACTGATTTCACAATAGAATGTGCAAGCCTCGCTCGTATCGAAAACGAGAAAACAACTGAAATGAAGACTGTATTTTTCTATGAAATCAAATCTTTTTAAATTCTATTTACACAAAAATCTTAAAAATAGAAATACCCGTGGCACTTTTTTATAAATACAATTTCAATCTGTATATAATACAAATAATTTGTAAAAAAATTAACACTGAAACAAAATTTAAACTTAAGACAACCAGCTTATTTTTTTAGAAACCCCAGTTGCCAATCATGCCTGAATTTGTGCGACCATTACATAGGTTTAATGATAACATGAACGTCAGTTGGGCACGGACAAGAATTGGAGCCCCCCCTCCCTAGTTACGCCACTTGGCTTAGGAAGAAAGGGTTAACATCAATAATGGTTTTAATAATACACCAATGAAGTACAAGATTACTTAAAGTGGAGAGTTTACCTCGAACAACAAATATTAGATTCAATCCAGTGTAACCATTAACACACTGGCAAACAAATATAAAATCGGCTGCAATCCTACACAAACCACCATGCACGGTGTGAAGTCCACTGTTAAAAATATGCGAAATAAAACTATTTAGTTCTTGCAAGAGATAAATAGATAGATTGATTAAACCAAACTACAAATCATAGCTCGAAGGCCAACATGGAACTGATTTCACAATAGAATGTGCAAGTCTCGCCCGTATCGAAAACGAGAAAACAACTCGAACGAAGACTGTCTTTTTCTATGAAATCAAATCAGGGACATCACATGACCCCCTTAGTTATGCCACTGGGCTTAGGAAGAAAGATCAATAGTGGTGTTAATAATACACTGATGAAGTAAAAGAATACAAGTTTACCTTGAACAATAAATATTCGAAAGGAGCATACTCCTTCGTTGTCAGCAACATCCCTGTATACATATTCCACAGTATGTGTTCCAGCTGGGAAGAGACCCGGATTGCGAGACATTCTGACCAGATAAACACTTCCCAAGTTGTCAAACACCGCGGGTTCAGCCCAGTTTACTAGGATGCTTTGAGTTTGTACATCAATTTCGTATGACAGGTCCTGCGAGCACAGGACAGTTGGTGGAATTGCATCCACTAAAAAAATTACAAAAAAACAATCATTTTAAAATAAATATAAATGACAATGAAAATCCAACTATAATGAGCGAGAAAACGCCAGATATACCAAGTACGTTTCGAGTTGAGATTTAAAAGTACCTGAAGGGTCTGTATACGTTTGGTGAAGGGTCTGTATACGTTTGGTAACGACTCTGAAAACTAATGGCAATAAAAACTTACTTGGTAAGAAGTACAGCAGCTTTGGATAGTATAATGCATGTTGAGAAACTTTTCACTTCGAAGAACTGCAGGTATGGAAAAGGATATCACTTTTTATCCCCCAAAATTTGAATCTGAGAAGCGTTACTGACAGTAACGTTTCACAGATTGTGTATTCCAATTGCAGATTATTCTTCCTGCGTATACCCACTCCAGATTTTCGGCAATATCTCAAAAACACTACCACATTTTGAAATGAAATTTTCACAGGTTAGTTTTATGGTATATATCTACAACTATATAGGAATGAAACAAACAGTGGATTACAATTACCAAACGTATACAATCCCTTTAAGATGTTTGAATTCCAAAAGCGAGTAGATGATTTTATTATTTCTTTTACATTTTACCTGCAGTAATGGATATTGTGAAACTGCATACATTTGTGTTATCAGCAGAATCCCGGTATACATATTGCACAACGGTTATGCCGACTGGGAAAGAGTAGGATGAATTATGTGTCTGAGAGACCAAAAAGGGTGCTCCAGAATTATCTGTCGCTGTGGGTTCACTCCACTGAACAATCCTGCCTTCCACTCCCAAAGGGACTTCATAATCTAGGTCTTGAGGGCATATTACATCTGGTGGAGTTCTGTCCACTGAAAGTAAAACAAAATAATTATCTGTTATTATTTTCTAAATGGAGCCCCACTCAAACGTTTTTGTGAAATCATAAGTTGAAAACTTTGAAACTTCTCTCGACCATAATGCATAACTGCCATAAAAATTTACTTCGCGGCAGAAGTTCCCTCGATCCACTAAGTGAAAGTAGTAGTCCCGGCCGATTTCCTACCGGCCAATTTAGAGGAGGTTTATGAAGCCCGCTCATACTTCCTGCAAATGTGAATGCGATGCGAACTTTGATGTCACAAATTTGCAACGAACAATTCGGAGGAGTTGGGCTGTGGGCAAATCTCCCAAAACATTGGCAGCAAAAAACAGAGCTGTGACGTCAAATTCGCTTCGCACGAAGCATTCGCAGGAAGTATAAACTGGGCTTAACTGTACTCTAATTTCTCTGGTTAATGGAATCCTGAGTGTGCGGGCGGGGAGAAGTACTCTTGGGTGACAATGACTGAAGAAAGTACACTTGAAACAACCTATGGATCTGATCTTCCTAGCTCATAGGTATGTGAGAGGCGAGTCTCTTGCACTAGGTAAGGCATAGGGTAAAAGTCAAAGGAGTATAGTCAAAGCCATGAGTGAACATTGGGGAGATGTTTTATAGGTTTTGGTGGTGGGGGAAGTCTTAATTTAGAAATGATGTCACAGAGAAATAACATAAGGTTAGTGACATCATTTCCAAGAACAAGATTAGATGACGTAGTGGTCAACAGGGGAGTAAATGGTCAGTACTGGTGGACCTTGAGGTCATAGCCTAAGAATGTGTGTGGTGTGTTTACCGAGCCTTGACATGCGAAGAGGCATCTTGACATGTATACAATTATTGGGAGAATACTAAAATTAGTGAAAAATCATCCTTACAATACTTCATGGAGTCAATTGACTTGGTGCCCTTTGAAAGGTTCCACTGCAGAATAATTGTATCCCTCATGGGTGCCCTTTATTAACCCCCTCCCCTTACAAGAACGAAGTATCTGGGCTGCATATTCAATTTATCAGAAATTGCTGGCTTTAGGGACAGTGAATTTCTACTGACCGGGCAAGTGGAGAAACTATGAGTGGCTGGGAAAAGAAAAACGCATTTCGGGTGTTCAAGATAAATTCTGCTGCAGACTGAGTTTAGAATAATGTGTTGAAACGTCCCTGTGGGTTAGGAATTGAATAATAAAAATAAAAGCATTGATATTGAGCCGTCTATTATTTGTTATATATATTTTTTCATTTTATTTATTCTGGTTGTAAAGTCAAGGAATCTCAGAAAAGCGAACTTAATCACTGTACTAGGCAAGAACCCAATGGAGAGAAGAAAATGAAGTAAAAGTTTCAGTATTAGATGTGGGAGGAAAACCCCCGAGAACTATTCCAGAGGAAACCCACGTAGTCAGGTAGGGACTGAAAACCCAATCCACATAGTGCCCCCGGCGTGATTCGAACCGAGGTTCTAGAGGTGGAAGGTGAGGAAAAATACCACTTCACCAACCTGACCACCTATTATTTCAAGGTTAAAAAAAACAAAGGATAACAAAACAACCAACAAAATTATACATTGTAAGCACATGTGAATTTTTTTTGAAAAACATATTAGTCACAGTTCAACAGCGAATATGAATAAGTAAAGAGTTCCAGTTTGGGTGCAGATGAAAAAGCCCCGTCGCTGTAAGAAGAACTTGCCTTAGATGTTGAATGAAACAGTTTACGAGAAGAGAAAATATAATTATCTGTTGCAAACTGCTTACCAACCAAAAGGACCTATGGTGTAAATGCAAAAAATAGTTAGTGGCCAGACGTTTTGACCCTAGCAGAGTCTTTCTCGTAGGCTAAATGACAACACAACACACACATACAGGCATACTGGTGAAACAGAAGCGGTCAAGTGGAAAGAGATGAAAAGAGAGAGAGGCAGAAAGCACACCAAAAAAGCAAGGGATGAACAATGAAGAGGGTGACAAAGGGGAGGGGGTAGAGGGAAGGGGCTGGTTTGACAACAAGAAGTTGGAAACCCAAAGGACAAAATCAAACGTGGGAAGAGGGAGAAAAAGTATTAAATCAGTGAATGAGGCAGACTAAAAATGGGATATATTTGTGGGAAAAAAAGAGAAGATCTATAAAGTTGCAGGGGTTGTGACAGAAATGAGAATGCAAGAGTAGTTTACATGTACCTTCACATGTTGATCCAGTGAAACCTCGATTACACAGGCAAATAAAGCCTGGTCCATGTAGACAGGTTCCTCCATTCAGACAAGGGTTGGGATTGCATTGGTTTGCCGGAATTTCTGTTAAAAAAAAAATTCTGTTGTCAAACACTTCATATGAATTTGTCATGTAAACTTTTGGTTCACTCCCTTCGTGCCCGCGCGCCACCTCCGTATTGTGTACAAATTTTCTAAAAAAATATACTCCTAGCGTAAACATACGATGGCAACTCCCGAACCGTTTATTGGAAAAACTAGTTCAAAATGGAATGGTAATCTAGACAATGTACTCTTTCAAGTTGTTTAAATTTATTTTCAATTCAAAGACATTTTGCCACGTCATTTTTGAGGCTTGTATGTCCAGCTTTGGTCACTTTTCTATGGAGAATGTCGTAAAAATACAGAGTTTTGCCGCATGAGGGCTATTTTCTTCAATATATTTCAGAGACCCGACGGCTGATTGCTTAGTCCAAAACAGTTACTGAAAGAGTAGATCAATACCAAAACAGTGTAGTAACAAATCTTGTGATTGTTCTGCTACGTCATTTTTGGGTTGATCTTAAGACCAATGAAAAGTCTGTTAACAACTTCAACAAAAGCCGTAGCTAAGCGTGGAGACGCGAAGAGTTATCTTCCTCCACCCACGCTTTCCCAAAAGCAGTCTTCTAAGTTCATAAGTTTTATCACTTTTCCCATAGATTTTGATGGCAAAATTTAAATGTACAGAATCAGTAATTAATGTAGTTTCTTTTGGTACATATTTGATGCAAAATCACTTCTAAAAATTATAGAAAAGGCTACATACGTTTTCCTCATTCTTGTAATTGTTTTGAAGGCTCTGTGTACGTGTGTTAAAACGTTTGTGTGTGGCGGTCGTCTGGACCGTACCAAACTAGGCACATGGGGGTTAATTTCGGTCTGACCACAGCATCGTGATTAACGATGGTCTTGTTAAGATGTTATTGCTCTTGTTGTGCAGTGGTTTGGCTTGCAAGACAACAATATTCTGAGCTAAAATTACTGTATAAAAATTAGTTTACCCGATACAAATACAATCCAACTGTTAATTGTTTTGTATGGAAAATTTGTTGCCATGTTTACGTGACCCTCGCGCTGCTGCCGACTACTACCCCCTGTCCGCACAATGGAATGAGCTGTTGAAATACATGTACACTTGCGCGCAGGCCCGTTTTCCATGCACGCGCTCTGACTGTGGTTTTTACATAGGGAAATTACTTCACAAATTTGTGCATGACAAATTCATATGTTGCAGACATAACAAATCTACTTTCAAAATGTTAAACAGTCTTAAGTTCTAATTGAAATAGTTTTTGTTAAAATAGCATATAATTTTCCGATAAACTTTTTTTTTTCACAGCCTTCAAATTTTAGATGATTAGATGATCCAAAAAAGTGTGTGAATCCTTTTGGTTTCCACATGACTGTTTGCTAAACAAATATCTTCAAGCAAACTTGAATCCTTGATTCTGATTGGCCAATTCATGGCAACAAAAGTGTGATATTAACCCATATTGCACGATCCATATCACATTCTGCATATTGCGCTGTTCTAACTCTGCGTATTGCTCTATTTTGTGCCAAGTTTGCTTGAAGATAAATTTGTTTTATTTGACATGACTAGCACACGCATGCTTGTGGAATATAAAAAAATATAATGCGTCTGCATTCCATATCCAACGAAGCCGAAAATAGACATGAAAACTCGTCCACCCCACACTCTGAAAAAAACCCTTTCTCGTCCTCCAGGACACCACCTTGTGTTGTTAGAACAAATGAGCGGGAATGGTTATTAAATGACACTGCGAAGCATCATATAGTTACCATATTGGACGGCCATCTGTCCAATATTTTATTTTGGAGCACTGCGGCAGTAAATACATGGCAACATAATGGATGACAAGTGATGCGTGTTCAAACAGAAAAATGTCAAGGATAAGTGTTTGGTACATAATAGTAACTATGGATCGTTACCTTCAACAATAGTAACTGTGAATATGCAGCTCTTCTGGTTACCATTGACGTCTTCGTAAATGTACGTCACAACAGTACCTCCAAGTTCAAAGAAATCGCCCGGGTTGTGAGAATTTGAAACCATTGTAAAATTTCCTGAGTTGTCAGTGACATTGGGTGCCATCCAGCTGACATTCACGGTTTGTCCGACGGCAATCTGAAATGTCAAGTCTGCTGGACACATCACCTCAGGCGGGGCACTATCCACTGGAATAAAATCAAATTTGGTGCGAACAAAATGTCATTTTTTGTAGACCACCATATTTGGTGCTCGATATGGGGCATGGTGGTACTCCCCCCCCCCCTCCACTATTGTGTCTTCATTGTGTGCTTTGAATCTCAGGAATTATTTTGAGGATTTTAGTGGGTACTTCTGTACGAGAGGAAAATAGTGAGTTAAAGTATGGGATTATTGGAGGGGGTACCCTCTGCCCCCATATCAGGCATGGTATAGACCTTGAATACTGGCGATTCACAATACAGTGCAACCGCTACAATTTGCCAAGGAGAGGCCATTTTCGGACTGTTTCATGGGAAACAGGTTATTATTATTATTATTATTTATTCGGCCAAGATCATCAAGACAATAACGTTCACAAAAATACAGTATTATTCTACAAGTAAACCGAATCAGGAAAACTAGCAAAACAATATGTACATGTATAATCAAAATTGTTAAAATAAATAAATAATATTGACAAGAACTTCTTATAATACAAAACGCAGTTTGAAGAAACGGGTGGGAAAGAGAGGGGGTGGTTGGGCAACCAAGCAAGACAACGGGGAGAGAAAAAAACAATAACAACAACAACAACAACAGTAGGGACAACAACAACAATAGGGACAACAACAAGAGCCGGGACAACATCAACAATAACAGCAACAATAATAACATCCCAAAGAAACAACAAAACAAACAACAACCCAAAGAAACAACAACGACAAAACACAACAACAACAAATCAACAACAACACAACAACACAAAAAATAAAGAACAACTCCAGACACATTATTAAAAAAAAAAAAAAAAAAAAAAAAAATGACAAAACAACAGAATCAGACAAACACAGGAACCAATAAACAACATAACCAATTTCAGCTGGCCAGGATAGACAAAAGTGTACCAAAACACTGTGACCCGAAGGCCTGTCTAACCAAGCTGCGCCAGCCACGCAACAACCAAGTAGTTTATGTTTGTATGCGTTTGCATTCAAAACAAGCAGCCAGGTGGTATTTCTCTGCTGTTTTTACAGCATAAGATGATACTTTTTGTGAGGCCGGTGAATGTTTGTCGCATTCACGTCAGCCATCCAAGGTCCCAAACTTCCGTGTGATGCCGCATTTTGAATGCGATTTTTACAGTCCACCGCTTGGGGAAAATGACCTTTCTTGGGTAAACTGTAGAAGGTGCAATGTTAAAGAGTGGCCTGGGGCACGGTGGGCAACATTTCCCCGAAAAAAAACCTTTTTGTTTTTACAAAAATGAAGCAAACCAAGTCATATATGCAGTATATTGGTCAATCCAACCATAGACTGGTCCATCGTCTTTCTCCTTATAACATGTAAGAAGCCTAACCAGAGCAGTCTAGCTATCTCGACCTAGACCCCAACATATATTGATTTGAAATCATATTTTGATTTTATCAGCACAAGGTGGCATTTATCTCTAACAGTCACAAATCCTCCAAAAGTCTATTCAGGAAGTGGTCCGACTTTGTAAAAAAATGATACAAATAACAATTGCTTATCACTGCAACAGGCACACTAATATTACCTTTACCCAAACATTTGGAGTACTTTGGAAAATATGGGGGGGGGTCCCTAGCCACAGAAACTAAAGCAATTTTCACACAGTGCCAATTCCCAGGAATCAAAACCAAGGAAATTCCTGAGGAATTTCACCCCTACATTTGTTTCGCACTTTGGCAGTTTCTTGAGAAAAGTGCGAACTCCCAAGGGTCTGTCTATTGTTATCTATGATAACTTACCCTCACAAGCTATTCCAGTAAAACCCTCAGCACACAGACATATTGAGGTAACACCAACAAGACATGTGCCACCATTCAGGCATGGATTGGGAGTGCATTGATCTGGCGCAACAACTATTCACGGAAGAAATAATTAGGCAAACAAGTATCAAAATCAAAGCTGTCAAAGTATATCAAGGGTTATTGCTATCACACTTAAAATTCAGTGGACCTTAAAAACTCCATTAATAAATAGACCCTTTCACGATAATATGCGCCATTTAATAGATGTTAAATTTGAATGATAAAAAATATTATATTTGGTTTTACCCGTACAATATGCGCCATGTTGAATCTGTGCGTTGGTGCATTTATTTCAAACTCTGCAACCTGATAATCGCACTTGACACACAGCGTGAGAAGCGCGCATGAAGTTCCGAATCGTGTAAATGTCCGTTTGAAATAAACAAAGCACGTTGGCGCAGGGGGCAGATTCAACATGGCGCATATTACCGTGAAAAGGGTCTACTATTGGGGTTTATCACTTGATACTTAAAAGAAAATGTTGCATCCCCTTAAGGTGATCCCCTTACAATGTTGCTTCACAGGCTGTAGCGTAAGTGTGATCCCTTGCTGCGCAGTGATCAACGGTTGTATGACTTCTGACCCACTAAACAAAGATACACTGCCAAACTGCCAACGTACAGTAGGGCCAGATAGCGCAAATGGTAGAACACTCCCTTATTAACCCAGAGGTCACAGGTTCAAATCCCGATATAGTAATTTTACTTTGTTGACCTGATATTGACCTTAAAAAATTGTAGAAAATTAAAGAAACCTGCTTCATAAAAAAACAAACAAAAAAACTTTCAAATAATTTTTAGAATGAACAAAGAAAATTGACTAGAATCTGCGACCTCCGGATTAACGTACCGACGCTCTATACCAACTGAGCTATCTGGCCCTAATGGTCTCTCTATTTTTGTCAATATCTCTGTTCCGGGGGTGCCTTTTAGAAGCCATTCAACCTGTAACTGCCGTGTGATCCCTGGCTATAAGGCAATAATAGGTTGAATGGCTTCTGACTGCATGGCATCCCCGAAAAAAAAGATATTGACAAAATAGGGAGACCACAAACATTAAGGCTAGATAGCAGCTGGTAGAGCAACGGCACGTTAATCTGTAGGTCACAGGTCCAAGTCTTGCCATAGTCAATTTTCTTTTGTTCAACCCTAAATTAATTGAAACTTTAAAGGCCTGGAATTTCATCTTTGAGAGGGCAAGGCCATTTTTATTTTGCAAAGGGCACTTCCATTGGAAAATCTTAAAGTCTATGGGAAACTTTTGAAGGGGCACCAAGGCCAAGACCAGGGGCAACAGAGGGCATGGCCTCCGTGTAATTCCAGGCCAGCTTAACCCAGTCAGTTTCCCTTGTGGTTTATTACTCGATATTATCAAACATTCAAACATTTTTACCTGCGACAACAGATACTTGAAAGCTGCAGGTGTTTATGTTACTTGCCAAATCCTGGTATGTGTACATCACAACCGTGACGCCGACTAGGAACAAGTCATTCGGACTGTGTGAATTATTGACAAGACGGACTTCTCCAGAGTTGTCAGTTACGGTTGGGCCAGTCCAGTTGACCCTCCTGCCCTCCTGTCCTAAGTGGACCTCAAAATCCATAGACGGAGGGCATTCAACTAAAGGTGGACTTCTGTCCCCTAGACACAACATCATGAAAAACATCAATTAGTCGGGACATCACATAGGAACAGCCCTAATCTTGCAACAAACCTAAAATCATTGTGAACTTCCAGCTGCATTTTTTATTATTATTATTATTATTATTTTTTTTTTTTTGGGGGGGGTGGTTAAGTGCTACATCTGAAGTGTGGACCTGAGTACAAAAGAAGTCCACATAATATAGTGACTTAAAACACTATGTGGACTTACACATGTTCACACAGTGTTTTTTTACAGTGGTGAAAAACATGTGTTTTTCTTAAGTTTACAGAACAAAGGAATGCCCACAGAGTGTATGAAACACACAGCTGTGTGTGTTTTTGTGTACCTGTAGTGACATTCAAGTCAAGGACTCACAACAAAAGGGGTAATAGGTCCACGATTGCTATCACCAAGGTAAACAATGGGGGTCCACATTTGTCAGGACAAAGAGTTGAACAAAGGAGGGTCCACGATTGGAGGACATTACACTTGTGTGTGTGTGTGTTTTTAGTTTTTATTTTGTGGGGGGTTGTGGACCCTTCTCTGGTAAACACCCTCTAGGGTGTATGATTTGCAGCATCACTATGGAAATAATCTCTCAACAAAATTGTGTGGATCTGGAAAGAACTGGAAAGGGGTGTATACATAAAAACTTAAACCTTAACTTTAATGTTCCTCTACTGTGTAAAGTTTCAAATTCCAATCACTTTACCTTCGCAGTTTCTGCCATCGAAGCCAACCGGACACAGGCAGGGAAACGCTTGTGATCCCTCTACACATGTGCCACCATTCAGACACGGAGCAATGCATTGTTTAGGAGGAGTAACTGTTGACTCTGAAAAGACATTTTTGGAGGGTGAAAAATCCGTTTTATTTACTGCCTTATGGGTGTTATCTAGGTCAGCTTTAGATAAAATATAATTTGGACACTCTGAGATTGCCCGCCTAGGCAATCAAATAAGACGAGCTTTATCAAATTCAACATTAAAGGGTCTGTATATGCTCGGTAATGACTTTGAAAATTAATGGCAACAAAAACTTACTTGGTAAGAAGTACAGCAGCTTTGGATAGTATAATGCATTTTGAGTAACTTTTCACTTCGAAGTACTGCGGTTATGGAAAAGGATATCAGCATCTTGCTCAATTAGACACAAGTGTCACGACTCGAACCCACACCCCGATGATTTAACCACCAGAACTTGACTTCAATGTGCTAAATTGCTCGGCCATGACACGCAAGTTATGGTGAATCTGTTTGCTATGATGAGGGCATTGGATAGAAACTTCATAAAGCAATTGTAAACTTACCAACTTCGCAGTTTGTTCCAGCAAATGGAACCGGACACTGGCAAAGGTATCTTGTTAGATCTACCGATGTTAAACATATTCCCTCGTTCAAACAGGGGTTACTCTCACAGGCGGGCACAACTGTTATTTGGAAAAATATATAATAATTTAAAGGCTGTTCACAATTATTGACCTTTTCATGAGCAAACAAACTGTAAGCAGGGGGGGGGGGTAGAGGGGGTCTGCGGCTTGTGTTTGTTTTCTACAATAAAACAAAATGTTGATTATGTCAATTTGTATCATGCCAGTAATCGATGGCTAAAAGCGTTGATTTGTACAAATAGAGTTTGGATTTGTAAAAATCATTGCGGATTAGAATCGAGTGCCAGCCATCCTCACAAATTACTCGGAGGCCACGGAGGCCATGGCCTTTGTTGCCCCTGGTCTTGGCCATGGTGCCCCTCAAAAGTTTCCCTTAGACTTTAAGATTTTGAAATTGAAGTGCCCTTTGCAAAATACAATGGCCTTGCCCTCTCAAAGATGAAATTCCAGGCCCGGCCCTCACTCCCACTCATCATATCTCATGTCATACAGCTAGCATCATATGCATGAATCGGCATGGCTGAACAAAGACAAATTGACTGGAGCGGGACAAACCTGTGACCTCCAGATTAACGTGCCGGTGCTCTACCAACTGAGCTGTTCAGCCCTAATGTTGGCGGTCTCCCTATTCGAGGTTTAATGGCTTCTGACTGGAACAACGATATTGATGAAATAGGGAAACTTCCAACATTAGGGCTAGATAGCTCAGTTGGTAGAGGGCCGTAAATCCGGAGGTTGTTGGTTCAATTACCGCTCTAGTCAATTTGTCTTTGTTCAACCCCAAATTATTTAAGATTAACCCAGTCAGTTTCCCTTGTGGCTTTTAACTTGATTTTTCAAATAGAAACTTTATAGAACAATTGTTAAATTACCATTTTCGCAGTGTGTTCCGGTGAATAAAACCTGACACTGGCAAATGTATGATTTAAGATCTACCGAACTAAAACATATTCCCTCGTTCAAACAGGGGTTAGTCTCACAGACGGGCACAAAACCGCTATCTGTTAATTGGGAGAAATAAACAAAAAACATAAGTATATGTTATGTTATGTGTTCATGATAGTTTGTTTGTTTATTTAGTCAATCTTGTATGCACAAGACTCACTTGTTTACCTGATGGGTTAACAGTGTAGTGTTGCAAAGTTCACGTTTTATTTACATGTTTATAAAGGAAGAGAACATTAAAAATCCCACATTAAACAAAACCCACATTTCCAAAATTTAATCAACCTTTTTCATCAATGTCTGTCTGATGTTTTCCTTTATTATTATTTTTTTTCTGGGGAATAGGAATGGATTAAGAACTTTTTTGTTTTTGTTGGATGGCTGAAATGCATTCAAGGATAATAATAATAATAATAATAATAATAATAATAATAATAAGACTTGTAATGCGCACATATCCACCCTGCTAGGTGTTCAAGGCGCAGTAAAAAACAAAAACAAAACAAAACAAAACAAAGAAAAACAGACACAACAAAATTAGTCCTTGAAAACCTGTGACATAAGATAAGTTTTGAAAAGAGATTTGAATTTTGTGGTACAAAGACAAGATCTAAGATTAAGTGGTAGAGAGTTCCAGATGCGTGGCGCAGCTGAAGAAAAAGACCTGTCACCCCATGAGTGTCGAGACTTGGGTTCAATGAGGAGAAGCATGGAACTTGATCGAAGATTCCTTGATGGAGTGTAAACTTGAAGTAGTTCAGAAATATAGTGGGGAGCCTTGCCATTAAGTGCTTTGTGGACAATGAGCATCAGCTTGAAGATGATTCGTTGAGAGATAGGGAGCCAGTGTAGTTGTTTCAGAATGGGGGTGATAGAACATGATTTTCTAGACAGTGTCACAATGCGGGCAGCGGTATTTTGGAGGCGTTGAAGACGGTAAATCTGGTTGTTAGGAAGACTGTAGAGAAGAGCATTGCCATTGTCAAAACGAGAAGTAACAAATGCATGAATGACCTTTTCAGTGGCACTTTTGTCCAAGTACTTGCGAATCTTACCAATATTCCTGAAGTGATATGATGACAGACGAACGATGTTGTTGATGTGTGGTTGAAGTGTCATCGATGAATCAAAAATAACCCCTAAGTTCCGAGCTTGTAGCGAGGGAGCTATCCGAGCATCACCGATGGAAATGTATGGCACTGAAACCTTTGTTAACTGTTCACATGACCCAAATAGAAGGAACTCTGTCTTATCATCATTTAACTTCAGGAAGTTTTGTTGTGTCCAACGTTAAATCTCTTGGATGCATTTCTCAAGTCTTGCAATAGATGCATTGGCGTTTTCTTGAGAAGATTTAAACGTGATGTATAGCAGAGTGTCGACTGCGTACACATGGTAATTCAGATTAAATTTCAGGATGATGTCACCAATCGGTAAAGTGTACCGCGTAAACCACTGCAGGCCCAGTACCGACCCCTGTGGCACAGAGTAGTTCAAAACAACAGGGTCTGATATTGCGGTGCCAATACATACATGCTGAGTTCTATTGTAGAGATACGATTTGCACCATGCTAGGGCTGTGTCCTCTATGCCAAGGTGATTCTGGAGCCGAGACAGAAGGATGTTGTGATCAACAGTGTCAAAGGCAGCACTCAAATCTAGCAGGACTAGTGCTGTTAGGTTACCATTGTCCATTGCAGAAAGAATATCGTTGCTCACACGGACTAGTGCAGCTTCTGTCCCATGGAAAGGCTTGTATGCTGACTGGAACACGTCGGACAGGTAGAAAGTATGAATGTGATCAGAAATGCGTGATGAAACTACTCTTTCGATGACTTTTCCCAGATATTTTAAGTTTGCAACCGGTCTGTAGTTTTTGAATATTTCCTTGTCCAGGTTTGGTTTCTTGATGAGCGGCCTGATGTAGGAAACTTTGAGGCTATCGGGGAAACAACCGGAACGAGAGATTCGTTTACAAGATTAGTTATGTAGGGTACAAATATATCAATGTTTTGCTTCATCATGGATGTTGACACTGGATCCAGCTCACAGGATTCATGTGGAATGGTTAAGATTTTTTTCATTGCACTAACCTGACTCACACCGAGTTCCTGTAAAAACACCTGGACATTGACACTGGAAAGAATTCACTAAATTTACACATAGTCCTCCATTCGAACATGGGCTGCTTAAACATTCATTGATATCTAATGCACAAAGGTAGAAACAGATTTATTAATCTAGGTTAATAAGCAGATAAATATTGATTTTCAAGGCTTAAAGGCATCGTACACGTTTGGTAATTAGAGCCTATTGCTTGTTTCAAACCTATATAGTTGTAGATATAAATAGGCCCTACCATAGAACTAACCTGTGAAAACTTCATTTCAAGTATAATCTACATTGGAATACACACTATGAGAAGCGTTACGCATAACACTTCTCAGAATAAAATGTTTTGGGGGATAAAAAGTGATATATTTTTCCAAAACCGCAGTACTTTGAAGTGAAAAGTTTCTCAAAATGCATTATACTATCCAAAGCTGCTGTACTTCTTACCAAGTAACTTTTTAATGCCATTAAATATCAGAGTCATTACCAAACATGTACGATGCCTTTAATTCTTAGTGTCGCTCCCAAATCAATCGATCCCATTCATTCATCCAAACAAACAAGGCAAGGTTGTGTCATGGCGAACAAGGTTGGTGTCTACATGGAGTCGTCCTTGTTAAAGGTTTTTTTGAGTTTTAGGAGTGTGGCGTGGACGAGTTTCCGTGTCTATTTCGTTTTTATTGCTAAACATTTTCAAATGACAAGGATCTTTGTGTGCTGAGTAAATATTGAATGTATTCCGTTCGTGCGTTGTCGCAGAATATAATCACTTGCTGAAATCTGGCTTTTCCATCTCACGATCGGCTTCGCCTTGTGAAATGGAATGCTATAGTCCAGATTTCAACTTGTGACTACATTCTGCGAAAATGCACCCTTATGCAATCAACATTTGTATAATATTCACCAACCTGTCTCACACTGAGCTCCTGAGAATCCTCTTTGACAATCACACTGGAAAGTATTCTGTAAATCAAAACATGTTGCTCCATTTGCACAAGGTCTGCTGTCACATACATTCAAATCTAAAGAATGGAAGACATATGTGACAGGTGAAAAATGAAACGTTGTTCAGAGTGTTTATGGGTTACAATAATTGTACTTACAAGAGAAGTTAAAGTTTTTTCTATTTTTAACTTTTTATTGTAACCAGTTTGTTTTCTTTTCTGATTATCTTTCATTTTTCCTTAGTGTTAGTTCACATTGATTACTTGTATAATGCATTTTATTTAGTACACCTTGCCGTTGGTGTGGAACCCAACGTTTTAGCAGTGGAGAAATGTGACAGGTGGAAAATGTATGGCTTTGTTTTCTATGCTTTTAAACCCTTTAGAGACCATTCATTTCTGTACAATCATCACAAAACGCCCAGATATTGCTAAAATTGTTCATTTATTTAATCAAATTTCTTCAGTAAAAATTTCAACAAAAATAACATGAAACAGAAAGTTTGTTTTGGTCTTTGAAATTGGGATGCTATGTTAACATAGGAAACACTGGAAAATTTCACATCTGGACCTTTACTTTGGGAAATCTTGCAGTCGTTTGCGGCCGCTCTGGGCACTTTAGTACAAGCCGCTTGTGGCCGCTATGGTCTCTTAAGGGTTAAACTGTTTAATTCTCTGTGATTTTAACATAGAGGTAGACCTCAATGATTTTACTCCATTATATTACTTTTCTTTTTTCATTCATGCCATTACATCAAATTTACAGTTTATTGGATCTATCGGAAAGTTCTTCAGCCAATCTTATGCCATTGTTTATTGGAACTTGAGAAACCACAAGTAGACTCATTTGCATATTCCTTTGTATTTATAGTTGTTGCATGTTTATTCATTCTCTTAGTCATAGCCCAGGAATGCAGTACATGATTCCTCTTGGTCTTTTTCATAATCTTAATTTAGTTGTTAGCAAGACATCATTCAGTAAGGAAGCAAAGTCTTTAAGATATAGTTTTGTACAGCGCTGGCTGCGCGCGGTTTCCACTGTGGAAAAATGGAAATTAAACAGTACATATCATAATGCTGTTTCCTGACTTGATTTTTTTAGCTTGTTACACATACATGTACTGTCAGTCTTTATAAATTTAAACGTGGATATATTTAGGCATTCTAAGTTTCTTCCAATAAATATAAAACTTCAAACATTACTTGTTGTATTACACCACAGTTTGTTCCTAAATGAGTCTTTACACAGTAAGTACTTTCACAGTGGTTGTATGCGCCATCTTGTTCAAGGGGAAGATTTGGGTTACTGTGAACACTCGTTGCCGACTGAGACTTGGCACTCAAACTTCCACGTCACGACATATCTCCCAGATGCGTGCTTGAAGTTTAAACGCCGAAACACTGATGGCAACAAGTGTTTGGAATCTGCCAAATCTGCCCCTTGAACAAGATCTTTTATTTTTTATTATTTTTTACGAGAGATCGCCCAACATCACAAGGCCGGACGGCCAATTCAAGGTGAGGGCTATCGGCCCAAATCAACTGCCACCAGGGGCACGTTGCCACATACTCCTGGGGCTGAAACAGGGTTACCCCCTTCAGTCCGCAAAGATGTAGGCATGGGTATCATCCACTAGGAGCCTGGCTGGTAGAGCAGAATGCACTACCTTCCCAACTTAAGATGCTGTACAACTACCGTGAAAGCTTGCAACTGATGCCCGAGTCGACACTCAGATTAGAACCTCCATTCAAACAATACCAGGCCTGCTGATATTTCGCGGAGACAACGGAGGCAATTGCCTCTGTTGCCCCTGATCATTGCCTTGGTGCCCCTTGAAATGATCCAATAGGAATTTACAATTTCCTCATAGAGGTTCCCTTTACCAAGGAGAAAACGCTTGGTGTACTTGCCCTTTGAAATACGAAACATCAGGCCTGCAATACTGAAATGAAACCCCAAGGCTTGCCTTACCATCAATGGGAAAAAAAACCCTTTCATACATGTACCAAAACCTGTAATTGTACGATAGAGATGTAGGCTGTATGTTAGAATGTTACATTGCTGCTCCGTCCCAACTTTAGAATCATCAGTATACACCGAGGGAAGCAATTTGGAGGAAATTGAAATATCATTATTTGAAGATCTTTTTAAAAAGGTTTATTTATTTAAACATCCAAAGCACTCAGGCAAGCTAACCTAGCAGGCACACGATGGTCATAATAACGTTAAATCGACGTTAAATCCTGACGTCGGACGACGGTCGGCTCATGGTTCTATGTGAAAGTTTTTTATGACGTCTGTTATCGACCATGATTCAACGTTATTTTTCGACCACAATCCGACGTCGACAGACATTCAATAAATGAACGTCATTTAGACGTCGGCGAAATTCCCCAAACATGACGTCAAATACAGACAAAAAAACTGCGTCGACAGACGATTAACGTCTTTTAGATGTCCTTAGAATACCCCAAACCTGACGTCAGACAACAACGTTCTATTACCGTCAATGTCTGACGTTACATCAACATCCGTTCATTAATTAATTAATAGTTACTATATTTCTAATTATAAACATCAATTAATTCAATTCACACACAATCAGTCAATCCTCTTGATCTCCCTTCGTCGACCATTTCCTCTTCACCGCACCTGTATACTTCTCAATGTACAGCATGCGTATATATACAGATCGGTTTCAAGAATTTGGCAGTCATGGGTGTTAGATTGTAATTAAAACTTTGTCATTTTAATTATTTTTTTGGAATTTAGCTAACAAGTTTAGTTCACACATTTAATTTATCACAAAATCTATCAATGTGTTTTACACAAATAACTGAATTAAATGTGTACTTAGTAAATAACTGATTCATTTGCTGTAAAATTCTTTGCAGTCTGTAACCACATCTAAGTCCGATCACGAAATCTGCATAATATGCAGATATTGTCCTGACGTTGCAAGCTGACCATAATATGACGAAATACTGATGTCAATATTATGATGCCATACTGACGTCACAGGTTGACCAAAATATAATAACGTTACTAACTGGTTATAATACAAACAATAATACGACGTTTGATTATGGTCACCTTGTGGTAAAAAAACGATGGTTAAACTATGACATTAAAATGACGTCTATGCAACGTCTGCTAAATGAAGTTACTAACTGGTTATAATACAAACAATAATACGACATTTGATTATGATCATACTGTGGTAATAAAACGATGGTTAAACTACGACAATTAAATGACGTTTGACCAACGTCTGGTCAATGACGTTACTATTTAGTTATAAATCTACCTAAAATGTAACGTACATTTTCGGTCACATTTTAGTTATAATGGTCATGACAATCTTTCAACCACAATACGACGTCCATACGACGTTATTAACTTAAGTCTGATACTTGTCGCCAATCTGACGTTGTATTTTAGTCACTTTTTGGTGATCTGACGTCACGACTCAAAATCAACCATAATATGACGTCAGAAAGACGTTGTGTGCCTGCTGGGAAGCGTTAAGTGAACACATTTAGTCGGTTTAAATCAACATAACAATTGTTTTTTCTTCACTTACCTTGTCTTCTGACTGACACCTGCAGATTAACCCAATATGTGGAATAGTCGTAAACCACTGAAGCTCTGCACGACAATAAGTGAAATACATTCAATTGATCATTCATCAATCATTAAATATTAAATATTTTGTAGTCTGTTTATTTACAGGGAAAATGATATCCGAATCCGACATCCCCTTTCACTTCACTCTTCACTTCACAGTTTCACTTCAGTAGATTTGTGTTTTTGGTCATAATGAGTGAAAATTTGCAGACCGATTTGGAATATTTTCCCCTGCAGATTATCAGTAACTGAAATCATTTCATGATGATTATGAACAGCATAATTTAAAGAAAAATGTCAGCTTACCACTACCACCAGCAGTAGATTTGTGTTTTTGGTCATAATGAGTGAAAATTTGCAGACCGATTTTCGAATATTTTCCCCTGCAAATATCAGTCACTGAAATCATTTCATTATGAACAGCAAGTAAGAAAAATGTCAGCTTACCACACTACAAACAATCAGCAACCATCACTGATCGCCAGGCTGCAGCTAGCTTGTGTAGTTTGTATTGTAAACAGAAACATGTGTTCTATACCTACGGCTATTTACAGATACTAATTTGCTAGCGAGCACAGCTGTTGTAAACACTTATTAAATACAACAGTCGTAGGTTTGTGAGCATACCTTCCCTCATGGTGGCGCCATTTAACATTAACGGTGGGTAAAAATTCATTACAAACCAATCGATTAGATCTTTTGAATAGACCCTTTTATATAAATTTATGTATGGAACCCGAGTGCGCACTAAGTGTCCAAGTGTTTTGCATATTCATAAACATTACTTGACCTTTGTGCTTCCCGCCCATACAAGGGCAGCTTTCCTCAGTATCCTTCCACTAAAAAATATAAGTCCAAGTTTCTTTCCCAAAACTCATCTTCTGATTCTGGATAAGTCGTTTGCAATTTTCTATAACCATTGCTATGTCTGTGAAGAACAAGTGTCGTTTTTTTAAAACATTGTATGGACAAGTCTTCCTTGTAAAGTCACTGCAGCCAGCTGACGGCGTAGTAATATTTATAAAGGTTGTGTGGCTGCTGGTTGAGAATTAATTTTGTCTTTCCCAAAGAGTTGAGCGAAAAGAAAATATTGTTTTTTCTCTCTGTCTGTTTTTGTGCCGAGAATGCACTGGTCATGACCCTAAATACAGACACGAAGGAGGCTAACTTCACGGAAGCCTCAGGTAAGTGCAATTTTGGCTTTTACACCCGTCTTAATTGAGAAATTGCCCTTTTTCGGGTACATAATGACATGAATGAGTATGTGACCTTTTTACCGTGCGCCACACTTGATGTTGCACATTGTGCTTCATGTATTGTGTGTAGTCTTTTAGACATTGTTCTAATGTACCAAGTAACGTTGTTTAGATATATGAAGCCTTGGTCATGTGTTTTGTCAAATGGCACAATAATTCATGTAGACGAAGGCTGAAAGGCAATGTGAAGCCTTTGAATGGGACCGTTGAAACTTCCAGTCACGTGGGAGTGTTTGTGAGGTAATGAAACATTTAAAGTTAGTAGAGGGCGCTGTTAGGTGGCGCCGTAAAACTTGAAGAAACTTCTAGTCACGTGTTTGTGTCATGCCATGCAATTATTCATGTAGCCTGAACATCTGACGTCACACTTCGAGGCTCGTGAATAACGCCAGATACCGGCCTTGACCTGGCAGGATCCTAGTCCTACCAGTTGATCTCAGTCAATTCACACATAGTACACAGTCAATAAAACAACATGATGCATGTATGTACAAACATTACGCACCCCGCTGTACGCAGACGACCGAAAGTGCAAGCTGACAAAATCACCTCGGACCAATCAAAACCGTATGGAAAGCTGGCGTCACTGCACGTTTATCCAATGAAATCATTGTATCCAATGAAATCGTTGGCCTGTAAGATCTGTGCCTGTCTTTATCCGCCATGGCACCAAACTGATTTAAAATCTTTTGAATAATAACGTTTTTTGGGTCATGCAATTTAATAATAGATGTGATTATAACAATTTACCAGAACCCGGGGTTCTTTGCTTCAACTTCTGAAGAGATTTGATGTACAACATTGGCAGAATGAAAATATAAATGCTCACAGATTTGCACATAACTTACATGGTATAAAGATGGTCTTGGTAGAAAACTTCCCTTGAAATAGTTTTGCTTGAAATGCCATAGTTTTTACGAAATGAATAAAATAATAGTATTTATCCTGCAGGATAAATTCCGATGTTTGAAAAAAAGTTAAAACACATAGGCCTAAGGGGTTTTTTCACTGTTTTCTCATGACTCCGAAGACCGATATAGCTTAAACTTTCACAGGTTTGTTATTTCATGTATATGTTATTGTTGGGTCACATCAAGTTTGGATACAGGCCTTTGGCAATTACCAATGTTGTAAACACCCTTTAAAATCTTTTGAATAATAACGTTTCTGGGGTCATGCAATTAATAGATTGTGTGATTTATAGACACAGACACAACCAAATTGTTGTTTGTAATTTCATATTTGTGGTTTATTATCAAGGCCTAATTTCATAGAGCTGCTTAAGCAGAAAATATTGCTTAACACATTTCTGCTAAGCAAAATTAAGCAGGAAACCAGTCACTATGATGGTACATGTAATAAGCCTATGGTGTTATGGCTGGTAATTTGATTCTGGTAAGTATCATTAGTGTTTATGCTTGGATTATTTTTGTTCTTATAATCAGCTCTATGAAACTGGGCCTTGCTTGGCCGGTATACTCACATGAAATCAACGGTGTCCGGATCTGTCTGGACTGACTGGGGAGCGCGCCAAATGATGTAGCTGTCTTGCTGCTGCTGCTGTGGATTCTTGACCGTGTTGTCAGTGTGGGTGATCGTTGCTTCTGCGTCTCCATCAGGACAAAGCAAGTACCGCCAAAAGATTCCATCGGTCTGCGGTACATACCAAGATCCGTATGGCGTACCGTCATCCCTTCGACGAGCTTGGAGAATGAACCCTTTGAAAGAACTATATTGCTGGTCTCCCGGGACCAGACGAACTAGGGAAAACAAAATGATACTTTATTGATATCATCAGATTATTCTTTTTAAGACAAAATATTGTGAAATTACATGGAAAAAGTTAATCTTTTCAAGCTGATTGATATCATCGGATCATTCTTTTTAAGACAAAATATTGTGAAATTACATGGAAAAAAGTAAATCTTTTCAAGCTGATGACAAAATTATAAATTGTAAATAATTACCAATTTTTGCAGTATGTCTTATGTCACGGCTAAGTTCAAGAGACTTGTATAGCTGTGACACATAATTTTACCAATCCTCCAGAGAAATATTTGTCTCAAATACTAACACATTTGTATTTAAGGACCCCCCAAAGTTATTGCTTATCGATCGCCTCAAATAAGTTAGTTTTAGTTGAGTCCCCTGTTGTCTCCAACTTGCTTAATAAAAGAAAAAAATTGAAAACAGAAACACGTATTTTGTGCAAGCCATGTTTCCTACTTCAAATGAAAAAGCAAAATTAAAATGTTCATTATAACCCTCGGAAAAGAGTTCCCTGTAAGAATGGGAGTACTAAAAGACATGTTTGAGTTGGGCAACCCAAATTCGGCCACTCCTTTATATAGTTACCTGCAGTTTCCATTACCCCATGTCCGTCCAAGACAAATAACAGCAAATTGTTAGAATTCTTTTCGTTTGTTTTAAATAATAATGATACATCATGTGGCGTTTTTATATCAGACTTCAGGCCTCATAATAGCCTGGAAATACATGGAGGCCACGGGGGCCATGGCCCCTGTTGCACTTAGTCTTGGCTTTGGTTTCCCTTCAAAGGATTCCCATTGACTTTAAGATTTTCCAATGGAAGTGCCCTTTGCCAAATTAAAATGGCCTTGCCCTCTCAAAGATGAAATTCCAGGCCTGCGAGTTGATAAGAGTTTATAGTTTACCATTAGAGACTAAACAACCTTTGAAGATCCCATCAAATTATTGATAACATTTTCAACAACGATTGCAATAATGGTTTGTGCTGATGGATTTTGCGCTCCTTCCATTCTTTGATTATTCAATTTTGGAATTTGATGCACTTTGTCCTTAATGTTTTTAAATGTTTTTTTTGCGACCCCTTGATTTGACAATGTGCGGACGGCTCTTTCCGATCAATCACCACAACCCGTGCCCTACATCGTTCATGAGTACGGTATAGCTTTTCCCAAACAAATTCACTCAGGCAAATCTGAAGTATTTTCCCCGAAACCTTTTACACTTTGAATGAGGCTGGAATATGAATGCATTTGAACGACAACAGAGCGAATAATACTTGCCTAATGCATCGGAATGCCTTATTATTATTTTTTTAACTGAGGCTTCTGTGTGTTGCACGTCGTCGTGTCATGTGACGTTGGAACTCTATGGGTTGGGCTAATCGCCAGACTGTGCAAGTCCCTCGAGCACTTTAAGGCTGTGAACCTGTGGTCTCCACTTTCTTATGACATGAGAATAAAACAAAATCGTGCATTTTAACAGGTCCAGACTTGCGAAAACGTGAGGAACTGTCGCTCAAAGAAAAAATAAAATACAAAATCCCCTCCATCACATAACCATTAACAATGTTGTACCTTAACTTGACTCATGAGAGTTTGGTCCTTTAATTACAAGAAGCAGCAGTTTTTTAAGCATCAACAATGTTGTACATTATCTTGATTCATGAGAGTTTGGTCATGTAATTATTTTCTTGATTCATGAGAGGTTATGTAATTACAAAGCATTAACAATGTTGTACTTTATCTTGATTCATGAGAGTTTGGTCTTATTTACAAGTAGCAGCAGTTTTAAAAGCATTACTAATGTTGTACTTTATTTTGATTCAAATCAAGTCAGCCAATGATTCTGCAAAATTACTAATTATGTACCATTATTTAATTTACAGCTATAGCAAATGTTTTTTCCAACATTACCAATAATTATTTTCAAAACATTGGTTCAATTAAATTAAACACAGTTGCAGATACTTTGCCAACACAACCAACGTGCACACCTTACCTTGGTTCGACGAAATTAAATATTTCTAGCGCATTTCCGTGCCAACTATTATCAGAAAAATGTGCTTAAGCGTAAGCGTATTTCACACAGGTTTGCAAGAAAATTAGGCGGCTAGCTTGTGTGTGTTCACCTTGGATTTGCATTGTTATATCACAGTTCGTTTGCTTAAAGGCAGTTTATACTTTTGGTAAAATAATGTCAAAGACCAGTATTCTCACTTGGTGTATCCCAACATAATGAAACAACGAACCTGTGAAAGTTTAAGCTCAATCGGTCATTGCAATCACCAGAAAAAAAGTGGGGAAAAACCTTAAGTGTTTTCACTGTTTTCAAACATCGAGTTTTTGACTCATGAGATCAAAAAATTAATTGTTTTACTAATTTCTCAAAAACTATCATTTAAAGCAAACATATTTCAAAGGTAGTTTCCCACCATAACCATCTTTATACCACGTAAGTTATGTGTGAATCTGTGAACATATATATTTTTACTCTTACCAATGTTACAAACACCCTTTAATACAGTAAGCATCGATTAGCATGCGTTTTCTTGTGCTTCGGTTAGCAGCGCTATGAAATGGAAATTGCACAGTAAGTACAAAATCAGCCCGTTAAGCAACTTTATAAGATTGGCCCCTGATTCGAAGCGATTAAACAAACCAGTGGCAAGAGTTTGACAAAAATGAACATCAAAATCTACCAGAGGGTTTTAAACAATTTGTGATACAAAAGAAATTGTGTCATTGCTCTGGTGTTAGTGATCGTTCTTTTTAAGAAAGTCTTTATAACTCTGTTAAATATAATGCATACAATTTTACAAACATAGGCCCTATCATGTAGAAGTGTTAAATTCCAACCTGTAACTGTTCCCCCGGGCCTGTAAGTATCAACACCGTCGACAACTAGTAGATAAGGGTTGGTTTCGCTCGGCTGCGGGGCGGTGTTAGGATGCTGTGGCATCAGCGTAGAGCAAGCTTCGATCGGTGCTCCATTAGGGCGACTAGTCCCTTCTTGTGGTACCGTCAGAATGAGCAAAAGCATGATGGAGAAAATCTTACCAAGGCATTCCATGTTTTTGGTGTTCAGATGACGCCAAACTTTGATGAACGTCTTCGACGACTGGGGCAGCAGAAGTCAACGGAACAGCCCAATTTTTGGTTTTTACAGTGTCTGCATCCGGTGTTACATTCCAGTCATTGTAACTGCCGACATGGTCCAATGCTTCCATATAGGCATCCAACGTATGAATCACAAACTAATTCTTAAATAAATGTTGGGAATTGTCAAGTTCTAAGTTTAGCAAGGATGGCCTCGAGTGGCAAGTTTCTCTTAAAAAACAAAATGTATTTTGCGAACCAAAATGAAATGTTGGTTTAATGAGGCTCAATACGGTTGCTCAGGAAATTTCTCAACTGTTTTTTTAAAGTTTTTTTTAAAACCCAAACCAATAACTTTTACCCCAAATCCTGAATGTATCCAAGTGTCTGACTTTATTTTCTGCTGGTATTTAAATTTCTAATGTAATAATATCCCTGTGTTAAAATTGACACCATGGGTGTTGAGTCACATATAGATACCAACAAAAAAGAATCAAAATTTACACCATAGGATGTAAAACTAACACTAAATTCTACAAAAACAATTACATTAGTATTATTTTAACATCATATGATGTTAATGTTGATTCTCTGTTCGGTATCTATATGTGACAACACCCATGGTGTCAATTTTAACACCCCAGTTTTTGCAGTGTACAGTAGGCCCAAACCTCCACCTATCCAAAATGGTATTTTGGGTTTTTAAATTTTGTTTTTGCCAGAGCACCTTAATTTTCCTAACAAATTCATGAATGAATTACACTTGTTAGCATTCATGTCTATAAAATGTTAACAAACGGTTAGATTTAACACATTATGCAAAATGTATTAGTACAAACATTTAATTGTTATTTGAATAATTATGAGTAACTTCTGCCGATTCATCTATATTTCTTAGCTTTATGGTTGACTCTCATGGACAAACAATGCAGTTCTTAATTTTTAAATGGCTTGTTTACCTTAAAGTAAAAGAATGATTGTTGATCTTTAATACTTGTTAGTTCTAATCTGGAATCTCAGTAATTATAAACTTTAAAACAACCAAATAGCAATCCACATAGAGAAATATTTCACTCTGAAATACTTTTGGATTTCGAAAATACCCACCTTTGCCTTTTTCGAATGAGCCTGAGAAATAAACAAGATGTTATTTCGGAGAAAATACCGGGCAAAATATAAACGCTTTTTGCAGTTTATAATACAACGGGCCCCAGCAAGCTTAATGTGTTTGCTTTTTAAAAACTAGAAGATCGGAATTTTAAGCGCGAAATAAAAAATATTAAGCGAACAATTAAGAACGAATATCAAGTGAAGAAAGAAAGTAAAAAAAAGAAGAAAAAAAGAGAGAAAGCGAAAAAAGAGTTCTATATTTGTTTTTGTTTAAAAAAAAGAAGGTTTTCCTCCCTTTTTTTGTTAAAACTTTATTTTTGGTAGATGGAATAAACTAACTATAGGGCCACAAAAAAGCAATAAATACAGCGCCAGGCCGTCCGGTTTTATGTAATTTACCTTCGTCAGCAATCAATGTCTGATTGAATAATGACATTTTTACAAAATCCACGATGAGTATTTTGATAGAGAGAAAAACAAAAGTTAAACTGACAGACTGAAATATTGTCCATAGTGATAATGTATTATTTACCTTCAAAGGCATGGCCCGATTCACGCGGAATTATTTTAAAGCAATATTGTTTTTTTCTGAAATATGAAAGAATTTTAAAAAGATGATGCTGTTTAGAAACGAAAACAGACACAAACTTATGCATATTATAGTCCACGGAAAATGCACACAATACACGCCATGCAATTTCTGTTGTATATGGCCAATGGGTGTGAGAAAATGTCGGATACCTAGCCTACCAACAATAGTAAATTTTTAGTTTTTAACACTTTGGCCTATCATTGTTTTTTGGGGGGTGCAATACCTTTTGAAAGCTCACAACTTTCTCGAATTTATACAAATTTGAATTTCAATCTAAATGTTTGGGTCAAATCGGCCCAAACCCGGATCTAGCATCTTTAAAGGCATCGTACACGTTTGGTAATAGTCAAAGACCAGTGTTCTCATTTGGTGTATCCCAACATATGCATAAAACCACAAGCCTGTGAAAATTTGGGCTCAATTGGTCATCGAAGTTGCAAGAAAATGATGAAAGAAAAACACCCTTGTTGTACAAATTTGTGTGCTTTCAGATAGGAATAAAAGGCTTCTAGCTAGAAGTCTTTTATTATTTTAGTGAGAAATTACCTCTTTCTAAAAAACTACGTTACTTCAGAGGGAGTCGTTTCTCACAATGTTTTATACTATCAACAGCTCTCTGTTGCTCGTTACCAAGTCAGTTTTTATGCTAATATATATTTTGAGTAAATACCAAACGTGTACGATACCTTTAAACAGAGTTAATTTCATTAAAGAAAAATACATGTTTTTCTCCTTAGCTGTTGCTTTAATTTACCTTTAAGGGTTAGTCAAGTGTATGGATACATTGTTAATCGAAATGTCAATGCTTCAAGTGGCTTAGAGTTCAGAATGAGTTAAACCTCAATTATACATTTTTTCTATCTGATTTTGGAGGTCATGGTAAACGACAATGCTGCGAGTGCGGGGGAAAGATGGGGAATTCCCCATTGCAAATTTTCAATAGATCAATAGGTGTCGTTTTGTGTCCAACGTATGTTATGGTATACGTGTTTTGCAGAAAAGAATGCGATGGGATCAAACAGCGTAAAAGCAAAAGGTAGACCTACCTAATAACAAGTTCAAATAACTGCAAATAAATCCAAACGACAAAGCAAACAAGTTCACACAAATATTGCTTTGTTGGTACCGGTATAGTTTCTAAGAAAAACTTACCGGGGCCTATTTTAGACCCGAGGTTTAAACAATTAATTTCGTTTACGTGAGCATGTTTTGTATTGAAACTTTAAAGGCACTGTACACGTTTGGTAATTACTAAAAATATATATTAGCATAAAACTTACTTGGCAACGAGCAAGGGTGAGTTGTTTATAGTATAAAACATTGTGAGAAACGACTCCCTCTGAAGTAACGTAGTTTTTGAGAAAGAGGTAATTTCTCACTAAAATAATAAAAGACTTCTTGCAAGAAGCCTTGTATTCCTATCTGAAGGCACACAAATTTGTACAACAAGGGTGTTTTTTCTTTCATCATTTTCTTGCAATTTCAATTACCAATTGAGCCCAAATTTTCAAAGGCTTGTTATTTTATGCATATGTTGGGATACACCAAGTGAGAATACTGGTCTTTGACAATTACCAAACGTGTTCAGTGCCTTCAAAGACAAACTTGGTAATAAACAAGCTACGCCTTTTACTACGTTGGTTTATATTTTCTTTTTTAATTGATTATTTTAATTAGTAAGTAAAAATATTTTATAGTTACTTTCAATAGTACAATTTTTTAACGCAATAGCATTTCAAGCAACAATAATTTCAAAGGCAGTTTTCCCCCCATTCGCATATTAATTACCAGGTAAGTTATATGGAAGTCGGCAAATGTTTATATTTTTCAGTTTTACCAATGTTGGGTGTATACAACATTGGGAAGGTTGAAAGTATAAATGTACACATATTTGCACATAACATACATGGTATAAAGATGGTCATGGTGGAAAACTTCCCTTGAAATAGTGTTGCTTGAAATGCTATAGTTTTTAGGAAATGAGTAAAGAGAAAATGGTCCCGGAAGTTCGAATGTGCGCGAGACTTGCACAGCCGATATGTGAGACATTAGCATATTGAAACGTGTGCAGCTGTTGTGATCGGCATTATTCCCCATTGGCATCATCACAAAAAGATTTGGGAAGATTACATTTCTCAAAAAGGAGGATGGGAAACGATTGTATTTTTTTCCTTTCCTATACCTTCAACGTACAAATTTGTATTATTTCTAAAGCCAAGTGTACTTCATTAATTGAATAAAAAATCTGCGGCAACAGTTAATTTCCCCCTCTAATTTAGGTACGTAGTAGGCTTGTTTGATTTAATTGTAATTAGGCCTAAAGTCGTCAATGTTACGTCCTATGATTGCAATTGAATAATCTTTATATTTTTAGAAACTTTCCCCCTCGGGACCTTTTGAAATTTGAGATGTTAGTAATTTGTATTAATAGTTTTTATACAACATTTTGATCAGGCGACCTTCGGGCTACAACCTGTAGTTTTACAATGATACCAATTTCTGGGTGCGTTCGATTAGCTTCCCTGGTTCGACCTCAGTGTGTTCATCCGGGTGAGCCCTAGACTGGTCCGCAAGGATAAAGACAGGTACTTGTTTTACAGACCCAATGATTTCATTGGATACAATGCGCGCGCGTGTTTGTATGTATGCGTGATTACGAATCTCTGCCGTGTGAATGGATGCAAGGTCAAAGGTATATCAGGATCCCTCCATTGGCGCAAGGCCGCTATCTTGCGTTATTCACGAGCCTCGAAGTGTGACGTCAGATGTTCGGGCTAGGTGAGCCCCTGCCATGAGCTAATTGAACGCCAACTTCCCCAAGCATTCACACCAATGCATCCGAGGACAGCCGACCCGGAACTACTTTCATCTTGTGCATTACGTCCGTGGATTCACGAAAAGATCGTTAAATAATTATTTTCAACGCTGCAACAATAACTTATTGTACAAGCCCAGGATGATACACAAATACTTGTCCTTGAATATATATGAATACTTAATGCTCATAAAGTCGCTGTTTTAAGGGTGAAAATGTGTGTCAAACTTACTGAAAGTGTCCCGCTGAATTACAACCAAAATGGTGGCCATTGAGAAAATTGTTCGTCGTGACGTCATGCACCTCGGTCAGCCCCAAGCATTGATCTCTATTATATTGACTGGAAAGGACACGTTGCGCCGCCATGCGTCAACCGCGCGCGTATTTTCAACGATTTGAAAATTGAAATGCGGGGGGTCCTCACACCATTCTGTACGCAACGCAAACAAATGAAGTTTAGTGATGGAGCAAAATTATTTGCATCAAAATTTACTAATTTCTCCTCAGTTTTTGAACAAGATGCGAATAAAAATTTAACTCAAATCCAGTCAGTATAATAGAGATCAATGGCCCCAAGTGACCCGCTCCATGGCACTTGGGGCTGACCTGAGAATGACGTCATTCAAACACAAGGGGGATCTAGAGTGCGTTTTCGCGGTCGTAACCAATAACTCATCATCGACACCACGACCTGATTGTGTACAAAACCACTATTTTTAAGTTTTTAGTTTTGTGCATGTTTAGACAATGTTAACCGAGGCCTACAATTTCATGAAGTTTCAATGCTTCAGGAGCTTTACTTTTTTAATTACGATGATATGAGGCTGGGCAACTTTGCACCGAAACTGACACTTTTCGTCGCCACGAACTGACACAAAGGTTCAATTTATCATAGCAACATACGGCGCACACAAACCTCAAAAGTGAAAAAACGTTTCCACGAACTGACACCAACCTTGGTGTAGCGCGCGCACGTGACCTACATTTCCACGAACTGACACACACGCATTGTAATAAATTGGATGGTGTCAGCTCGTGGTGACGGAAAATGCCATGGTTGCGTAAATTGTCGTCGCCACGAAATGACACAAACCTTTCTTACCTTATTGCTTATTAATTTAGAACGAAAAGCAGTAAAAAGCACCGTATATATGAAGTTTAAAGCATCAAGTCCCCACTGAGAGAAAACTAGTTGAAAATACCCCACGAATTTGTACGAAAGCTTGATTTAAAAAAAACCTTCATCTTTAAACGCTGTTTTCTCCGATTGCTACTTTTTATTGGTATCTATGTGTTCGTGGCGTCGGTGACAAACTGTCGATGCAGTGCAGGGCGGGCCCTAAATATTTAGAAACATGTTTTTAAAGGTAAAATATAAATTTATTTAATGTATAGAATATTGACAGAAAACAGAAGGAATGCAAACAAATAGGTCAATCAATTAAATTTAAAGCATGTTATTGTTACCCGTTATGGGGGCGTTCAATTGGCAACTTTAATCAAAGCAAAACAAACAAAACATAGAAACAAAGATGTTTGATACACAAATATCTTACTGTCTGGTCCCTTATTTACTCCACGGTAGGTTTCACCATTCAATGTTCAGGACAGGACTGACCTGGATTCATAGGTAAAGTTACCAAGAACCAGTTGTCCAAAATGTATACCATGGATCAAATTTTTGTTCAGATTGACTCGGACAATAGGTCATTATGCTGACCCTGATCAAGTTACCTCTGGGACCCATAACCAGTTAGTTAATTCTGACCTGTAACAACTTATATTCATTATATATACAAGAGCAAAATTACTTAAAAGAAAGCAAAGCCTCCTCAGATCCATATATAGTTCCAAAAATAAGTAAAAGGAATTGTATGCGTTTTGTAATTGGTACCCACTGTTTGTTTTCAATCCTATTGAGTTGTAGACATATACCATAAAACTAACCTGTGAAAATTTCAATTCAAAAGGTGGTGCGTTTTTGAGATAATATTGCCGAAAATCTGGAGCGGTAATGTCCACGCAGGAAGAATAATCTGCAATTGGAATACACAATCTGAGAAACATTTCTGACAGAAAAACTTCTCAGATTCAAATTTGTTTGAATAAAAACTGATATCTTTTTCCATAACCACATTACTTCAAAGTGAAGTGTTTCTCAAAATGCTTTATAGGCCTACTTTAAGAAGCTGCTGTATCTTACAGTTTTTATTGCCATTAATTTTATGAGTAATTAACAAACGTATACAGACCCTTTAAAACACCTTAATTTCCAAAAGTATCCGGGTTTTTTTCTTCTCATATCTAAATATCTGATAAGAGTTGTCCAGTAAAACGAGCGATATATTACTTAAAATTCTAATTTTGCAGCTGAATATGGTGATGATTGCATAAAATGTATTTATATAATTATGACTGAAAGTCAACTTTGTTACACTATAAAAGCTCTTTCTCCGCCATTTTGGAGAAATGGGCACCAATTCTGGATAACAAAGCGAGTATGAATAAAATGCTATTTTCCGACATCAGCTTTCTACAAGTGAATGGTCGTTGAAACTTAGAAAAATAATAAAGTTGTAATGTAAACTAAAATAGCCTAAGGGTAAAAATCATTAAAAAAAATTAATGTTTAGGCACTGGACACGTTTGGTAATTGTCAAAGACCAGTATCCTCACTTGGTGTATCCTAACATATGCATACAAATAACAAGCCTGTGAAAATTTGGGCTCACATTTTTGGTCATCGAAGTTGCAAGAAAATGATGAAAGAAAAAACACCCTAGTTGTACAAATTTGTGTGCTTTCAGATGCCTGAAAAAGGCTTCTGGCCAGAAGTCTTTTAATGTTTTAGTGAGAAATTACCTCTTTCTCAAAAACTATGTTACTTCAGAGGGAGTCGTTTCTCAGAATGTTTTATACTATCAACAGCTCTCCGTTGCTCGTTACCAATTAAGTTTTTATGCTAATATATATTTTGAGTAATTACCAAACGTGTACAGTGCCTTTAACATACAATTAATGTGTACAGTGCCTTTAACATACAATTAATGTGGCAGTAATAAAACAACGGAATATAAAAACACCTTTGACAGTTACGGGGTCCACTGTTGCTGTCCCATGTGGAGTAGAACTAGAACAAAGAAAACCTTGTGAGGTCGCATTGTTCTATCGTAAAGGACCTTGTAATCAGCGTGTGTAATTACACTGCAGGTATTTATGGTTGATTATAATTGCAGAAATAAACATAAACATAAACAAAAAGATATTGCAACTACTTGACATGCCTTGGGTTGATTTCAGTTCATTCAACCCCATGGTCTGAACGTCCAAGAAGGAAATGACTGATAACCTTTTGCCTTCTCCTTTTTTTTAGCTTGCCCCAGTTACTAATTAATTACTTGTTCTCCCTCTTCCCACCTTTGATCTTGTCCTTTGTGTTTCCAACTTCTTGTGGTCAAACCCACCCCGCCCCCCCTGTCTCCCTATTCATTGTTTACCCCTTGCCTTGTCTGTTTGCTCTCTGCCTCTATTCATGTATTTCCACTTGACTGCTTTTGTTACACTTATATACCTGTTCATGTGTGTTGTCTTGTCACTTTAGCCTTCGAGAAAGACTCTGCTAGGGTCGAAACGTCAGGCCATTAACTACTTTTTGCATTTATACCATAGGTCCTTTTGGTTGGTAAACAGTTTGCAACAGCTAATTCTATTTTATCATTTTTTGATTTTAATCGAATACATTTTTTCAATAAAACCAAATTTGAAAATTTCACCACAATAGGTTGTCATTCTTTTACGAAAACCAGACCTGAGGGGTTTCGTACACAATCATTAAATGCTGATTTCACTTTGCAAAATCTTCAAGCACAATACTATTTTTTCTTGCACATGCCAATATTTCTCAGAACGGTTGATACATATTTCAAATTAGGGTTGAAGTTGTATGCAAATGAAAATTTGTGAAAACTGGATAACTCCTCTTGTTGTGTAGATGAAGCAGGCCCGCAAGAGTGGGGGTGCTGGGGGTGCTTTTTGGATGGGTGCTGGAATATACCAAAGCACCCCCCTACCTAAACATGTTTCATAAATTCACCCTTACATGAACAGAAAACTTGGAAAAGTACAAAAATGTCAATACGTGTAGCATGTAATATTTTAAACAACAAAATAAATCATATTATAGTTGCTCTGATTGCACGACAGAGCATCTAGGACCAAAAGCTTCGGGGCCCTAAAGTGGGCACCAGCACCCCCTTGCAAAAATGTGTTCTCGCGAACCTTAGATAAAGTTAACTTAATTTTACAGGATGTTACAAATTAGAGGTTTTCAGACTCTTCCAACATCCTTTCAAATAGATATCTGAAGGTTTAGTAACAAACAAGGGCAAAGCTTTTCTCTGTGTGATGGCAGTTTCACATCTTTCAATCAAAACTGAGTTTAAATAAAAACTGAGTTTAAATAAAAATCCTGACAAAATCACAAGCCAGATCGAATTTGTCAAAAGTAAACTTTCAAATTCAAAAAAATAATCAATTTATTCTCTTCACCATTACAAATCATGTTTTATACCTTTAGGTAGTATTGGAGTAAATGTTGCCGCTATGTCCCATTCTAGTGTCAGAAGTAGAATGACTGCCCCTTGCACCACTACCCCTCATGGAATCCCTGCTCCTACAGCAACACAGATTCCTAAGCCCCAGTCTCCCATTTTTACGCATAAGAATAAAGAAAATAAACACTGCTAAGCCGATGAGAGAGTTTAGGATTGCAAAGATGTACTGGAAAGTCGCAGTGAAGACGTCAAAGGCCAGGAAACCAAAGATCCATGTTCCACCGAGGAGGATACCGATGGGGATCATGGTGCGAGCCTGACGGAGGACAAGCTCTGCTCGCGTCTCTTGACGGGTCAGGCTGCTTTCGACGCGCTGGCAAACTAACCGACGGAACACTAGGATGTAGATGAAGATATTGAAGAGGAGGAGTGCTCCAACTGGCAGCAATACACCAAAGTAGATTGAATCCCCAGGAGAAAGGAAACAACTGATGAAGGGTAACAACAAAAATACATACTATGTTTAATCTGAGGAAAAAGAGAAGGCATTTAAAACTTCAATATGTTACCTTTTTAAAATAATAATGATAGTAATGAAAATTGCATATATAAAGCACTTCTTTCTTGCATTTCCATGTTCTTAAAGTACCAAACAAGTGAGTCTTTTGAATTAAACAAAAACGTTTTGACCCAAGGAGAGTCTTTAACAAAGAGTAAATGATAACATAACAAACAACATAACATCTATTAAAACATAACACACATTAAAACAGGTATACTAGTGTAACAGAAACAGTCAAGTGGAAAGTAATGAGAAAAGAGAGAGTGGCAGAGAGCACACAGAAAAAGCAAGGGATGAACAATGAAGAAGGAGACAAAGGGGGGGGGGTGAGTAGAGGGAAGGGGTTTGTTTAACCACAAGACAAAATCAAAGGTGGGAGCTAGAGGGAAACAAATAATAAATTAGTGAATGAGGCAGACTAAAAAGGGGGATATCTGTGGAAAAAGGAGAAGGCAAAGACAAAAGGTTATTGGTCATTTCCTTCTTGGATATTCAGACCATGGGGTTGAATGGTCTGGAGGCGCCTTATCCGCAGTTTCTCCCTACTCAGACGAACAGTCTATCTGTGGTTACCTAGTGCCTCAATGCCCTGTAAAATCATGTCAGAAATGGAGTGATTAGGAAGACTGAAGTGGTGTCCCTACGGGTGTATGCGGCTTTTGGGTGTTGACTTTGGATCTATGGCCATAGAAACGCCTCTCGAGTGTAGTTCTTGAATGAGTCAGTCGAGGTAGCTTGACAGGTAAGAAGAGGGAGATTGTTCCAAAGTGAAGGTGACGTTACAGTAACGGCATGTTGGCCATAGCGAGTGTAAGGAAGTGAACATTAGTGACTCAGAATTGAATTGTTGGGTCTTGGGTAGAATCCCTCCTTAATTTTGATTCTTTATTCCGTGCGGAATGAATATTAATAATGTGACCACATATGATATATAACTTGACGACATACACCGATGAATTGAATATATCTGAACACGTTTATTCGGAACTTCGCTCCTTTCAAAAATCTCATCTCCAACTCACTTCTCTTTCTTATATTTCTTTATTTTATTCCAATCTTTGTTTTAAAAAATTTTCTAAATCAAAATATTATTATTTATTAAAAGAAACCAACCGCACACGCTTTGCAAGTAGCTCGCGCATGCAGTGAATTCATTTACATGTCACTACAGAATGACGACCGTAAATAAATATGATTAATATTCGGATTCGAACCAGAGTTGACAGAGGTGGAAGAAGTTAAAGGGTGTGTACAACATTGGTAAGAATGAAAAAATAAATGCCCACAGATTTGCACATAACTCACATGGTATAAAGATGGTCATGGTAGAAAACTTCCCTTGAAGTAGTTTTGCTTGAAATGCCATAGTTTTTACGAAATGAGTAAAATAATAGTATTTATCCTGCAGGATAAATTCCGATGTTTGAGAAAAAGTTAAAACACATAAGGTTTTTTTTCACTGCTTTCTCATGACTCCGAAGACCGATTTAGCTTATTTCATGTATATGTTGGGTCACATCGAGTTTGGATACAGGTCTTTGGCAATTCCCAATGTTGTACACACCCTTTAAACCCCAAAGTGCATGCCATTAACAATTAAGTAAGTGAGAAAAACAATTTATTTATTGTATTATTTCATTACACATTCAACAGCGTAAGCGCCAATAACATGATGATGATTAGGACACGAGAAGAAATTTTCAGTTTTAGCCCAAAAGGGGAAAACCCACACAATCAGGTAGGGACTGAAAAACCAATCCACATGCAAGGCTTCGGTCTGAGGTTGGATTTGAACCGGGGTCCACAGAGGTGAAAGGCAGGGAGAGAAACCAATGAGCCAACCTGATGCCCAAAATATTGTATTTGATGAGCCTCTGTATTGTCTGAAAGAAACTGCTTGAAGATTTTGAATTTAAGAATGATTACTTCGTCAACTTACTATTTCCTATCAGGAACATTCCACTGACCGCTGACAAAGTATGGTACAGCCAATGTGATGAATGTAATCAGGGCAGGTACACCTGTGAGAAAACAAACAAGTTTATGTTTCAGTCTGTGTCAGGTCAGCGCCGAAACTAGGGTAAAACTTTAGGGGGGCACAAGGGGGTGCTCGATTTTTTCTTTGGGCCACTTATGGCCAACTAAAACTGTAGTTTCTGTTTGCATTTCTCTTAAACAAACCCATTTTCAGTGCTCTAGTTATAGTTATGCCATTACTAATTTGTATAAGATAATCTGACGTGAGTGTGAAAACAATTACATTGCCTGCAAATAAATTGAAAAACAGTTATAAAATCATTGAAATAATCACATTAATAAAAGCTTATAAAATTTATTATAACATTTTACTCTGGTAATTTTTAATCTAAAATGTCCAAATTTCAAATGGTGGGGGGGGGGGGGGTTCACATCAATTTGGGGCCTTGCTCCCTCAGTTATGCCACTGGGGGAATGGTGTCAGCAGGTAAGAAACTATAGTTTGACATCAGAATATTCTGTGATAAAAAGTATTTCAATTCCATTGATGAATTAGTTGAAGAAAACAAATCATGTCTGAACAAATTAGGACAACTGTAAGGGTACATCTGTTACAGAAGGCAGCACTTTTGGGAACAGCGAAGATAAAGTGTCAAGACCAGAACTTAAACCCACACTCTGCTGATCAGAAACACCAGAGCTCGAATCCAGTGCGCTAACAGCTCTGCCACAAAACTCACCCCAGCAGAAGAACATCATTCGCAGCAGATATCCTCTGACAAGATTCCTACGGGTCAACACCAGCAGGTAGAAACAAACACTGGCCTCGGCCGACGACCAAAAGACAGACGAGAGAAAGAAGTAGTGGATGAGAGCAGCGAAGATGATGCAAGCCACTTTTGGTTGAATCAGCTCAATGCCAACAAGGAAGACTGAATAGAGCAAGATGAGAGACACGCAGAGATTCAACAAAGTCTTCCGGGGTGTAGATGACAGATCGCTGAAATTTGATAAAATCAACATCATAAATTCATTTTTCAGTTTGATACAAAATTTAAATATAATTTAATATAAAAAAATGGTTCAGATGAAATCATTCTGTAGTAGCTGTATAGTTACTCAAATTGATTTCCAGATACTAAAAATGGAGTGTGGGCTAAACAGAATGTCTTCAATACATATTCATAAATACCAGGACAGAACCCTTTATGGAGATAATTCAAATTTGTTCAAGCCTCCCCTGAGCAGAAGACTCAAGCATCAGCTACTTGGGAGGCTCAAGCCTCCCCTGAGCAGGAGGCTCAAGCCGATCCCCTTAGCATGGGGCTCAAGCCTCCCCTGAGCATGGGGCTCAAGCCTGTGCAGGAGGCTCAAGCCTCCCCTGAGCAGGAGGCTCAAGCCTCCCCTGAACAGGGGGCCAAGCCTCCCCTGAGCAGGAGGCTCAAGCCTCCCCTGAGCAGGGGGCTCAAGCCTCCACTGTGCCTCCACTGAGCAGGAGGCTCAGCAAGCCTCCCCTGAACAGAGGGCTAAGCCTCCCCTGAGCAGGAGGCTCAAGCCTCCCCTGAGCATGGGGCTCAAGCCTCCACTGAGCAGGGGGCTCAAGCCTCCCCTGACCAGGGGGCTCAAGTCTCCCCTGAGCAGGAGGCACAAGCCTTTACTGTGCCTCCACTGAGCAGGGGGCTCAAGTCTCCCCTGAGCAGGAGGCTCAAGCCTTCCCTGAGCAGGGGGCTCAAGCCTCCCCTGAGCAGGAGGCTCATACCTCCCCTGTGCAGGAGGCTCAAGCCTCCCCTGAGCAGGAGGCTCAAGCTTCCCCTGAGCAGGGGGCTCAAGCCTCCCCTGAGCAGGAGGCACAAGCCTTTACTGTGCTTCCACTGAGCAGAGAGCTCAAGCCTCTACTATGAGCAGGGGGCTCAAGCCTCCCCTGAGCAGGAGGCTCAAGCCTCCCCTGAGCAGGGGGCTCAAGCCTCCCCTGAGCAGGAGGCTCAAGCCTCCCCTGTGCAGGAGGCGCAAGCCTCCCCTGAGCAGGAGGCTCAAGCTTCCCCTGAGTAGGAGGCTCAAGCCTCCATTGAGCATGGGGCTCAAGCCTCCCCTGTGAATGTAAAAGAAGACAAACTCACCTTGAGGTCATTGTTGTTATGATGGTAAGAATGAGAGCTGCAATGGAGATACCACATCCAATTTTACTCAAGATATCAAGCACTGGATACATTGCGTCACCTCCATGACTCTAAATACAAAGAAATAGTCAAAATGCGGAGGTTTGAACATATAATACTTTGACTTACAAGGTCTAGTCTTGTTAGCTGAACCAGGGTTCACCCTTAACACTAGCCCAGCATACATTGTCTAGTAAAAACTGCTATGAGCTATTGAATGCCACTTTTCAACTTGCCCCATGGGCTACTAACATCTGTGCAACCTACTTGTTTATAATGCTCATATTTCTTCCTTTCAGATTTAAAAATGTGTTAATATATTTTTGAGTGTGTAAATGTAACTTTATTTGACCATTGAAATGGTTGTGATCACTACCATTAATCATAAAGATACATTTCTGACAATACATGTTTAAAATTTGGGCTAATAAAACTATCTGGGGGCAAGTAAAATGTACAGTTTACTATCCCGTTGGGCTACTTAAGCTTACAAAAAGCTTAAGTGCAAGGTTTGTAAACCCACCCCAAATGGCAACAACAAATTGTTACCTTTCCTATACTCTACTGCATCCTCCAATATCACACTTTGAAACCTATAATATTACATCCTGCGCATGTACTCATTACTGCAACACATGATGGTTGTAAAACAAAAATTGAACTGTCAATGTGGATCAGCACTTCACTCCCTGAGACTAACTTTAAGTTTAACCTTGAATGATAATGAATAACACTTGTAAAGAACCGATATCCGGTGAAGATGGGCGCTCATGGTGTTTATATTTTCTCATTGATTTTACGACAGGTATACAGATTTATTAATATGAGATCCATTTACAGAGCACCAAGGTGCTGTGGCACAATCTGCAGCCAACCATGCCAGAAACACTGCGGCAAACCCCCTTCTCTATAATGATAAGTGTTACACAAAACATTGGACCTACTGTTTTACATCCCATATCCAAAGGACCAAGCAATAATGGTCAAGTGTCTTGCTCACGGGCACAACTATCAAGAAAGAGACTCGAACCCACACTCTGCCGATCAGAAACACCAGAGCTTGAGTCCAGTGGGCTAGACCGCTCAGTCACAACTAATAGTCTGGAATTCAAGACCCGAAAGGTGCAAATTAAGGCTCAAGAAAAAACCCAAAACCTGGGCTTTCTCTTGTGCGGCTATAAGCTAAAGAAAAATGTTCATTAAAAAAATGTGTAGCAGTTCAGGTACACAGAGAACATATTTTGAAATACTTACAATCAAAATTGCAAAGCTGGTCAGGTGATCACAGTGGCATATTTTTGACTCGCCTACACCCTTGTCTTCAGCCAGACGACAGCCCTTTGTCGACCAATTACCAACTGAGTTACCCGCAACTAAGGAAGGATCCCAAAACACACAGACGGTATCGGCAAGGCTGGTGTTCTGATAAGAAAAACATTTGCATTATTAATGGAACGTTGGAATGAGCATGGGTTTAAAGGTTCAAACCTCTGGTAACGCGGTCCTAAAAACAGCAGTTGGTAATGAATGATAAACACCCGCAGGTGCAAGTCCAGACAGCAGGCGACAGGAGGGCACGCAGGGTCCCCCTTGCGCGTTCGTGCTTGTTGATGTCACAGGGTCAGACAGGGTCGGCAGATTGCAAACATGTACACAAGCATTTAAAAAAAATGGTGTCCTATGGGAAAGACGATTTTGTTACCCGCTCTGACTTAAGTGATTTAAGCCCTGTGTAGGCCACGAGCGTTTTCAGGTATATAAGGCACAGTGTGTGTGTGGAAGAACCTCCACACATATAACTATGGTACTTATAGTCACACTATGGTCATTTGACACATGACACCCAGCATATCAACAAAGGCACAATCTCCATGCATGTTGTAATAGCATGTAGCAAACCTTCCCATGTGAAATAATTGAAGGGTGTACAAATTACATTCCGATCTTAGTCTAAATTATGAAAGCAAGTTGATGCGCAAATTCGGAAGCATGTTTTCCAACTATCCCCACTGTATTCAATAATGTCAGAGCAATAAACTTTTATTTGCAAATTACAGAATGACCAAATTTTAGTCTAGATGCCCATGTTCTTCCTGGTTTGTGTATATAGTGCTTCATTTGCGGACAGAGGCTCAAAATAAAGACTAAGAAGAAATATTAGGGGCGCAGTATTTGACACAGCCTAGAATATAAAAAATTAAACCCAACTTACATTTAGCGGCCTAAATGAGGTAACTACCAGATTCATTAGATTCATCACTTGTTTTTCTTTCCCTGCAAGACTTCCTGATATCACTCGACTGTTCACATCAAGGCCTTTCTGTTGTGTTACCTGAAAGAGCTTGGCGTTCTGGTACACCACAAAATTAACTGTAGAATTTGCAATGCCTGAAAATATATCATCCCAAATACAAAACCAATCAAAGTGTGTCATTAAATTTTGCAAGTTACATGGTGAGGAGTATGTTGTGAGTAGGATTGCAAACTTTGCAAGTTGATACGATCTAGTAAAGGTTTGCAGTAACACCATGTGCATGAGTGGGGTTTGAAACTTTGCATGTTGGTGATCTAATCTAGTAAGTTTTGAGATAACACCGTGTTCATGAGTAGGATTTGAAACTTTGCAAGGTGGAGATACAATCTAGTAAAATTTGTGGTAACACCATGTGTATGAGTAGGATTTGAAAATGTGCATGGTGGCAATACAATCTAGTGAGGTTTGTAACAACACCATGTACATGAGTAGGATTTGAAACTTTGCATGGGGATGGTGGGAATACAATCTAGTAAGATTTGCGGTGACGCCATGTACATGAGTAGGATTTGAAACTTTGCATAACATAACATAACACAACAAATTTATAAGGCGCTGTTCCATCAAGATCATGACCCCATTTGTTTAAGTTTGTTGGTTTACAAAGCAGCAAGGATTTATTTGTCTGTGTTTTTGGCATAAAGTGTTTTTTTAGTGAGGCTGGTAAATGTTTTTCACCATTATGTCAGTCATTTAAAGGTCTCAAACTTCCAGTGCAAGCAGTGCTGAGTTGATAATGTGATTGTGTTTATAGTTGACCAATTTTGGCAAAAATGGCCTCTCTGAGGTAAACTGTAGAGGGCACGCTGTATTTGTGAGTTGCCTGTGTTGATGAGGATACCCTGTTTAATTAAAGCAGCAAATACATAAATAAAATAACTAAAGCATTTTTGCATATTAATAAAATAACAAAACAAATTTGTAGTTGAAATAAACATTTAGGCATTTTTAAGAATTTAAACACTCGAAGTGCATTGAAAGAAAAACAAAGTGTAAAATATACCTATTGTGAAAGCTTCCTCTGGTATTAAAATTGATGCTTCAGCCTCATCCACAGGTATCTGGTCGTTGCCAAAGAACAGTTTCTCATCATTGTTCAGTAATGTATCATCAATGTTACCATTTTCAGGTAAGGTAGCGAAACCAAGACTCTCACTATAGCTCTGTGGACTTGAAGTTACGACCTCTACTATGATGTTATCCCTGTTCAAGCTGATATTGTCGCGTGGGTTTGCCAACTGAGATTCAAACGCCTGTAGGATCATTGCTGATGCGGTTTGGTTCGAGGAGAAACTCTCAGCTGCGACGTTTAAGATGTTGTCTACAGTTTCGATTACCATTTCAGTCACCTTTAAACGCGGATTTGAAAAGACAACTTAAACAATCTTACAGCTACAACATGACCTTCTGCATTTTGTTTGGCAAATACTCCAAAAATGAATGCCCATAAACAAAACTCACTTGGTTAGTAGGCCTATAAACTATTTTGAGATCAGCAATACAGGTTTGGATAATTTTTCACCCCAAAACATTTGAACCTGAGAAACGATTCATGCATTGATGATTTTCTTAGATTTCTGAGGGTTGGTGTCTGTTTGCGAATGCTGCGGTTAGAGACTCGGTTGGTACTTGCTGTCACCTCATTAAACAAAGATAAATTTGACGTTTGTGTGAAAACACTGTGACAGTTTGTTGCTGTTTTCTCAGCAAGTAGACACTATGTTCAGCTGAAACTTTCACATGTAACTTTTATTGTATCTTTCTTTATAACTTTGTCTATAAATCGGCATTACGGTGACAACAAACAATCTATGACCCTACCTTTAACAGTAGGCCCCAAAAAGTACAAAGGCTGGTTTCTTTAACTTGTTAAAACAATGTTTGTGGGAAATCAAAGGTCTTTCTTTTTGTCATTATGGTGACACCAAAACATTGAGTTTCTGCCTGCTGTTGTATGAACGCATCGTGTTTTGCATAATTTTAGATTAAGAGTGATGTCCCAGGTCAGATAACCTTTGAATAATATAACCTTTGACATCACTTGATAAGACTGTGTTTAAGTGTTACGAACAAAGTGTGGACCTGACAAAATAAAAAAGCCCACATAATGTAGGGACTTGAAACACTATGTAGACTTACACACATCCACACAGTGTTTTTTACAGTGAATATTTTTTTCTTAAGTGTACAGAACAAAGGAATGTTCACAGAGTGTATGCACCACAGAGCTGTGTGAGCGTGGGTAGGTATACACATTCAAACCGGGGACCTATAACAAAAGAGGACAATAGGGTTCCCGGTTGGGTGAAGGACCCCAGTTGGAAAGTGTGTACAAAACCAATGAGAGCCATTTCCGAAAAGGAGCACAAACAAAAGAGGGACAATAGGAGTTCCCAGATTGCAGGTGTTTACACTAGAGAGGGTAAGGGAGGGAGGGGGGAGGTGGAGGCAGCGGTGGGATCTTACCTGAGTTGAAGAGGAAGCAACTGCAGCGATGCTTTCCATGGTTAAGCCGACAGAAGCAACTCCATCTGTTTGGATTCTGTCATAATAACCTGTTGCATTGGCCAACGCAGCAGCAATCTGTTCTACATTCTCCTCATCTACAGGTACCTGCATGGGAAGACAGAGGACACGTTGATAAAACAAGTTCTTTTCTCCTGAAGACACTCAGTGCAAACTGATCGAAACATTGAGTTGTTACACCATTGGTTCTTTTCAGAACCACCACTACTCAAAAACTGGTAGATCTAAAGCTACACTAGCCCGTTTTGGGTTAGACCGACCGTATCATCTGGCGTGTTGTGGCCGAGCGGATAAGAACACCGAACTCAAGCTCTGGTGTTTCTGATCAGCAGAGTGTGGGTTCGAATCCCAGCCGTGACACTTGTGTCTTTAAGCAAGACACTTAACCACATGCTTCGTCCTTCGGATGGGACATAAAGCCGTTGGTCCCGTGTGTTGTGTAATGCACGTAAAAGAACCCAGTGCACTTATCGTAAAGAGAAGGGGTTCGCCCCGGTGTTCCTGGTTTGATCGGCAGCATATTGCGCCACAGCACCCTGTAAACCATTACATGGTGCTATGTAAAGGAGTAGGTCTCATACTTCAGAAATGTAGCTCAACAATACCTTGCAGGAAAATACTGAATGTTGAAGGGCCTTGAGCGTCACTGAGTGACGGATATGTGTGCTATATAAGAAGCCACTATTATTATTATTATTATTATCTGTGAGTGCAGAGAAGCAGACCACACTTACACTGCCTCAAATGTACCCACCCATGCAGTTCGATCCTCTGACCTAGCGAACTATACACCATTAACGCAAAACAATGCGAGCACAAATGGAAAACGACCATTTGATGCTTTGAAGATAAGAAAAGAAGAACTTTGGTAACCCCTGGCGTTAAGAACTACATGACCTAGGCTTTCAAAAACTTCATGAAATTCTGTTTTTATCATTTAATATTTGGAACAATTTAAAACATTGTCATTTACCTAAAATATTATGTGAAATTTGTACATAGATATCGTTCCAACCTCTGAATTGTTTATATTTTATTCCTACCATTGATTCAAGTGCAACTGGGAGAATAGGCCATTTGTGAGTTAAATTTGAATAATGTCTGGTACAATGACTTGCTTAGTCACAAGTTACCGTGTGAGTTTGAATTCTTCAGATAAGAGACAGTTGCTATGTCACATGGTTTGGGGCAAACTTTTGCATAGTTACGTACGAGACGGCAAACACCCACACACAATTCTGAATAATGTATGGTACAATGGTACCAGGCTTTGCCCATCTGGAGGTTGCTATACAACAGCTTGCCCTGAATCATGTGGCGTAGTAACACTGTCTTTAGTCTGGGGAATCCACTTTGAGTCTTCACTTGTGACCAATCAAGTCACTGTACTAATAATAATATAATACTTGGTTCTTATATAGCGCTTTATCACACCCAATGGGCGTGTCAAAGCGCTCAGTATTTTTTCCTGCATGTTGAACTATGTTTTGAAGTATGAGACCTCTTCCTTTATAGCACCATGTAATAGTTTACAAGGTGCTGTGGCTCAATATGCTGCCGATCAGACCAGGAACACCGAGGCGAACTCCTTCCCTTTATGATAAGTGCACTGGGTTCTTTTACGTGCATTACACAACACACAGGACCTACAGCTTTACATCCCATCCTAAGGCTGTAGCAATAATGGTTTAGTGTTTTGCTTAAAGGCACTTGACAGGTTACTCAAAATACATATTAGCATAAAAACTTACATGGTAACGAGCAACAGAGAGCTGAGATAGTATAAAACATTGTGAGAAACGACTCCCTCTGAAGTAACATAGTTTTTGAGAAAAAAGGTAATTTCTCACTAAACTATTTGAATCTAAAAAAGACTTCAGGCCTGAAGCCTTTTTCAGGCATCTGAAAGCACACAAATTTGTGCAACAAGGGTGTTTTTTCTTTCATTATTTTCTTGCAACTTCGATGACCAATTGAACCAAAATTTTCACATGTTTGTTATTTTATGCATCATACCAAGTGAGAATACTGGTCTTTGACAATTACCATACGTGTCCAGTGCCTTTTACGTGCATTACACAACACACGGGACCTACGGCTTCACGTCCCAATCGAAGGACAAAGTAATAATGGTTAAGTGTCTTGCTTAAGGACACAAGTGTCACAACTGGGACTCGAATCCCACACTCTGCTGATCAGAAATACCAGAGCTTGATTCCGATGTTCTTGTCCGCTCGGCCAAGACACGCTGACATTAATCAAACTAGACAAACTAGACATTAATCAAAGTCTGACTCGCAAATGGCATCTTAATTTAGGCCTTATGTTCTCAGCAAGTATTCTTGTTGCAAAACAGGATTATATTAGGGGCCATTCCGAAATATCAATGTTTTCAAATTTCAATATTTTTTTCAAAATTGTGGTCGGGTGGGTCAAAAGAAATAACTGAAAATCGAAATTCAGTTTTCAATTCAAATAATAAATAAGAAGAACTGTCATTTCAGTTCCATTGTTAACGGTCAACCTTGTTTCTATAGCTGACCGCCGCGCCCATTGGGGGAGATGGCAAGGATTTTCTCTTCTGTTTCAACTAAGTTGCATACTACAGGAAATGCCATTGAAAACTGCTAAGATGGGAGAACACTGTTTAAAACATCTGGTTCATTTTAGGCATTACTTTGTTTTTCAATGTAGAGGGTAGAGGTTATATTAAGTAGTCAGTCAACATCTAAAAATCAAAATTTGGGGTTGGTGGGTGGTTCAAAACAATTTCGAAAAAAGATTGAATTATTAAACATTGATTATTCTGAATCGCCCCTCACTCTTTAATATACATTTTAAATATTTTTCCAGTGAAGCAAGAAGATGCTTCCATATTGTGCAAACCATTACTCACTTCCGAGATGTCTTGAAGAATGACATTAATATTGCAGCTGTTGTCAATAATACACAAATTTCCATCCGATTGCATTGTTGCATTTGTGTAGCACGCACATAAATCTGAACATGGAATGTATAATGTATTTTAATGATTATGGAAAATTAACCTTTATTTCCATCGAGATGTTTTTAGGTCCTATAATAATAACAATCTATAATACAAGTTTTCTTAAAGGCACTGTACACGTTTGGTAATTACTTGGTAACGAGCAACAGAGAGCTGTTGATAGTAAAAAACATTGTGAGAAACGACTCCCTCTGAAGTAACGTAGTTTTTGAGAAAGAGGTAATTTCTCACTAAAATAATAAAAACTTCTTGCAAGAAGTTTTTATTCCTATCTGAAAGCACACAAATTTGTACAACAAGGGTGTTTTTTCTTTCATCATTTTCTTGCAACTTCGATGACCAATTGAGCCCAAATTTTCACAGGCTTGTTATTTTATGCATATGTTAGGATACACCAAGTGAGAACACTGGTCTTTGACAATTACCAAACGTGTACGATGCCTTTAAAGAGGGGCTCCAAGTTTAGCTTTATGATCCACTCATTTTCCAATAGATAAAGTCCTTATGAAAATGGGGGAAAAATTTAAGGTCTCTAACATAACGTTAAAACTGTGTAAAATGCCACTGTGTTTGATACCCTTCAAGTATAATTTTTTTCAAAATCCAAAATTGTTCGATGACGTCACATTCAAAATATATGTTCTGTACATTTTTATACAGAGAATTTTCACTTCATTCCTGAATTTTGATGATATTCAATCAAAGGGCATTGAATTTGACCTTTTGACTGGCGCCAAAAATCCTCTTTGGAATGTCCAGACCCATTAATTTGTTATGTCTGATGACGTCATGTTTCAAATTTCACTCTGAAAGAGTATCAAATAAAATGACAGTTTACACCATTTTTTGCGTGAGGTTAGAGACTTGTAACTTTTCCCCCACTTTCATAAGGACTTTTATAAGTGCATCACAAAACTGAACTTTAAGTTGTGTATTATTCTTACCTGCTAAGCAAAGTGTGATGTCACAATTATGTATTTTATGTTCTGTATATGCCCTCACCCTTTTAATATCACTGTAATTTTGTCTATTGCTTTTTGTATGTCTTTACTTGTATTTAATCTCCTTAGCCTATACACAGGGAAGACAAATTTCATGCTTTTTATCATGACAATAATTATTTTGAATCTTTGAATCTAGAATCTTTGAAATCACTATGGTGATATTGACAACTCATTTTCAAATGAATCTTATAATAATAATAATAGTACAAAGCATTTATAAAGCGCTCTTACAAAGCTGTATCACAGCGCTTAACAAGCAGAAAAAAATCAGAATAACAAATACTATGGGTCAAATAAATGGGTCTTAAGAGCTTTCCTGAAGGCTGCCAGTGATGGAGCATGACGAATGTTATAGGGTAACTTGTTCCACATCTTAGTGCTTTGAGAAACGGAGACCAGGTCCAAATTTCATAAAAATGTTTCGCAGATTGCATTACCAAATAAATTTGATAAGTGAAAATTTGTCGGAAACCATGCAGTCAATTGCAATGGATACAGTCTGATTTTCACTGGTTACCCGCTTTTCCAATCAAGATTTTGTTCTAGTGCTTTTTTTTTTTTTTTAAGCAGTAAACAGTAACAAGCAATAATTAACATAGTGTTTTAGTTGGAATGGGGCTGTCCAAAGTATTAAACATTTCCAAGGTCTAGAAAATGGACTTGCCGTCTCAAAGATGAAATTCCAGGCCTGTTAAAGGCGAACTTACCAACGGTCACAGTGAAGGAGCAAAAAGCTGTATTATTCAACATGTCTGAGATATTATACTGGATAATACTAGAAGATCTCACAGAGAAAAACGAGCCTGGCATTGGCTGCGATGGGGAGGCCAATAATATCGTCACGTTTTGATTGGAGAGGTCTGTAGCTTCTGGCAAATTCCACGTTATAAACAAGCCCGGCTGTGTTACGGATGTAACTTGTTGAGTGATATTTGCTGGACAGTAAGTTATGAATGGCGGCGCTTCATCCTCTGTTGGCAAAATAGAAATTACGCAGAGAAAATAAAATAAAAACCCTCATCTGCATACCATCCTCCCTGCCTTTACGTGCGGGAGTAACTCCAGAAATTACACAAATGCGGGAAGGTTCCACTAGTTACTGGCACCCCAGTGAGCGAACAACTTTGATTGGCAGGGGGATGGATGTTGGAAACCTCAGAACCTAGCACAGGCTGTCAGCAAGACATGTGGAAGCCTGCTACAAAGAACAGATGGCTCAACTTATCAGAGGGTTCAGATCTGGGTAGGTCTGTATGTCTGTACAATTTTGTGCACAAAGTGTGTGAGTGGGAAAATTATTCAGCCCAACAAAAATCAAAAAACACTACACAATTCGTCACCGTTTTCACAAAGAGCCACTTATGTCCAAACGCTTGATTAAGATTTACATTTTTCACTGTGCTTGGCTTAAAACTGCAAAATCTGCAATACTAAAGCCAGGGTTTTCAATTTAAGACCTCTCATATGATTCTGTATAAGTTTAACCTCCCCATTGACAAACCATTGACTAATCTCTTAAAATATATTGGCTAATTGCCATAGTAATTAGTCAAAGATACGTGTCTCTTCGTGAAACCGAAAAAGTGAGTTGACCTACTTAAACACCCTACTGGTTAACATGTTTTTACATAGGAAAGGGGCGCGTATGTCACGTGATCACGCGCACACTGACATAAGTGGCTCTTCGTGAAAACGGAAAAACGATTTGACCTACATTTGTTGCAATGTATAACAATGCATTTTTGGGCCGGTGGCTCTTCGTGAAAACGCAAAAAATGCTTTCATTGAGATAAAGGCCCCTTCTTGTAATAATTTATATTTGTCATTTTAAGATATGTGGCTCTTTGGAAGATGGAATATGTTCCAATCAACTTGGCTTTGTCTCATTGAATGAAACATTCAGTATTTTAACTCAAGAAAATATTCGCACATTGCACTCATAAACATCCATTATTTGTATACTAAATTGCAAACAGCTTATTGCATGGTTAACATTTAACAAAAAGAAGAGGGAATTTACCAACTGTCACATTAAAGGAGCACTCAACAGCATAATTTGATGGATCTATGATGAAATATTCAATCGTAGTGGTGCTGCCCAGAGAGAAGAAGGAACCTGGTCCTTTCAGACTGGACAAAATCACTGACACAGATTGTGAGTTGTCGGTACCATTCGGCTCAGCCCACGTGACTGACAATTGTTCAGTTGTTGCAGACGTAATTTGTTTGACAATATTTCCTGGACAGTATAGGAGTTCTGGTATCCCAATGTCCACTGTTGAAGTTAAATGACAAAAAACGGGAGATTAGAATGTCTTGCTACTACAGTCACTGAGTATTTGTAGCAGCTAAGGGTTGTGCAGTCTTAAAAACAAAAGACAGAATAGGTAAAAAAAATATTTAATAAAAAATAGTTTCAATCTAAACGCGCCAATTCTTTGCTTACGGTAAGCAGAGCCATGAAATTGGGCCCTGCTCTAGCATGGCAAAGGTCGTAGGTTCAATCCCACTCGAATGATTTGCCTGTGGATTTCTTTTCACAGGACTCAGGGAAAGTTCCAATATACAGTGCTTAATAAACATTGGTGTTAAGGACAAAAAAGAAATAGTATTCTTTATCCCTGATGCATAAATAATATCTAAAATATCTAATAAATGTTACAATTGCATTGGAATAAAGAATATTATAACTATACTGGATGTTTAAGCATTTTTGTTATAAAGGGTATGTTCAGACGGCGTACTAAGTCAGACCCGAACCGGTTTAACTTTACGAGCAGCGGGGGGTGGTGGTAGAAATAAAACTACCTTGCATTCAGACAGCTCAAAGTTAAACCTGATACGTTTTATATCTTCGGTTTTAAGAGGTCAAACAGCACCGTGACCCAACATAAAAACATCCGGTTTATTCACAAAAGCACACAAATGGCCCTGTCTAAATAGTGAATACTGACAGTGATAGCGCACACTGGCAACTTTCAAAACTTGCAGTCATTTTTTTTTTAAACTGGATTTTTAAACAGAGCGGGTGTAACGTTAAATACCTCACATTTTTAGATTGCGTTTTTTCCCAATGTCCTGATGCCATCCGATCATCGCGAAGTGTCACAATGCGGTTTTTCGTCCGCTATCCATTGTTTTTTCCACAGGATATCGCAACTGCAAACACTGCAAAATGCACAATAATTTCCCCTGTTTGAACGCCTTTTACACGGCCATTTTGCATGATATTCCTTGTTGTATTTCTGCTGGCATTTCCACGTCTTTGCGGTCATGACTTTCAACGTTTGTTTTCCCAATCAACTTTGTTGTGGATGTACACCTATGCACCGACTGCATGTACAGAGCATGTGCGTGAAGGTATTTCTGCCAGGCACACAACGAATTCTCCTATTGGTTAATGAGTAGGACATGGATATTATTGGCCAATAGGAAAATTCGTTATGAGCTACATGTTTTAATAGGGGGAAATGGCAATCTGAGAGCTGAGATTTTATACGTGTGGAACTTGGCTGATGTCAGGAGATTGATGCATTTTTTGTGATCTGTAAAATTCTGGATACTCCTCAATTCACTGTCCGATCGTTTCGTTTATTGACGTGATGATTATCAAGCAGGAATCAACTGACATGGCTGAAGATGTAGAGTTATTATACACGATCGTATTCATATCGATCTTGATAAAAACAGACCTAAATAACAGGTGAGGAAAACGAAAATAACCCAAACCAAAGACGCACGCTTTCCGCTCTCATTTCGACGCGTTCATTGAGGCTGCGTACGGAGGTCAGAGGGCCATCTGTTGTGAGTTAAACCGGATGTGGTCATTTTTATTCTGTCCACACGCAGTGTTAAAAGATAAACCCGCAGCGGTCTAAAGATAAACCCTCCAGCTCGGCGGTCTAATTTTTCTGGGTTAAACCCGATTCGGTCTAACTTTAGAACCGTTCAGACACACAGAGTTGAACTCGATCGGGTTGAACCATGAGTTAAACCGACTTTAGTACTGTGTCTGAACGACCTCATAGATCAAAATGACTCACCCTCACAGTTTGTCCCGATAAACCCCTCAGCACAGTTGCAATTTATTCCCTGGCCAGAGTGTTCACACGAGCCACTGTTTACACATGGATTGGAATCACAAGGGTTGACTAATTGCACTAGAAAAGAAAACCAGAGTTAAAAATTGTCAAAGTTCATTTGGGTTGATAAAACTGTTAGGCCATGTCCGAGTAATTTACCATGCACGATGTGGGGCAGAGTGTACCCAAGCCAATGTTCCCAAACTTTAACACACTATTTTCCTCTTGTACAGAAGTACCCCCTAAAATCCTACTGAAGAATTCCTGAAATTCCCAGAACACAATGACTAAACAATGGGGGTGCGGGGGAGGGTATAAAACACAGGCGCAGTTCTTCAGAGGGTCGTGGGGACGCTTTAGCCCCCACAAAATATTTGTCAAGCCCCACCCCCCCCCCCCCAAAAAAAAAAAATGCAAAGACAAAAAAGGAAAGAAAATACTGGACCTTCATTAAAAATTCAAATGAATAGATTTGCATGGTATTATCACATACAGTCATGGCCAGACTACATGTACGGTTAAATGTTTTCCGACCCATTTTCACGTTGGACAAGCGCGGTGCTTAGAATTTGCGGGTTCCGTCTGCGCTTCCGCTTCGTTTTGTTTGGTTTTACATGAACAAGGGTCTAGCCTCCCAAAAAAAATTCACTCTAGAACTGCGCCTGATAATACACCATGCCACATATCGAGCACCAAATATCAAATAAGACAGTTCTGAGTTAGATTTGAATTTATGTCTGATCCAATAACTTGCTCAGTCACAGTGCACAGTTCCCACTTACATAAAACATTTTACAGAGACTATGACAATCAATCAAAATATAATTTGTCTGCTTGTTTTATTCAAATCTGTGTATAATAATCAAATAATAAACCAAAATAGAAACCGACTGGGTACATTTTAAATGATTTGGGTTTGAACAAAGAAAAATTAACTAGAGTAGGATTTGAACCAACGACCTCCGGATTAACGTGCCGGCGTTCTACCAAATGAGCTATCTAGCCCAGGTTGTATCGTAAACTTGGGTGTGATCCCTGGCTACATGGCAGATAACAGTTGTATGGCATCTGTCTGGCACAAAGATATTGACAAAATAGGGAGTAAAACATATTCCCTCGTTCAAACGGGGGTAATAGTCTCACAAACGGGCACAAAACTGTTATTTGGGAGAAAAAACAATGGGGGCCCACATTTTTCAGGACAAAGAGTTGAACAAAGGAGGGTCCACGATTGGAGATCGTTACACACTTGTGCGTTTGTGTGTTTTTTAATTTTATTTTGTGGGGAGTTGTGGACCCGTCTCTGGTAAACACTCTCTAGTGTGTATGATTTGCAGCAACACTATGGAAATAATCGCTCAACAAAATTGTGTGGATCTGGAAAAAACTTGTGGTGTATACATAAAAACTTAAACCTTAACCTTAATGTTCCTCTACTGTGTAAAGTTTAAAATCCCATTCACTTTACCTTCGCAGTTTCTGCCATCGAAGCCAACCGGACACAGGCAGGGAAATGTTTGTGATCCTTCTACACATGTGCCACCATTCAGACACGGAGTAATGCATTGTTTAGGAGGAGTAACTGTTGACTCTGAAAAGACAGTTTTGGAGGGTTTTTTGTAAAGAAAATCCGTTTTATTTACTGCCTTATGGGTGTTATCTAGGTCAGCTTCAGATAAAATATAATTTGGACACTCTGAGATTGCCCGCCTAGGCAATCAAATAAGACAAGCTTCATCAAATTCAACATTAAAGGGTCTGTATATGCTCGGTAATGACTCTGAAAATTAATGGCAACAAAAACTTACTTGGTCAGAAGTACAGCAGCTTTGGATAGTATAATGCTTTTTGAGTAACTTTTCACTTTGAAGTACTGCGGTTATGGAAAAGGATATCAGCATCTTGCTCAATTAGACACAAGTGTCACGACTCGAACCCACACCCCGATGATTTAACCACCAGAACTTTACTTCAATGTGCTAAATTGCTCAGCCATGACACGCAAGTTATGGTGAATCTGTTTGCTATGATGAGGGTGTTGTCAATAATACACAAATTTCCCTCCGATTGCATTGTTGCATTTGTGTAGCACACACATGAATCTGAACATGGAATGTATAAACATTTATGATTATGGAAAATTAACCTTTATCTCCATCGAGATGTTTTTAGGTCTTATAATAATAACAATATATAATACAAGTTTTCTTAAAGAGGGGCTCCAAATTTAGTTGGATGATCCACTCATTTTCCAAAAGATAGAGTCCTTATGAAAATGGGGGAAACAAATTTAAGGTCTCTAACCTCACGTTAAAACTGTGTAAAATGCCACTGTGTTTGATACCCTTCAAGTTTAATTTTTTTCAAAATCCAAAATTGTTCGATGACGCCACATTCAAAATATATGTTCTGTACATTTTCATACAGAGAATTTTCAGTTTGTTCCTGAATCTTGATGATATTCAATCAAAGGGCATTGAATTTGACCTTTTGACTGGTGCCAAAAATCCTCTTTGGAATGTCCAGACCCATTAATTTGTTATGTCTGATGACGTCATGTTTCAAATTTCACTCTGGCTGTCCAAAATATTAAACATTTCCAAGGTCTTAGAAAATGGACTTGCCCTCTCAAAGATGAAATTCCAGGCCTGTTAAAGGCGAACTTACCAACGGTCACAGTGAAGGAGCAAAAAGCTGTATTATTCAACACGTCTGAGATATTATACTGGATAATACTAAAGGATCTCACAGAGAAAAAGCAGGCCTGGCATTGGCTGCGATGGGGAGGCCGGTACGATCGTCACGTTTTGATCGGAGAGGTCTGTAGCTTCTGGCAAATTCCACGTTATAAACAAGCCCGGCTGTGTTACGGATGTAACTTGTTGAGTGATATTTGCTGGACAGTAAGTTATGATCGGCGGCGCTTCATCCTCTGTTGGCAAAATAGAAATTACGCAGAGAAAATAAAATAAAAACCCTCATCTGCATACCATCCTCCCTGCCTTTACGTGCGGGAGTAACTCCAGGAATTACACAAATGCGGGAAGGTTCCACTAGTTACTGGCACCCCAGTGAGCGAACAACTTTGATTGGCAGGGGGATGGATGTTGGAAACCTCAGAACCTAGCACAGGCTGTCAGCAAGACATGTGGAAGCCTGCTACAAAGAACAGATGGCTCAACTTATCAGAGGGTTCAGATCTGGGTAGGTCTGTATGTCTGTACAATTTTGTGCACAAAGTGTGTGAGTGGGAAAATTATTCAGCCCAACAAAAATCAAAAAACACTACACAATTCGTCACCGTTTTCACGAAGAGCCACTATGTCCAAACGCTTGATTAAGATTTACATTTTTCACTGTGCTTGGCTTAAAACTGCAAAATCTGCAATACTAAAGCCAGGGTTTTCAATTTAAGACCTCTCATATGATTCTGTATAAGTTTAACCTCCCCATTGACAAACCATTGACTAATCTCTTAAAATATATTGGCTAATTGCCATAGTAATTAGTCAAAGATACGTGTCTCTTCGTGAAACCTAAAAAGTGAGTTGACCTACTTAAACACCCTACTGGTTAACGTGTTTTTACATAGGAAAGGGGCGCGTATGTCACGTGATCACGCGCACACTGACATAAGTGGCTCTTCGTGAAAACGGAAAAACGATTTGACCAACATTTGTTGCAATGTATAACAATGCATTTTAGGGCGGTGGCTCTTCGTGAAAACGCAAAAAATGCTTTCATTGAGATAAAGGCCCCTTCTTGTAATAATTTATATTTGTCATTTTAAGATATGTGGCTCTTTGAAAGATGGAATATGTTCCAATCAACTTGGCTTTGTCTCATTGAATGAAACATTCAGTATTTTAACTCAAGAAAATATTCGCACATTGCACTCATAAACATCCATTATTTGTATACTAAATTGCAAACAGCTTATTGCATGGTTAACATTTAACAAAAAGAAGAGGGAATTTACCAACTGTCACATTAAAGGAGCACTCAACAGCATAATTTGATGGATCTATGATGAAATATTCAATCGTAGTGGTGCTGCCCAGAGAGAAGAAGGAACCTGGTCCATTCGGACTGAACAAAATCACTGACACAGATTGTGAGTTGTCGGTACCATTCGGCTCAGCCCACGTGACTGACAATTGTTCAGTTGTTGCAGACGTAATTTGTTTGACAATATTTCCTGGACAGTATAGGAGTTCTGGTATCCCAATGTCCACTGTTGAAGTTAAATGAGAAAAAAATGGGAGATGAGAATGCTTCTTGCTACTACAGTCACCGAGTGTTTGTAGCAGCTAAGGGCTTTTTGTGCAGTCTTAAAAACAAAAGACAGAATAGGTAAAACAAAAAGTTATAATAAAAAATAGTTTCAATCTAAACGCGCCAATTCTTTGCTTACGGTAAGCAGAGCCATGAAATTGGGCCCTGCTCTAGCATGGCAAAGGTCGTAGGTTCAATCCCACTCGAGTGATTTGCCTGTGGATTTCTTTTCACAGGACTCAGGGAAAGTTCCAATATACAGTGCTTAATAAACATTGGTGTTAAGGACAAAAAACAAATAGTATTCTTTATCCCTGATGCATAAATAATATCTAATAAATGTTACAATTGCATTGGAATAAAGAATATTATAACTATACTGGTGTTTAAGCATTTTTGTTATAAAGGGTATGTTCAGACAGCGTACTAAGTTAGACCCGAACCGGTTTAACTTTACGAGCAGCGGGGGGGGGGGGTTTATCTTCGGTTTATCTTCGGTTTTAAGAGGTCAAACAGCACCGTGACCCAACACAACAACATCTGGTTTATTCACAAAAGCACACAAATGGCCCTGTCTAAATAGTGAATACTGACAGTGATAGCGCACGCTTGCAACTTTCAAAACTTGTACTCATTTTTTATTTAAACTGGATTTTTAAACAGAGCGGGTGTAACGTTAAATACCTCACATTTTTAGATTGCGTTTTTTCCCAATGTCCTGATGCCATCCGATCATCGCGAAGTGTCACAATGCGGTTTTTCGTCCGCTATCCATTGTTTTTTCCACAGGATATCGGCACTGCAAACACTGCAAAATGCACAATAATTTCCCCTGTTTGAACGCCTTTTACACGGCCATTTTGCATGATATTCCTCGTTGTATTTCTGCTGGCATTTCCACGTCTTTGCGGTCATGACTTTCAACGTTTGTTTTCCCAATCAACTTTGTTGTGGATGTACACCTATGCACCGACTGCATGTACAGAGCATGTGCGTGAAGGTATTTCTGCCAGGCACACAACGAATTCTCCTATTGGTTAATGAGTAGGACATGGATATTATTGGCCAATAGGAAAATTCGTTATGAGCTACATGTTTTAATAGGGAAATGGCAATCTGAGAGCTGAGATTTTATACGTGTGGAACTTGGCTGATGTCAGGAGATTGATGCATTTTTCGTGATCTGTAAAATTCTGGATACTCCTCAATTCACTGTCCGATCGTTTCGTTTATTGACGTGATGATTATCAAGCAGGAATCAACTGACATGGCTGAAGATGTAGAGTTATTATACACGATCGTATTCATATCGATCTTGATAAAAACAGACCTAAATAACAGGTGAGGAAAACGAAAATAACCCAAACCAAAGACGCACGCTTTCCGCTCTCATTTCGACGCGTTCATTGAGGCTGCGTACGGAGGTCAGAGGGCCATCTGTTGTGAGTTAAACCGGATGTGGTCATTTTTATTCTGTCCACACGCAGTGTTAAAAGATAAACCCGCAGCGGTCTAAAGATAAACCCTCCAGCTCGGCGGTCTAATTTTTCTGGGTTAAACCCGATTCGGTCTAACTTTAGAACCGTTCAGACACACAGAGTTGAACTCGATCGGGTTGAACCATGAGTTAAACCGACTTTAGTACTGTGTCTGAACGACCTCATAGATCAAAATGACTCACCCTCACAGTTTGTCCCGATAAACCCCTCAGCACAGTTGCAATTTATTCCCTGGCCAGAGTGTTCACACGAGCCACTGTTCACACATGGATTGGAATCACAAGGGTTGACTAATTGCACTAGAAAAGAAAACCAGAGTTAAAAATTGTCAAAGTTCATTTGGGTTGATAAAACTGTTAGGCCATGTCCGAGTAATTTACCATGCACGATGTGGGGCAGAGTGTACCCCAGCCAATGTTCCCAAACTTTAACACACTATTTTCCTCTTGTACAGAAGTACCCCCTAAAATCCTACTGAAGAATTCCTGAAATTCCCAGAACACAATGACTACACAATGGGGGTGCGGAGGGGGGGGGGGTATAAAACACAGGCGCAGTTCTTCAGAGGGTCGGTGGGGGGAAGCTTTAGCCCCCACCAAATATTTGTCACGCCCCCCCCCCCAAAAAAAAAAAAAAATGCAAAGACAAAAAAAGAAAGAAAATACTGGACCTTCATTAAAAATTCAAATGAATAGATTTGCATGGTATTGTCACATAGAGTCATGGCCAGACTACATGTACGGTTAAATGTTTTCCGACCCATTTTCACGTTGGACAAGCGCGGTGCTTAGAATTTGGGGGTTCCGTCTGCGCTTCCGCTTCGTTTTGTTTGGTTTTACATGAACAAGGGTCTAGCCTCCCAAAAAAAATTCACTCTAGAACTGCGCCTGATAATACACCATGCCACATATCGAGCACCAAATATCAAATAAGACAGTTCTGAGTTAGATTTGAATTTATGTCTGATCCAATAACTTGCTCATTCACAGTGCACAGTTCCCACTTACATAAAACATTTTACAGAGGCTATGACAATCAATCAAAATATAATTTGTCTGCTTGTTTTATTCAAATCTGTGTATAATAATCAAATAATAAACCAAAATAAAAACCGACTGGGTACATTTTAAATGATTTGGGTTTGAACAAAGAAAAATTAACTAGAGTAGGATTTGAACCAACGACCTCCGGATTAAATGTGCCGGCGTTCTACCAAATGAGCTATCTAGCCCAGGTTGTATCGTAAACTTGGGTGTGATCCCTGGCTACATGGCAAATAACGGTTGTATGACTTCTGTCTGGCACAAAGATATTGACAAAATAGGGAGTAAAACATATTCCCTCGTTCAAACGGGGGTAATAGTCTCACAAACGGGCACAAAACTGTTATTTGGGAGAAAAAACAATGGGGGCCCACATTTGTCAGGACAAAGAGTTGAACAAAGGAGGGTCCACGATTGGAAATCGTTACACACTTGTGCGTTTGTGTGTTTTTTTATTTTATTTTGTGGGGAGTTGTGGACCCGTCTCTGGTAAACACTCTCTAGTGTGTATGATTTGCAGCAACACTATGGAAATAATCTCTCAACAAAATTGTGTGGATCTGGAAAGAACTTGTGGTGTATACATAAAAACTTAAACCTTAACCTTAATGTTCCTCTACTGTGTAAAGTTTAAAATCCCATTCACTTTACCTTCGCAGTTTCTGCCATCGAAGCCAACCGGACACAGGCAGGGAAATGTTTGTGATCCTTCTACACATGTGCCACCATTCAGACACGGAGCAATGCATTGTTTAGGAGGAGTAACTGTTGACTCTGAAAAGACAGTTTTGGAGGGTTTTTTGTAAAGAAAATCCGTTTTATTACTGCCTTATGGCTGTTATCTAGGTCAGCTTTAGATAAAATATAATTTGGACACTCTGAGATTGCCCGCCTAGGCAATCAAATAAGACAGTCTTTATCAAATTCAACATTAAAGGGTCTGTATACGTGTTATCGTAGAGCATCTTGCTCAATTAGACACAAGTGTCATGACCACGACTCGAACCCACACCCCGATAATTTAACCACCAAAACTTTAATTCAATGTGCTAAATTGCTCGACCATGACACGCAAGTTATGGTGAATCTGGTTGCTATGATGAGGGTATTGTGGATAGAAACTTCATAAAGCAATTGTAAACTTACCAACTTCGCAGTTTGTTCCAGTAAATGGAACCGGACACTGGCAAATGTATCTTGTTAGATCTACCGATGTTAAACATATTCCCTCGTTCAAACAGGGGTTACTCTCACAGGCGGGCACAACTGCTATTTGGAAAAATATATAATAATTTAAAGGCTGTTCACAATTATTGACCTTTTCATGAGCACACAAACTGTAAGCAGGGGGGGGTAGAAGGGGTCTGCGGCTTGTGTTTGTTTTCTACAATAAAACGAAATGTTGATTTTGTCAATTTGTATCATGCCAGTAATCGATGGCTAAAAGCATTGATTTGTACAAATAGAGTTTGGATTTGTAAAAATCATTGCGGATTAGAATCGAGTGCGAGCCATCCTCACAAATTACTCGGAGGCCATGGCCTCTGTTGCCCCTGGTCTTGGCCATGGTGCCCCTTCAAAAGTTTCCCTTAGACTTTAAGATTTTGCAATGGAAGTGCCCCAAATTATTTAAGATTTACCCTTGTGGCTTATAACTTGATATTTCAAATAGAAACTTCATAGAGCAATAGTTAACTTACCATTTTCACAGTGTGTTCCAGTAAATGGAACCTGATACTGGCAAATGTATGATGTTAGATCTCCCGAACTAAAACATATTCCCTCGTTCAAACAGGGGTTAGTCTCACAAACGGGCACAAAACCGCTAACTGTTATTTGGGAGAAAAAACCTCAAAACGTACACCTAATGTGGCTAAATATCACCAAGTTATGTGGTCATGATAGTTTGTTTGTTTATTTAGGCAATCCTGTATGCACAAGACTCACTTGTTCACTTGATGGGTTAACAGCGTAGTGTTGCAAAGTTCACGTTTTATTGACATGTTTAACTCTTTCATGCGCCGACCGGTCGCTAGCGACCGGTTTAAGTCCCTTAAAAATAATAGTTGTAAAACAAAAAATAAAGATTGCAACCACACAGTTTTCAGAATGGGAAAGAGGACTCCTGAGGTTGCTATTGTGACCTGTTTTTTGGGGGGTTGCCATTTGCAAAAAACGAGTAAACAGTTAATGTGTCCATATGATCAATTTATCTCTAAAATAAAAGGTGCATGATGAAAGGGTTAAAGAAAGAGAACATTAAAAATCCCACATTAAACAAAACCCACATTTCCAAAATTTAGTCAACCTTTTTCATCAATGTCTGTCTGATGTTTTCCTTTATTATTATTTTTTTTTCTAGGGAATAGGAATGGATTAAGAACTTTTTGTTTGTTTTGTTGGATGGCTGAAATGCATTCAAGGATTAAAGTGGAATGGTGAAGATTTATTTTCATTGCACTAACCTGACTCACACCGAGCTCCTGTGAAACTACCTGGACATTGACACTGGAAAGAATTCACTAAATTTACACATAGTCCTCCATTCGAACACGGGCTGCTTAAACATTCATTGATATCTAATGCACAAAGGTAGAAACAGATTTATTAATCTAGGTTAATAAGCAGATAAATATTTATTTTCAAGGCTTAAAGGCATCGTACACGTTTGGTAATTAGAGCTTATTGTTTGTTTCAAACCTATAGAGTTGTAGATATCAATACCATAAAACTAACCCGTGAAAATTTCATTTCAAGAATAATTTGCATTGGAACACACACTGTGAGAACGTAACGCTTCTCAGAATCAAATATTTTGGGGGATAAAAAGTGATATATTTTTCCATAACCGCAGTACTTCGAAGTGAAAAGTTTCTCAAAATGCATTATACTATCTAAAGCTGCTGTACTTCTTACCAAGTAAGTTTTTAATGCCATTAATTGTCAGAGTCATTACCACACGTGCACGATGCCTTTAATTCTTAATGTCGCTCCCAAATCAATCAATCCCATTCATTCATCCAAACAAACAATGCAAGGTTGTGTCATGGCAGACAAGGTTGGTGTCTACATGGAGTCATCCTTGTTAAAGGTTTTTTTTAGTTTTAGGAGTGCGGGGTGGACGAGTTTCCGTGTCTATTTCATATTTATTGTTAAACATTTTCAAATGACAAGGATCTATGTGTGGTGAGTATAGAATGTATTCCGTTCGTGCATTGTCGCAGAATATAATCACTTGCTAAATCTGGCTTTTCCATCTCACGATCGGCTTCGCCTCGTGAAATGGAATGCTATAGTCCAGATTTCAACTTGTGCCTACATTCTGCGACAATGCACCCTTATGCAATCAACATTTGTATAATATTCACCAACCTGTCTGACACAGAGCTCCTGTGAAACCTTTTTGACAATCACACTGGAAAGTATTCTGTAAATCAAAACATGTTGCTCCATTTGCACAAGGTCTGCTGTCACATGAAAAACCTTTAAGAATGGAAGGTATACATGTACTGTCAGTCTTTATAAATTTATACGTGGATATATTTAGGCATTCTAAGTTTCTTCCAATAAATAAATAACTTCAAACATTACTTGTTGTATTACACCACAGCTTGTTCCTACGAGTCTAAACACAATAAGCACTTTCACAGTGGTATGCGCCATCTTGTTCAAGGGGAAGATTTGGATTACTGTGAACACTCGTTGCCGTCCGAGACTGGGCATGCTGGGCACTCAAACTTCCATTTCATGACATATCTTCCAGATGCATGCATGAAGTTCCTTTCCAAAAGGACAAACAGATATCTTGACGGCACCGGCAAACTTTTAGTAAACACTAGTATAGTGCCCTCTTTTACACATACACGAGTAGCCGACATGATTAAGAATGTAATTTGTATTTGTAAGAAAGGTTTAAACTGCCTTAGCCCCACTTCTGTGGCCAAGCTCTGAATCCTTGGCCACATGTCCGGCCCCATTTTTTGTTAAGCTAAGTAGTCGGCGATCCAAGTCGCATTCCCTACGCTACGGGCAGGTCGGCGGTTTAAACCAACTAAATGTGTTCACTTACCTCTTAGCTTGCCCAGAGTCCTTCGGATGTTTAAATAAATAACCTTTTTCAAAAGATCTTCAAATAATGATATTTCAATTTCCTCTGAATTATTTCCCTCGGTGTATACTGAGCGCGGCCATTTTGGAACGATCCCAATCATGCCAATCTAATCATGACGTCATCAGCCGTCCAGGCTGTTGGCGGAGCGAGGGTGCGAACAATTCAACAGATGTTTTATGTGACACCTACAGTATCGCGCGTATACAAAAATATCGTCGCATAGTTGGCAAGGCAAATTCACATAAAACATCCATTTTGAATTGTTCGCACCCTCGCTCCGCCCACAGCCCGGACGACCAATCGTGATTTGATTGGCATGATAGGGAATGCGCCTTGGATCACCAAAAAATAAAATAGAAATAGGTCCGGACGTGTGGACAAGGATTCAGATGTTGGCCATCAGAAGTGGGGCTAAACTGCATCAACATAACAATTGTTTTTACTTCACTTACCTTGTGATTGTCTTCTGACTGACACCTGCAGATTAACCCAATATGTGGTATAGTCGTAAACCACTGAAGCTCTGCCCGACAATAAATGAAATACATTCAATTGATCATTCATCAATCATTAAATATTAAATATTTTGTAGTCTGTTTATTTACAGGGAAAATGATATCCGAATGAATCCGACATCCCCTTTCACAGTCACTTCAGTGTGAGGGTGCATGACATGGTCAGTTCACAGTTTCACTTCGATTTGTGTTTTTGGTCATAATGAGTGAAAATTTCCAGACCGATTTGGAATATTTTCCCCTGCAGATATCAGTAACTGAAATCATTTCATTATGAACAGCAAGTAAGGAAAATGTCAGCTTACCACTACCAGCAGCAATCAGCAACCATCACCAGGTATCACTAGTAGTATCACTGATCGCCAGACTGCAGCTTGTACAGTTTGTATTGTAAACAAAAACATGTGTTCTATACCTACGGCTATTTACAGATACAATTTGCTAGCGAGCACAGCTGTAGTAAACACTTATTAAATAAAACAGTCGTAGGTTTGTGAGCACACTTCCCTCATGGTGGCGCCATTTAACATTAACGGTGGGTAAAAAATCATTACAAACCAATCGATTAGATCTTTTGAATAGACCCTTTTATCTAGATTTTATGTGGAACCCGAGTGCGCACTAAGTGTCCAAGTGCTTGGTAGGAATAACTTTTTGTTTTGCATATTCATAAACATTACTTGACCTTTGTGCTTCCCGCCCATGCAAGGGCAGCTTTCCCCAGTATCCTTCCACTAAAAATATAAGTCCACTTTTCTTTCCCAAAACTCATCTTCTGATTATTGGATAAGTCGTTTGCAACGTTCTAATAACCATTGCTGTTGTCTGTGAAGAACAAGCGTTTTTTTTTTTTTAAACATTGTCTGGACAAGGCTTCCTTGTAAAGTAGTGCAACCAGCTGACGGCGTAGTAATTTTGTAAAGGTTTGGCTGCTGGTTGAGCAATTTGTCTTTCCCCAAAAGTTGAGCGAAAAGAAAATAGCCTTTTTGTCGCTCTGTCTGTTTTTGTACCGATAATGCACTGGTCATGGCACTATAAATACAAACACGAAGGAGGCTAACTTCATGGAAGCCTCAGGTAAGTGCAATTTTGGTTTTTACACCCGTCTTATTTGAGAAATTGCCCTTTTTCGGGTACAATGATTATGTGTTAGGCCTACCGTGATGTTGCACAATCATCAATGTGCTTCATGTATATTTTGTGAGGATATGTCCGTGTTGCTGTTTTTAGACATTGTTCTTATCTTATGTACCAAGTTGTTTAGATACATTATGAAGCCTTTGTCACGTGTTTTGTCAAGTGGCACAATAATTCATGTAGACAATGTGAAGCCTTTGAACGTATTAAACTTGAAATAAAACTTCCAGTCACTTGATCGTTTGTGAGGTAATGAAACATTTAAAGTTAGTCACAGAGGGCGCTGTTAGGTGGCGCCGTAAAGTAAAACTTGAAGAAACTTCTAGTCACGTGTTTGTGTCATGTCACGCCACGCAATTATTCATGTAGCCTGAACATCTGACGTCACACTTCGAGGCTCGTGAATAACGCCAGATACCGGCCTTGAGCGCCTGGCAGGTCAGTTAATTCACACATAGTACACAATAGTGAATAAAGACCTGTGCCTGTCTTTTTATCCGCCATGCGCCAAACTGATTTAAAATCTTTTGAATAATGACGTTTTTGGGGTCATGCAATCTAATAATAGATGTGATTATAACAATTTACCAGAACCCGGGGTTCTGTGCTTCAACTTCTAAAGGGATTTGATAAAGTTGGTCATACTTTGGCTTGCGAATTGGCAGCAAGTCGATTTGGGAAAAAAGCACATTTTCGGGGTGGTTTTTTTTCTGGGGGTTTTTAACAAAAATTCCGAATGGCCGACCTGCCAAAAATTGAAAAGAAATCTGACGTTGAGTTGTCTGAAAATATTTGATTGGTTTTCAAAAGGCTGATAGACCTTAAATATTTTTTGAGTATTTTTGAATATTTAGCAATTTTTTTTTAGCATTGGTTGCTATGGGAGTTTTTTTTAGTGTGGTGCACCCTGGACAAATTCTAGTGAAGTGTTTGTATTCGAAGTGCTACAACAATAATACACTCCTCCATTCACTGTAATAATGCTAGTGAAGATCTACAGGCCTACTATTTTGAGGACTGCATGGTTGCCTTCTAAGTGATATAGAATTAGTTTAATTCCGTGGATAAAGTTATTTGTATAGGCCTAGTTAACTGTATACAACCCTTGGTTTAGTGGTATCAACAGTCGATTTAATGGTATCTTTCTAATTATTGTAATTGCTAACTTAAAAAAAAAGAATTTCTCAGTGTGTTGAAGTTAAAAGCATGTAACTTTCAGAGTGCATATTTGGTAAAATTTGTGTTTTTAAATCTTGTCTGATTACATCTGATGAGAAGATTCCGGCCTGGGGGCTTTTGGATCATAACACGTGACCACTGAATTGATGATGCGATGCGAGTTGTTAAACTCATTAGGAGTGTTGAATGATCGAAAGCGACACAGACACAACCAATTTGTTGTTTGTAACTTCATGTTTGTGGTTTATTATCAAGGCCTAATTTCATAGAGCTGCTTAAGCAGAAAATATTGCTAAACACATTTCTGCTAAGCAAAATATAGCAGGAAACCAGTCACTGATGGTGTTGGTAATCTGATTCTGGTAAGTATCATTATTGTTTATGCTTGCTTATTATTTGTTGTTCTTATAATCAGCTCTATGATATTGGGCCTTGCTTGGCCGGTATACTCACATGAAATCAACGGTTTCCGGATTTGTCTGGGCTGACTGGGGAGCGCTCCAAATGATGTAGCTGTCTTGCTGCTGCTGCTGTGGATTCTTGACCGTGTTGTCAGTGTGGGTGATCGTTGCTTCTGCGTCTCCATCAGGACAAAGCAAGTACCGCCAAAAGATTCCATCGGTCGGCGGTACATACCAAGATCCGTATGGCGTACCGTCATCCCTTCGACGAGCTTGGAGAATGAACCCCTTGAAAGAACTATATTGCTGGTCTCCCGGGACCAGACGAACTTGGGAAAACAAAATGATACTTTATTGATATCATCAGATCATTCTTTTTAAGACAAAATATTGTGAAATTACATGGAAAAAAGTTAATATTTTCAAGCTGATGACAAAATCATAAATTATAAATAATGACCTGCAGTATGTCTTTAGTCAAGGCTAAGTTCAAAAGACTTGTATAGCTGTGACACAAACCCATAATTATAACAATCCTCCAGAGAAATATTCGTCTCAAATACTATTACATTTGTATTTAAGGACCCCCCAAAGTTATTGCTTATCGATCGCCTCAAATAAGTTAGTTAGTTGAGTCCCCTGTTGTCTCCAACTTGCTTAATAAAAGAAGAAAAAAATTGAAAACAGAAACACGTGTGCAAGCCATGTTTCCCTCAAATGAAAGAGCAAAATTAAAATGTTCATTATAACCCTCGGAAAAGAGTTCCCTGTAAGAATGGGAGTACTAAAAGACATGTTTGAGTTGGGCAACCCAAATTCGGCCACTCCTTTATATAGTTACCTGCAGTTTCCATTACCCCATGCCAGTCCAAGACAAATAACAGCAAATTGTTAGAATTCTTTTCGTTTGTTTTAAATAATAATGATACATCATGTGGCGTTTTTATATCAGAGTTCAGGCCTATAATAGCCTGGAAATACATGGAGGCCAGAGGCCATGCCCCCTGTTGCCCTTAGTCTTGGCTTTGGTTTCCCTTAAAAAGATTCCCATTGACTTTAAGATTTTCCAATGAAAGCGCCCTTTGCCAAATTAAAATGGCCTTGTCCTCTCAAAGATGAAATTCCAGGCCTGCGAGTTGATAAGAGTTTATAGTTTACCATTAGAGACTAAACAACCTTTGAAGATCCCATCAAATTATTGATAACATTTTCAACAACGATTGCAATAATGGTTTGTGCTGATGGATTTTGCGCTCCTTCCATTCTGTGATTATTCAATTTTGGAATTTGATGCACTTTGTCCTTAATGTTTTTAAATGTTTTTTTGCGACCCCTTGATTTGACAATGTGCGGACGGCTCTTTCCGATCAGTCACCACAACCCGTGCCCTACATCGTTCATGAGTACAGTATAGCTTTTCCCAAAAGAATTCACTCAGGCAAATCTGAAGTATTTTCCCCGAAACCTTTTACACTTTGAATGAGGCTGGAATATGAATGCATTTGAACGACAACAGAGCGAATACTAATTGCCTAATGCATCGGAATGTTATTATTATTTTTTTAACTGAGGCTTCTGTGTGTTGCACGTCGTCGTGTCATGTGACGTTGGGAACTCTATGGGTTGGGCTAATCGCCAGACTTTGCAAGTCCCCCGAGCATTTTAAGGCTGTGAACCTGTGGTCTCCACTTTCTTATGACATGAGAATAAAACAAAATCGTGCATTTTAACAAGTCCAGACCTTCAAAACGTGAGGAACTTTCGCTCAAAGAAAAAAATAAAATAAAAATCCCCTCCATCACATAACCATTAACAATGTTGTACCTTAACTTGACTCATGAGAGATTGGTCGTATAATTAGAAGAAGCAGCAGTTTTGTAAGAATCAACAATGTTGCACATTATCTTGATTAATGAAAGTTTGTTTATGTAATTATTACAGTAGCAGCAGTTTTTCAAGCATTACTAATGTTGTTAGCATTTACGATGTTATACCTTATCTTGACTCATGGGAGATTGGTCCTATAATTACAAGAAGCAGCAGTTTTGTAAGCATGAACAATCATGTTGTACATTACTTTGATTTTCTTGATTCGTGAGAGTTTGGTTATGTAATTACAAAGCATTAACAATGTTATACCTTATCTTGATTCATGAGAGTTTGGTCCTTTAATTACAAGAAGCAGCAGTTTTTTAAGCATCAACAATGTTGTACATTATCTTGATTCATGAGAGTTTGGTCATGTAATTATTTTCTTGATTCATGAGAGGTTATGTAATTACAAAGCATTAACAATGTTGTACTTTATCTTGATTCATGAGAGTTTGGTCTTATTTACAAGTAGCAGCAGTTTTAAAAGCATTACTAATGTTGGACTTTATTTTGATTCAAATCAAGTCAGCCAATGATTCTGCAAAATTACTAATTATGTACCATTATTTAATTTACAGCTATAGCAAATGTTTTTAAAACATTACCAATAATTATTTTCAAAACATTGGTTCAATTAAATTAAACACAGTTGCAGATACTTTGCCAACATAACCAACGTGCACACCTTACCTTGGTTCGACGAAATTAAATATTTCTAGCGCATTTCCGTGCCAACTATTATCAGAAAAATGTGCTTAAGCGTAAGCGTATTTCACACAGGTTTGCAAGAAAATTAGGCGGCTAGCTTGTGTGTGTTCACCTTGGATTTGCATTGTTATATCACAGTTCGTTTGCTTAAAGGCAGTTTATACTTTTGGTAAAATAATGTCAAAGACCAGTATTCTCACTTGGTGTATCCCAACATAATGAAACAACGAACCTGTGAAAGTTTAAGCTCAATCGGTCATTGCAATCACCAGAAAAAAAGTGGGGAAAAACCTTAAGTGTTTTCACTGTTTTCAAACATCGAGTTTTTGACTCTTGAGATCAAAAATTAATTGTTTTACTAATTTCTCAAAAACTATCATTTAAAGCAAACATATTTCAAAGGTAGTTTCCCACCATAACCATCTTTATACCACGTAAGTTATGTGTGAATCTGTGAACATATATATTTTTACTCTTACCAATGTTACAAACACCCTTTAATACAGTAAGCATCGATTAGCATGCGTTTTCTTGTGCTTCGGTTAGCAGCGCTATGAAATGGAAATTGCACAGTAAGTACAAAATCAGCCCGTTAAGCAACTTTATAAGATTGGCCCCTGATTCGAAGCGATTAAACAAACCAGTGGCAAGAGTTTGACAAAAATGAACATCAAAATCTACCAGAGGGTTTTAAACAATTTGTGATACAAAAGAAATTGTGTCATTGCTCTGGTGTTAGTGATCGTTCTTTTTAAGAAAGTCTTTATAACTCTGTTAAATATAATGCATACAATTTTGCAAACATAGGCCCTATCACGTAGAAGTGTTAAATTCCAACCTGTAACTGTTCCCCCGGGCCTGTAAGTATCAACACCGTCGACAACTAGTAGATAAGGGTTGGTTTCGCTCGGCTGCGGGGCGGTGTTAGGATGCTGTGGCATCAGCGTAGAGCAAGCTTCGATCGGTGCTCCATTAGGGCGACTAGTCCCTTCTTGTGGTACCGTCAGAATGAGCAAAAGCATGATGGAGAAAATCTTACCAAGGCATTCCATGTTTTTGGTGTTCAGATGACGCCAAACTTTGATGAACGTCTTCGACGACTGGGGCAGCAGAAGTCAACGGAACAGCCCAATTTTTGGTTTTTACAGTGTCTGCATCCGGTGTTACATTCCAGTCATTGTAACTGCCGACATGGTCCAATGCTTCCATATAGGCATCCAACGTATGAATCACAAACTAATTCTTAAATAAATGTTGGGAATTGTCAAGTTCTAAGTTTAGCAAGGATGGCCTCGAGTGGCAAGTTTCTCTTAAAAAACAAAATGTATTTTGCGAACCAAAATGAAATGTTGGTTTAATGAGGCTCAATACGGTTGCTCAGGAAATTTCTCAACTGTTTTTTTAAAGTTTTTTTTAAAACCCAAACCAATAACTTTTACCCCAAATCCTGAATGTATCCAAGTGTCTGACTTTATTTTCTGCTGGTATTTAAATTTCTAATGTAATAATATCCCTGTGTTAAAATTGACACCATGGGTGTTGAGTCACATATAGATACCAACAAAAAAGAATCAAAATTTACACCATAGGATGTAAAAATAACACTAAATTCTACAAAAACAATTACATTAGTATTATTTTAACATCATATGATGTTAATGTTGATTCTCTGTTCGGTATCTATATGTGACAACACCCATGGTGTCAATTTTAACACCCCAGTTTTTGCAGTGTACAGTAGGCCCAAACCTCCACCTATCCAAAATGGTATTTTGGGTTTTTAAATTTTGTTTTTGCCAGAGCACCTTAATTTTCCTAACAAATTCATGAATGAATTACACTTGTTAGCATTCATGTCTATAAAATGTTAACAAACGGTTAGATTTAACACATTATGCAAAATGTATTAGTACAAACATTTAATTGTTATTTGAATAATTATGAGTAACTTCTGCCGATTCATCTATATTTCTTAGCTTTATGGTTGACTCTCATGGACAAACAATGCAGTTCTTAATTTTTAAATGGCTTGTTTACCTTAAAGTAAAAGAATGATTGTTGATCTTTAATACTTGTTAGTTCTAATCTGGAATCTCAGTAATTATAAACTTTAAAACAACCAAATAGCAATCCACATAGAGAAATATTTCACTCTGAAATACTTTTGGATTTCGAAAATACCCACCTTTGCCTTTTTCGAATGAGCCTGAGAAATAAACAAGATGTTATTTCGGAGAAAATACCGGGCAAAATATAAACGCTTTTTGCAGTTTATAATACAACGGGCCCCAGCAAGCTTAATGTGTTTGCTTTTTAAAAACTAGAAGATCGGAATTTTAAGCGCGAAATAAAAAATATTAAGCGAACAATTAAGAACGAATATCAAGTGAAGAAAGAAAGTAAAAAAAAGAAAAAAAGAGAGAAAGCGAAAAAAGAGTTCTATATTTGTTTTTGTTTAAAAAAAAGAAGGTTTTCCTCCCTTTTTTTGTTAAAACTTTATTTTTGGTAGATGGAATAAACTAACTATAGGGCCACAAAAAAGCAATAAATACAGCGCCAGGCCGTCCGGTTTTATGTAATTTACCTTCGTCAGCAATCAATGTCTGATTGAATAATGACATTTTTACAAAATCCACGATGAGTATTTTGATAGAGAGAAAAACAAAAGTTAAACTGACAGACTGAAATATTGTCCATAGTGATAATGTATTATTTACCTTCAAAGGCATGGCCCGATTCACGCGGAATTATTTTAAAGCAATATTGTTTTTTTCTGAAATATGAAAGAATTTTAAAAAGATGATGCTGTTTAGAAACGAAAACAGACACAAACTTATGCATATTATAGTCCACGGAAAATGCACACAATACACGCCATGCAATTTCTGTTGTATATGGCCAATGGGTGTGAGAAAATGTCGGATACCTAGCCTACCAACAATAGTAAATTTTTAGTTTTTAACACTTTGGCCTATCATTGTTTTTTGGGGGGTGCAATACCTTTTGAAAGCTCACAACTTTCTCGAATTTATACAAATTTGAATTTCAATCTAAATGTTTGGGTCAAATCGGCCCAAACCCGGATCTAGCATCTTTAAAGGCATCGTACACGTTTGGTAATAGTCAAAGACCAGTGTTCTCATTTGGTGTATCCCAACATATGCATAAAACCACAAGCCTGTGAAAATTTGGGCTCAATTGGTCATCGAAGTTGCAAGAAAATGATGAAAGAAAAAACACCCTTGTTGTACAAATTTGTGTGCTTTCAGATAGGAATAAAAGGCTTCTAGCTAGAAGTCTTTTATTATTTTAGTGAGAAATTACCTCTTTAAAAAACTACGTTACTTCAGAGGGAGTCGTTTCTCACAATGTTTTATACTATCAACAGCTCTCTGTTGCTCGTTACCAAGTCAGTTTTTATGCTAATATATATTTTGAGTAAATACCAAACGTGTACGATACCTTTAAACAGAGTTAATTTCATTAAAGAAAAATACATGTTTTTCTCCTTAGCTGTTGCTTTAATTTACCTTTAAGGGTTAGTCAAGTGTATGGATACATTGTTAATCGAAATGTCAATGCTTCAAGTGGCTTAGAGTTCAGAATGAGTTAAACCTCAATTATACATTTTTTCTATCTGATTTTGGAGGTCATGGTAAACGACAATGCTGCGAGTGCGGGGGAAAGATGGGGAATTCCCCATTGCAAATTTTCAATAGATCAATAGGTGTCGTTTTGTGTCCAACGTATGTTATGGTATACGTGTTTTGCAGAAAAGAATGCGATGGGATCAAACAGCGTAAAAGCAAAAGGTAGACCTACCTAATAACAAGTTCAAATAACTGCAAATAAATCCAAACGACAAAGCAAACAAGTTCACACAAATATTGCTTTGTTGGTACCGGTATAGTTTCTAAGAAAAACTTACCGGGGCCTATTTTAGACCCGAGGTTTAAACAATTAATTTCGTTTACGTGAGCATGTTTTGTATTGAAACTTTAAAGGCACTGTACACGTTTGGTAATTACTCAAAATATATATAAGCATAAAAACTTACTTGGCAACGAGCAACGGGGAGCTGTTGATAGTATAAAACATTGTGAGAAACGACTCCCTCTGAAGTAACGTAGTTTTTGAGAAAGAGGTAATTTCTCACTAAAATAATAAAAGACTTCTTGCAAGAAGCCTTGTATTCCTATCTGAAGGCACACAAATTTGTACAACAAGGGTGTTTTTTCTTTCATCATTTTCTTGCAATTTCAATTACCAATTGAGCCCAAATTTTCAAAGGCTTGTTATTTTATGCATATGTTGGGATACACCAAGTGAGAATACTGGTCTTTGACAATTACCAAACGTGTTCAGTGCCTTCAAAGACAAACTTGGTAATAAACAAGCTACGCCTTTTACTACGTTGGTTTATATTTTCTTTTTTAATTGATTATTTTAATTAGTAAGTAAAAATATTTTATAGTTACTTTCAATAGTACAATTTTTTAACGCAATAGCATTTCAAGCAACAATAATTTCAAAGGCAGTTTTCCCCCCATTCGCATATTAATTACCAGGTAAGTTATATGGAAGTCGGCAAATGTTTATATTTTTCAGTTTTACCAATGTTGGGTGTATACAACATTGGGAAGGTTGAAAGTATAAATGTACACATATTTGCACATAACATACATGGTATAAAGATGGTCATGGTGGAAAACTTCCCTTGAAATAGTGTTGCTTGAAATGCTATAGTTTTTAGGAAATGAGTAAAGAGAAAATGGTCCCGGAAGTTCGAATGTGCGCGAGACTTGCACAGCCGATATGTGAGACATTAGCATATTGAAACGTGTGCAGCTGTTGTGATCGGCATTATTCCCCATTGGCATCATCACAAAAAGATTTGGGAAGATTACTTTTCTCAAAAAGGAGGATGGGAAACGATTGTATTTTTTTCCTTTCCTATACCTTCAACGTACAAATTTGTATTATTTCTAAAGCCAAGTGTACTTCATTAATTGAATAAAAAATCTGCGGCAACAGTTAATTTCCCCCTCTAATTTAGGTACGTAGTAGGCTTGTTTGATTTAATTGTAATTAGGCCTAAAGTCGTCAATGTTACGTCCTATGATTGCAATTGAATAATCTTTATATTTTTAGAAACTTTCCCCCTCGGGACCTTTTGAAATTTGAGATGTTAGTAATTTGTATTAATAGTTTTTATACAACATTTTGATCAGGCGACCTTCGGGCTACAACCTGTAGTTTTACAATGATACCAATTTCTGGGTGCGTTCGATTAGCTTCCCTGGTTCGACCTCAGTGTGTTCATCCGGGTGAGCCCTAGACTGGTCCGCAAGGATAAAGACAGGTACTTGTTTTACAGACCCAATGATTTCATTGGATACAATGCGCGCGCGTGTTTGTATGTATGCGTGATTACGAATCTCTGCCGTGTGAATGGATGCAAGGTCAAAGGTATATCAGGATCCCTCCATTGGCGCAAGGCCGCTATCTTGCGTTATTCACGAGCCTCGAAGTGTGACGTCAGATGTTCGGGCTAGGTGAGCCCCTGCCATGAGCTAATTGAACGCCAACTTCCCCAAGCATTCACACTAATGCATCCGAGGACAGCCGACCCGGAACTACTTTCATCTTGTGCATTACGTCCGTGGATTCACGAAAAGATCGTTAAATAATTATTTTCAACGCTGCAACAATAACTTATTGTACAAGCCCAGGATGATACACAAATACTTGTCCTTGAATATATATGAATACTTAATGCTCATAAAGTCGCTGTTTTAAGGGTGAAAATGTGTGTCAAACTTACTGAAAGTGTCCCGCTGAATTACAACCAAAATGGTGGCCATTGAGAAAATTGTTCGTCGTGACGTCATGCACCTCGGTCAGCCCCAAGCATTGATCTCTATTATATTGACTGGAAAGGACACGTTGCGCCGCCATGCGTCAACCGCGCGCGTATTTTCAACGATTTGAAAATTGAAATGCGGGGGGTCCTCACACCATTCTGTACGCAACGCAAACAAATGAAGTTTAGTGATGGAGCAAAATTATTTGCATCAAAATTTACTAATTTCTCCTCAGTTTTTGAACAAGATGCGAATAAAAATTTAACTCAAATCCAGTCAGTATAATAGAGATCAATGGCCCCAAGTGACCCGCTCCATGGCACTTGGGGCTGACCCGAGAATGACGTCATTCAAACACAAGGGGGGGATCTAGAGTGCGTTTTCGCGGTCGTAACCAATAACTCATCATCGACACCACGACCTGATTGTGTACAAAACCACTATTTTTTAAGTTTTTAGTTTTGTGCATGTTTAGACAATGTTAACCGAGGCCTACAATTTCATGAAGTTTCAATGCTTCAGGAGCTTTACTTTTTTAATTACGATGATATGAGGCTGGGCAACTTTGCACCGAAACTGACACTTTTCGTCGCCACGAACTGACACAAAGGTTCAATTTATCATAGCAACATACGGCGCACACAAACCTCAAAAGTGAAAAAACGTTTCCACGAACTGACACCAACCTTGGTGTGTAGCGCGCGCACGTGACCTACATTTCCACGAACTGACACACACGCATTGTAATAAATTGGATGGTGTCAGCTCGTGGTGACGGAAAATGCCATGGTTGCGTAAATTGTCGTCGCCACGAAATGACACAAACCTTTCTTACCTTATTGCTTATTAATTTAGAACGAAAAGCAGTAAAAAGCACCGTATATATGAAGTTTAAAGCATCAAGTCCCCACTGAGAGAAAACTAGTTGAAAATACCCCACGAATTTGTACGAAAGCTTGATTTAAAAAAAACCTTCATCTTTAAACGCTGTTTTCTCCGATTGCTACTTTTTATTGGTATCTATGTGTTCGTGGCGTCGGTGACAAACTGTCGATGCAGTGCAGGGCGGGCCCTAAATATTTAGAAACATGTTTTTAAAGGTAAAATATAAATTTATTTAATGTATAGAATATTGACAGAAAACAGAAGGAATGCAAACAAATAGGTCAATCAATTAAATTTAAAGCATGTTATTGTTACCCGTTATGGGGGCGTTCAATTGGCAACTTTAATCAAAGCAAAACAAACAAAACATAGAAACAAAGATGTTTGATACACAAATATCTTACTGTCTGGTCCCTTATTTACTCCACGGTAGGTTTCACCATTCAATGTTCAGGACAGGACTGACCTGGATTCATAGGTAAAGTTACCAAGAACCAGTTGTCCAAAATGTATACCATGGATCAAATTTTTGTTCAGATTGACTCGGACAATAGGTCATTATGCTGACCCTGATCAAGTTACCTCTGGGACCCATAACCAGTTAGTTAATTCTGACCTGTAACAACTTATATTCATTATATATACAAGAGCAAAATTACTTAAAAGAAAGCAAAGCCTCCTCAGATCCATATATAGTGCCAAAAATAAGTAAAAGGAATTGTATGCGTTTTGTAATTGGTACCCACTGTTTGTTTTCAATCCTATTGAGTTGTAGACATATACCATAAAACTAACCTGTGAAAATTTCAATTCAAAAGGTGGTGCGTTTTGAGATAATATTGCCGAAAATCTGGAGCGGTAATGTCCACGCAGGAAGAATAATCTGCAATTGGAATACACAATCTGAGAAACATTTCTGACAGAAAAACTTCTCAGATTCAAATTTGTTTGAATAAAAACTGATATCTTTTTCCATAACCACATTACTTCAAAGTGAAGTGTTTCTCAAAATGCTTTATAGGCCTACTTTAAGAAGCTGCTGTATCTTACAGTTTTTATTGCCATTAATTTTATGAGTAATTAACAAACGTATACAGACCCTTTAAAACACCTTAATTTCCAAAAGTATCCGGGTTTTTCTTGTTATATCTAAATATCTGATAAGAGTTGTCCAGTAAAACGAGCGATATATTACTTAAAATTCTAATTTTGCAGCTGAATATGGTGATGATTGCATAAAATGTATTTATATAATTATGACTGAAAGTCAACTTTGTTACACTATAAAAGCTCTTTCTCCGCCATTTTGGAGAAATGGGCACCAATTCTGGATAACAAAGCGAGTATGAATAAAATGCTATTTTCCGACATCAGCTTTCTACAAGTGAATGGTCGTTGAAACTTAGAAAAATAATAAAGTTGTAATGTAAACTAAAATAGCCTAAGGGTAAAAATCATTAAAAAAAATTAATGTTTAGGCACTGGACACGTTTGGTAATTGTCAAAGACCAGTATCCTCACTTGGTGTATCCTAACATATGCATACAAATAACAAGCCTGTGAAAATTTGGGCTCACATTTTTGGTCATCGAAGTTGCAAGAAAATGATGAAAGAAAAAACACCCTAGTTGTACAAATTTGTGTGCTTTCAGATGCCTGAAAAAGGCTTCTGGCCAGAAGTCTTTTAATGTTTTAGTGAGAAATTACCTCTTTCTCAAAAACTATGTTACTTCAGAGGGAGTCGTTTCTCACAATGTTTTATACTATCAACAGCTCTCCGTTGCTCGTTACCAATTAAGTTTTTATGCTAATATATATTTTGAGTAATTACCAAACGTGTACAGTGCCTTTAACATACAAATAATGTGTACAGTGCCTTTAACATACAATTAATGTGGCAGTAATAAAACAACGGAATATAAAAACACCTTTGACAGTTACGGGGTCCACTGTTGCTGTCCCATGTGGAGTAGAACTAGAACAAAGAAAACCTTGTGAGGTCGCATTGTTCTATCGTAAAGGACCTTGTAATCAGCGTGTGTAATTACACTGCAGGTATTTATGGTTGATTATAATTGCAGAAATAAACATAAACATAAACAAAAAGATATTGCAACTACTTGACATGCCTTGGGTTGATTTCAGTTCATTCAACCCCATGGTCTGAACGTCCAAGAAGGAAATGACTGATAACCTTTTGCCTTCTCCTTTTTTTAGCTTGCCCCAGTTACTAATTAATTACTTGTTCTCCCTCTTCCCACCTTTGATCTTGTCCTTTGTGTTTCCAACTTCTTGTGGTCAAACCCACCCCGCCCCCTGTCTCCTATTCATTGTTTACCCCTTGCCTTGTCTGTTTGCTCTCTGCCTCTATTCATGTATTTCCACTTGACTGCTTTTGTTACACTTATATACCTGTTCATGTGTGTTGTCTTGTCACTTTAGCCTTCGAGAAAGACTCTGCTAGGGTCGAAACGTCAGGCCATTAACTACTTTTTGCATTTATACCATAGGTCCTTTTGGTTGGTAAACAGTTTGCAACAGCTAATTCTATTTTATCATTTTTGATTTTAATCGAATACATTTTTCAATAAAACCAAATTTGAAAATTTCACCACAATAGGTTGTCATTCTTTTACGAAAACCAGACCTGAGGGTTTCGTACACAATCATTAAATGCTGATTTCACTTTGCAAAATCTTCAAGCACAATACTATTTTTCTTGCACATGCCAATATTTCTCAGAACGGTTGATACATATTTCAAATTAGGGTTGAAGTTGTATGCAAATGAAAATTTGTGAAAACTGGATAACTCCTCTTGTTGTGTAGATGAAGCAGGCCCGCAAGAGTGGGGGTGCTGGGAGTGCTTTTTGGATGGGTGCTGGAATATACCAAAGCACCCCCCTACCTAAACATGTTTCATAAATTCACCCTTACATGAACAGAAAACTTGGAAAAGTACAAAAATGTCAATACGTGTAGCATGTAATATTTTAAACAACAAAATAAATCATATTATAGTTGCTCTGATTGCACGACAGAGCATCTAGGACCAAAAAGCTTCCGGGGCCCTAAAGTGGGCACCAGCACCCCCTTGCAAAAATGTGTTCTCGCGAACCTTAGATAAAGTTAACTTAATTTTACAGGATGTTACAAATTAGAGGTTTTCAGACTCTTCCAACATCCTTTCAAATAGATATCTGAAGGTTTAGTAACAAACAAGGGCAAAGCTTTTTATCTGTGTGATGGCAGTTTCACATCTTTCAATCAAAACTGAGTTTAAATAAAAACTGAGTTTAAATAAAAATCCTGACAAAATCACAAGCCAGATCGAATTTGTCAAAAGTAAACTTTCAAATTCAAAAAAATAATCAATTTATTCTCTTCACCATTACAAATCATGTTTTATACCTTTAGGTAGTATTGGAGTAAATGTTGCCGCTATGTCCCATTCTAGTGTCAGAAGTAGAATGACTGCCCCTTGCACCACTACCCCTCATGGAATCCCTGCTCCTACAGCAACACAGATTCCTAAGCCCCAGTCTCCCATTTTTACGCATAAGAATAAAGAAAATAAACACTGCTAAGCCGATGAGAGAGTTTAGGATTGCAAAGATGTACTGGAAAGTCGCAGTGAAGACGTCAAAGGCCAGGAAACCAAAGATCCATGTTCCACCGAGGAGGATACCGATGGGGATCATGGTGCGAGCCTGACGGAGGACAAGCTCTGCTCGCGTCTCTTGACGGGTCAGGCTGCTTTCGACGCGCTGGCAAACTAACCGACGGAACACTAGGATGTAGATGAAGATATTGAAGAGGAGGAGTGCTCCAACTGGCAGCAATACACCAAAGTAGATTGAATCCCAGGAGAAAGGAAACAACTGATGAAGGGTAACAACAAAAATACATACTATGTTTAATCTGAGGAAAAAGAGAAGGCATTTAAAACTTCAATATGTTACCTTTTTAAAATAATAATGATAGTAATGAAAATTGCATATATAAAGCACTTCTTTCTTGCATTTCCATGTTCTTAAAGTACCAAACAAGTGAGTCTTTTGAATTAAACAAAAACGTTTTGACCCAAGGAGAGTCTTTAACGAAGAGTAAATGATAACATAACAAACAACATAACATCTATTAAAACATAACACACATTAAAACAGGTATACTAGTGTAACAGAAACAGTCAAGTGGAAAGTAATGAGAAAAGAGAGAGTGGCAGAGAGCACACAGAAAAAGCAAGGGATGAACAATGAAGAAGGAGACAAAGGGGGGGGGGTGAGTAGAGGGAAGGGGTTTGTTTAACCACAAGACAAAATCAAAGGTGGGAGCTAGAGGGAAACAAATAATAAATTAGTGAATGAGGCAGACTAAAAAGGGGGATATCTGTGGAAAAAGGAGAAGGCAAAGACAAAAGGTTATTGGTCATTTCCTTCTTGGATATTCAGACCATGGGGTTGAATGGTCTGGAGGCGCCTTATCCCTACTCAGACGAACAGTCTATCTGTGGTTACCTAGTGCCTCAATGCCCTGTAAAATCATGTCAGAAATGGAGTGATTAGGAAGACTGAAGTGGTGTCCCTACGGGTGTATGCAGCTTTGGATATGGATCAGATAGCAAGATCAAAGTGAAGTCCCGACGGGTGTATGCGGCTTTTGGGTGTTGACTTTGGATCTATGGCTATAGAAACGCCTCTCGAGTGTAGTTCTTGAATGAGTCAGTAGAGGTAGCTTGACAGGTAAGAAGAGGGAGATTGTTCCAAAGTGAAGGTGACGTTACAGTAACGGCATGTTGGCCATAGCGAGTGTAAGGAAGTGAACATTAGTGACTCAGAATTGAATTGTTGGGTCTTGGGTAGAATCCCTCCTTAATTTTGATTCTTTATTCCGTGCGGAATGAATATTAATAATGTGACCACATATGATATATAACTTGACGACATACACCGATGAATTGAATATATCTGAACACGTTTATTCGGAACTTCGCTCCTTTCAAAAATCTCATCTCCAACTCACTTCTCTTTCTTATATTTCTTTATTTTATTCCAATCTTTGTTTTTAAAAATTTTCTAAATCAAAATTTTATTATTTATTAAAAGAAACCAACCGCACACGCTTTGCAAGTAGCTCGCGCATGCAGTGAATTCATTTACATGTCACTACAGAATGACGACCGTAAATAAATATGATTAATATTCGGATTCGAACCAGAGTTGACAGAGGTGGAAGAAGTTAAAGGGTGTGTACAACATTGGTAAGAATGAAAAAATAAATGCCCACAGATTTGCACATAACTCACATGGTATAAAGATGGTCATGGTAGAAAACTTCCCTTGAAGTAGTTTTGCTTGAAATGCCATAGTTTTTACGAAATGAGTAAAATAATAGTATTTATCCTGCAGGATAAATTCCGATGTTTGAGAAAAAGTTAAAACACATAAGGTTTTTTTTCACTGCTTTCTCATGACTCCGAAGACCGATTTAGCTTATTTCATGTATATGTTGGGTCACATCGAGTTTGGATACAGGTCTTTGGCAATTCCCAATGTTGTACACACCCTTTAAACCCCAAAGTGCATGCCATTAACAATTAAGTAAGTGAGAAAAACAATTTATTTATTGTATTATTTCATTACACATTCAACAGCGTAAGCGCCAATAACATGATGATGATTAGGACACGAGAAGAAATTTTCAGTTTTAGCCCAAAGGGAAAACCCACACAATCAGGTAGGGACTGAAAAACCAATCCACATGCAAGGCTTCGGTCTGAGGTTGGATTTGAACCGGGGTCCACAGAGGTGAAAGGCAGGGAGAGAAACCAATGAGCCAACCTGATGCCCAAAATATTGTATTTGATGAGCCTCTGTATTGTCTGAAAGAAACTGCTTGAAGATTTTGAATTTAAGAATGATTACTTCGTCAACTTACTATTTCCTATCAGGAACATTCCACTGACCGCTGACAAAGTATGGTACAGCCAATGTGATGAATGTAATCAGGGCAGGTACACCTGTGAGAAAACAAACAAGTTTATGTTTCAGTCTGTGTCAGGTCAGCGCCGAAACTAGGGTAAAACTTTAGGGGGGCACAAGGGGGTGCTCGATTTTTTCTTTGGGCCACTTATGGCCAACTAAAACTGTAGTTTCTGTTTGCATTTCTCTTAAACAAACCCATTTTCAGTGCTCTAGTTATAGTTATGCCATTACTAATTTGTATAAGATAATCTGACGTGAGTGTGAAAACAATTACATTGCCTGCAAATAAATTGAAAAACAGTTATAAAATCATTGAAATAATCACATTAATAAAAGCTTATAAAATTTATTATAACATTTTACTCTGGTAATTTTTAATCTAAAATGTCCAAATTTCAAATGGTGGGGGGGGGGGGGGTTCACATCAATTTGGGGCCTTGCTCCCTCAGTTATGCCACTGGGGGAATGGTGTCAGCAGGTAAGAAACTATAGTTTGACATCAGAATATTCTGTGATAAAAGTATTTCAATTCCATTGATGAATTAGTTGAAGAAAACAAATCATGTCTGAACAAATTAGGACAACTGTAAGGGTACATCTGTTACAGAAGGCAGCACTTTTGGGAACAGCGAAGATAAAGTGTCAAGACCAGAACTTAAACCCACACTCTGCTGATCAGAAACACCAGAGCTCGAATCCAGTGCGCTAACAGCTCTGCCACAAAACTCACCCCAGCAGAAGAACATCATTCGCAGCAGATATCCTCTGACAAGATTCCTACGGGTCAACACCAGCAGGTAGAAACAAACACTGGCCTCGGCCGACGACCAAAAGACAGACGAGAGAAAGAAGTAGTGGATGAGAGCAGCGAAGATGATGCAAGCCACTTTTGGTTGAATCAGCTCAATGCCAACAAGGAAGACTGAATAGAGCAAGATGAGAGACACGCAGAGATTCAACAAAGTCTTCCGGGTGTAGATGACAGATCGCTGAAATTTGATAAAATCAACATCATAAATTCATTTTTCAGTTTGATACAAAATTTAAATATAATTTAATATAAAAAAATGGTTCAGATGAAATCATTCTGTAGTAGCTGTATAGTTACTCAAATTGATTTCCAGATACTAAAAATGGAGTGTGGGCTAAACAGAATGTCTTCAATACATATTCATAAATACCAGGACAGAACCCTTTATGGAGATAATTCAAATTTGTTCAAGCCTCCCCTGAGCAGAAGACTCAAGCATCAGCTACTTGGGAGGCTCAAGCCTCCCCTGAGCAGGAGGCTCAAGCCGATCCCCTTAGCATGGGGCTCAAGCCTCCCCTGAGCATGGGGCTCAAGCCTGTGCAGGAGGCTCAAGCCTCCCCTGAGCAGGAGGCTCAAGCCTCCCCTGAACAGGGGGCCAAGCCTCCCCTGAGCAGGAGGCTCAAGCCTCCCCTGAGCAGGGGGCTCAAGCCTCCACTGTGCCTCCACTGAGCAGGAGGCTCAGCAAGCCTCCCCTGAACAGAGGGCTAAGCCTCCCCTGAGCAGGAGGCTCAAGCCTCCCCTCAGCATGGGGCTCAAGCCTCCACTGAGCAGGGGGCTCAAGCCTCCCCTGACCAGGGGGCTCAAGTCTCCCCTGAGCAGGAGGCACAAGCCTTTACTGTGCCTCCACTGAGCAGGGGGCTCAAGTCTCCCCTGAGCAGGAGGCTCAAGCCTTCCCTGAGCAGGGGGCTCAAGCCTCCCCTGAGCAGGAGGCTCATACCTCCCCTGTGCAGGAGGCTCAAGCCTCCCCTGAGCAGGAGGCTCAAGCTTCCCCTGAGCAGGGGGCTCAAGCCTCCCCTGAGCAGGAGGCACAAGCCTTTACTGTGCTTCCACTGAGCAGAGAGCTCAAGCCTCTACTATGAGCAGGGGGCTCAAGCCTCCCCTGAGCAGGAGGCTCAAGCCTCCCCTGAGCAGGGGGCTCAAGCCTCCCCTGAGCAGGAGGCTCAAGCCTCCCCTGTGCAGGAGGCGCAAGCCTCCCCTGAGCAGGAGGCTCAAGCTTCCCCTGAGTAGGAGGCTCAAGCCTCCATTGAGCATGGGGCTCAAGCCTCCCCTGTGAATGTAAAAGAAGACAAACTCACCTTGAGGTCATTGTTGTTATGATGGTAAGAATGAGAGCTGCAATGGAGATACCACATCCAATTTTACTCAAGATATCAAGCACTGGATACATTGCGTCACCTCCATGACTCTAAATACAAAGAAATAGTCAAAATGCGGAGGTTTGAACATATAATACTTTGACTTACAAGGTCTAGTCTTGTTAGCTGAACCAGGGTTCACCCTTAACACTAGCCCAGCATACATTGTCTAGTAAAAACTGCTATGAGCTGTTGAATGCCACTTTTCAACTTGCCCCATGGGCTACTAACATCTGTGCAACCTACTTGTTTATAATGCTCATATTTCTTCCTTTCAGATTTAAAAAATGTGTTAATATATTTTTGAGTGTGTAAATGTAACTTTATTTGACCATTGAAATGGTTGTGATCACTACCATTAATCATAAAGATACATTTCTGACAATACATGTTTAAAATTTGGGCTAATAAAACTATCTGGGGGCAAGTAAAATGTACAGTTTACTATCCCGTTGGGCTACTTAAGCTTACAAAAAGCTTAAGTGCAAGGTTTGTAAACCCACCCCAAATGGCAACAACAAATTGTTACCTTTCCTATACTCTACTGCATCCTCCAATATCACACTTTGAAACCTATAATATTACATCCTGCGCATGTACTCATTACTGCAACACATGATGGTTGTAAAACAAAAATTGAACTGTCAATGTGGATCAGCACTTCACTCCCTGAGACTAACTTTAAGTTTAACCTTGAATGATAATGAATAACACTTGTAAAGAACCGATATCCGGTGAAGATGGGCGCTCATGGTGTTTATATTTTCTCATTGATTTTACAACAGGTATACAGATTTATTAATATGAGATCCATTTACAGAGCACCAAGGTGCTGTGGCACAATCTGCAGCCAACCATGCCAGAAACACTGCGGCAAACCCCCTTCTCTATAATGATAAGTGTTACACAAAACATTGGACCTACTGTTTTACATCCCATATCCAAAGGACCAAGCAATAATGGTCAAGTGTCTTGCTCACGGGCACAACTATCAAGAAAGAGACTCGAACCCACACTCTGCCGATCAGAAACACCAGAGCTTGAGTCCAGTGGGCTAGACCGCTCAGTCACAACTAATAGTCTGGAATTCAAGACCCGAAAGGTGCAAATTAAGGCTCAAGAAAAAACCCAAAACCTGGGCTTTCTCTTGTGCGGCTATAAGCTAAAGAAAAATGTTCATTAAAAAAATGTGTAGCAGTTCAGGTACACAGAGAACATATTTTGAAATACTTACAATCAAAATTGCAAAGCTGGTCAGGTGATCACAGTGGCATATTTTTGACTCGCCTACACCCTTGTCTTCAGCCAGACGACAGCCCTTTGTCGACCAATTACCAACTGAGTTACCCGCAACTAAGGAAGGATCCCAAAACACACAGACGGTATCGGCAAGGCTGGTGTTCTGATAAGAAAAACATTTGCATTATTAATGGAACGTTGGAATGAGCATGGGTTTAAAGGTTCAAACCTCTGGTAACGCGGTCCTAAAAACAGCAGTTGGTAATGAATGATAAACACCCGCAGGTGCAAGTCCAGACAGCAGGCGACAGGAGGGCACGCAGGGTCCCCCTTGCGCGTTCGTGCTTGTTGATGTCACAGGGTCAGACAGGGTCGGCAGATTGCAAACATGTACACAAGCATTTAAAAAAAATGGTGTCCTATGGGAAAGACGATTTTGTTACCCGCTCTGACTTAAGTGATTTAAGCCCTGTGTAGGCCACGAGCGTTTTCAGGTATATAAGGCACAGTGTGTGTGTGGAAGAACCTCCACACATATAACTATGGTACTTATAGTCACACTATGGTCATTTGACACATGACACCCAGCATATCAACAAAGGCACAATCTCCATGCATGTTGTAATAGCATGTAGCAAACCTTCCCATGTGAAATAATTGAAGGGTGTACAAATTACATTCCGATCTTAGTCTAAATTATGAAAGCAAGTTGATGCGCAAATTCGAAGCATGTTTTCCAACTATCCCCACTGTATTCAATAATGTCAGAGCAATAAACTTTTATTTGCAAATTACAGAATGACCAAATTTTAGTCTAGATGCCCATGTTCTTCCTGGTTTGTGTATATAGTGCTTCATTTGCGGACAGAGGCTCAAAATAAAGACTAAGAAGAAATATTAGGGCGCAGTATTTGACACAGCCTAGAATATAAAAAATTAAACCCAACTTACATTTAGCGGCCTAAATGAGGTAACTACCAGATTCATTAGATTCATCACTTGTTTTTCTTTCCCTGCAAGACTTCCTGATATCACTCGACTGTTCACATCAAGGCCTTTTTGTTGTGTTACCTGAAAGAGCTTGGCGTTCTGGTACACCACAAAATTAACTGTAGAATTTGCAATGCCTGAAAATATATCATCCCAAATACAAAACCAATCAAAGTGTGTCATTAAATTTTGCAAGTTACATGGTGAGGAGTATGTTGTGAGTAGGATTGCAAACTTTGCAAGTTGATACGATCTAGTAAAGGTTTGCAGTAACACCATGTGCATGAGTGGGGTTTGAAACTTTGCATGTTGGTGATCTAATCTAGTAAGTTTTGAGATAACACCGTGTTCATGAGTAGGATTTGAAACTTTGCAAGGTGGAGATACAATCTAGTAAAATTTGTGGTAACACCATGTGTATGAGTAGGATTTGAAAATGTGCATGGTGGCAATACAATCTAGTGAGGTTTGTAACAACACCATGTACATGAGTAGGATTTGAAACTTTGCATGGGGATGGTGGGAATACAATCTAGTAAGATTTGCGGTGACGCCATGTACATGAGTAGGATTTGAAACTTTGCATAACATAACATAACACAACAAATTTATAAGGCGCTGTTCCATCAAGATCATGACCCCATTTGTTTAAGTTTGTTGGTTTACAAAGCAGCAAGGATTTATTTGTCTGTGTTTTTGGCATAAAGTGTTTTTTTAGTGAGGCTGGTAAATGTTTTCACCATTATGTCAGTCATTTAAAGGTCTCAAACTTCCAGTGCAAGCAGTGCTGAGTTGATAATGTGATTGTGTTTATAGTTGACCAATTTTGGCAAAAATGGCCTCTCTGAGGTAAACTGTAGAGGGCACGCTGTATTTGTGAGTTGCCTGTGTTGATGAGGATACCCTGTTTAATTAAAGCAGCAAATACATAAATAAAATAACTAAAGCATTTTTGCATATTAATAAAATAACAAAACAAATTTGTAGTTGAAATAAACATTTAGGCATTTTTAAGAATTTAAACACTCGAAGTGCATTGAAAGAAAAACAAAGTGTAAAATATACCTATTGTGAAAGCTTCCTCTGGTATTAAAATTGATGCTTCAGCCTCATCCACAGGTATCTGGTCGTTGCCAAAGAACAGTTTCTCATCATTGTTCAGTAATGTATCATCAATGTTACCATTTTCAGGTAAGGTAGCGAAACCAAGACTCTCACTATAGCTCTGTGGACTTGAAGTTACGACCTCTACTATGATGTTATCCCTGGTCAAGCTGATATTGTCGCGTGGGTTTGCCAACTGAGATTCAAACGCCTGTAGGATCATTGCTGATGCGGTTTGGTTCGAGGAGAAACTCTCAGCTGCGACGTTTAAGATGTTGTCTACAGTTTCGATTACCATTTCAGTCACCTTTAAACGCGGATTTGAAAAGACAACTTAAACAATCTTACAGCTACAACATGACCTTCTGCATTTTGTTTGGCAAATACTCCAAAAATGAATGCCCATAAACAAAACTCACTTGGTTAATAGGCCTATAAACTATTTTGAGATCAGCAATACAGGTTTGGATAATTTTTCACCCCAAAACATTTGAACCTGAGAAACGATTCATGCATTGATGATTTTCTTAGATTTCTGAGGGTTGGTGTCTGTTTGCGAATGCTGCGGTTAGAGACTCGGTTGGTACTTGCTGTCACCTCATTAAACAAAGATAAATTTGACGTTTGTGTGAAAACACTGTGACAGTTTGTTGCTGTTTTCTCAGCAAGTAGACACTATGTTCAGCTGAAACTTTCACATGTAACTTTTATTGTATCTTTCTTTATAACTTTGTCTATAAATCGGCATTACGGTGACAACAAACAATCTATGACCCTACCTTTAACAGTAGGCCCCAAAAAGTACAAAGGCTGGTTTCTTTAACTTGTTAAAACAATGTTTGTGGGAAATCAAAGGTCTTTCTTTTTGTCATTATGGTGACACCAAAACATTGAGTTTCTGCCTGCTGTTGTATGAACGCATCGTGTTTTGCATAATTTTAGATTAAGAGTGATGTCCCAGGTCAGATAACCTTTGAATAATATAACCTTTGACATCACTTGATAAGACTGTGTTTAAGTGTTACGTACAAAGTGTGGACCTGACAAAATAAAAAAGCCCACATAATGTAGGGACTTGAAACACTATGTAGACTTACACACATCCACACAGTGTTTTTTACAGTGAATATTTTTTTCTTAAGTGTACAGAACAAAGGAATGTTCACAGAGTGTATGCACCACAGAGCTGTGTGAGCGTGGGTAGGTATACACATTCAAACCGGGGACCTATAACAAAAGAGGACAATAGGGTTCCCGGTTGGGTGAAGGACCCCAGTTGGAAAGTGTGTACAAAACCAATGAGAGCCATTTCCGAAAAGGAGCACAAACAAAAGAGGGACAATAGGAGTTCCCAGATTGCAGGTGTTTACACTAGAGAGGGTAAGGGAGGGAGGGGGGAGGTGGAGGCAGCGGTGGGATCTTACCCGAGTTGAAGAGGAAGCAACTGCAGCGATGCTTTCCATGGTTAAGCCGACAGAAGCAACTCCATCTGTTTGGATTCTGTCATAATAACCTGTTGCATTGGCCAACGCAGCAGCAATCTGTTCTACATTCTCCTCATCTACAGGTACCTGCATGGGAAGACAGAGGACACGTTGATAAAACAAGTTCTTTTCTCCTGAAGACACTCAGTGCAAACTGATCGAAACATTGAGTTGTTACACCATTGGTTCTTTTCAGAACCACCACTACTCAAAAACTGGTAGATCTAAAGCTACACTAGCCCGTTTTGGGTTAGACCGACCGTATCATCTGGCGTGTTGTGGCCGAGCGGATAAGAACACCGAACTCAAGCTCTGGTGTTTCTGATCAGCAGAGTGTGGGTTCGAATCCCAGCCGTGACACTTGTGTCTTTAAGCAAGACACTTAACCACATGCTTCGACCTACGGATGGGACATAAAGCCGTTGGTCCCGTGTGTTGTGTAATGCACGTAAAAGAACCCAGTGCACTTATCGTAAAGAGAAGGGGTTCGCCCCGGTGTTCCTGGTTTGATCGGCAGCATATTGCGCCACAGCACCCTGTAAACCATTACATGGTGCTATGTAAAGGAGTAGGTCTCATACTTCAGAAATGTAGCTCAACAATACCTTGCAGGAAAATACTGAATGTTGAAGGGCCTTGAGCGTCACTGAGTGACGGATATGTGTGCTATATAAGAAGCCACTATTATTATTATTATTATTATCTGTGAGTGCAGAGAAGCAGACCACACTTACACTGCCTCAAATGTACCCACCCATGCAGTTCGATCCTCCGACCTAGCGAACTATACACCATTAACGCAAAACAATGCGAGCACAAATGGAAAACGACCATTTGATGCTTTGAAGATAAGAAAAGAAGAACTTTGGTAACCCCTGGCGTTAAGAACTACATGACCTAGGCTTTCAAAAAACTTCATGAAATTCTGTTTTTATCATTTAATATTTGGAACAATTTAAAACATTGTCATTTACCTAAAATATTATGTGAAATTTGTACATAGATATCGTTCCAACCTCTGAATTGTTTATATTTTATTCCTACCATTGATTCAAGTGCAACTGGGAGAATAGGCCATTTGTGAGTTAAATTTGAATAATGTCTGGTACAATGACTTGCTTAGTCACAAGTTACCGTGTGAGTTTGAATTCTTCAGATAAGAGACAGTTGCTATGTCACATGGTTTGGGGCAAACTTTTGCATAGTTACGTACGAGACGGCAAACACCCACACACAATTCTGAATAATGTATGGTACAATGGTACCAGGCTTTGCCCATCTGGAGGTTGCTATACAACAGCTTGCCCTGAATCATGTGGCGTAGTAACACTGTCTTTAGTCTGGGGAATCCACTTTGAGTCTTCACTTGTGACCAATCAAGTCACTGTACTAATAATAATATAATACTTGGTTCTTATATAGCGCTTTATCACACCCAATGGGCGTGTCAAAGCGCTCAGTATTTTTTCCTGCATGTTGAACTATGTTTTGAAGTATGAGACCTCTTCCTTTATAGCACCATGTAATAGTTTACAGAGTGCTGTGGCTCAATATGCTGCCGATCAGACCAGGAACACCGAGGCGAACTCCTTCCCTTTATGATAAGTGCACTGGGTTCTTTTACGTGCATTACACAACACACAGGACCTACAGCTTTACATCCCATCCTAAGGCTGTAGCAATAATGGTTTAGTGTTTTGCTTAAAGGCACTTGACAGGTTACTCAAAATACATATTAGCATAAAAACTTACATGGTAACGAGCAACAGAGAGCTGAGATAGTATAAAACATTGTGAGAAACGACTCCCTCTGAAGTAACATAGTTTTTGAGAAAAAAGGTAATTTCTCACTAAACTATTTGAATCTAAAAAAGACTTCAGGCCTGAAGCCTTTTTCAGGCATCTGAAAGCACACAAATTTGTGCAACAAGGGTGTTTTTTCTTTCATTATTTTCTTGCAACTTCGATGACCAATTGAACCAAAATTTTCACATGTTTGTTATTTTATGCATCATACCAAGTGAGAATACTGGTCTTTGACAATTACCATACGTGTCCAGTGCCTTTTACGTGCATTACACAACACACGGGACCTACGGCTTCACGTCCCAATCGAAGGACAAAGTAATAATGGTTAAGTGTCTTGCTTAAGGACACAAGTGTCACAACTGGGACTCGAATCCCACACTCTGCTGATCAGAAATACCAGAGCTTGATTCCGATGTTCTTGTCCGCTCGGCCAAGACACGCTGACATTAATCAAACTAGACAAACTAGACATTAATCAAAGTCTGACTCGCAAATGGCATCTTAATTTAGGCCTTATGTTCTCAGCAAGTATTCTTGTTGCAAAACAGGATTATATTAGGGGCCATTCCGAAATATCAATGTTTTCAAATTTCAATATTTTTTCAAAATTGTGGTCGGGTGGGTCAAAAGAAATAACTGAAAATCGAAATTCAGTTTTCAATTCAAATAATAAATAAGAAGAACTGTCATTTCAGTTCCATTGTTAACGGTCAACCTTGTTTCTATAGCTGACCGCCGCGCCCATTGGGGGAGATGGCAAGGATTTTCTCTTCTGTTTCAACTAAGTTGCATACTACAGGAAATGCCATTGAAAACTGCTAAGATGGGAGAACACTGTTTAAAACATCTGGTTCATTTTAGGCATTACTTTGTTTTTCAATGTAGAGGGTAGAGGTTATATTAAGTAGTCAGTCAACATCTAAAAATCAAAATTTGGGGTTGGTGGGTGGTTCAAAACAATTTCGAAAAAATATTGAATTATTAAACATTGATTATTCTGAATCGCCCCTCACTCTTTAATATACATTTTAAATATTTTTCCAGTGAAGCAAGAAGATGCTTCCATATTGTGCAAACCATTACTCACTTCCGAGATGTCTTGAAGAATGACATTAATATTGCAGCTGTTGTCAATAATACACAAATTTCCATCCGATTGCATTGTTGCATTTGTGTAGCACGCACATAAATCTGAACATGGAATGTATAATGTATTTTAATGATTATGGAAAATTAACCTTTATCTCCATCGAGATGTTTTTAGGTCCTATAATAATAACAATCTATAATACAAGTTTTCTTAAAGGCACTGTACACGTTTGGTAATTACTTGGTAACGAGCAACAGAGAGCTGTTGATAGTAAAAAACATTGTGAGAAACGACTCCCTCTGAAGTAACGTAGTTTTTGAGAAAGAGGTAATTTCTCACTAAAATAATAAAACTTCTTGCAAGAAGTTTTTATTCCTATCTGAAAGCACACAAATTTGTACAACAAGGGTGTTTTTTCTTTCATCATTTTCTTGCAACTTCGATGACCAATTGAGCCCAAATTTTCACAGGCTTGTTATTTTATGCATATGTTAGGATACACCAAGTGAGAACACTGGTCTTTGACAATTACCAAACGTGTACGATGCCTTTAAAGAGGGGCTCTGTATTGTCCTTAGTCTGACAACTTTAGTAACGTAAACAGAATGAAGAATAACAGACTGGGACTGGAGATAAAGTTAACTTTCCTGCTTCACATTTACTGTGTATCTTTTGTGTGTACAAACCAAGGTACAAACTTCTCATGTGCTATTTCCCATGATGCACCTGTGGAGTGTGGGTGTTAGAAATTATACTGCACTCAGGCCATTACATCCCTCCTTAAGTTGAATTGAAAATAACACATGTTGATCAAAGGCGCTTAACAATTAACAGTTAACAATAAAACGATTTGCGCAAACAAGCAAAGCTCAAATAAGAGTTTCAGTTCTTCCAGTTCTTCCAGTTCTTCCAGTTCTTTCAGTTCGTACTCGAAGGATGGGAACGGTGGGAGGTAGTTTGCCATAGCGATATTGGCAAGAGAAAACGCTGCGTTTACACTTACTAGAGTTCAGTTCAATTCAGTTCACGACGAAGTGAAGTCCAAAACGACTTGAAATTTCACCAAATTGTAGTTGGAAAAACCAGTATGATGGGTCAATACGTGTTAAATACTGTACTCCTCGTCGCCAGTGTATTGTCCTTAGTCTGACAACTTTAGTAACGTAAACAGAATGAAGAATAACAGACTGGGACTGGAGATAAAGTTAACTTTCCTGCTTCACATTTACTGTGTATCTTTTGTGTGTACAAACCAAGGTACAAACTTCTCATGTGCTATTTCCCATGATGCACCTGTGGAGTGTGGGTGTTAGAAATTATACTGCACTCAGGCCATTACAGGCTCCAAGTTTAGCTTTATGATCCACTCATTTTCCAATAGATAAAGTCCTTATGAAAATGGGGGAAAAATTTAAGGTCTCTAACATAACGTTAAAACTGTGTAAAATGCCACTGTGTTTGATACCCTTCAAGTATAATTTTTTTCAAAATCCAAAATTGTTCGATGACGTCACATTCAAAATATATGTTCTGTACATTTTTATACAGAGAATTTTCACTTCATTCCTGAATTTTGATGATATTCAATCAAAGGGCATTGAATTTGACCTTTTGACTGGCGCCAAAAATCCTCTTTGGAATGTCCAGACCCATTAATTTGTTATGTCTGATGACGTCATGTTTCAAATTTCACTCTGAAAGAGTATCAAATAAAATGACAGTTTACACCATTTTTTGCGTGAGGTTAGAGACTTGTAACTTTTCCCCCACTTTCATAAGGACTTTTATAAGTGCATCACAAAACTGAACTTTAAGTTGTGTATTATTCTTACCTGCTAAGCAAAGTGTGATGTCACAATTATGTATTTTATGTTCTGTATATGCCCTCACCCTTTTAATATCACTGTAATTTTGTCTATTGCTTTTTGTATGTCTTTACTTGTATTTAATCTCCTTAGCCTATACACAGGGAAGACAAATTTCATGCTTTTATCATGACAATAATTATTTTGAATCTTTGAATCTAGAATCTTTGAAATCACTATGGTGATATTGACAACTCATTTTCAAATGAATCTTATAATAATAATAATAGTACAAAGCATTTATAAAGCGCTCTTACAAAGCTGTATCACAGCGCTTAACAAGCAGAAAAATCAGAATAACAAATACTATGGGTCAAATAAATGGGTCTTAAGAGCTTTCCTGAAGGCTGCCAGTGATGGAGCATGACGAATGTTATAGGGTAACTTGTTCCACATCTTAGTGCTTTGAGAAACGGAGACCAGGTCCAAATTTCATAAAAATGTTTCGCAGATTGCATTACCAAATAAATTTGATAAGTGAAAATTTGTCGGAAACCATGCAGTCAATTGCAATGGATACAGTCTGATTTTCACTGGTTACCCGCTTTTCCAATCAAGATTTTGTTCTAGTGCTTTTTTTTTTTTTTTAAGCAGTAAACAGTAACAAGCAATAATTAACATAGTGTTTTAGTTGGAATGGGGCTGTCCAAAGTATTAAACATTTCCAAGGTCTAGAAAATGGACTTGCTGCCTCAAAGATGAAATTCCAGGCCTGTTAAAGGCGAACTTACCAACGGTCACAGTGAAGGAGCAAAAGCTGTATTATTCAACATGTCTGAGATATTATACTGGATAATACTAGAAGATCTCACAGAGAAAAACGAGCCTGGCATTGGCTGCGATGGGGAGGCCAATAATATCGTCACGTTTTGATTGGAGAGGTCTGTAGCTTCTGGCAAATTCCACGTTATAAACAAGCCCGGCTGTGTTACGGATGTAACTTGTTGAGTGATATTTGCTGGACAGTAAGTTATGAATGGCGGCGCTTCATCCTCTGTTGGCAAAATAGAAATTACGCAGAGAAAATAAAATAAAAACCCTCATCTGCATACCATCCTCCCTGCCTTTACGTGCGGGAGTAACTCCAGAAATTACACAAATGCGGGAAGGTTCCACTAGTTACTGGCACCCCAGTGAGCGAACAACTTTGATTGGCAGGGGGATGGATGTTGGAAACCTCAGAACCTAGCACAGGCTGTCAGCAAGACATGTGCAAGCCTGCTACAAAGAACAGATGGCTCAACTTATCAGAGGGTTCAGATCTGGGTAGGTCTGTATGTCTGTACAATTTTGTGCACAAAGTGTGTGAGTGGGAAAATTATTCAGCCCAACAAAAATCAAAAAACACTACACAATTCGTCACCGTTTTCACGAAGAGCCACTTATGTCCAAACGCTTGATTAAGATTGACATTTTTCACTGTGCTTGGCTTAAAACTGCAAAATCTGCAATACTAAAGCCAGGGTTTTCAATTTAAGACCTCTCATATGATTCTGTATAAGTTTAACCTCCCCATTGACAAACCATTGACTAATCTCTTAAAATATATTGGCTAATTGCCATAGTAATTAGTCAAAGATACGTGTGTCTTCGTGAAACCGAAAAAGTGAGTTGACCTACTTAAACACCCTACTGGTTAACATGTTTTTACATAGGAAAGGGGCGCGTATGTCACGTGATCACGCGCACACTGACATAAGTGGCTCTTCGTGAAAACGGAAAAACGATTTGACCTACATTTGTTGCAATGTATAACAATGCATTTTTGGGCCGGTGGCTCTTCGTGAAAACGCAAAAAATGCTTTCATTGAGATAAAGGCCCCTTCTTGTAATAATTTATATTTGTCATTTTAAGATATGTGGCTCTTTGGAAGATGGAATATGTTCCAATCAACTTGGCTTTGTCTCATTGAATGAAACATTCAGTATTTTAACTCAAGAAAATATTCGCACATTGCACTCATAAACATCCATTATTTGTATACTAAATTGCAAACGGCTTATTGCATGGTTAACATTTAACAAAAAGAAGAGGGAATTTACCAACTGTCACATTAAAGGAGCACTCAACAGCATAATTTGATGGATCTATGATGAAATATTCAATCGTAGTGGTGCTGCCCAGAGAGAAGAAGGAACCTGGTCCTTTCAGACTGGACAAAATCACTGACACAGATTGTGAGTTGTCGGTACCATTCGGCTCAGCCCACGTGACTGACAATTGTTCAGTTGTTGCAGACATAATTTGTTTGACAATATTTCCTGGACAGTATAGGAGCTTCGGTAGCCCAATGTCCACTGTTGAAGTTAAATGACAAAAAACGGGAGATTAGAATGTCTTGCTACTACAGTCACTGAGTATTTGTAGCAGCTAAGGGTTGTGCAGTCTTAAAAACAAAAGACAGAATAGGTAAAAAAAATATTTAATAAAAAATAGTTTCAATCTAAACGCGCCAATTCTTTGCTTACGGTAAGCAGAGCCATGAAATTGGGCCCTGCTCTAGCATGGCAAAGGTCGTAGGTTCAATCCCACTCGAATGATTTGCCTGTGGATTTCTTTTCACAGGACTCAGGGAAAGTTCCAATATACAGTGCTTAATAAACATTGGTGTTAAGGACAAAAAAGAAATAGTATTCTTTATCCCTGATGCATAAATAATATCTAAAATATCTAATAAATGTTACAATTGCATTGGAATAAAGAATATTATAACTATACTGGATGTTTAAGCATTTTTGTTATAAAGGGTATGTTCAGACAGCGTACTAAGTTAGACCCGAACCGTTTTAACTTTACGAGCAGCGGGGGACCAGCGTAAAAATAAAACTACCTTGCGTTCAGACAGCTCAAAGTTAAACCTGATATGGTTTATCTTCGGTTTTAAGAGGTCAAACAGCACCGTGACCCAACACAACAACATCTGGTTTATTCACAAAAGCACACAAATGGCCCTGTCTAAATAGTGAATACTGACAGTGATAGCGCACGCTTGCAACTTTCAAAACTTGTACTCATTTTTTATTTAAACTGGATTTTTAAACAGAGCGGGTGTAACGTTAAATACCTCACATTTTTAGATTGCGTTTTTTCCCAATGTCCTGATGCCATCCGATCATCGCGAAGTGTCACAATGCGGTTTTTCGTCCGCTATCCATTGTTTTTTCCACAGGATATCGGCACTGCAAACACTGCAAAATGCACAATAATTTCCCCTGTTTGAACGCCTTTTACACGGCCATTTTGCATGATATTCCTCGTTGTATTTCTGCTGGCATTTCCACGTCTTTGCGGTCATGACTTTCAACGTTTGTTTTCCCAATCAACTTTGTTGTGGATGTACACCTATGCACCGACTGCATGTACAGAGCATGTGCGTGAAGGTATTTCTGCCAGGCACACAACGAATTCTCCTATTGGTTAATGAGTAGGACATGGATATTATTGGCCAATAGGAAAATTCGTTATGAGCTACATGTTTTAATAGGGGGAAATGGCAATCTGAGAGCTGAGATTTTATACGTGTGGAACTTGGCTGATGTCAGGAGATTGATGCATTTTTCGTGATCTGTAAAATTCTGGATACTCCTCAATTCACTGTCCGATCGTATCGGAAAGTCACGTGATGATTATCAAGCAGGAATCAACTGACATGGCTGAAGATGTAGAGTTATTATACACGATCGTATTCATATCGATCTTGATAAAAACAGACCTAAATAACAGGTGAGGAAAACGAAAATAACCCAAACCAAAGACGCACGCTTTCCGCTCTCATTTCGACGCGCGTTCATTGAGGCTGCGACGGAGGTCAGAGGGCCATCTGTTGTGAGTTAAACCGGATGTGGTCATTTTTATTCTGTCCACACGCAGTGTTAAAAGATAAACCCGCAGCGGTCTAAAGATAAACCCTCCAGCTCGGCGGTCTAATTTTTCTGGGTTAAACCCGATTCGGTCTAACTTTAGAACCATTCAGACACACAGAGTTGAACTCGATCGGGTTGAACCATGAGTTAAACCGACTTTAGTACTGTGTCTGAACGACCTCATAGATCAAAATGACTCACCCTCACAGTTTGTCCCGATAAACCCCTCAGCACAGTTGCAATTTATTCCCTGGCCAGAGTGTTCACACGAGCCACTGTTTACACATGGATTGGAATCACAAGGGTTGACTAATTGCACTAGAAAAGAAAACCAGAGTTAAAAATTGTCAAAGTTCATTTGGGTTGATAAAACTGTTAGGCCATGTCCGAGTAATTTACCATGCACGATGTGGGGCAGAGTGTACCCAAGCCAATGTTCCCAAACTTTAACACACTATTTTCCTCTTGTACAGAAGTACCCCCTAAAATCCTACTGAAGAATTCCTGAAATTCCCAGAACACAATGACTAAACAATGGGGGTGCGGGGGGGGGGGAGGGGTATAAAACACAGGCGCAGTTCTTCAGAGGGTCGAGGGGAAGCTTTAGCCCCCACCAAATATTTGTCAAGCCCCACCCCCCCCCCCCCAAAAAATGCAAAGACAAAAAAGGAAAGAAAATACTGGACCTTCATTAAAAATTCAAATGAATAGATTTGCATGGTATTATAACATACAGTCATGGCCAGACTACATGTACGGTTAAATGTTTTCCGACCCATTTTCACGTTGGACAAGCGCGGTGCTTAGAATTTGCGGGTTCCGTCTGCGCTTCCGCTTCGTTTTGTTTGGTTTTACATGAACAAGGGTCTAGCCTCCCCAAAAAAATTCACTCTAGAACTGCGCCTGATAATACACCATGCCACATATCGAGCACCAAATATCAAATAAGACAGTTCTGAGTTAGATTTGAATTTATGTCTGATCCAATAACTTGCTCAGTCACAGTGCACAGTTCCCACTTACATAAAACATTTTACAGAGACTATGACAATCAATCAAAATATAATTTGTCTGCTTGTTTTATTCAAATCTGTGTATAATAATCAAATAATAAACCAAAATAGAAACCGACTGGGTACATTTTAAATGATTTGGGTTTGAACAAAGAAAAATTAACTAGAGTAGGATTTGAACCAACGACCTCCATATTAACGTGCCGGCGTTCTACCAAATGAGCTATCTAGCCCAGGTTGTATCGTAAACTTGGGTGTGATCCCTGGCTACATGGCAGATAACAGTTGTATGGCATCTGTCTGGCACAAAGATATTGACAAAATAGGGAGTAAAACATATTCCCTCGTTCAAACGGGGGTAATAGTCTCACAAACGGGCACAAAACTGTTATTTGGGAGAAAAAACAATGGGGGCCCACATTTTTCAGGACAAAGAGTTGAACAAAGGAGGGTCCACGATTGGAGATCGTTACACACTTGTGCGTTTGTGTGTTTTTTAATTTTATTTTGTGGGGAGTTGTGGACCCGTCTCTGGTAAACACTCTCTAGTGTGTATGATTTGCAGCAACACTATGGAAATAATCGCTCAACAAAATTGTGTGGATCTGGAAAAATCTTGTGGTGTATACATAAAAACTTAAACCTTAACCTTAATGTTCCTCTACTGTGTAAAGTTTAAAATCCCATTCACTTTACCTTCGCAGTTTCTGCCATCGAAGCCAACCGGACACAGGCAGGGAAATGTTTGTGATCCTTCTACACATGTGCCACCATTCAGACACGGAGTAATGCATTGTTTAGGAGGAGTAACTGTTGACTCTGAAAAGACAGTTTTGGAGGGTTTTTTGTAAAGAAAATCCGTTTTATTTACTGCCTTATGGGTGTTATCTAGGTCAGCTTCAGATAAAATATAATTTGGACACTCTGAGATTGCCCGCCTAGGCAATCAAATAAGACAAGCTTCATCAAATTCAACATTAAAGGGTCTGTATATGCTCGGTAATGACTCTGAAAATTAATGGCAACAAAACTTACTTGGTCAGAAGTACAGCAGCTTTGGATAGTATAATGCTTTTTGAGTAACTTTTCACTTTGAAGTACTGCGGTTATGGAAAAGGATATCAGCATCTTGCTCAATTAGACACAAGTGTCACGACTCGAACCCACACCCCGATGATTTAACCACCAGAACTTTAATTCAATGTGCTAAATTGCTCAGCCATGACACGCAAGTTATGGTGAATCTGTTTGCTATGATGAGGGTGTTGTCAATAATACACAAATTTCCCTCCGATTGCATTGTTGCATTTGTGTAGCACACACATGAATCTGAACATGGAATGTATAAACATTTATGATTATGGAAAATTAACCTTTATCTCCATCGAGATGTTTTTAGGTCTTATAATAATAACAATATATAATACAAGTTTTCTTAAAGAGGGGCTCCAAATTTAGTTTTATGATCCACTCATTTTCCAAAAGATAGAGTCCTTATGAAAATGGGGGAAACAAATTTAAGGTCTCTAACCTCACGTTAAAACTGTGTAAAATGCCACTGTGTTTGATACCCTTCAAGTTTAATTTTTTTCAAAATCCAAAATTGTTCGATGACGCCACATTCAAAATATATGTTCTGTACATTTTCATACAGAGAATTTTCAGTTTGTTCCTGAATCTTGATGATATTCAATCAAAGGGCATTGAATTTGACCTTTTGACTGGTGCCAAAAATCCTCTTTGGAATGTCCAGACCCATTAATTTGTTATGTCTGATGACGTCATGTTTCAAATTTCACTCTGGCTGTCCAAAGTATTAAACATTTCCAAGGTCTTAGAAAATGGACTTGCCCTCTCAAAGATGAAATTCCAGGCCTGTTAAAGGCGAACTTACCAACGGTCACAGTGAAGGAGCAAAAAGCTGTATTATTCAACACGTCTGAGATATTATACTGGATAATACTAAAGGATCTCACAGAGAAAAACGAGCCTGGCATTGGCTGCGATGGGGAGGCCGGTACGATCGTCACGTTTTGATCGGAGAGGTCTGTAGCTTCTGGCAAATTCCACGTTATAAACAAGCCCGGCTGTGTTACGGATGTAACTTGTTGAGTGATATTTGCTGGACAGTAAGTTATGATCGGCGGCGCTTCATCCTCTGTTGGCAAAATAGAAATTACGCAGAGAAAATAAAATAAAAACCCTCATCTGCATACCATCCTCCCTGCCTTTACGTGCGGGAGTAACTCCAGGAATTACACAAATGCGGGAAGGTTCCACTAGTTACTGGCACCCCAGTGAACGAACAACTTTGATTGGCAGGGGGATGGATGTTGGAAACCTCAGAACCTAGCACAGGCTGTCAGCAAGACATGTGGAAGCCTGCTACAAAGAACAGATGGCTCAACTTATCAGAGGGTTCAGATCTGGGTAGGTCTGTATGTCTGTACAATTTTGTGCACAAAGTGTGTGAGTGGGAAAATTATTCAGCCCAACAAAAATCAAAAAACACTACACAATTCGTCACCGTTTTCACGAAGAGCCACTATGTCCAAACGCTTGATTAAGATTTACATTTTTCACTGTGCTTGGCTTAAAACTGCAAAATCTGCAATACTAAAGCCAGGGTTTTCAATTTAAGACCTCTCATATGATTCTGTATAAGTTTAACCTCCCCATTGACAAACCATTGACTAATCTCTTAAAATATATTGGCTAATTGCCATAGTAATTAGTCAAAGATACGTGTCTCTTCGTGAAACCTAAAAAGTGAGTTGACCTACTTAAACACCCTACTGGTTAACGTGTTTTTACATAGGAAAGGGGCGCGTATGTCACGTGATCACGCGCACACTGACATAAGTGGCTCTTCGTGAAAACGGAAAAACGATTTGACCAACATTTGTTGCAATGTATAACAATGCATTTTAGGGCCGGTGGCTCTTCGTGAAAACGCAAAAAATGCTTTCATTGAGATAAAGGCCCCTTCTTGTAATAATTTATATTTGTCATTTTAAGATATGTGGCTCTTTGAAAGATGGAATATGTTCCAATCAACTTGGCTTTGTCTCATTGAATGAAACATTCAGTATTTTAACTCAAGAAAATATTCGCACATTGCACTCATAAACATCCATTATTTGTATACTAAATTGCAAACAGCTTATTGCATGGTTAACATTTAACAAAAAGAAGAGGGAATTTACCAACTGTCACATTAAAGGAGCACTCAACAGCATAATTTGATGGATCTATGATGAAATATTTAATCGTAGTGGTGCTGCCCAGAGAGAAGAAGGAACCTGGTCCATTCGGACTGAACAAAATCACTGACACAGATTGTGAGTTGTCGGTACCATTCGGCTCAGCCCACGTGACTGACAATTGTTCAGTTGTTGCAGACGTAATTTGTTTGACAATATTTCCTGGACAGTATAGGAGTTCTGGTATCCCAATGTCCACTGTTGAAGTTAAATGAGAAAAAAATGGGAGATGAGAATGCTTCTTGCTACTACAGTCACCGAGTGTTTGTAGCAGCTAAGGGCTTTTTGTGCAGTCTTAAAAACAAAAGACAGAATAGGTAAAACAAAAAGTTATAATAAAAAATAGTTTCAATCTAAACGCGCCAATTCTTTGCTTACGGTAAGCAGAGCCATGAAATTGGGCCCTGCTCTAGCATGGCAAAGGTCGTAGGTTCAATCCCACTCGAGTGATTTGCCTGTGGATTTCTTTTCACAGGACTCAGGGAAAGTTCCAATATACAGTGCTTAATAAACATTGGTGTTAAGGACAAAAAACAAATAGTATTCTTTATCCCTGATGCATAAATAATATCTAATAAATGTTACAATTGCATTGGAATAAAGAATATTATAACTATACTGGTGTTTAAGCATTTTTGTTATAAAGGGTATGTTCAGACAGCGTACTAAGTTAGACCCGAACCGGTTTAACTTTACAAGCAGCGGGGGACCAGCGTAAAAATAAAACGACCTTGCGTTCAGACAGCTCAAAGTTAAAGCTGATACGGTTTATCTTCGGTTTTAAGAGGTCAAACAGCACCGTGACCCAACACAACAACATCTGGTTTATTCACAAAAGCACACAAATGGCCCTGTCTAAATAGTGAATACTGACAGTGATAGCGCACGCTTGCAACTTTCAAAACTTGTACTCATTTTTTATTTAAACTGGATTTTTAAACAGAGCGGGTGTAACGTTAAATACCTCACATTTTTAGATTGCGTTTTTTCCCAATGTCCTGATGCCATCCGATCATCGCGAAGTGTCACAATGCGGTTTTTCGTCCGCTATCCATTGTTTTTTCCACAGGATATCGGCACTGCAAACACTGCAAAATGCACAATAATTTCCCCTGTTTGAACGCCTTTTACACGGCCATTTTGCATGATATTCCTCGTTGTATTTCTGCTGGCATTTCCACGTCTTTGCGGTCATGACTTTCAACGTTTGTTTTCCCAATCAACTTTGTTGTGGATGTACACCTATGCACCGACTGCATGTACAGAGCATGTGCGTGAAGGTATTTCTGCCAGGCACACAACGAATTCTCCTATTGGTTAATGAGTAGGACATGGATATTATTGGCCAATAGGAAAATTCGTTATGAGCTACATGTTTTAATAGGGGGAAATGGCAATCTGAGAGCTGAGATTTTATACGTGTGGAACTTGGCTGATGTCAGGAGATTGATGCATTTTTCGTGATCTGTAAAATTCTGGATACTCCTCAATTCACTGTCCGATCGTTTCGTTTATTGACGTGATGATTATCAAGCAGGAATCAACTGACATGGCTGAAGATGTAGAGTTATTATACACGATCGTATTCATATCGATCTTGATAAAAACAGACCTAAATAACAGGTGAGGAAAACGAAAATAACCCAAACCAAAGACGCACGCTTTCCGCTCTCATTTCGACGCGTTCATTGAGGCTGCGTACGGAGGTCAGAGGGCCATCTGTTGTGAGTTAAACCGGATGTGGTCATTTTTATTCTGTCCACACGCAGTGTTAAAAGATAAACCCGCAGCGGTCTAAAGATAAACCCTCCAGCTCGGCGGTCTAATTTTTCTGGGTTAAACCCGATTCGGTCTAACTTTAGAACCGTTCAGACACACAGAGTTGAACTCGATCGGGTTGAACCATGAGTTAAACCGACTTTAGTACTGTGTCTGAACGACCTCATAGATCAAAATGACTCACCCTCACAGTTTGTCCCGATAAACCCCTCAGCACAGTTGCAATTTATTCCCTGGCCAGAGTGTTCACACGAGCCACTGTTTACACATGGATTGGAATCACAAGGGTTGACTAATTGCACTAGAAAAGAAAACCAGAGTTAAAAATTGTCAAAGTTCATTTGGGTTGATAAAACTGTTAGGCCATGTCCGAGTAATTTACCATGCACGATGTGGGGCAGAGTGTACCCAAGCCAATGTTCCCAAACTTTAACACACTATTTTCCTCTTGTACAGAAGTACCCCCTAAAATCCTACTGAAGAATTCCTGAAATTCCCAGAACACAATGACTAAACAATGGGGGTGCGGAGGGGGTATAAAACACAGGCGCAGTTCTTCAGAGGGTCGAGGGGAAGCTTTAGCCCCCACCAAATATTTGTCAAGCCCCACCCAAAAAAAAAAATGCAAAGACAAAAAAGGAAAGAAAATACTGGACCTTCATTAAAAATTCAAATGAATAGATTTGCATGGTATTATCACATACAGTCATGGCCAGACTACATGTACGGTTAAATGTTTTCCGACCCATTTTCACGTTGGACAAGCGCGGTGCTTAGAATTTGGGGTTCCGTCTGCGCTTCCGCTGCTTTGTTTGGTTTTACATGAACAAGGGTCTAGCCTCCCAAAAATTCACTCTAGAACTGCGCCTGATAATACACCATGCCACATATCGAGCACCAAATATCAAATAAGACAGTTCTGAGTTAGATTTGAATTTATGTCTGATCCAATAACTTGCTCAGTCACAGTGCACAGTTCCCACTTACATAAAACATTTTACAGAGACTATGACAATCAATCAAAATATAATTTGTCTGCTTGTTTTATTCAAATCTGTGTATAATAATCAAATAATAAACCAAAATAGAAACCGACTGGGTACATTTTAAATGATTTGGGTTTGAACAAAGAAAAATTAACTAGAGTAGGATTTGAACCAACGACCTCCATATTAACGTGCCGGCGTTCTACCAAATGAGCTATCTAGCCCAGGTTGTATCGTAAACTTGGGTGTGATCCCTGGCTACATGGCAGATAACAGTTGTATGGCATCTGTCTGGCACAAAGATATTGACAAAATAGGGAGTAAAACATATTCCCTCGTTCAAACGGGGGTAATAGTCTCACAAACGGGCACAAAACTGTTATTTGGGAGAAAAAACAATGGGGGCCCACATTTTTCAGGACAAAGAGTTGAACAAAGGAGGGTCCACGATTGGAGATCGTTACACACTTGTGCGTTTGTGTGTTTTTTAATTTTATTTTGTGGGGAGTTGTGGACCCGTCTCTGGTAAACACTCTCTAGTGTGTATGATTTGCAGCAACACTATGGAAATAATCGCTCAACAAAATTGTGTGGATCTGGAAAAAACTTGTGGTGTATACATAAAAACTTAAACCTTAACCTTAATGTTCCTCTACTGTGTAAAGTTTAAAATCCCATTCACTTTACCTTCGCAGTTTCTGCCATCGAAGCCAACCGGACACAGGCAGGGAAATGTTTGTGATCCTTCTACACATGTGCCACCATTCAGACACGGAGTAATGCATTGTTTAGGAGGAGTAACTGTTGACTCTGAAAAGACAGTTTTGGAGGTTTTTTTGTAAAGAAAAACCGTTTTATTTACTGCCTTATGGGTGTTATCTAGGTCAGCTTCAGATAAAATATAATTTGGACACTCTGAGATTGCCCGCCTAGGCAATCAAATAAGACAAGCTTTATCAAATTCAACATTAAAGGGTCTGTATACGTGTTATCGTAGAGCATCTTGCTCAATTAGACACAAGTGTCATGACCACGACTCGAACCCACACCCCGATAATTTAACCACCAAAACTTTAATTCAATGTGCTAAATTGCTCGACCATGACACGCAAGTTATGGTGAATCTGGTTGCTATGATGAGGGTATTGTGGATAGAAACTTCATAAAGCAATTGTAAACTTACCAACTTCGCAGTTTGTTCCAGCAAATGGAACCGGACACTGGCAAATGTATCTTGTTAGATCTACCGATGTTAAACATATTCCCTCGTTCAAACAGGGGTTACTCTCACAGGCGGGCACAACTGCTATTTGGAAAAATATATAATAATTTAAAGGCTGTTCACAATTATTGACCTTTTCATGAGCACACAAACTGTAAGCAGGGGGGGGTAGAAGGGGTCTGCGGCTTGTGTTTGTTTTCTACAATAAAACGAAATGTTGATTTTGTCAATTTGTATCATGCCAGTAATCGATGGCTAAAAGCATTGATTTGTACAAATAGAGTTTGGATTTGTAAAAATCATTGCGGATTAGAATCGAGTGCGAGCCATCCTCACAAATTACTCGGAGGCCATGGCCTCTGTTGCCCCTGGTCTTGGCCATGGTGCCCCTTCAAAAGTTTCCCTTAGACTTTAAGATTTTGCAATGGAAGTGCCCCAAATTATTTAAGATTTACCCTTGTGGCTTATAACTTGATATTTCAAATAGAAACTTCATAGAGCAATAGTTAACTTACCATTTTCACAGTGTGTTCCAGTAAATGGAACCTGATACTGGCAAATGTATGATGTTAGATCTCCCGAACTAAAACATATTCCCTCGTTCAAACAGGGGTTAGTCTCACAAACGGGCACAAAACCGCTAACTGTTATTTGGGAGAAAAAACCTCAAAACGTACACCTAATGTGGCTAAATATCACCAAGTTATGTGGTCATGATAGTTTGTTTGTTTATTTAGGCAATCCTGTATGCACAAGACTCACTTGTTCACTTGATGGGTTAACAGCGTAGTGTTGCAAAGTTCACGTTTTATTGACATGTTTAACTCTTTCATGCGCCGACCGGTCGCTAGCGACCGGTTTAAGTCCCTTAAAAATAATAGTTGTAAAACAAAAAATAAAGATTGCAACCACACAGTTTTCAGAATGGGAAAGAGGACTCTTGAGGTTGCTATTGTGACCTGTTTTTTGGGGGGTTGCCATTTGCAAAAAACGAGTAAACAGTTAATGTGTCCATATGATCAATTTATCTCTAAAATAAAAGGTGCATGATGAAAGGGTTAAAGAAAGAGAACATTAAAAATCCCACATTAAACAAAACCCACATTTCCAAAATTTAGTCAACCTTTTTCATCAATGTCTGTCTGATGTTTTCCTTTATTATTATTTTTTTTTTCTAGGGAATAGGAATGGATTAAGAATTATTGTTTGTTTTGTTGGATGGCTGAAATGCATTCAAGGATTAAAGTGGAATGGTGAAGATTTATTTTCATTGCACTAACCTGACTCACACCGAGCTCCTGTGAAACTACCTGGACATTGACACTGGAAAGAATTCACTAAATTTACACATAGTCCTCCATTCGAACACGGGCTGCTTAAACATTCATTGATATCTAATGCACAAAGGTAGAAACAGATTTATTAATCTAGGTTAATAAGCAGATAAATATTTATTTTCAAGGCTTAAAGGCATCGTACACGTTTGGTAATTAGAGCTTATTGTTTGTTTCAAACCTATAGAGTTGTAGATATCAATACCATAAAACTAACCCGTGAAAATTTCATTTCAAGAATAATTTGCATTGGAACACACACTGTGAGAACGTAACGCTTCTCAGAATCAAATATTTTGGGGGATAAAAAGTGATATATTTTTCCATAACCGCAGTACTTCGAAGTGAAAAGTTTCTCAAAATGCATTATACTATCTAAAGCTGCTGTACTTCTTACCAAGTAAGTTTTTAATGCCATTAATTGTCAGAGTCATTACCACACGTGTACGATGCCTTTAATTCTTAATGTCGCTCCCAAATCAATCAATCCCATTCATTCATCCAAACAAACAATGCAAGGTTGTGTCATGGCAGACAAGGTTGGTGTCTACATGGAGTCATCCTTGTTAAAGGTTTTTTTTAGTTTTAGGAGTGCGGGGTGGACGAGTTTCCGTGTCTATTTCATATTTATTGTTAAACATTTTCAAATGACAAGGATCTATGTGTGGTGAGTATAGAATGTATTCCGTTCGTGCATTGTCGCAGAATATAATCACTTGCTAAATCTGGCTTTTCCATCTCACGATCGGCTTCGCCTCGTGAAATGGAATGCTATAGTCCAGATTTCAACTTGTGCCTACATTCTGCGACAATGCACCCTTATGCAATCAACATTTGTATAATATTCACCAACCTGTCTGACACAGAGCTCCTGTGAAACCTTTTTGACAATCACACTGGAAAGTATTCTGTAAATCAAAACATGTTGCTCCATTTGCACAAGGTCTGCTGTCACATGAAAAACCTTTAAGAATGGAAGGTATACATGTACTGTCAGTCTTTATAAATTTATACGTGGATATATTTAGGCATTCTAAGTTTCTTCCAATAAATAAATAACTTCAAACATTACTTGTTGTATTACACCACAGCTTGTTCCTACGAGTCTAAACACAATAAGCACTTTCACAGTGGTATGCGCCATCTTGTTGAAGGGGAAGATTTGGATTACTGTGAACACTCGTTGCCGTCCGAGACTGGGCATGCTGGGCACTCAAACTTCCATTTCATGACATATCTTCCAGATGCATGCATGAAGTTCCTTTCCAAAAGGACAAACAGATATCTTGACGGCACCGGCAAACTTTTAGTAAACACTAGTATAGTGCCCTCTTTTACACATACACGAGTAGCCGACATGATTAAGAATGTAATTTGTATTTGTAAGAAAGGTTTAAACTGCCTTAGCCCCACTTCTGTGGCCAAGCTCTGAATCCTTGGCCACATGTCCGGCCCCATTTTTTGTTAAGCTAAGTAGTCGGCGATCCAAGTCGCATTCCCTACGCTACGGGCAGGTCGGCGGTTTAAACCAACTAAATGTGTTCACTTACCTCTTAGCTTGCCCAGAGTCCTTCGGATGTTTAAATAAATAACCTTTTTCAAAAGATCTTCAAATAATGATATTTCAATTTCCTCTGAATTATTTCCTCGGTGTATACTGAGCGCGGCCATTTGGAACGATCCCAATCATGCCAATCTAATCATGACGTCATCAGCCGTCCAGGCTGTTGGCGGAGCGAGGGTGCGAACAATTCAACAGATGTTTTATGTGACACCTACAGTATCGCGCGTATACAAAAATATCGTCGCATAGTTGGCAAGGCAAATTCACATAAAACATCCATTTTGAATTGTTCGCACCCTCGCTCCGCCCACAGCCCGGACGACCAATTGTGATTTGATTGGCATGATAGGGAATGCGCCTTGGATCACCAAAAAATAAAATAGAAATAGGTCCGGACGTGTGGACAAGGATTCAGATGTTGGCCATCAGAAGTGGGGCTAAACTGCATCAACATAACAATTGTTTTTACTTCACTTACCTTGTGATTGTCTTCTGACTGACACCTGCAGATTAACCCAATATGTGGTATAGTCGTAAACCACTGAAGCTCTGCCCGACAATAAATGAAATACATTCAATTGATCATTCATCAATCATTAAATATTAAATATTTTGTAGTCTGTTTATTTACAGGGAAAATGATATCCGAATGAATCCGACATCCCCTTTCACAGTCACTTCAGTGTGAGGGTGCATGACATGGTCAGTTCACAGTTTCACTTCGATTTGTGTTTTTGGTCATAATGAGTGAAAATTTCCAGACCGATTTGGAATATTTTCCCCTGCAGATATCAGTAACTGAAATCATTTCATTATGAACAGCAAGTAAGAAAAATGTCAGCTTACCACTACCAGCAGCAATCAGCAACCATCACCAGGTATCACTGATCGCCAGACTGCAGCTTGTACAGTTTGTATTGTAAACAAAAACATGTGTTCTATACCTACGGCTATTTACAGATACAATTTGCCAGCGAGCACAGCTGTAGTAAACACTTATTAAATAAAACAGTCGTAGGTTTGTGAGCACACTTCCCTCATGGTGGCGCCATTTAACATTAACGGTGGGTAAAAAATCATTACAAACCAATCGATTAGATCTTTTGAATAGACCCTTTTATCTAGATTTTATGTGGAACCCGAGTGCGCACTAAGTGTCCAAGTGCTTGGTAGGAATAACTTTTTGTTTTGCATATTCATAAACATTACTTGACCTTTGTGCTTCCCGCCCATGCAAGGGCAGCTTTCCCCAGTATCCTTCCACTAAAAATATAAGTCCACTTTTCTTTCCCAAAACTCATCTTCTGATTATTGGATAAGTCGTTTGCAACGTTCTAATAACCATTGCTGTTGTCTGTGAAGAACAAGCGTTTTTTTTTTTTTTAAACATTGTCTGGACAAGGCTTCCTTGTAAAGTAGTGCAACCAGCTGACGGCGTAGTAATTTTGTAAAGGTTTGGCTGCTGGTTGAGCAATTTGTCTTTCCCCAAAAGTTGAGCGAAAAGAAAATAGCCTTTTTGTCGCTCTGTCTGTTTTTGTACCGATAATGCACTGGTCATGGCACTATAAATACAAACACGAAGGAGGCTAACTTCATGGAAGCCTCAGGTAAGTGCAATTTTGGTTTTTACACCCGTCTTATTTGAGAAATTGCCCTTTTTCGGGTACAATGATTATGTGTTAGGCCTACCGTGATGTTGCACAATCATCAATGTGCTTCATGTATATTTTGTGAGGATATGTCCGTGTTGCTGTTTTTAGACATTGTTCTTATCTTATGTACCAAGTTGTTTAGATACATTATGAAGCCTTTGTCACGTGTTTTGTCAAGTGGCACAATAATTCATGTAGACAATGTGAAGCCTTTGAACGTACTAAACTTGAAATAAAACTTCCAGTCACTTGATCGTTTGTGAGGTAATGAAACATTTAAAGTTAGTCACAGAGGGCGCTGTTAGGTGGCGCCGTAAAGTAAAACTTGAAGAAACTTCTAGTCACGTGTTTGTGTCATGTCACGCCACGCAATTATTCATGTAGCCTGAACATCTGACGTCACACTTCGAGGCTCGTGAATAACGCCAGATACCGGCCTTGAGCGCCTGGCAGGTCAGTTAATTCACACATAGTACACAATAGTGAATAAAGACCTGTGCCTGTCTTTTTATCCGCCATGCGCCAAACTGATTTAAAATCTTTTGAATAATGACGTTTTTGGGGTCATGCAATCTAATAATAGATGTGATTATAACAATTTACCAGAACCCGGGGTTCTGTGCTTCAACTTCTAAAGGGATTTGATAAAGTTGGTCATACTTTGGCTTGCGAATTGGCAGCAAGTCGATTTGGGAAAAAAGCACATTTTCGGGGTGGTTTTTTTTCTGGGGGTTTTTAACAAAAATTCCGAATGGCCGACCTGCCAAAAATTGAAAAGAAATCTGACGTTGAGTTGTCTGAAAATATTTGATTGGTTTTCAAAAGGCTGATAGACCTTAAATATTTTTTGAGTATTTTTGAATATTTAGCAATTTTTTTTTAGCATTGGTTGCTATGGGAGTTTTTTTTAGTGTGGTGCACCCTGGACAAATTCTAGTGAAGTGTTTGTATTCGAAGTGCTACAACAATAATACACTCCTCCATTCACTGTAATAATGCTAGTGAAGATCTACAGGCCTACTATTTTGAGGACTGCATGGTTGCCTTCTAAGTGATATAGAATTAGTTTAATTCCGTGGATAAAGTTATTTGTATAGGCCTAGTTAACTGTATACAACCCTTGGTTTAGTGGTATCAACAGTCGATTTAATGGTATCTTTCTAATTATTGTAATTGCTAACTTAAAAAAAAAGAATTTCTCAGTGTGTTGAAGTTAAAAGCATGTAACTTTCAGAGTGCATATTTGGTAAAATTTGTGTTTTTAAATCTTGTCTGATTACATCTGATGAGAAGATTCCGGCCTGGGGGCTTTTGGATCATAACACGTGACCACTGAATTGATGATGCGATGCGAGTTGTTAAACTCATTAGGAGTGTTGAATGATCGAAAGCGACACAGACACAACCAATTTGTTGTTTGTAACTTCATGTTTGTGGTTTATTATCAAGGCCTAATTTCATAGAGCTGCTTAAGCAGAAAATATTGCTAAACACATTTCTGCTAAGCAAAATATAGCAGGAAACCAGTCACTGATGGTGTTGGTAATCTGATTCTGGTAAGTATCATTATTGTTTATGCTTGCTTATTATTTGTTGTTCTTATAATCAGCTCTATGATATTGGGCCTTGCTTGGCCGGTATACTCACATGAAATCAACGGTTTCCGGATTTGTCTGGGCTGACTGGGGAGCGCTCCAAATGATGTAGCTGTCTTGCTGCTGCTGCTGTGGATTCTTGACCGTGTTGTCAGTGTGGGTGATCGTTGCTTCTGCGTCTCCATCAGGACAAAGCAAGTACCGCCAAAAGATTCCATCGGTCGGCGGTACATACCAAGATCCGTATGGCGTACCGTCATCCCTTCGACGAGCTTGGAGAATGAACCCCTTGAAAGAACTATATTGCTGGTCTCCCGGGACCAGACGAACTTGGGAAAACAAAATGATACTTTATTGATATCATCAGATCATTCTTTTTAAGACAAAATATTGTGAAATTACATGGAAAAAAGTTAATATTTTCAAGCTGATGACAAAATCATAAATTATAAATAATGACCTGCAGTATGTCTTTAGTCAAGGCTAAGTTCAAAAGACTTGTATAGCTGTGACACAAACCCATAATTATAACAATCCTCCAGAGAAATATTTGTCTCAAATTCTAACACATTTGTATTTAAGGACCCCCCAAAGTTATTGCTTATCGATCGCCTCAAATAAGTTAGTTAGTTGAGTCCCCTGTTGTCTCCAACTTGCTTAATAAAAGAAGAAAAAAATTGAAAACAGAAACACGTGTGCAAGCCATGTTTCCCTCAAATGAAAGAGCAAAATTAAAATGTTCATTATAACCCTCGGAAAAGAGTTCCCTGTAAGAATGGGAGTACTAAAAGACATGTTTGAGTTGGGCAACCCAAATTCGGCCACTCCTTTATATAGTTACCTGCAGTTTCCATTACCCCATGTCAGTCCAAGACAAATAACAGCAAATTGTTAGAATTCTTTTCGTTTGTTTTAAATAATAATGATACATCATGTGGCGTTTTTATATCAGAGTTCAGGCCTATAATAGCCTGGAAATACATGGAGGCCAGAGGCCATGCCCCCTGTTGCCCTTAGTCTTGGCTTTGGTTTCCCTTAAAAAGATTCCCATTGACTTTAAGATTTTCCAATGAAAGCGCCCTTTGCCAAATTAAAATGGCCTTGTCCTCTCAAAGATGAAATTCCAGGCCTGCGAGTTGATAAGAGTTTATAGTTTACCATTAGAGACTAAACAACCTTTGAAGATCCCATCAAATTATTGATAACATTTTCAACAACGATTGCAATAATGGTTTGTGCTGATGGATTTTGCGCTCCTTCCATTCTGTGATTATTCAATTTTGGAATTTGATGCACTTTGTCCTTAATGTTTTTAAATGTTTTTTTGCGACCCCTTGATTTGACAATGTGCGGACGGCTCTTTCCGATCAGTCACCACAACCCGTGCCCTACATCGTTCATGAGTACGGTATAGCTTTTCCCAAAAGAATTCACTCAGGCAAATCTGAAGTATTTTCCCCGAAACCTTTTACACTTTGAATGAGGCTGGAATATGAATGCATTTGAACGACAACAGAGCGAATACTAATTGCCTAATGCATCGGAATGTTATTATTATTTTTTTAACTGAGGCTTCTGTGTGTTGCACGTCGTCGTGTCATGTGACGTTGGGAACTCTATGGGTTGGGCTAATCGCCAGACTTTGCAAGTCCCCCGAGCATTTTAAGGCTGTGAACCTGTGGTCTCCACTTTCTTATGACATGAGAATAAAACAAAATCGTGCATTTTAACAAGTCCAGACCTTCAAAACGTGAGGAACTTTCGCTCAAAGAAAAAAATAAAATAAAAATCCCCTCCATCACATAACCATTAACAATGTTGTACCTTAACTTGACTCATGAGAGATTGGTCGTATAATTAGAAGAAGCAGCAGTTTTGTAAGAATCAACAATGTTGCACATTATCTTGATTAATGAAAGTTTGTTTATGTAATTATTACAGTAGCAGCAGTTTTTCAAGCATTACTAATGTTGTTAGCATTTACGATGTTATACCTTATCTTGACTCATGGGAGATTGGTCCTATAATTACAAGAAGCAGCAGTTTTGTAAGCATGAACAATCATGTTGTACATTACTTTGATTTTTCTTGATTCGTGAGAGTTTGGTTATGTAATTACAAAGCATTAACAATGTTATACCTTATCTTGATTCATGAGAGTTTGGTCCTTTAATTACAAGAAGCAGCAGTTTTTTAAGCATCAACAATGTTGTACATTATCTTGATTCATGAGAGTTTGGTCATGTAATTATTTTCTTGATTCATGAGAGGTTATGTAATTACAAAGCATTAACAATGTTGTACTTTATCTTGATTCATGAGAGTTTGGTCTTATTTACAAGTAGCAGCAGTTTTAAAAGCATTACTAATGTTGGACTTTATTTTGATTCAAATCAAGTCAGCCAATGATTCTGCAAAATTACTAATTATGTACCATTATTTAATTTACAGCTATAGCAAATGGTTTTTAAAACATTACCAATAATTATTTTCAAAACATTGGTTCAATTAAATTAAACTCAGTTGCAGATACTTTGCCAACATAACCAACGTGCACACCTTACCTTGGTTCGACGAAATTAAATATTTCTAGCGCATTTCCGTGCCAACTATTATCAGAAAAATGTGCTTAAGCGTAAGCGTATTTCACACAGGTTTGCAAGAAAATTAGGCGGCTAGCTTGTGTGTGTTCACCTTGGATTTGCATTGTTATATCACAGTTCGTTTGCTTAAAGGCAGTTTATACTTTTGGTAAAATAATGTCAAAGACCAGTATTCTCACTTGGTGTATCCCAACATAATGAAACAACGAACCTGTGAAAGTTTAAGCTCAATCGGTCATTGCAATGACCAGAAAAAAAGTGGGGAAAAAACCTTTTCAAACATCGAGTTTTTGACTCATGAGATCAAAACTAATTGTTTTACTAATTTCTCAAAAACTATCATTTAAAGCAAACATATTTCAAAGGGAGTTTCCCACCATAACCATCTTTATACCACGTAAGTTATGTGTGAATCTGTGAACATATATATTTTTACTCTTACCAATGTTACAAACACCCTTTAATACAGTAAGCATCGATTAGCATGCGTTTTCTTGTGCTTCGGTTAGCAGCGCTATGAAATGGAAATTGCACAGTAAGTACAAAATCAGCCCGTTAAGCAACTTTATAAGATTGGCCCCTGATTCGAAGCGATTAAACAAACCAGTGGCAGGAGTTTGACAAAAATGAACATCAACCAGAGGGTTTTAAACAATTTGTGATACAAAAGAAATTGTGTCATTGCTCTGGTGTTAGTGATCGTTCTTTTTAAGAAAGTCTTTATAACTCTGTTAAATATAATGCATACAATTTTACAAACATAGGCCCTATCATGTAGAAGTGTTAAATTCCAACCTGTAACTGTTCCCCCGGGCCTGTAAGTATCAACACCGTCGACAACTAGTAGATAAGGGTTGGTTTCGCTCGGCTGCGGGGCGGTGTTAGGATGCTGTGGCATCAGCGTAGAGCAAGCTTCGATCGGTGCTCCATTAGGGCGACTAGTCCCTTCTTGTGGTACCGTCAGAATGAGCAAAAGCATGATGGAGTAAATCTTACCAAGGCATTCCATGTTTTTGTTGTTCAGATGACGCCAAACTTTGATGAACGTGTTCGACGACTGGGGCAGCAGAAATCAACGGAACAGCCCAATTTTTGTTTTTACAGTGTCTGCATCTGGTGTTACATTCCAGTCATTGTAACTGCCGACATGGTCCAATGCTTCCATATAGGCTTCCAACGTATGAATCACAAACTAATTCTTAAATAAGTGTTGGGAATTGTCAAGTTCAAAGTTTAGCAAGGATGGCCTCGAGTGGCAAGTTTCTCTTAAAAAACAAAATGTATTTTGCGAACCAAAATGAAATGTTGGTTTAATGAGGCTCAATACGGTTGCTCAGGAAATTTCTCAACTGGTTTTTTTTTTTGAAGGTTTTTAAAAACCCAAACCAATAACTTTTACCCCATATCCTGAATGTATCCAAGTGTCTGACTTTAGTTTCTGCTGGTATTTAAATTTTCAATATAATAATATCCCTGTTTTTCGCTTAATAACTTACACTGCAAAAACTGGGGTGTTAAAATTAACACCATGGGTGTTGAGTCACATTTACACCATAGGATGTAAAAATAACACTAAATTCTGCAAAAACAATTACATTGGTATTATTTTAACATCATATGATGTTAATGTTGATTCTCTGTTCGGTATCTATATGTGACAACACCCATGGTGTCAATTTTAACACCCTAGTTTTTGCAGTGTACAGTAGGCCCAAACCTCCACCTATCCAAAATGGTATTTTGAGTTTTTAAATTTTGTTTCTGCCAGAGCACCTTAATTTTCCTAACATATTCATGAATGAATTACACTTGTTAGCATTCATGCCTTTGAAATGTTAACAAACGGTTAAATTTAATACATTATGCAAAATGTATTAGTACAAACATTTAATTATTATTTGAATAATTAGGAGTAACTTCTGCCGATTCATCTATATTTCTTAGCTTTATGGTTGACTCTCATGGACAAACAATGCAGTTCTTTATTTTTAAATGGTTTACCTTAAATGGTTATTTTTTAAATGGTTTACCTTAAAGTAAAAGAATGATTGTTGATCATTAATACTAGTTAGTTCTAATCTGGAAACTCAGTGATTATAAACTTTAAAACAACCAAATAGCAATCCACATAGAGAAATATTTCACTCTGAAATACTTTTAGATTCCGAAAATACCCACCTTTGCCATTTTCGAATGAGCCTTCGAAAATACAACGGGCCCCAGCAAGCTTAAAGGCATCGTACACGTTTGGTAATTACTCAAAATATTTATTAGCATAAAAACCAAGTTGGTTACGAGCAACAGAGAGCTGTTGATAGTATAAAACATTGTGAGAAACGACTCCCTCTGAAGTAACGTAGTTTTTGAGAAAGAGGTAATTTCTCACTAAAATAATAAAAACTTCTTGCAAGAAGTTTTATTCCTATCTGAAAGCACACAAATTTGTACAACAAGGGTGTTTTTTCTTTCATCATTTTCTTGCAACTTCGATGACCAATTGAGCCCAAATTTTCACAGGCTTGTTATTTTATGCATATGTTGGGATACACCAAGTGAGAACACTGGTATTTGACAATTTCTAAACGTGTTCAGTGCCTAATATGTTTGCTGTGTTAAAAACTAGAAGATTGGAATTTTAAGCGCGAAATAGAAAATATTAAGCGAACAAAATATTAAGAACGAATATCAAGTAAAGAAAGAAAAGGAAAAAAAAGAGAGAAAGCGAAAAAATAGTTCTATATTTGTTTTTGTTGAACAAAAAAAGGTTTTCCTCCCCCTTTTTATATATATAATTTTTCGTAGATGGAATAAACTAACTGTATGGCCACAAAAAGCAATAAATACAGCGCCAGGCCGTCCGGTTTTATGTATTTTACCTTCGTCAACAATCAATGTCTGATTGAATAATGACATTTTTACCAAATCCACGATTAGTATTTGGATAGAGAGAAAAACAAAAATTAAACTGACAGATTGAAATATTGTCCACCTTCAAAGGTGCATTATTTTAAAGCAATATTTTTATTTCTGAAATATGAAAGAATTTTGAAAAGATGATGCTGTTTCAAAACGAAAACAGACACAAACTTTCGCATATTATAGTCCACGGAAAATGCACACAATACACGTCATGCAATTTCTTTTGTATATGGCCAATGGGTGTGAGAAAATGTCGGATACCTACCAACAATAGTAAATTTTTAGTTTTTTAAACACTTTGGCCTATCATTGTTTTTTTGGGGGTGCAATACCTTTTGAAAGCTCACAACTTTCTCGAATTTATACAAATTTGAATTTCAATCTAAATGTTTGGGTCAAATCGGGCTAAACCCGGACCTAGCATCTTTAAACAGAGTTAATTTCATTAAAGAAAAAATATATGTTTTTTTCCTAAGCTGTTAATTTTACCTTTAAGGGTTAGTCAAGTGTATGGATGCATTGTTAATCAAAATGCCAATGCTTCAAGTGGCTTAGAGTTCAGAATTAGTTTAACCTCAATTATACATTTTTTCTATCTGACTTTGGAGGTCATGGTAAATACGACAATGCTGCGAGTGCTGGGGAAAGATTGGGAATTCCCCATTGCAAACTTTCAATAGATCAATAGGTGTCGTTTTGTGTGCAACGTATTGTTATGGTAAGTGTTTTGCAGAAAAATATGCGATGGGGTCAAACAACGAAAAACAAAAGGTAGGCCTACCTAACAAGTTCAAATAACTGCAAATAAATTTAAACGACAAAGCAAACAAGTTCACACAATATTGCTTTATATAGTTTCTAAGAAAAACTTACCGGGCCTATTTTAGACCCGAGGTTTAAACAATTAATTTGCATTTACGTGAGCATGTTGTGTAGGCCTATTGAAACTTTAAAGGCACTGTACACGTTTGGTAATTACTCAAAATATATATTAGCATAAAAACTGACTTGGTAACGAGCAACGGAGAGCTGTTGATAGTATAAAACATTGTGAGAAACGACTCCCTCTGAAGTAACTTAGTTTTTGAGAAAGAGGTAATTTCTCACTAAAATAATAAAAGACTTCTTGCAAGAAGCCTTTTATTCCTATCTGAAAGCACACAAATTTGTACAACAAGGGTGTTTTTTCTTTCATCATTTTCTTCAATGACCAATTGAGCCCAAATTTTCACAGGCTTGTTATTTTAGGCATGTTGGGATACACCAAGTGAGAATACTGGTCTTTGACAATTACCAAACGTGTTCAGTGCCTTTAAAGACAAACTTGGTAATAAACAAGCTTTTACCACGTTGGTTAATATTTTCTTTTTTAATTGATTATTTTAATTAGTAAGTAAAAATATTGTATTGTTACTTTCAATTGTACAATTTTTAAACGCAATAGCATTTCAAGCAACAATATTTTAAGGGCAGTTTTCCCACCATTCGCATCTTAATTACCAGGTAAGTTATATGCCAGTCGGCCAATGTTTATAATTTTCAGTTTCACCAATGTTGTGCACCATTTAAAGGGTGTGTACAACATCGGGAAGGTTGAAAATATAAATGTTCACATATTTGCACATAACTTACATGGTATAAAGATGGTCATGCGAAACTTCCCTTGAAATAGTTTTGCTTGAAATGCTATAGTTTTTAGGAAATGAGTAAAACAATTAGTCTTTATCACTGGTGATAAAATCCGATGTTTGAAAACATATAATTGGGGTTTTTCACTGTTTTCTCATGACTCAGAAGACCGATTTAGCTTAAACTTTCACGGGTTTGTTATTTCATGTATATTGGGTCACATCCAATGATGTCACATACATTTGCTTTAAAACTATGAAAGTGTCATTATTCAAAGTACAAGGAAAATAAAAATTACCATTGTATTCAATCTAAAAGGTCAAATCCATAGACCCCTTGCATAGGCCGACATCGTGAAGGTCAAACAATGGACGGTGTACAGACATGCTTAGTAGTACGCGCCGAGCCGACTCTCAGCCAATGACCGTCTTCTTTGACTTTTGTGAGGGCGCTGTTTGGGCTTGTGACATCATATGCAAAACCAGTTAAAGGGGCTGTGTCGTCATGATCGAAGCAGGCCTGTGGCCGTACATGGAATTAGCAAATTTCTTTGCTAAGCAACAATGTAAACTTGATGAAATTTTGGCTGGTAACCAGTTTCTGTTAGCAAGATTTTTCTGTGCTTGGCATTTTTATGCTTACAGGCTTTATGAAATTGGGCCCTGCTTTCATCATGACGACACTAGCCCCTTTAACTCAACTTATGCCTATGCTAATTCGACATCAGTTTTGGTCAATGTTATGACGTTATAAAAAATATCTTACAGACAGAAGCGTAATATTTCAAGCTGTTTTAGCTTTTATACTGAACCAAAACCATTTGTTTACTTATAAAACAAAATTGTTTACAGTGTTCGAGAAAAAGTGTCAGTGACCTAACATTTTGAATGTTGAATTTAAACGTCATTGAGCGTTGTACAACGTTTTCCCTTGGAATATTCACTGAAAAAAGCTAAATTTAAGAAACTCATTTTTAAAATAATTTATTTGTCAGGAATTTATTCTAATGTCCACTATAATTATTAGAAGTGCGCGTTTTGTACCATATAACGCTTACTTTATTCATTTAAATTACAGCCCGGTAAAACTGGTATGTCCGTTATTGATCGGTCCGTCCTTTGACGTAGAATGACTGCCTCCCGAAAAAGCCCTCTTTGACTTTGAGCAACAAATCGACTTCCTCAGACCTTGTCTAGCATTCTTATGGAACAGAACAAAATAACAAGAACACTGCAAAGCCGATGAGAGAGTTCAGGATCACAAAAATGCACTGGAAAGTCGCAGTGAAAATGTCAAAGGCCAGGAAACCAAAGATCCATGTTCCACCAACCAATGCTTATTACCGATGAGACATTAGCAAATTGAAACGTGTGCAGCTGTTGTGATCGGCATTATTCCCCATTGGCATCATCACAAACAGATTTGGGAAGATTACATTTCTCAAAGAGGAGGATAGGAAATGATCGTATTTTTTTCCTTTCCTACCTTCAACGTACAAATTTGTATTATTTCTAAAGCCAAGTGCACTTCATTAATTTAATAACAAATCTGCGACAACAGTTAATTTCCCCCTCTAATTTAGGTAGGGGCCTACGATAGGCTTGTTTGATTTAATTGTAATTAGGCCTAAACTCGTCAATGTTACGTCCTATGTTTGCAATTGACTAATTTTTTTAATTTTTAGAAACTTTCCCCCTCGGGACCTTTTAAAATTTGAGATTTAAATAATTTGTATTAATAGTTTTTATACACACATTTTGATCAGCCGACCTTCGGGCTACAACCTGTAATTTTACAATGAAACAAATTTGCTTACTCTGGGTGCGTTCGATTATACGACCTCGGTGTGTTCATCCGGGAGCCCCTGCCATGAGCTAATTGAATGCCAACTTCCCCAAGCATTCACACCAATGCATTTTGGGACAGCCGACCCGGAACTACTTTCATGTTGTGCATTACGGCCGTGGATTCACGAAAAGATCGTAAAATAATTATTCTCAAGGTAAAACTGCAAAAGTTAAATTATTGTACAAGCCCAGGTTGATACACAAGTACTTGTCCTCGAATATAAAAACACTTTTTTATATTGACTGGATAGGACACGTTGCGCCGCCATGCGTCAACCGCGCGCGTATTTTCGTCGCCACGAACTGACACAAACCTTTCTTACCTTATTGCTTATTAATTTAGGACGAAAAGCAGTAAAAAGCACCGTATATATGAAGTTCAAAGCATCAAGTCCGCACTAAAAGAAAACTAGGTGAAAATACCCCACGAATTTGTACGAAAGCTTGATTCAACTTTAAACGCTGTTTTCTCCGGTTGCTACTTTTTATTGGTATCTGCGTGTGTGTCTGTTCGTGGCGTCGGTGACGAACTGTTCGGTGGTTAATCACTGGTCAGTGACCGAAACAGTCATCGGTTACAGCCGCGAAAACGCACCCCAGGGTCGACCCGGGGAAGCTTATCGAACGCACCCTGAATGAAATAATCCCGTCCCGAACTAGGCTTCGTCCCCGCATCTGGAAAAATCCCTCCGCCAGCAGCTATATATAGGCTTATTTTGATATTTGATATAAACAACAAAAATAGGTACCGGTAACAATTTCCGACTACGCAAAATGTTTACAATTAAAAATTGTAATACAAATAAAATATAATCATAATTTTTTTTGTACAGCAAAATCGAGGAACTTAATGATGAACGGCGTATGTATCTGACTTATGACTTACCTGTGGTGAAATGCGGTCATTGAATATGGCGCCCGTTCGCCAGCTCACGTGGGGAAATTTACGACTGGAAACTGTTGAAAATTGCTTTTTTGGAACAACATGGACACTTTAACTTATTCTGCAAGAAATAAAGGTCATTTTGGTAAGTTTATTGTGTTTTCAATTTAAGTAATATTTATGAAGAAATAAGAATTCTTTTTTCTGGGCAACAATTTTGAAACCGCGTCAACCTCGTACACAAACGTAACACGGGGGGCGTATACAAGTAAAAGGCTGTTAATTTCATTAAAACTGAGGGGAGGGGCCAATGAATTATTCCACAACATCACTAATTAAGTAATTTCTCCAAAGTTTAGTGACTGGGGGGAGTTAAATTCATTTATATCCTAGAATGGACCATTCAACATCTTAGGGGGGGGGGGGGTTAAAGAAAAATATTGGATGGTGTGGTACTAGTAAATAAGGGATTTGCCTAGCCCTGGCATGCCTGGTAGGACGTCAGTCAGTGCCACTGCACTGACGTCCTGGGTATAAAGCTTCTGTACAATGCGAACACAAATTTGACCACAATATTTTCCTATTTTTACCTTATTTGAGAAGCTGGATATATTCTTGCTCATATATTCTTGGTGACATTTACTACACTTTGGATGAGTTCACAACTAACAAATATATCCATGGGTGAGATTATTTCCAAAAATATGTCAGAGTTCTGCACTGTAATTTTAACCATCATGTACATGTGTACCGCTCGACCGTGTAAAATCATATGCGCATGTGCGAAATGCATAGCAACCCGATGCTTATACAAAACTCGCACATGCGCGTTAGCCTTCACAAGCTCTTGGTTTATGACGTGCAGTGATGGAGCCGTAAATTTCAATTCGTTTTCACAAATAATAACATCAAAGGAGAAAATTCAACAATTTTCAAACAGGCCTCCATGGAGGTCCGGCTACAAGGAACATGTGAGTAAAAGTTCAGCTTTTTCATCGTGGACGGTCAAGTCGTTCAGGGCTTTGCAAGTGACTAAAAAACTAAAAAACTTTAAATTTACAACTAAAATTTGTCAAGGTTACACATTAAAGGGTTTTAAACGGATGATTACACGTGTAACCGACTGATTCAGACGCTGTCACCTGTCTTGTTAATTCGTGTTAAATTTAGTTTTTGCCATGATGCCCCTCAAATTGGACAAAAATGCCGTGGTGTCATTTTTACACTTACAAAATCGCTGCGATGCTCTCAAAATTTCTAGAGAAAGCGAACACGAAGTTTGAGGCCTGAAACTGTACATTAACATGGAGCTGTCAAAAACGTGGCTCTAGTGTCACTTCATCAGGTCTCTGTGAAGAGTGGGTGATACTTTTATTATTGCTTAACCGAGTTTTTGCACCAAAGACGCCTGTTGTAAGCCTACAGATGTATTTAATATTGTCCTGACTTTCCCTTCCCAACAGATAAAACTAATGGAGATGATAAAACAGATCCCAAAGTTTAACCCTTCATGTGCACCTTCACTCGTGAAACTTGGTCACCATCTTCTTGAGATGAGTCCGTGTAGTTGATGTCAACCTCACTGCAGCTTCCCACGACATAACCACCGTGTTTACTTTACTAAGCAGAAACACCTTGACGATATCCGAGCAGACTCATAGAATCATCTCGTTCTATGATAGAGAACCATTGATGTCACTACGAATACCAGAAACAACAGCGAGGGACCCATGGTGCAAACAAGGTATTACAGACACTAAAAAAAAAACTTTGGAATATCTGCATGTGTTGTATTTTATTTAAGCCAAGAAATGGGAAAATCAGTCAATAAATGTTAAATTTGGATCACGGAGAAAGAATAGTATTTGGTTTTACCCATACACTGATGTGTGTAAAGCACTGTAAGATTAGTACTTTCTCGATTCCTGTGATCGCAATGAGTGCATGTAGGTAGTTCAAGAAACTTTGTAAAATTAGTGTGACAAATAAAATATGATCAAGTCAATGGAAGTTGTGTCCTGGTTGTGCCATTTTTTGAGTCAGTTGTTATGCTGTCTAGAGCGCCTTTAGGCAACACGCAGGCATTTGCATGCTCACTGTGTCTTTACATGCAATTTGACCCCCAAAATAGCCAACCATGGGTACAGTGATAGTTTCCATGTGTGACGTCGGTGCAAGGGGTCAAAACATTCACAAAAGACTTCATGATGAAAACTTGTGTGAAAAAAAAATCCTGTACAGTCATGCTTAGATAGATAGTCTCTGTTATCAAAACATTCTAAAAAGTTTGTCACTGCATGTAATCATAATTATAATGCATTTGTATACTTCACTGACAGAAAAACGTACCCACCCATTTTACGATCGTTGTAAACACAGGCTAGCGTTCATTGATTCTTGCATGTATTGTAGTGCACACAAAGTAGCAAGATAACGAGGACTAGCCCATAGCTTGGCCGTTAACCAAACAGGTTATACACAATGTTTGTGTTGTGTGCACAGATACAGATGTGACAGCAGTGCGATGTGCATTGATCAAAACGTAGTCGTCCCCACAAAAACCCAAAAGAGACAATGAATCATCAATGCTTACTTTGATTGTGGCAATCAAAATAGGCACGCATTTAAATATGTACAAGATCTCTGAAAACACCATGCAAGTGACGCAACGCTGATTTGTTTACAGATTTAGATTGATGGCTTTTACTTTTAAAGGCAAAGTAAGAAGTCAAATTACTTGTCAAAACAAGGGTTTTCTTGCTGACTTAACAATTTTCTTTAGATTGTATACGTAGTCGTCCCCACAAAAACCCAAAAGAGACAATGAATCATCAATGCTTACTTTGATTGTGGCAATCAAAATAGGCACGCATTTAAATATGTACAAGATCTCTGAAAACACCATGCAAGTGACGCAACGCTGATTTGTTTACAGATTTAGATTGATGGCTTTTACTTTTAAAGGCAAAGTAAGAAGTCAAATTACTTGTCAAAACAAGTGTTTTCTTGCTGACTTAACAATTTTCTTTCGATTGTATACAATAGACCTAAAAAAGTGCAAAGTGAAAGGGGTGTCCAATAATTTTTTCCTGAAGGTGTGCTTCAAAAAGGTTTATTGGGTTTATTCTGTGTCAAGTAATTTTGTGTGTTATGTGGGTTTTCGCTAACTGTGATTGGTTGCCTTGAAGGGAAAAAAACTCCAATTGTGAGTTTCCTTTTTTTATTTGTAGTATACACTTTCATGGACTGACAACACTTTTTGTGCAGAGTAACAAAATAAATCAGTATACTCTGCTCGTCCTGGATGAGCAGAGTATACTGTTTGAAACGTCGAGACCAAACCGGCTCTTTTCAGAGCCAACACTCACCCTTAAGAGATTTATACATGGTTGTACCCGCAAGTTTACTATTTATTTATAGTTTCTTCTTAAATTAATTAGTGTTGTTATTGTGATGTGTGTTTGTTTTGTCCAACCAGGAATGCTTGTCTTGCAGGCAAAATAACACCTTATATTATTTTGGTAAAAAGTGTTGTCTTGTATAAGTTTGTATTTTTTCAAATTTGTTTGCAATCCACTTGCAGGTTAAAGGTATTATACAGGATTGCCAAGGATACAAACATCTTTGTTTTATTTTAGTCTGAAAGCTTACTGCGTCTGAAGTTCATACGAGAACCATTTGTTGGTGTCCTCCTGAAATGAAGTTATATTCGAAAAATGTATCTAAAAACCTTTTAAAAAGCTCAACAGCTGATTTCGGTGGCACACTGGTTTCCTTATTACATGCCTACATTTTTATGCACAATCTAGCGGAGCCAAGGAAACAATCTTGTACTCATGGTTTTGTCCCCACCGCACTATTCACTCAAAAGTTCCGCAAACAATTACACAACGCAGTCACATTGTTTCCAATTACAGTCTCTTAGTCTATGTCATCTCGTTACTTTGCGAGTGCAATAGCAGTGTCGTCGCTGGTGCACACGCAAAAGCCGCCGACAGCATGGTCTGCGAAGCACAGTTCCTTGGAAATGTTAGCTTGTTTACGGAAACTACACAATGTGTAGGCTTTATTTTGACAAAAATGACACCAATTGGGATATCTTGGATAGACAGAAAGATTATTGTACTGTATAACGTAACATTTGTTTCTTTATTTTGTTTTGTTTTGTTGTTTAGGGGAGTTTTTTGCGGGGTGTTTGCGCAAAGTCAAAATGCTGTGATGAACACGCATTTTTTTGATCACATGCGCGGTTTAAAAAAAGATTTGATTTAACTTTAGATTTTTTTTCTAAAAAAGATGGTAATTATTTAGGGCCAATGATTTTCCGTTTCAGAAAAGTGCAATTTCCGTTTTTAAAAAACATGAATTCCGTTTCAGACAAAAAAAATTCCGTTTCATGTTCTTTAATAGATAAAAGGTTGTTAATACACAGGGAATCGATTATAAACATAACTTTTGTATAAGATGCACTGCTGACTTCTTAAATGTTAATTTGAATTGAACATTTTCCTGAAAAAGATAGTAAATTATTTTTTTAAATCAACGGCCGATTCAGTTCCGGAGTTGGCAATTTCTAAAAACGTAATGCACTGTCTCACTGTGCGCTGCAACAAAAACAAGAAACATGTAACAGCCGATGCACTGCAGTATCATTGCATTTATGACGTCACCGTGTACTTCTCCTCCACACAGAAACAAATTGTCGGCCATTTTGTTTTCGCTTAGGCGACAAAATGTTGAAAGTTTATGGTTGATTTTAGACTTTTCCGAGATGAAAAATCAATGTCTGTGTTCATATAGAGCGTAGGTAAGCTAGTTTGAGTATAATTGTTGATAAAAGGGAGGGTGAAAATGCAATTTGGGTGAAATAAATGTAAAGATCGTGCCGTGAATGTGATGATTTTGCCCTCCGTCTAACGTGTATTCATTTGCTATGTATTACGTCAGGTCGAGTCAACAGTACGATCTCGTAACTTTTTACGGTCTGATTTCTGATGCTTTTTTAGTTTTTTAAGAAACTTAATAAAGAATGCAGTGTTAAGTTAGCTTGCCTGATCAATTTCAATAGGTTTGGCCTTAATAACATGAAAAAAACCTACGTTTTTGTCACTATATTTTCAATTTTTTTTACTTCAAACTCAAATCCCGTTTTCCGTTTCAAAAGGCAGATTCCGCGAATTCCGTCCGTTTTCAGCGATCGCGGAAAATCATTGGCCCTAATTATTGCAATGAACACGAAGTTCAATGCCTGTAAACTTTAACCTGTAAACCTGTAAACCTGATATAAATTCCTCAAAATGTATCAATTGTGTCTCTTTTTGCCAGGCAAGTTCGGGCAATCAATCTTCAACCAAAGCTTGCCCGATCGGGCAAGTAAGAAGAAAAAAATTGTCGAGGCCTGTAGAAGTACAGCAGCTATTGATAGTATAAAGTATTTTGAGCAACTTTTCACTTTGAAGTAATGCGGTTATGGATCAGTTTTTATCCCCAAATCTTGAATCTGAGAAGCGTTTCTGTCAGAATCGTTCCTCAGATTGTGTGTTCCAATTGCAGATTATTCTGCCTGCGTGGACATAACCGCTCCAGGTTTTCGGCAATATCTCAAAGAATCTACCACTTTTGCAGTAACAGAATAGATTTATTCATACGGAATTGAGAAGATGCTAGTACTGAATGCTTCTACTTGGAAGTTGATGCTTTTACTTTTGCTAGTACTTGTCAGTATTTACTACTTTTTATTCATACGACCCAATATTCCTTCAAAGAAGTCTGTATGCTGTTTGGCAATCATTTCAGAGTTTACAAGCTGGGTTGTGTTTTTTATGTCAGGTTTTAAAGATTTTGGGAAAGTCCCTGAGGATGGTTCATGTTAAACACAAATATCAAGACAAAGTCTTAGCTTTTGGTAATTTCAATTTGGGTATGTGATTTTCTAGATAACTACTTCATGTCAGCACTAATTGTCAAGAGAACTGTTTCAGGCATTTGACGTCCCAGGAATAATTTTTGCTTAATTTGATTGCAACAATCCAAACACCACATTATGTAAATTGTGCAATTTGTTTATGTTGCAGTCAGGCTTAGCGTCTCCAAAGACACCTACCCATCGACAAGTAGCTAAAGGAGCTGCACTCTCCAGTAAAAGGTGAATTCCCTAAAAGTATACTTAAAATATTTACCCTAGTCCCAAATGGAGCCCTGCAATAATTGTGCAGAATGCATGTTGTTACTCTTGTTCAAGGAGAAGTTAATGTCAGTCAGTATATTTCTATTAGAGTTTCAATTCATTTAGATTTGTATATCGTTTGGCAATCATTTCAGAGTTTATGGGCAGGGTTGTGTTTTTTGGTCAGGTTTTGAAGATTTTAAAAATACTGTTGCTTGTTTGCTGTCAAACTTCATAGGTAGCCTTACAGGCTAATGAAAAATATTTGGGATCCTACTTGTGTGAAACAGTGTAATATCCTGTTAAGAATTACACGATGGGGATTGTCAAAGTTTATGCAGGCTTTTTAAAAAGCACAGCTGACTGGGGTGGTATTTTTCCGTAGGGGTTCTAAAGGTTTTGCGAAAGTCCCTTAGGATGTTTCATGTTCAACACAAAACAAATTCTTGGCTTTTGGTAATTTAAATTTTGATACATTATTTGCTAGATATGTTGCATTCTGGGAGCTTACTGGTTAATAAAGTTCATACCAGCGCCAATCCTCAAGAGAACTGTTTCAGGCACTTGACATCTTCCCGAGTTACTGTTGCTTTAATTTTGATTACACCAGTAAACAATTTCCTGATGCGCATGAATTCATCCAACCATTTCATTGGTGCTTTCAGTTTCTTGCCTTCATCTACTTTGGATTGAAATGTTAAAACAAAATTAAGTTAAAAGCAATTAAACTGAACTTAACTTAACAAAACTCCAACAATATTTTATTGACTATGGTTTAACCTTGTCCTGATTATTGAAATATCCTGATCAGCTCAAAATATTTCACCCGAGTACTTCCCCCCTACATAGATAACAGAAAGAAGTTTGTAGCTTTAAAACAAATTACTTGCTAAACTTTCTCACAGAGTGCTACGTTCAACTTTGAATGAAAACAAGGGATGAGAAAAGTAATGGTTTGTAAATTAAAAAAATAATGATGACTTTTCACACTGTAAAGAAAAACCGATATCACCGGGATGGAGAAGGGGTCCTCTCCAGTTTTTAATCGCCCCTTCAAGAGTTTTTGCACATTGAAATGGTTGGCTTGCATACAATTTTGTATATGTTAACTTGACCTTTCAGAGCCACAGATGTAGCTAATAGTTCCCTGAAATCAAGTGCGGAGGGAATCGCCTCAACTGACATCTTGAAGGTTGCAGGGTATGAAGGAGAGCAACGCGTATGAAAACATCAGTATCATTAAGACATCCTAGCAATTCATCTACGGATCATGAATGAACAACCCAGCAATTTGTTGTTATCAATAGTAAGATACTGTAGATGTGTTAGTTTGATATTTGGTGTTTGTTATCGTCGTATAGTGGGCTGGTTTTGCAGCACTATATAGTTAACATCTTGTAAATAAGTACACCATTGCAAGCAAGCAAGCACATATGCGTTTTTTGGAAAAAGATCTTAGGCAGAACGGTTTCCATTTGTTGGGTGGAGTTTCATTTGTTGTGCGGCGTATCGATTGTTGGGCCGAGTTTCGTTTGTTGGGCGGAGTTTTCATTTGTTGGTGCCTGGATCGGAGATTTGATTGGAGGGGCAGTGGTTCGATTCGGATTCGATGGTGGTACAACACGGAAAATTCCGAATAGTTAAAGGGACCTGCACATTTGCACGTGGTATTTGGGGTCCTACTCCTGTTGTTGACGGATCTTAAAAATGCATCGGGCTCCTCGACCTGCGGGGATGGTACCGGTGTTATCACAAATGGTTGGCCCAACGGGAGTAGTCCCTAGTCATTGGTCGTGGGGGCTATGGGACCGCGTTACTACGGTAGGGGACTGCCTCAGAAACTGGTTCGCTGGGGTAGAAACCAGACCCTTCCGAAAGGGAGGTGCAATGACTTTGCCCTGCTTTAGACTAACCTTACCAGGATGATATTGGCAAAATTTGAAACTGATTGAAATCAATTACTTGCGATGGTGTATTTCTAAAATATTTGTTATTTTTATTGTAAGATTATGAGTCCATTTGGATATTACTGTTGTTCAGTCACCTCAGATTCAAATGAAGAATTTTATGTTCTGCATTACTGTGATGTTTTACTTTATCAGTGGTATTTACAGTAACTTTGATCATGGAGGTAGAATTCTACCTCCATGCTTTGATGTAGTAGTTTTGGCCCAAAATAAGTATACATTGTGTCTACGTCACTCTACTTTACCTGTAAGAGCCACTACTTCTGCATACTTAGCATATTTAGCATATTTAGCATACTTATGCACACTTACCTGCCCAATAAGATTTACAATAAGATTTACATACAATTACACCCCCTACTGATCTACCCATGATGCCCAACAGCATTCTGGATCGTCATGTTACCTTCCTCTGTTTCATAGTGCAGGATGTGGTACACACGGTTTTTGGACAACTCTGTCAATTGCTTGCTTTACACCACTTCTGAGTAAAATCTTTTGTCATATTTATAAAGAATGATAATCTAGTTTTGTCTAGTATATTTTAATGGTGAAGCGATTGGCGAGGAATGAGTCTGTTCGTACTTGGGGAAATATATCCTTTCCTCTGGACGAGCCAACTCCTCAGGGGACTGTACTGGTGATAATATATTCTCTCACCGTATCAGCCCCTGCTCACCACTCTACACCACTAAAAGCCCCGATTGCTGGCAGTTCCGCGGTTTTAAAGGAGACACTATTCAGTCTTCGGTTCTGGCAAGTGTATTAGATGGGATGGGCCAACGAGGGAGTCGTCCCTGCAAGGGTATTAATCCTCAAAATTCTCCCATGCCTAGACAAGCTTAACAAAAAAAAGAGCAAGTAGGAGAGACAGAATCAATTTCTGGGCCCCGTTACACCCACTGTCAGACTTTGGGAAGAGGGCACACTCTCTGTTCAACCGTGCACAGAGGGCACACTCTCAGTCCGACTGTGCGCAGAAGGCACACTCTCAGTCTGACTGTGGGCAGAGGGTACACTCTCAGTCCAACTGTGCGCAGAGGGCATACTCTCAGTCTGCCTGTGGGCTGAAGGTACACTCTCAGTCCGACTGTGCGCAGAGGGCACACTCTCAGTCCAAGTGCGGGCATAGGGCAGAGGGCAAACTCTCATTCCCACTGTGCAGAGGGCACACTCTCTGTCCAACTTTATGCAGAAGAAGGTACACTCTCTGTCCGACTTTGGGCAGAGGGCACACTCTCAATCCGACTTTGGGCAGAGGGCACACTCTAATTCCAACTGCGCAGCGGGCATACTTTCTGTCCAAATTTAGGCAGAGGGCACACTCTCAGTCCATTTTTGGGCAGAGGGCACACTCTAATTACGACTGTGCACGGAGGGCATACCCTCTGTCTGAATTTGGGCACAGGGCACACTCTTATTCTGACTGCGCAGAGGTACACTCTCAGTCTGACTGTGCACAGAGGGTCCACTCTCAGTCCGACTGTGTACAGAGGGTACACTCTCTTTCCGAATTTGGGCAGAGGTCACACTCTAATTCTGACAGTGCACAGAGGGAACACTCTCAGCCTGACTGTGCGCAGAGGGTACACTCTCAGTCCGACTGTGCGCAGAGGGTACACTCTCAGTCCGACTGTGCTCAGAGGGTACACTCTCAGTCCAGCTGTGCGCAGAGGATACACTCTCTGTCCGAGTGTGCGCAGAGGGTACAATCTCAGTCCAACTGTCACAGAGGGCACACTCTCTGTCCGACCTTAACTTTTGGGCAGAGGGCACACTCTCTCTCCGACTTTGGGCAGAGGGTGCGCTCTCTGTCCGACTGTGTGCAGAGGACACACTCTTAGTCAACCTTGGTGCAGAAGTGTGTTGGGCATAGGGCACACTCTAATTCCGACTGTGCGAAGAAGGTACACTCTCGGTCTGACTGTGCGCAGAGATCACACTCTCAGTTTGACTGTATGCAGAGGTAACACTCTCTATCCGACTTTGGGCAGAAGGGCACACTATCTGTCTGACTGTGCGCAGAGGGCACACTCTCAGTCTGACTGTGCACAGAGGGTACACTCTCTGTCCGAGTGTATGCAGAGGGTACACTCTCTAACCAATTTTGGACAGAGGGCACACTCTCAGCCAAGTTGTGCACAGAGGGCACACTCTCTGTCCGACTTTGGGCAGATGGCACACTCTCCGACTTCGGGCAGGGGGCACACTCTCAGTCCGACGGTGTGCAGGGGGTGCACTCTCTGTCCGACTGTGCAGAGGGCACACTCTCAGTCAACCTGTGTGCAGAGGTGTTTTGGGCATAGGGCACATTCTAATTTCGATGGTGCGTAGAAGGTACACTCTTTGTCTGACTGTGCGCAGAGGTCACACTCTCAGTCCGACTTTGGGTAGAGGGCACACTCTCAGTCTAACTGTGGGAAGAAGGCACACTCTCAGTCTGACTTTGCGCAGTGGGTACACTCTTTGTCTGAGCGTGCACAGAGGTTACAATCTCAGTTTTACTGTATGCAGAGGGAACACTCTCTATCCGACTTTGGGCAGAGGGCACATTTTCAGTCCGACTGTGCACAAAGGGCACACTCTCTGTCCGACTTTTGGCATAGGGCACACTCTCAGTCCGACTTTGGGCAGAGGGCACATTTTTAGTCCGCTATGGGAAGAGGGCACACTCTCTGTCGGACTGTGTGTTGAAGGTACAATCGGTCCAACTGCACAGAGGTTACAATCTCAGTTTTACTGTATGCAGAGGGTACACTCTCAGTCTGACTGTTCGCAGAGGTCACACACTTTCTGTCCGACTGTGTGCAGAGGGCACACTCTCTGTCCGACTGTGCGCAGAGGGTTAACTCTCTGTCGGACTTTGGGCAGAAGGAACACTCTCTGTCCGACTTTGGGCAGAGGGCACACTCTCTGTCCGACTTTGGGCAGAGGGCACACTCTCTGTCTGACTGTGCGCAGAGGGCACACTCTCAGTCCGACTGTGCACAGAGGGTACACTCCCTGTCCGAGTGTATGCAGAGGGTACACTCTAACTAATTTTGGGCAGAGGCACACTCTCAGCCCAACTGTGCACAGAGGGCACACTCTCTGTCCGACCTTGGGCAGAGGGCACACTCTCTCTCCGACTTTGGGCAGAGGGCACACTCTCAGTCCGACTTTGTGCAGAGGGTGTGCTCTCTGTCCGACTGTGTGCAGAGGGCACACTCTCAGTCAACCTGTGTGCAGAGGTGTGTTGGGCAAAGGGCACACTCTAATTCCAACTGTGCGAAGAAGGTACACTCTCGGTCTGACTGCGCAGAGGTCACACTCTCAGCCAAATTGTGCACAGAGGGCACACTCTCTGTCCGACTTGGCAGATGCCACACTCTCTCTCCGACTTCGGGCAGAGGGCACACTCTCAGTCTGACGGTGTGCAGGGGTGCGCTCTCTGTCCGACTGTGCAGAGGGCACACTCTCAGTCAACCTGTGTGCAGAGGTGTTTTGGGCATAGGGCACATTCTAATTCCGATGGTGCGTAGAAGGCACACTCTCTGTCAGACTGTGCGCAGAGGTCAGACTCTCAGACCAATTTTGGGCAGAGGGCACACTCTCAGTCTAACTGTGGGCAGAAGGCACACTCTCAGTCTGACTTTGCGCAGTGGGTACACTCTCTGTCTGAGAGTGCACAGAGGTTACAATCTCAGTTTGACTGTATGCAGAGGGTACACTCCCTATCTGACTTTGGGCAGAGGGCACATTCTCAGTCCGACTGTTCACAAAGGGCACACTCTCTGTCCGACTTTTGGCAGAGGGCACACTCTGAGTCTGACTTTGGGCAGAGGGCACACTCTTAGTCCGGCTATGTGCAGAGGGCACACTCTCTGTCGTACTGTGTGTTGAAGATACACTCGGTCCGAATGTGCACAGAGGGCACACTCTCAGTCTGACTGTGGTCAGAGTGCACACCCTCAGGCCGACCGTGCGCTGAGGGCACACTCTCAGTCCGACTGTGCGCAGAGGGCATACTCTCTGTCTGACTGTGCGTAGAGGGCACACTCTCAGTCTGACTGTTCGCAGAGGTCACACACTCTCTGTCCGACTGTGTGCAGAGGGCACACTCTCTGTCCCACTGTGTGCAGAGGGTACACTCTCAGTCCAACTGTGTGCAGAGGGCACACTCTCAGTCTGACTGTGGGCAGAGGGCACACTCTCAGTCTGACAGAGGGCAGAAGTCACACTCTCTGTCTGACTGCACAGAGGGCAAACTCTCTGTCCAAGTTTGGGCAGAGGGCACACTCTCAGTCCAGCTGTGTGCAGAGGGTACACTCTCTGTCCAACTTTGGGCATAGGGAACACTCTAATTCCAACTGTGCGTAGAAGGTACACTCTCAGTCTAAATGTGTGCAGAGGGCAACCTCTCAGTCCTATTGTGTGCAGAAAGCACATTTCTGTCCGACTGCGCAGAGGGTACACTCTATTTCCAACTGTGCCAAGAGGGTACAGTCTCAGTCCGACTGTAGGCAGAAGGCACACTCTCAGTCTGACTGTGGGCAGAGGTCACACTGTCTGTCCGACTGCATAGAAGGCACACTCTCAGTCTGACGCCACAGAGGGCACACTCTCAGTCCAACTGTGCGCAGAGGGCACACTCTCAGTCCAACTGTGGGCAGAGGGCACACTCTCAGTCCAACTGTGGGTAGAGGGCATACTCTTAGTCCGACTTTGCGCAGAGAGCATTCTGTCTGCAGTAGGTACACTCTCAGCCCAGAGGGCAAACTGTCTGTCTGACTTTGCGCAGAGGGCACACTCTCAGTCTGACTGTGTGCAGAGGGCACACTCTCTGTCCGACTGTGTGCATAGGGTACACTTGCAGTCCAACTGTGTGCATATGGTACATTCTCTGTCCAACTGTGTGCAGTAGGTACACTCTCAGTGCAACTATGCAGGGGGCATACTCTCTGTCTGACCGTGCGTAGAGGGCACACTCTCAGTCTGACTGTTCGCAGAGGTCACACACTCTCTGTCCGACTGTGCGCAGAGGGCACACTCTCTGTCCGACTGTGTGCAGCGGGTTCACTATCTGTTCGACCTTGGGCAGAAGGCACACTCTCTGTCTGACTTTGGGCAGAGGGCACACCCTCTTTCCGTCTTTTGGCAGAGGGTACACTGTCAGTCCGACAACGGCAGAGGGCCTGCTCTCTGTCCAACTGTGTGCAGAGGGCACACTCTTTTTTCAAATGCACAGAGGCATACTTTCTGACCTAATTTGGGCAGAGGGCACACTCTCAGTCCAGCTGTGTGCAGGGGGTACACTCTTTGTCCGACTTTGGGCATAGGGCACACTCTAATTCCAACTGTGCGTAGAAGGTACACTCTCAGTCCAACTGCGCAGAGGGCGGGCACACTCTCTGTCCGGGTGCAAACTCTCTGTCTGACTTTGTGCAGAGGGCACACTGTCTGTCCGACAGTTTGCATAGTGTACACTCCCAGTCCAACTGTGTGCATATGGTACATTCTCTGTCCAACTGTGCGCAGTAGGTACACTCTCAGTCCAGCTTATGGGCAGAGGGCACACTCTCTGTCCGACTGTGTTGAAGGTACACTCAGTCCAACTGTGCACAGAGGGCTCACTCTCAGTCTGACTGTGGTCAGAGGGCACACTCTCAGTCTGACCATGCGCTAAGGGCACACTCTCAGTCCGACTGTGTGCAGAGGGCACACTCTCTGCCGGACTGTGTGCAGAGGGCACACTCTCAGTCCGGCTATGGGCAGAGGGCACACTCTCAGTCTGACTGTGTGCAAAGGACACACTCACTGTCTGACTGTGCGGAGGGGGCAGACTCTCTGTCTGACTGTGCGTAGAGGGCACACTCTCAGCCTGACTGTTCGCAGAGGTCACACACTCTCTGTCCGACTGTGTGCAGAGGGCACACTCTCTGTCCGACTGTGTGCAGAGGGTTAACTCTCTGTTTGACTTTGGGAAGAAGGCACACTCTCTGTCCGACTTTGGGCAGAGGGCACACTTTCTTTCCATCTTTTGGCACTGTCAGTCCGATTGTGTGCAGAGGGCACACTCTCAGTCCGACTGTGTGCAGAGGGCTTACTCTCATTCCGACTGTGCGCAGAGGGTAGGTACACTCTCAGTCTGACTGTGGTCAGAGGGCACACTCTCAGTCCGACTGCGCAGAGAGCATACTCTCTGTCCGACTGTGCGCACAGGGCACACTCCCTGTTCGACTTTGTGCAGAGGGTGCACTGTCTGTCAGACTTTGTGCGCAGAGCACACTCTCAGTCCTGCCATGGGCAGAGGGCACACTCTCTGTCCGACTGTGTGCAGAGGGTACACTCTCAGTCCAACTGTGTGCATAGGGTACATTCTCTGTCCAACTGTGCGCAGTGGGTACTATGGGCTATGGGCAGAGGGCACACTCTTCCTCAGACTGTGTGTTGAAGGTACAGACAGTCCAACTGTGCACAGAGGGCACACTCTCAGTTCGACCGTGCGCTAAGGGCAAACTCTCAGTCTGACTGTGCGCAGAGGGCATACTCTCTGTCTGACTGTGCGTAGAGGGCATACTCTCAGTCCGTCTGTTTGTAGAGGGCACACTCTCTGTCCAACTGTGTGCAGAGGGTTAACTCTCTGTTCGACTTTGGGTAGAAGGCACACTCTCTGTCCGACTGTGTGGAGAGGGCACACTCCCTGTTCGACTTTGTGTAGAGGGTACACTCTCAGTCCAACTGTGTGAATAGGGTACATTCTCTGTCCAACTGTGCGCAGTGGGTACACTCTCAGTCAGACTGTGTGCAGAGGGCACACTCTCAGTCCGGCTATGGGCAGAGGGCACATTCTTCGTCAGACTGTGGGTTAAAGGTACACTCAGTCCATTTGTGCAAAGAGGACACACTCTCAGTCTGACAATGGTCAGAGGGCACACTCTCTGTCCGACTGTGTGCAGAGGGTACACTCTCAGTCCAACTGTGTGAATAGGGTACATTCTCTGTCCAACTGTGCGCAGTGGGTACACTCTCAGTCAGACAGTGTCTGACTATGGTCAGAGGGCACACTCTCTGTCCAACTGTGCTTAGAGGGCATACTCTCTTTCCGACTGTGCGCAGAGGGCACCCTCTCAGTCCGTTGCCGCAGAGGGCACACTCTCAGTCCGTTGCCGCAGAGGGCACTCTCTCAGTTCGACTGTGTGCAGAGGGCACACTCTCTGTCTGACTTTGTGCAGAGGGCATACTCTAATTCTGACTGTGCAGAGAGGGTACACTCTCAATCTTACTGTGCGCAGAAGTGCACACTCTCAGTCTTACTGTGTGCAGAGGGCACACTCTCAGTCCGGCCATGGGCAGAGGGCACACTCTCTGTCCGACTGTTTGTTGAAGGTACACACTTAGTCCAACTTTGCACGGAGGGCACAATCTCAGTTCGACTGTGGGCAGAGGGCACACTCTCAGTCCGACTGTGTTCAGAGGGCATACTTTCTGTCCGACTGCGCAGTGGGCACACACTCTGTCAGACCGCACAGAGCACAATCTCAGTCCAACTGTTCGCAGAGGGCACACTCCGGGTCCGACTGTGCTAAGAGGGCATTATCTCTGTTCGACTGTGCACAGAGGGCAAACTTTCTGTCCGACTGTGGGCAGAGGGCACACTCTCATTTGAGTGTGCGCAGAGGGTAATCTCTCTGTCTGACTCTGTGCAGAGGGCCAGTCTCAGTCCAACTTTGCGCAGAGGGCACAATCTGAGTCCGACTGTTGGCAGGGGGCACACTCTCATTCGACTGTGCGCAGAGGGCATACTCTCTGTCCGACTGTGGGCGCAGGGCACACTCTCAGTCCGACTCTGCGCAGAGGGCACACTCTCAGTCCGACTGTTTGCAGGGGGCATGCCACTATGAAAATCTTTGTCTTGAAAATGGAGTGAAAATCCACTTTTCTCCTTGAAATTGTAAATTTCCCCTTTCACCTTGTTTTCACGGAGTTCTCATCTAACTAGCAGAGCCTAAGTGTTTCATGTTGTTTTCACTGTGCTGTATTGTTGAAAACAGCCCAAGGTTATCTTTGGTGCATATGTGGTGTGGTTTAATTCAAGGAGTATTCAGCAAGTTTTCAGGGTGTCCTTGGTATGACCACAGCTGGATAGATTACTGTTTAATGAGGGAAGTCAAACTGATAGATGGTTTATTGGTCAGCCTTTTGGTTTCACCTTGTTTCAGGTCAGCAGTGTACTGTTCAGCACACTGTGGATAGACCAATGTTTACATTTGGAGTATAGCCTAATTACCCCCCTGAGACCATAGAGTGGGGGAACTGGGAAATGACATTCCAGAGAATTATTCACCACTTAAGGAGGTCTTGGCTTCGATGGAGAGCACTCCATGAAATCAGGGTGAAATTCACTGAGACCAGTCAATGGTCTGGAGACTCTTTTTTCAAGGTGGTTTAAGGGAATTGCTATTCCCTTAAAGCATGGTGAAAGAGAAATAATTCCTTGAATTTCAGCCAAAACCTGCAATTCACTGAGATTTCACGGTGGTTTCACAGCAGAGATTTTCATCTCAGTCCGACTGTGCGTAGAGGGCACACTCTCAGTCCAACTCTGCTCAGGTAGAGGGCATACTCTCTGTCCAACTGTGTGCAGTGGGCACACTCTCAGTCCACCTGTGAGCAGAGGGCACACTCTCAGTCTGACTGTGCGCAGAGGGCACACTCTCAGTCCGACTCTGCGCAGAGGGCATACTCTCAGTCTGACTGTGGGAAGAGGGCATACTCTCAGTCCGACTGTGTGCAGGGGGCACACTCTCAGTCCGACTGTGAGCAGAGGGCACACTCTCAGTCCAACTGTGCGCATAGGGCACACTCTGTCGGACTGTGCAGGGCACAATCTCAATTTGATTTTAAAATAATGATTTTAAACTGATGTTTTGATGTTAGGGCCTATGCAATTTTGTTTAACATGGTTTTTAGTGATTGTGGGTTTTTACTTCTTTATTGTGTGCTTTCACTTACTGGTTTAATGTATATCTTCCTGTGATTTCCTGCATGTACAGTGTTTTGAGATTTTTTTTGAAAAACGCTATATCAAAAATAAATTATCATTATTATTATTATTAATCTCAGTCCAACTGTGCGCAGAGGGCAAACTTTCTGTCTGACTGAGCAGAGGGCACACTCTCATTTGGATGTGCTCAGAGGGAACACTCTCAGTCCGACTTTGCGCAGAGGGCTAACTTTTTGTCTGACTTTAGGCAGAAAGCACACTCTCTGCCAACTTTGGGCAGAGGGCACACTCTCAGTCCGACTGTGGACAGAGGGTACACTCTCTTTCCAACTTTTGGCACAGGGTACACTGTCAGTCCGACTCTGTGCAGAGGGTACGCCCTGTGTCTGACTGTGTGCAGAGGGCACACTCTCTGTCCTAATTTTGGCAGAGGGCACACTCTTAGTCCAGCTGTGTGCAGAGGGTACACCCTTTGTCCGACTCTGGTCATAGGGCACACTCTACTTCCAACTGTGCGTAGAAGGTACACTCTAAGTCCGACTGCGCAGAGGGCAAACTCTCAGTCTGACTGTGGGAAGAGGGTACACTCTCGGTCCAACTGTGTGCAGAGGGCACACTCTCAGTCCGACTCTGCGCAGAGGGAATACTCTCAGTCCGACTGTGCGCAGGGGGCACACTCTCAGTCCGACTGTGCACAGAGGGCACACTCTCAGTCTGACTGTGCGCAGTGTGCACACTCTGTCAGACTGCGCAGGGCACAATCTCAGTCCAGCTGTGCGCAGAGGGCACACTCCGGATCCGACTGTGCTCAGAGGGAATTATCTTTGTTCGACTGTGCGCAGAGGGCAAACTTTCTGTCCGACTGTGGGCAGAGGGCACACTCTCATTCGACTGTGCGCAGTGGGTACACTCTCTGTCTGACTATGTGCAGAGGGCACACTCTCTGTCCGACTGAGCGCAGAGGGCACACTCTCAGTCCGACTGTGCGCAGAGGGCACAATCTCAGTCTGACTGTGCGCAGAGGGCACAATCTCAGTCCGACTGTGCGCAGAGGGCACATCTCTGTCTGACTCTGTGCAGAGGGCACACTCTCTGTCTGACTGTGCGCAGGGGGCACACTCTCAGTCCGACTGTGCGCAGAGGGCATACTCTCAGTCCGACTGTGCGCAGTGGGTACACTCTCTGTCTGACTCTGTGCAGAGGGCACACTCTCTGTCCGACTGTGTGCAGAGGGCACACTCTCAGTCCGACTGTGCGCAGTGGGTACACTCTCTGTCCGACTGTGCGCAGAGGGCACACTCTCAGTCCGACTCTGCGCAGAGGGCACAATCTCAGTCCGACTGTGCGCAGGGGGCACATTCTCAGTCCGACTGTGCGCAGAGGGCACACTCTCACACCGACTGTGCTCAGAGGGCATACTCTCTGTCCGACTGTGTGCAGAGGGCACACTCTCAGTCCGACTGTGCGCAGAGGGCACACTCTGTCAGACTGCGCAGGGCACAATCTCAGTCCAACTGTGGGCAGAGGGCACACTCTCTGTTCGACTGTGGGCAGAGGGCACACTCTCTGTCTGACTGTGTGTTGAGGGCACACTCTCAGTCCGACTTTGCGCAGAGGGCATAGTCTCCGTCTGACTGTGCGCAGAGGGCACACTCTCTGTCTGACTCTGTGTAGAGGGCACACTCTCAGTCCGACTTTGCGCAGAGGGCATAGTCTCCGTCTGACTGTGCGCAGAGGGCACACTCTCTGTCCGACTGTGTGAAGAGGGCACACTCTCTGTCCGACTGCGCAGAGGGCTAACTCTCTGTCCGACTTAAGGCAGAAGGTACACTCTCTGCAGACTTTGGGCAGAGGGCACACTCTCAGTCCGACTGTGGGAAGAGGGTACACTCTCAGTCCAACTGTGTGCAGAGGGCACACTCTCAGTCCGACTCTGCGCAGGGGGCACAATCTCAGTCCGACTGTGCACAGAGGGCACACTCTCAGTCTGACTGTGCTTAGAGGGCATACTCTCTGTCCGACTGTGCGCAGTGTGCACACTCTGTCAGACTGCGCAGGGCACAATCTCAGTCCAGCTGTGCGCAGAGGGCACACTCCGGATCCGACTGTGCTCAGAGGGAATTATCTTTGTTTGACTGTGCGCAGAGGGCAAACTTTCTGTCCGACTGTGGGCAGAGGGCACACTCTCATTCGACTGTGCGCAGTGGGTACACTCTCTGTCTGACTATGTGCGGAGGGCACACTCTCTGTCCGACTGAGCGCAGTGGGTACACTCTCTGTCCGACTGTGCGCAGAGGGCACACTCTCAGTCCGACTCTGCGCAGAGGGCACAATCTCAGTCCGACTGTGCGCAGGGGGCACATTCTCAGTCCGACTGTGCGCAGAGGGCACACTCTCACACCGACTGTGCTCAGAGGGCATACTCTCTGTCCGACTGTGTGCAGAGGGCACACTCTCAGTCCGACTGTGCGCAGAGGGCACACTCTGTCAGACTGCGCAGGGCACAATCTCAGTCCAACTGTGGGCAGAGGGCACACTCTCTGTTCGACTGTGGGCAGAGGGCACACTCTCTGTCTGACTGTGTGTTGAGGGCACACTCTCAGTCCGACTTTGCGCAGAGGGCATAGTCTCCGTCTGACTGTGCGCAGAGGGCACACTCTCTGTCTGACTCTGTGTAGAGGGCACACTCTCAGTCCGACTTTGCGCAGAGGGCATAGTCTCCGTCTGACTGTGCGCAGAGGGCACACTCTCTGTCCGACTGTGTGAAGAGGGCACACTCTCTGTCCGACTGCGCAGAGGGCTAACTCTCTGTCCGACTTAAGGCAGAAGGTACACTCTCTGCAGACTTTGGGCTGAGGGCACACTCTCAGTCCGACTGTGGGAAGAGGGTACACTCTCAGTCCAACTGTGTGCAGAGGGCACACTCTCAGTCCGACTCTGCGCAGAGGGCATACTCTCAGTCCGACTGTGCGCAGGGGGCACACTCTCAGTCCGACTGTGCACAGAGGGCACACTCTCAGTCTGACTGTGCTTAGAGGGCATACTCTCTGTCCGACTGTGCGCAGTGTGCACACTCTGTCAGACTGCGCAGGGCACAATCTCAGTCCAGCTGTGCGCAGAGGGCACACTCTGGATCCGACTGTGCTCAGAGGGAATTATCTTTGTTTGACTGTGCGCAGAGGGCAAACTTTCTGTCCGACTGTGGGCAGAGGGCACACTCTCATTCGACTGCGCAGTGGGTACACTCTCTGTCTGACTATGTGCAGAGGGCACACTCTCTGTCCGACTGAGCGCAGAGGGCACACTCTCAGTCCGACTGTGCGCAGAGGGCACAATCTCAGTCCGACTGTGCGCAGGGGGCACACTCTCAGTCCGACTGTGCGCAGAGGGCACATCTCTGTCTGACTCTGTGCAGAGGGCACACTCTCCGTCTGACTGTGCGCAGAGGGCACACTCTCTGTCCGACTGTGTGAAGAGGGCACACTCTCTGTCCGACTGCGCAGAGGGCTAACTCTCTGTCCGACTTAAGGCAGAAGGTACACTCTCTGCAGACTTTGGGCAGAGGGCACACTCTCAGTCCAACTATGGACAGAGGGTACACTCTCTTTCCGACTTTTGGCAGAGGGTACACTGTCAGTCCGACTGTGCAGAGGGTACGCCCTGTGTCATACTGTGTGTAGAGGGCACACTCTTTTTCTGACTGCGCAGAGGGCATACTCTCTATCCTAATTTGTGCGAGGGTACCCTCTCAGACCGACTGTGTGCAGAGGGCACACTCTCTGCCCGACTGTGCGCAGAGGGCACACTCTCTGTCTGACTGTGTGCAGAGGGTACCCTTTGAGACCAACTGTGTGCAGAGGGCACTCTCTGCCCGACTGTGCGCAGAGGGCACACTCTTAGTCTGACTGTGTGCAGAGGGCACACTCTTAGTCTGACTGTGCGCAGAAGGCACACTCTCTGCCCGACTTTGGGCAGAGGGCACCTCCGCCCGACTGTGCGCAGAGGGCACACACTCTGCCTGACTTTGGGCAGAGGGCACACTCTCTGCCTGACTTTGGGCAGAGGGCACACTCTCAGTCCAAATGTGTGCAGAGGGCACACTCTCAATACTTGAACTGTGATAAGAAAATATTATCTCAGTTGCAGTGAATTTAATAAAAGGTGTGGGTTTAGAGATTTTATACTTATATACATCTATATATATTAGGGGTAGATTTTAAAGATGTATATTAAGGGAAAATTATGCTATGAATATTGAGGTGTAATAGCTTATAAAAACAGTGGTGTAACCAGATATGGGGGGGGGCGGCAAGTTGGAGAAAAATACATAATTTTGTGTATCGGACCATTCATTTGACCATTCACTAAAATTTGTTTTTTAAATTTCATTTAGGTTTGCAAACGTTACCCCCCCCCCCATGGTTACACCAATGGATATAAAGTACTGTGTTGTCTTAAAGGGATCATATTTTATAAAGCAAAATAGTTAATTTTAAACTCTGCCGATGAGGTTTATTCAAGGAGTCGCTGACTTCTACCCTTCCTTTGATCAGAAAATGCAATATGTTTAACCTGATTTTAAAGCAAATAAGGAGTGTTCTCTTTGTTAAAAACATTCTTAATTAGAACCGTTGAAAGTAACAGTTAATTTTATTTATTTTGAGACAATGTGAATCTTATTTTGCGTAAAGGAATATTTCGACAAGGAAAACAAGTACATGTAACTAATGTTGACCATTTTAAGTGATACTAAAAAAAAAATTGGACCCATACCTCTGTATTTTAATATTTAAAATATTTATTTCAATTTTTTAAATTTAAATTTTAAATGTTAAACTACTAAACTACTTTAAACTAAAATGTTAAACTACTTTATGGTGTGTAGTCTTCATAGTCCTGACTTTTACTCGTTAAACACATCTATGTAATGATTTTTTTGTCTTAAAATAAACTTTTTTTGGTTGGACACCAACAAACATTTCTTCTTTATTTTTTCCTCTCAAGGCTCATGCTAAGGTCATTGGGCGCATCTCATTATTTTTTCCTTTTTTTTGACCTATCTATCCTAAGGTTTATATATAACGTCCGAGCAAATTTTTTCAAGCGGCGATTTGGCCCGGTGGGCTAGCTCACAGCTCCAGAAATTCTGGAGGTGAATATTAGAATGGTCTGACTTAAAAAAATTGGAGCTTGGATTGGGGAGTTATAAAATTGCTAAGGGCCGAGGGGTTACCTCGGTTCTGAGACTCACCGGGCAAGGGGCTGGGGGTTGCTGGGCTGTCAAGTCAGCCAATGGGCTGGGCTGGGCTGGTTTGACTGAACTTCCTGGTGTGATGGTAGGGGTAGCTTGGCATGGGATGACTATGGCTGGGTGGAGGACTTGGGCTATGGGTTGATGGGTTCGGGTAGGGATATGGACTAGTCATCATGCTGGGGTGATGCTGGCTGGAGATGGGCATGATCAAGCTGGGTAGAGGACTCCACCATTGGCAAACGTTAATTGGTATATTTTAACCACCATTTATTAAACTTTAAATGCAAAAACAACACCTATAAATGTTTGTTAATATTTTTATTTATTGATTACGGTTCCTTTAACCCTGCGTGACACCATCAAACAAAATTCACAGTCGGACACCATCATTGACTCGTTGAGTAACAGTTAGATTTTAGCGTGTAATAAATTTTTGTTGAGAACCAAATCACTTTAAAATCACCCAAGGATGATATATATACCCAGCCCGACTATCGCATTTCTGTTCATTACCGCAAGATCTTGCGGGAGCCAGTTGCGTACCCCTGTAGTCTTTGACAGGAACATGTGATTGGAACCAGCCAAAGCAAACGACAGGTACCCGATTGCCGCCTTACACCAGATAAACATATAGTTGTGGTCGGGTACTCGACGGCTTGATGCCGTGACGCGATATTCAAAATGGCCACCAGCCATGCTTGATCTATGTAAACACCGTGGATGTATTACGATCATTTGATGTTATTTTCTGTCTCTATAGGTAAGCTTTATCGTGTAGTTTATTTAAGTTCAAGATGTAGAATAGGAATAGGCCTCGTGTGAACCCGTGTAAACACTAAGATTGTCATAAAACGGGTAATTTTGTGGCTTTCTATTTCCACCTTCATGCACGTAAATAACGGCACTTGGAAGTATACAACGGCCGGATGTAGGTCATTGCATTGTGCCAGTCAATGGCAACTTGCCGTCAATCAAATGAAACAATGTACTTTTCTGTTCAGAGTATCTGGTATCTGTGTTACGTAATCTTTTACCGCTTGTAGTTTACATAATGTTGTATTTTTCTACCTCAATGCGTGCATGGTTGTATCTGAGATCAATGTGTGGGCCTAGGCCTACATGTTTCTAAAATGAAATAAGGGAATTACAGTCATGTAACGTCAGTTGTTGTAAACTGCTTACCAAACAAAATGAAATGTGGTATCATCAAAAAAATTGATAATGGTCTGACGTTTCGACCTTTGCAGAGTCTTCCTCAAAGGCTGACGTTCTAAAACGGGTTAAGGTTTGGCACCTACATTAATTAACTCTGAGCTTAACCAAATTGTTTGTGTTTTTAAGACACCTTAATGAAAGGGGTTGGGTGGATATCGATTTGAAAATAAAAGTTGCTGATTTTAAGTTGTGATTTCTGTGAAACGATTACCGAATAAAGAGAACGACGATATACTGTGTAATTTTATTTCTGGTTGATAATGATATTCAATGTTGTGTGTATTCGAACCTTGCCCTGTATAAAAATACAATCAATAAATGAAAGCAAGAGTAGTTCCTCATAATCATAGAAACTTCGGTAACAGTTGACATTTTAATCGTTCATCTTTGGTTTAAAATGGTATAACAATGAGCTCTTCGTTAACTACTAATGATTACAAATTAGATTTTGGGTTAAAAAAAATAAATAAAATAAACAACGATAGTTCTGAGTAGCCCCTGACGTTGCCACACAAACCACTGTGTTTTAATAATTCAAAAGAGGATTTATGCAACGCCAAAATCCTCCTCAAAGACTTCGAAAAGTCACAATTAAGTGCAAGGCTTTACAAATACTTTAAAATTATATAAATATAAAGAAAATGTTACAATTTGTACAAAGCAAACACTCCCGATACGATTATTATTATTGATGCTGTAGATAAATACGTAGGCCTATATAAATTAATGAACTTGTAAATAAATTAAGCAAAATTATAAAGAAACTTAGTATTAATTAAAAAACAAAATATTTTAACAAAACAATAGACGTATTCAATGAATTCTTGTACCAAAATTTATAGCTTTAAAGAAGCTGAATCCTTGGCTGAATTGATGTTCACACGCGGCCATAAATGATGCATTTAACATCCCCAGGGGGGGAAAAACACCCAGACAACTCTATCCGATTCCCCTTTTGTAGTCCCCCCCCCAAAAAAAAAAAAAAAAAATTAATAGAAACAAATAAATAGGTAAATAAATAAATACAAGATTCAATTGAACGAACACCTATATACAACTTAGTTCAATCATCCATTCCATACCCAAACCCGTTCTCTTTCCAATCCATTATTCAAACCCTAACGAAACCACTCAACCGGACACTCAAAATCTAGCGAGAACACCGGTGAAATGTTTACTGCTAGTGCTAGCCCTTGCAACTTTCCTCTGACCACGGCATGAACGAGCCTCTAAACCCATTCATTTTACAGCTCTAGGCCTATTCCTTAATTCCACAACGAGAACCACCGAATCAGACACTCAAATATTATCCAAAATATAAACACATGTGAAATTACGGCATGGCCCTTCGCTACAATTCATGTCCTTGGTCACTGACTCTATACCCACAGCGTTTGCCTTCAACTCAATATTTTTTAAGTCAGAACAGAGTCTCCCATGTGCCTATGTTTCCCAAGTAAACTAATGGTCCATACCTACAGCGTGTGCCTTCCACTCGAATTATTTTGCAAGTCCGAACCAAAGATTCCCCTTTATACCTATACCTATTCCTATAACGGTATAGCGTGTGCCTTCCACTCGCAAATTATTTACTAAGTATAAAGCAAGGATTTCCCTATGCCATAGTACCCTGCGTACCCTGTTGACTAATTAAACTGATGGTGTATACCTAAAGCGTGTACCTTCCACTCGCCAATTATTTACTCAGTATAAAGCAAGGATTTCCCTATGCCATGGTACTCTGCGTACCGTGTTGACTAATTAAACTGATGGTGTATACCTAAAGCGTGTAACTTCCACTCGCCAATTATTTACTCAGTATAAAGCAAGGATTTCCCTATGCCATAGTACTCTGCGTACCCTGTTGACTAATTAAACTGATGGTCTATACCTATAAAGCGTGTGCCTTCCACTCGCAAATAATTTACTAAGTATAAAGCACTGAGTTTCCCATGCCATAGGTTCCTGCGTACCCTGTTGACTAATTAAACTGATGGTCTATACCTATAAAGCGTGTGCCTTCCACTCGCAAATAATTTACTAAGTATAAAGCACTGAGTTTCCCATGCCATAGTATCCTGTGTAAAGTATGAACCGAAGGTTCATCAAGTCTAAAATGCTTATTTTCCTGGGGGGACCCAAGTGGGTGTCGTAGGTAGGTGTCGGACTCCGGAGGTAGCGGTCCCAGGTTCGAGCCCCGGTCCGAGGCCGCGCGGTGAGTGGGGCTGCGAGGTCACCACTCACCGCGCAGTGGCACCCACCGCGCAGTGGCACCCACCGCCCCTACGTGCTTCTAAAGAAACTTAAAACTTAAAACGAACCTATGCACTTTTTTAATTAAACTTTTTCGATTTAATAAAAAAAGATTTTTTAAAACCCGCAGTTTTTTTACGTAGCGGGATTCGATCCCGGGACCTTTCGGTCCAGAGTCCGGAGCCCTTCCACTGGGCCACTGCTCCTCTTACTTAATTTGTGTTCGAGTTTAATTTTAAACCTTAGAATGAACAACTTTAAATCAAAACGTACTAAAAGAACACCCATGATTCGAACCCAGTACCTATGGGTTCAGAGTCCGGAGCCCTTCCACTGGGCCACTGCTCCTCTTACTTAATTTGCGTTCGAGTTTAATTTTAAACCTTAGAATGATCAACTTTAAATCAAAACGTAGTAAAAGAACACCCGTGATTCGAACCCAGTACCTATGGGTTCAGAGTCCGGAGCCCTTCCACTGGGCCACTGCTCCTCTTACTTAATTTGCGTTCGAGTTTAATTTTGAACCTTAGAATGAACAACTTTAAATCAAAACGTACTAAAAGATCACCAGGGATTCGAACCCAGTACCTATGGGTTCGGAGTCGGGAGCCCTTCCACTGGGCCACTGCTCCTCTTACTTAATTCGCGTTCGAGTTTAATTTTAAACCTTAGAATGAACAACTTTAAATCAAAACGTACTAAAAGAACACCCATGAATCGAACCCAGTACCTATGGGTTCGGAGTCGGGAGCCCTTCCACTGGGCCACTGCTCCTCTTACTTAATTTGCGTTCGAGTTTAATTTTAAACCTTAGAATGAACAACTTAAAATCAAAACGTACTAAAAGAACACCCATGAATCGAACCCAGTACCTATGGGTTCGGAGTCGGGAGCCCTTCCACTGGGCCACTGCTCCTCTTACTTAATTTGCGTTCGAGTTTAATTTTAAACCTTAGAATGAACAACTTTAAATCAAAACGTACTAAAAGATCACCACGGATTCGAACCCAGTACCTATGGGTTCAGAGTCCTGAGCCCTTCCACTGGGACACTGCTCCTCTTACTTAAATCGCGTTCGAGTTTAATTTTAAACCTTAGAATGAACAACTTTAAATCAAAACGTACTAAAAGATCACCAGGGATTCGAACCCAGTACCTATGGGTTCAGAGTCCGGAACCCTTCCACTGGGACACTGCTCCTTTTACTTAAATCGCGTTCGAGTTTAATTTTAAACCTTAGAATCAACAACTTTAAATCAAAACGTTCTAAAACAACACCCATGAATCGAACCCAGTACCTATGGGTTCAGAGTCCGGAGCCCTTCCACTGGGCCACTGCTCCTCTTACTTAATTCGCGTTCGAGTTTAATTTTAAACCTTAGAATCAACAACTTTAAATCAAAACGTTCTAAAACAACACCCATGAATCGAACCCAGTACCTACGGGTTCAGAGTCCGGAGCCCTTCCGCCGGGCTACTGATCCTCCTACAAAAATTGCGTTCGAGTTTAATTTAAAACCCTACAACATCAAATCAACAACGGCCAAAAAGTAAACTACTGGTAAATAGCGTTTGCCTTCCAGTCGCAAATTATTTATTAAGTGTTATTAAGGATTTCCATGTGACATATTACCCTGCGTAAACCAATGGCCTTAAGCGTACAAAAAGAACACACGGGATTCGAACCCAGTACTTTTGCGTTCGGAGTCCGAAGCCTTTCCACTGGGCCACTGATTCTCCTATAAAAATCGTGTTCGAGTTTAATTTAAAACCCTACAACATCAAATCAACAACGGCCAAAAAGTAAACTACTGGTAAATAGCGTTTGCCTTCCAGTCGCAAATTATTTATTAAGTGTAAAGCAAGGATTTCCCTGTGCCGTAGTACCCTGCGTAAACCAATGGCCTTAAGCGTACAAAAAGAACACACGGGATTCGAACCCAGTACCTTTGCGTTCGGAGTCCGGAGCCCTTCCACTGGGCCACTGAACCTCCTATAAAAATATCGTTCGAGTTTAATTTAAAACCCTACAACATCAAATCAACAACGGCCAAAAAGTAAACAACTGGTGAATAGCGTTTGCCTTCCAGTCGCAAATTATTTATTAAGTGTTATTAAGGATTTCCATGTGACATATTACCCTGCGTAAACCAATGGCCTTAAGCGTACAAAAAGAACACACGGGATTCGAACCCAGTACCTTTGCGTTCGGAGTCCGAAGCCCTTCCACTGGGCCACTGATTCTCCTATGAAAATCGTGTTCGAGTTTAATTTAAAACCCTACAACATCAAATCAAAATGGCCAAAAAGTAAACTACTGGTAAATAGCGTTTGCCTTCCAGTCGCAAATTATTTATTAAGTGTAAAGCAAGGATTTCCCTGTGCCATAGTACCCTGCGTAAACCAATGGCCTTAAGCGTACAAAAAGAACACACGGGATTGGAACCCAGTACCTTTGCGTTCGGAGTCCGAAGCCCTTCCACTGGGCCACTGATTCTCCTATAAAAATTGCGTTCGAGTTTAATTTAAAACCCTACAACATCAAATCAAAATGGCCAAAAAGTAAACTACTGGTAAATAGCGTTTGCCTTCCAGTCGCAAATTATTTATTAAGTGTAAAGCAAGGATTTCCCTGTGCCATAGTACCCTGCGTAAACCAATGGTTTTAAGCGTACAAAAAGAACACACGGGATTCGAACCCAGTACCTTTGCGTTCGGAGTCCGGAGCCCTTCCACTGTGCCACTGATCCTTCTATAAAAATCGCGTTCGAGTTTAATTTAAAACCCTACAACATCAAATCAACAACGGCCAAAAAGTAAACAACTGGTAAATAGCGTTTGCCTTCCAGTCGCAAATTATTTATTAAGTGTAAAGCAAGGATTTCCCTGTGCCATAGTACCCTGCGTAAACCAATGGCCTTAAGCGTACAAAAAGGACACACGGGATTCGAACCCAGTACCTTTGCGTTCGGAGTCCGGAGCCCTTCCACTGGGCCACTGAACCTCCTATAAAAATCGCGTTCGAGTTTAATTTAAAACCCTACAACATCAAATCAACAACGGCCAAAAAGTAAACAACTGGTGAATAGCGTTTGCCACCCAGTCGCAAATTATTTATTAAGTGTTATCAAGGATTTCTCTGTGTCATAGTACCCTGCGTAAACCAATGGCCTTAAGCGTACAAAAAAAACACACGGGATTCGAACCCAGTACCTTTGCGTTCGGAGTCCGGAGCCCTTCCACTGGGCCACGGATTTTCCTATAAAAATCGCGTTCGAGTTTAATTTAAAACCCTACAACATCAAATCAACAACGGCCAAAAAGTAAACAACTGGTGAATAGCGTTTGCCTTCCAGTCGCAAATTATTTATTAAGTGTAAAGCAAGGATTTCCCTGTGCCATAGTACCCTGCGTAAACCAATGGTTTTAAGCGTACAAAAAGAACACACGGGATTCGAACCCAGTACCTTTGCGTTCGGAGTCCGGAGCCCTTCCACAGGGCCACTGATCCTCCTATAAAAATCGCGTTTGAGTGTAATTTAAAACCCCACAAAATCAAATCAACAACGCTCAAAAAGTAAACTATTGGTAAATAGCGTTTGCCTTCCAGTCGCAAATTATTTATTATAATTTTAGTGTAAAGCAAGGATTTCCCCGTGCCATAGTACCCTGCATAAACCAATGGGACCGTTTTAACTTACAAAAAGAACACACGGGATTCGAACCCAGTACGTTTGCGTTCAGAGTCCGGAGCCCTTCCACTTGGCCACACTGCTCCTGTTACTCATTTTCGTTCGAGTTTAATTTAAAACCCTACAACATCAAATCAACAACGGACAAAAAGTACGGTAAACTAATAGCGTGTGTGCCATTCGAACCCGGTACCATGGGGTTCGGAGTCTCGATCCTTGTCCGCAATGCTACTGGTCCTCTGCCTTATTTGCATTTTAATGTAATATAGAATCTCAGAATGATTCAACACCGTTAAAGTAGAGAAGTATAAACAGATACGATGAAAGGATTGGGACTGGGTACGACCATGGTACGACGAAGTGGTGGCATGCACAGGGCCAGTTATTTCGACGGTGTTCTGGACAAATAAAATTCACGGGACTCGAAACGAGGAATAGCCAAAATTGTTAGAAGTGTTTAACTGAGAAAGTAACAGTGATCGAAAAGGTGGGACAATATTGGGGGGGGGGGGGCATATTCACACCGAGGGCGTAATGTGGCCAAAAAACACATTAAATATTATATGTTATAGATCTACATTATTATTTTTAGTCTAAGTAATTGAACTCTACATGGCACGGATTCTTTTTCTTGTTTTCTTGTTTTCTTTCTTTTTTAATATTCGAGTTTATTAATTTCATATAATTTTATAATAATACTGCCATAAAAATCAAGATAATGATTGCAAACAATAACACACTAATGTTTTAAAAGCAAAAAATTAATACAACTGTACAAAAAGATATTTGAAAGAATTCAAAACGTCAATAGTGTGTATGTGTAAACAAAATAAATGTTGACACAAGGTAATATGAAGCTGTCATACGGTACTAGTCACTGTGCCAGACTTGAGCCAATGTTGAAGTCATTTGTAAACATTGATGCATAGGCTGTACACGTCTGCAAGTGAATAATTCGACACAATAATAGAAATCCATGGAAAACAGCAAACGATACTGAATAACAGAGAATCATAGGGAGCGATAACACGCTATCGCCCATTGTGTACAATACATACAAAAGCATACCATACAAACTAATATGTAAAATTGAACATACGTAAAGCTAGAAACATACCGACGTGAACATTGCTATTATCAGTGCTCTCAGGGGTCTGAGAGACTTATTATGGAACCAGAATAAACGAGTACACATTAGTCTTGCCTGAACAGTTCGCTGAAGATTAAAACCACGACAAAAATGCTACAATTATCGTTCACGGAGGAGACAGCCAGATTCAAGCGTGCTTGGAGACCATTTTGAATACACGTGTATGCGATGCCACACATTGATTGATTGATAGAAGACCAACTAGGGTGGTACCCGACTATTCGTTCTCTTGTGGCACGGTTTAAAAAAAAAATCTGCCCTCAAAAAATGATCCAGCGGAAGAAAAAAATTGTAACAATTTGTAACGCCATTCCAGCCCAAAATGGTGTAAAAACTACAGTTGAAGTCCAAACAGTCCATCTCGATTTTATTTTATTACTTTATTAAACAATTTTGAAATACATAAATTATTTATGAGATAACTCAAAATGTTGGATTACAAAATTATTTTGCTTCAAAATATAATGGTCAAGCTAACACACTAATTAAAAATGCATACACGAGGCTTCATACGTGGTCAAGCGCACACATTTAAGTCAAAATAAATATACAAGGATTATTTGATTGATGTCATAAATGGTTTTAAAAAAAGCCAGGATTTTTCCCCATATACCATTAACCTATGATATCTCTTATTTTCACTTTTAACAATAACTGTCTCAGAAAAAAACCTTATACAGGTTTTCCCGGCAAATTTCAACGAAAACTCGCTTATATGGTGGTCTCAAGATTAGCTAATTAGATATTCATGTCATTATAACTAAGTAAACTAATTAATTAAGTTAAGCTAATTACATTTAACTATAACTTAATATGATATAGGATCTGACTCGTTTGTACTAAGCTAAGTAATCATCCACTACCCTCCCACACCAAACCCCTAATCCTAACCCTATAATCCTAACCCTAAACCTAATTAAACGGGTTCTAACAAAATTAATTTAAAAAGATTAAACTGTTGTGAAAGTTCTTTAATATGAATAATCAACCTATTAAAAGCCTGGAAAATTACCTTAAACATTTATTTCAGTCATAATTCAAAATACCGCCAAACCCCCTCCATGAGAAATTGCCGTTTTGACCCAGGATATGGGTTATTTTCTATACGTTTTTTTTTGTACACAACCAATGGAGCAGGGTGGACCCAAGATATAGCCATATTCCTGTACCCATTGCTTGTGTACTGTACTGTGCCGTTGTGGACCCGGGATATGGCTATATTCCTGTACCCATCGGTTGCGCGCAGTGTATGGGGATGCAGACCGCATCGTTCGCGGTGCTGTGTACCCGGGATATGGCAATATTCCTCTACCCATTGCTTGTGCACAGTGTATGTGACTCCGCGTCTAAGAATATGCCTATACAGCGGGTTCAACTTGCTCCACAGGCCGTGTACAAAATAACTACATAGGAAATCACCCATATCCTTGGACAAAATGGCAATTAATCTGTGGAGGTGGGGCATTTTTTGGCGATATTTTGGAATATGACTAAATAAAAGATATGGGTTTCTTTTTTTTTTATTTGGGGGGGGGGGGAATGAAAAGCGAAATGTCGTTTTTAATGCTTTTTAGGTTCCTAAAACTTTTTAAGGAACTTCCAATAATTTGTTTTAAATTTTATTTACAACTATTTGTTCTCTTCCCCCCAAATAAACTTAAATAAAATCAAAATTACTCGACATTGTTGCGTAACAAAAACAAGGTGTTCGGGATGAAGTTCAAATTTTGGATGTAACACAATCCGAGCTTTATTGAATACATGTACGCTAATAGGTTTCAGCTTGACCAAGCATTTATTGCTCTTGACGAAAGCAATAGCTGTTTCGACTACTATGTTGGAACAGCTAATGTAGTAGTGTCTTGATCTTGGGGTTCTCCTTTTCTTCCGTGCGGAATGGTATGATGAGTAAATAGGCCTAATGGGCGACCACCAAATTCATGACTCGACGACGCAATAAATATTGATGATGAACTAAAATGTTTTATTAGAAGCTCTGCTCCTCTCCAGTATCTCTCTCAAACTCACTTCTTAATCTTACATTTCTTTATTAATTTCAATCTTTGATATTCATCATTTTCTAAATCAGCTCGCGCTTAGCAAATAGCTCGTGCAAGCGGTTGATTAATTTACATGTCACTACACTAAACAAGGAAACCTTTTACAGGTATTATTTTCAATCTAAATACAAGATTAGTGGTGCAGCATAGGAATTATCGCTGGTACAAGCGCTGTTTTAATTATATAAATAAAAAAATATTAAAAAAACAATTAAAAAAACTTTCACAGAATTATTCATCAATAGTTGAGTACATGTATGTTTAAAGGGATTGTATACGTTTGGTAATTGGAACCCACCGTTTGTTTCAATCATAGTTGTAGATGTATACCATAAAACGAACCCGTGGAAATTGCATTTAATCAAAAGGTGGTATTTTGTTTTTGAGATAATTGCCAAAAATCTGTAGCGGTTATGTCCACACAGGAAGATGAATTAAAAAGAAATTAAAAAGAACAAAACTGTAGGCGTTAAGCGATAAAACCTGAAAAGGGAGATCAAACACGTAGTGTGAGTTTCTCAGTCCAGTAAGGGAAAGTGTTTGGCGTTTAAGGGGGAACAAATCTCGATGCCGGGAAGAAATTATGATCGATTTGGCAAATTCTGTAAGTATTTCAGTTCGTCTCAAGGCAAGGAGGGAATACCAATATCTATAAGAGATCCTCATAATGATGCCGGTCAGGAAAAGGGATGATACGAAGAGCTATCTTCCTTGGGTGTGAAGTTTATTATCCAGCCAAGCTGTTCGATACAATGGTAGCATTTCCAGTTGGGAAATAACTAATGCTTGGGTCCCCTGCAGGTACAAAACAAAGGCCAGTGACTATTTTTGCAATGATAAATGACTTTGTCTCTGGCTCCCCTAAAGTTCTACAAAAGTTTTCCACTACAAATACAAATACGACATGGTATTGGTTCAAAGATATAAAAATGACCAATCAAGCATGAGTTATTAAAAAATTAGACTTCATACCTAGAAATGTCAGGTCATGATTTCTTGCTTTCTGAGACACCAACCTGTGTTGTGCCTAGTTTTCACATATAGTTATGTCAGCAATCAAATAACTGTTGGGCATCTATGTGCAGGAGAACCTGAAGTCGGATACTCAAGATTGTCTGTTTGCTTCTCAGTCTGTTGGTTGTTAGTGCGTTCATCTCCTGTATTTGTTTTTTCATTGTATTGGCTTTTTATTCTTCAGCACATTGTTTTTACGTATTTTTTATAAAGAAATTGTGTATTGTATTAAAATTGTGACTGTTCACATTTGTTTGTATATAAATCTGGATGTACGCCTACATTTTAAGTATGCTAATCTATAATTCAGACTGCTGGCTGAAAAAAACCACCCCAGGTTAATGAGGGCTTGATTTCACATAGAGCCAAAATTGATCTTAAATTGTGAATCAGTCACGCTAAGCAAAGTTGAATCTTAGTGCTTTGTGAAATCAAGCATTTGAGGAAAGAACAGCAGGGCCAAAAACAAAATTGGAGCGGGGGGGGGGGGGCTATTTGATGTAACCAATCATTCATTTGTGCATTTTTTCAATCTCATTAGGGGGGGGGGGCACAAGGGCTCCTTCAACCCCCCCACCCCTCCTGGTTACGCCATAGTGCAGATTAAACCAAACATACAGCTATATTTTCAATTTAAAACAGGTACTTTGCAAAACAGTTTTTTGAGAGGGGCAGGGGTTTCAATATAATTCTAAATTAAAAGAACCAAACAAAAAAACATGTTTTCAAGACAATAAATTCTGTTTTATTATAATAAGAATGTTTGTTATCACAATCAACATCGTGTGAATACACAGTTTGTTTCTTCTTAATACCCCAATACTTGACATATAAAATCTCTTTTGAACATACAATTACAATATATTACTTGATATCAATTTAATATCAAATTTTACCTTTTTTCCATTCAAGGTAATCTGATTTATTACAACTCTTTAAATACTACTTTTACAATATTAATTACTGTGAATACCATACTAGATAGAGGAAACATAGATATAACAAGTAGTAGAGGCAGGACTCCAGACAACTCTCGCACACAACACACACATTCTGTTTCAAGAGTTAATAAAACAATCATTACATTTACATGTTAATTTGTCTCTCTCTGTTAGAAAACTGTGTCTGATAAACCTTGAATTTTTGGCTGATCTGAGGGCTGACCAAGGGCCTTGGAGCTTGGCTTGGGGAGTTAAATTAAAGTGCTGAGGGGCCAGGGAGGTTGCTGGGCAGTCAGTCAGGCAGTTGTATTGGGCTGAAGGCTTGGGGGTGATGGTATGAGCGATTGGCTGGGCTGGTTGGGATGATGGCTTGGGGTGATGGTAAGGGCTGGGAGGTTGCTGGGCTGGCAGTCAGTGGGTTGAGCCGGTTTGACTGATGAAGGCTTGGGGTGAGGGTAGGGATAGTGTATATTGGGGTGATGACTGGCTGGACATGGGCATGATCAATCTGGGTAGAAGACTGGGGCCATGGCATAGGGGCTGCTGAAGAGTCAGTCATCCACTGGGCTGATCGATGTGGTTGGATTTGAGGATAGGGGAGATGGAGTAATACTCATCATACTGGGGTGTGGCTAGCTGGAGATGGGAATGATATATGGTTTTTTGCTTTACAAATAAATTTAAAAGGCGTAGTACATTTTGTGGTGAAGGGATGAATAGGTGGTTTAGAAGGTTTTGAAAGGTATTAAATGAGTTATGGAATTTTTAAAATTATATAAAGCCTTAAAGGGGTGTAACACTTTATGCTAAAAAGATTAAAAGGCTCTATTTACTTCACTTTTCTGGATAAGTATTGAGAGGATATAGAGTTGTTTTAGTGCAACCATCTTTGTTGGATTCCCTGTCTACTCGTATATTGTGGAATTATTAAACGTACTGGTATTGAATGGGACCAGTCTATTTTGTTTGCGCAAGGTTGGATTTTGTCTTGTAATTTTTGGTTTGGGGTAGGGTCAAAGTGGGTTTTCTTAATAATAAAGAGCTGTTTTTCTATGTCTAGAATAGACAGGTAGAATATTCTTCTCAGGTGGGTTCATGTGACTTCTCTATGGGGTGGAATTGATTTAAAGAAACAGTTCAAATTGTATTAAAGGGTTTTTTGCTTTACAAATAAATTTAAAGTCGTAGTACATTTTGTGGTAAAGGGATGAATAGGTGGTTTAGAAGGTTTTGAAAGGTATTAAATGAGTTATGGTATTTTTAAAATTATATAAAGCCTTAAAGGGATATAACATTTTATGTTAAACAGATTAAAAGGCTCTATTTACTTCACTTTTCTGGATAAGTATTGAGAGGATATAGAGTTGTTTTAATGCAACCATTTTTGTTGGGTTCCCTGTCTACTCGTATATTGTGGAGTTATTAAACATACTGCTATAGAATGGGACCAGTCTATTTTACTTGCGCAAGGTTGGATTTTGTCTTGTAAATTTCGGTTTGGGGTAGGGTCAAAGGGGAGAGCTGTTTTTCTATGTCTTGCCTAATACTTGAAACCATAACACATTACCTCTACAGTAATAGCACATAAAGTAAGGAAATCAAGGCATTTTTCCTTTGCTATATTTATAGAATCATTTTATTTGACAACTCCAAACTTGATATCATAAACAATATAATTTTAACATTTTTAGCATAGGAACAATAAGGCACAATTTTTCTGTAAATGAACTAGCCTGAAAAAGTGACAAACTTTAAATCTTTAGAAGAATAAAATTACTTTTTGTTGACAGTTCTTTTGTAAGTAAAATTTCAGCTATGTTAAATAAACTACACTTCTATTGTTGTTGAAACTTCATCATTAGTTTGGACACATTTTCAATTTAACCCCAAATTGGTTTAATGTTTAGTCACCGATTTTGTAAGTTTTTTAAATGCTTATTTCCATTTTGTGGAACATTTGTCGTGCATGTGGTAATATTCTAGAGATTTTTCAGAATTATTATTATTTTTTTTAAAGCACTTTGTTTGAATGTTTTAAAGGAGTAAGTTACTGACTTTTTTAATTCAACCTGTAAAATTTTCATCAAATTCGGTGTCAATGTCAAGAAACTATACCAAAGATGTCCTTTTTTACAATCATAGTTTTGAGTTTGGTAAATCAAAATGACACCTTCTATCTATTTTTTGTAATTAGTACGTCTTGAAGATATTGTACACGTTTGGTAATGACTCAAAACAAATACTAGCATAAAAACTTACTTGGTAACAAGCAACGGAGAGATGTTGATATGATATAACATTGTAGGAAACGACTCCCTCTGAAGTAATGTAGTTTTTGAGAAAGAGGTAATTTCTCACTAAAATAATAACAACTTCTTGCAAGAAGTTTTTATTCCTATCTGAAAGCACACAAATTTGTACAACAAGGGTGTTTTTTCTTTCATCATTTTCTTGCAACTTCGATGACCAATTGAGCCCAAATTTTCACAGGCTTGCAATTTCATGCATATGACAATTTCCAAACGTGTTCAGTGCCTTTAAAGTGCTACCACTACCTTCCTTGTTTCATGTATCGGACTAACACGGCTATCGCTACTATTGTCTACCTTTTATCTAGCAAAACCTAAAACCTCTTAGCATTTACCATAATTAACTGTGTACCAGTCATGAAAAGGTCAACACTTGACCCCAGGGACCAATAGAGAGCTTTTTCTTTAGATTCTGATGAATTTTCCCTTTTTTATTGCAACCAACAATTCCAAAAAGATTGAACTACCACACCACCGCACAGCCTCTAATCAAACTTCCATACTACCTGTGCTATAAAACTTCACATACAAAGCATATTGCCAACCTCATGATTTGTATAGTGAGTATTTGTTTGCAAAGAGTGCACTTACTTTTTACAAGAGCATTTATGTAGATGTAATAACTACATTGGGATAAACTTGATATCATTCAACCTTTAGAGACCATTGCCACAAGTGGATTGAACCCAAAATACCCATAAGTGGCCATGGCAACAAACGGCTGCAAGATTTGATGCTCAAACTTGAGCAAGAGCAAAAAGGTCAAAGAAAAGGTAATGTACCCAACTGACAATTTCAAATATTTCCCATGTCTACAAAGAGTCTCCAATTTAAAACAAACCCATATGTTTCTTTTTTAAAATAATTTTCCTGAAATATTTCCTGAAATAATGGAGGCAAAAAATCACCAAGATAGGCAGAAATGATGTCTCTAACCCTAACTGACTAGGCCCTTGGGTAGACATACTGCCCAAATCCTTCGATATCCTTCAACTTATTTTAAGTGTACATATTAGCCCAAATCCTTCAAAATCCTTTTGAGACAGAAGTTAGGGAGTCTTTACTTTAGGTGCTCGGCTTTATTACAATCTCCACCCCTAAAAGACCAAAACCTTCAGAATCATATTTTGGCTAAGCTGCATAATACCTAAAACCTTCAAAATCCTCCTATGTAAAAACAGCCCGATAGCCCAAGTCCTGCAAAATCCTACCCTAACAAAAACTCATTTTAGCCCAAACCCTTCGAAATCCTCCTGTGTTGCAGATCCCTAATAGCCCAAATCCTTCGAAATCCTGCACTTTGGCAATGAGGATATTGTAGGACTTGGGTTCTTTAGGGCTAAGGGTTAATCAAAGTTTCTCCACTTTTACAATTCAAGCCAACAAGGTGTTTGGTTGTTAATCCATGCTTCCTTGACGCGCAGAATGTCTTGATGACATCGTTTCCATTATGCATTGCTCTTCAAACTCTGAACATCGGCTTTCCCATGCTATGAAATGTTAAAGAAAACAAATGCATTGAGGTAACAAATTAGGGTGCATGAAAGGTCAATTGAACCGGACCTCTTAATTCCTGGTGGCTTCAATTTGCCCTCGTAAATCTTAATTAGCCATCGATAAATGATGACTTGATATTTAAAAATGTCAATATCTTAAAATCAAATTTGAGAATTCAAAATCAAATTTAAATTGATGGGCGTTTTTAGTCAAGAAAAACATGAGAAGTTCAGCAAACTCTCTGAATCTGCAGCATATCATATCAATGATTCAAAAACATTTTATTTCTAGGTTTCCCTTGAGGTAACATAGTCTTGAGGAATAATGTTGGTTTGTTCTTGAAAGCTTTTTGATTTATTAATCTTTTTTTGCGAATTATACAATTAAATAAACGGAATGAAAACAAAGTTAAACAATGCTTTATTTGTAAAGACAAAGGGTTTTGTTAATACAAACATGTTTACATTTTTCTATTCTGTAATCAATCTGTAGGGACAACCACTCATCTGGGTTAGGCTGGTGCCAGCATGAAGTCCCCAAAATGTTGTGGCATGTGGCGTAGGGGTGTCGTTTGTATAGTGCTGCAAAAACAGCCCACATTTTGATGTAGTGTAAACAAAAAAGTAATGTAGCCCACCACAGACTTTTGTACATACCTCTAGTTCTGTTGTAAACCTCACACACCTAGTAAATTGGTGATGGGTAGACATTGGGATGATGATAGGCACTTGCATGTCTCAGGAATCCTGTTTTTGCTGACAGCTCGATATCATCTACAGATGGCATCCTTTCCAATTACAAACAATTGAAATCTGCTTTACATTAACTCAAACAAATATTAATTTTAACAAGGTATATATAGGCCTTTATCTCTATCTGGAATGACGTATACAACGGCTTTCCAATGGTCTAATTGCGCTTCAGAAACATGACTAAAAAAACCCCCAAGCCATTCAAATCTTTAAATCTCAAAGAGAAAACGTCTTTTTGAAAATAATCCCGCACGTGTAACAGGAAAAGGATTTTCAATCCCAAAGCGAACTGGTTAACACTTAACACTAGAAAGAAACATACACAAGTAATTTACACGCATAATATCGCTTACATCCTTTACAAAAGAAGTTTAATCTAAAAGCAGAGCTACCAATATTTGCATCTTGCAATCAGGAAAATTTGAACATCAATCAGGAAGATATTTAGAATTACATTCACCATATTAATAGGGAAAAAGTTTCCAGGGAGATTTTCAAATTTGTTCATCAGAACATGGAAAGATTGGTTTATTTTCAGGGAACTTCTGCATAAATCAGGGAGAGTTGGCTTCTCTGTAAAAGACATCTTCTCAGAAGGCGTTCTTACCAACTGTCCATATTTGGTATTATTTTGTTTATAAACATGTCAATGTTTGTAATTTACCGTCTAATGTACAGTGCGCAGCTGCCCACATAGTTGATTGGTGGACATCCGACATTTCAGCTTCACTAGATCTGTAAAAGAAAACGTATCATCCGAGTTAATTTTATCACATTGTTACCTGAAGAATGTCTGTGGTATTAGGCCCCATATGCATGAAATGTGGTTTGGCATTCTCTAGTTTGCATGGAGTCCACCATCAAGTCAACCGGGGGCTCTGCCCAACTCTTCCATGATGGGTGTCACCACATCATGAGCCTTGGCCACACCATGGTCCAGCCAAAGCCTTGGTAGGTCGGCCTCATGCTAAAATAAACAATTCGCCGAAGTACTGTTTCTTTTCTCCTCAAGACTCCTCAATGGCTAGAACCTTTTGGTTCTTACACCTTCATCACAGGCTGTGATCCGCCACCCACTCACTGCTCTGTCTTTCCTTCAAGTAGATGGCCTAAGACCCATGCAAGGTCTTGAAGTTCTCCCTAGATGACCTAAGACCCCATATGAACAAGTTTGGCTGTATTTTGTTCATTAAAGAACACAAGCCATGTGTGTGTGTGACGGCCGGGTGTGTGCACTGACCCGATTGCGCTGAATAATGAACAAGTCAGTGGACTAGACCATTTTTAATAATAGGGGCACCTGCACATGATCTTGCAGCACATTCATTGACATCACAAAAATTCCATTTCAGTATCAAACTAGGCCCTGTTTATATTGTAAAAAACTATAACTATAAGTTTCTGCACAAGATAATAACACGCAAACAAATATGTAAACTTTCTACAGCGCATCAGTATAACAAGCTTTTGAATCACCTGGAAACAAATCTGGTCACAAACAATATACAAACGTTACCATTATTTCCCCATTTCCAGCTGTAACTTAAAGGTATCGTACACGTTTGGTAATGACTCAAAACAAATATCAGCATAAAAACTTAACTGGTAACAAGCAACGGAGAGCTGTTGATAGAATAAAACATTGTAGGAAACGACTCCCTCTGAAGTAACGTAGTTTTTGAGAAAGAGGTAATTTCTCACTAAAATAATAAAAACTTCTTGCAAGAAGTTTTTATTCCTATCTGAAAGCACACAAATTTGTACAACAAGGGTGTTTTTTCTTTCATCATTTTCTTGCAACTTCGATGACCAATTGAGCCCAAATTTTCACAGGCTTGTTAATTTATGCATATGTTGGGATACACCAAGTGAGAACACTGGTCTTTGACAATTTCCAAACGTGTTCAGTGCCTTTGAGTTTGATGGCAATATTGTTGAGAACTTGAGACAATTCTACCAAGTTTGTGTACTTATTTCAGCATAAAAATAGGAAAAAACCACTATACAAATGCATGCTTCTGTAATGATTTATTGCAACACGTAGAGAAAGCGTGTGTAGCAGATCTGGTTCCTGTGACCAGCGAGCCATTCAAAAGGTATTGTGTGAGTAAACCGCAGAACCAGACTACACCGGATTTTGCATACATTACAGAGGTCACCGAACAAAGTAGAATAACTCTTTGTAATTGGACCAAAAAAAAGCCACCCTTTCTTCTGGACCAATCAGAATTTGTTTTATATAGATGACAAGGGAATTTTCCAAAGTTTATTCTTCAAAGTTTATTCGCCGTGCGAGATGGGTCTGTACGTTGACTGAAACTATTTTGCTGTTCAGTTTAGTGAGCGAACCCACTGAAAATTCCTTAGCCACCCCCCCACTTTTACAGTCTGAGGCGGCCAATGTACTGCCATAGGTGGAACTACCATGGGAAAGTGATCATGAATAGTAACGAAGAAAACAATTATGAACTAACAACTGTTTGAAAGTTCAGGAGTTTCCCTTACCTTTTATAAAGGAGAAAGCAGTCCATTTACTGGACATACTGTATATGTTTGAAGCTTATCAACTGCAGGTCTCAGCATCCTCATCAGTTGACGGCTAGATCTCTTCAAAGCAGGCTTGCTTCGGAGATGACAACCCTCGCTGTATCATGCAAACAAAGAACAACATAATGCTTTAGTTAGCTGTAAAATATTAACAAGTAAAGATGCACAAAAGTAGTTTGGGATAACCCTTTTCCCTTTCATTTAATTATTGGTCATATTTGTTAACCAATATCAGGTTTTGTTTTCCCTTCATAACAATTTTTGATACTACTTAGGTAACTTGTATGTTTTTCTTATTTATTTACCCCCACAGGACTTGGTAAGACAGATGATGAGATCCTGCCTTTGATGATACAAACATAGAATTTGGAACACAGTCAGAGTATGTTTTTAGAAAGATATTTGGCTAAAGGGCCATTGCAGATTAGTCCTTTGATTAAACTACAGAAAGAATTACAACAGTGGCGGAACCAGATATTTTCATATGGGGGGGGGGGGGGGCTAGTTAATGTATCCAACCATTTTTGTTTTTCATTTGTGGGCAAGAGTTTTAAATTGTCTCCTGCCAAGCGCCCTCACACCCCTCCCCTCCCACCGAAATAACAAGCAATGACAGCCATTTTGACAATTTAGAAATTGCTTTTTATTCTTTGTACCAGTCTATAGCAGTTCACGTTTTTGAAACATTTACAAAATCATCTGATTCTAATCTACTCACCTGTTCCCCTTAGAAATTTGCATTCTGTCTTAACGTAATGATAATGTTGATTTTGTGTCACTCACTGGTGAAACGCTAAGCCCTGTTTACTGACTGCTTTCTGAGATCAGCAGAAAAATCAACAGACAGACACCGCAGTTGGATTTTAAACCCATGACTTTCCTCATTCTAGATCAGGGTCCAAATTCATGCACTGAATATTGCTTAACAAATTTCTGCTAAGCAAATATGAGCAGGATAACAGCCACAGATGGTACATGTGAGTTGGTATTTTGGCTGGTAACCATGTTCTGGTTTACAAGCATACTTTTGTTGTGCTTAGCTAAGCAACAATGAGTAGGATTACAGCCTAGGACCATGTGAAATGGTATTTTGGCTGGTAACATATTCTAATAAGCACACTCTCATTGTGCTTAGCTAATTTTTATTTTCCTTCCATTGAAATCAGTGTAAGGCTGTGTCCGATTTTCTGGCTATGGCTACAAGATTGCCGCGTCATCATGTGTTGAAGTATAGGACATCGGTAGCAACACTCTTAGCAACAGCCGTAGCTGTAGCCAAAGCCACCAATATGAAAACGGCCTATCCAAACTGAGGCTGGAATGGCAAATCTGGTACCCTTTTCAGCATGATGATAGTCATTCTTTATAATGGATAAAGTTAAATGTAAATTTACATGTTGGTATGGTGACTTACAGTGTCAGATGATTGTACAGACAAGTTAAACAGTGTTTATAGAACGATTACATAATGTTCCAAATATAGAAAATAAGCTTTTAGCCTATCCCCATTATCTTCAAGCAAAAGTGAATCCTTGATTCCATGGTAACAACAGTGGGATGTTAAGCCATACTGCACAGTCCATATCACCCCCTGTATATAGAAATTAGTCCTATATATCCTTCTCGGCCTCGCTGAATATTGGGATGCTGAAGCACTATATTTTTTTTGTATTCCACTCATGCTTGTGTGATCAACTAATATTATCTTTAAGCAGGCCTGAATATTCCATTCTGATTGTTCAATCCATAGCAACAAGGAGTGTGATAAAAACTTATATTGCACGGCCCATATCACACCCTGCGTCTTGTGTGTTCTAACTGCGCATCAAGTTTGCTTGAAGATAAATACGTTATCACACGCGCGCTCATGGAACACCGAAAAATATAGCCGGTCTGCGTCCCAAATCCAACTCGACCTTCGGCCTCGTTGGATATGGGAAGCAGAAGCGCTATATTTTTCCGTATACCACCCGCGCTTGTGTGATAACTTATAATGTCAAGCTCTTAGTTTACAAAGCCTCCCAAACCTACCCTCTTAGCTTAACACTAACCTTCATGGAAAGCACAGTCAGTCTGGGATTATCTTGTGTTAATTTTTTTCAGATATTTAACATCTCTTATGCTAACGATTATCGGCTACTGTCAGCATACAGCGCAGTGTCAACTCCGGTACTGAGAGTCGACTGCAATCTTTGTAGCCACTTCTAATGTCTCCTTTTCACCTGAGGCAGAGAATACCTGTGTAATGGATAAGATGTTCAATTTGGTCATATGGCATGCTAAAATTCTTCGGTATCAATAAAAGAAAATACTCCAGAGAAAAAACTAAAAACTAGACAACATACATAATAGTCCATGAACCTGAGCCAGGGGCTGAAACTTCACATATTGGTACCAACTCGAGGGACTAATTCTAACATCACTTTTCTGGTTGCAAAAAATCCACAACCTACCGTAAACTATGATAGCCTGTCCAAAAAAGTAGATTAATACCAGTTTTTGCACGGAGAGTGAATATTTGAGTTGTGCATACTCAAACAGCCCTTGTATTTGTCACTTGGCAAGCATGCTGCCTGTCAACAATGTTTCTCTTTGTCAGATTGCTGCTGTACTTTTTCCAATAAAGTCACCAAGAGGGGATATTTATTGGCATAGGTGACATTTTGTTGAAAAAATGCGTTTGTTATATCAGTTGTTTGTAAAAATAAGAGAAGGTTGTAGCTGCATGTTTGTTCTAGTATGAGTTACTGTGTAAACAGCCGTTGGCTTAACAACAACGGAAGAGGCTAAGAGGTTTCAGATTTTTTTTTACCCAGTCCATTGAAAGCATACTCTGCTCTTAAATATCCAGAAATTTTGATAATCTTTAAATGCACATCACTAGAAAAGACTGCCTTTCGTTTTTAATGCTGTGTGGTATTAAAGGCACTGTACACGTTTGGTAATTACTCAAAATATATATTAACATAAAAACTGACTTGGTAACGAGCAACGGAGAGCTGTTGATAGTATAAAACATTGTGAGAAACGACTCCCTCTGAAGTAACGTAGTTTTTGAGAAAGAGGTTATTTCTCACTAAAATAATAAAAACTTCTTGCAAGAGGTTTTTATTCCAATCTGAAAGCACACACATTTGTACAACAAGGGTGTTTTTTCTTTCATCATTTTCTTGCAACTTCGATGACCAATTGAGCCCAAGTTTTCACAGGCTTGTTATTTTATGCTTATGTTGGGATACACCAAGTGAGAACACTGGTCTTTGACAATTACCATACGTGTTCAGTACCTTTAAGGTTTGGTGATAGATAAATAAATTTTCATTAAAAACGAAACAACTGAGAGGAACAGTATCTAATGATGGACTTGACCTGATTTTAACCAGTGTGTGTCTTATTGAAGTCACAAGGCATGTGAGTGATTGTCACAGTATTATAGTTGTACATTAGGGTTTAATTTGATCTGAATAAGCTGCACACACGAGTTATAAATCATGAAATTGCAAAAAATAGTATTCAGACACCACTAACAGCTTTAAAAAAAGTTTAATTACCGTTAAGTTATTAGATGTGGTGCTTGATGCTTACTTTATAATATTATTTGCTTGATAACAAAACAGACAGAGGAAAAGCAATATCTGCTGATGGACAACCTTTCCTGGAGTGTCACTCTTAATTATTACTGAGAGGCATATTAGTGACTGTGAGATTGTATCAGTATTAGATCTGAGAACAATGTGATAGCCACAAACAGGACTGCTTGAGAGAGCAGCTATCAACCAGTATCACACAGGATTACTCACAAAGATTCTTACTTACTTTGGTTAAATTTTTGGAAAATATAAACTCGTTCAAAATGTTCATTGTCTTGATGCCAATTGTTGGGAGTATTGGATTTGTTGGAAATGTTCTTGTAAGTGCGACTATAATCTACACAAAGAAACTCCATAATGTGACCAATTTGATGATACTCAACCTCGCTGTTGCAGACGCATTGGCCTCGGCAAGTAATGCTCCGTATGCATCTATTTCTTCACAAGTATCCAATTATACAAACAGTTCGTCACACTCTAACAGCAGCCAGTGTACAGCAGACAGGCTTTTTCAGTTCAGCAGTAGATGGATATATTATTTCTTTATCGACTGCTTTAGTGCCCACTCTGTTCTCATTCTCACATTGGCAAATTATGAACGATTTATTGGAATCACTCGACCTTTGCAGTATACAAGCTACTTCACTAGAAGAAAGATCACGCTGTTGTTACTTACCGTTTGGATATTTCCAGTAATAGTGTTTATGCCTCGATCAGTCCTCACAATAGATCAGTACAAAAAAAACAATTGCACAACTGACAAAATACAAGAACCCATAGCCCCTGGCATTGCAGCAATGCTGTTGTATCTTCTACCCACTGCAGCTACAATTTGGATGTACATCAGAATCCTCATCAACCTGAAACAAGGAGCCAGAAACCTAGAGGAGCAAGGAATCCAGGGACGAGCTCAAGAACTGCATCAAGCTTACAAGAAAGTCACCAGCACTCTTGCTATCATCACGGCAGCTTTCTTTATTCTTGTCTTGCCTGGAGCCATCTGGTATTCCATGTCCTTGTTTCTGCCTGCAAACTCGTCCAATACAAATATAGCCATATGGGATGTACTTTCACTTTTCTTCATGCTGAATTCCGCCATCAACCCAGTCCTGTATGGATTCAAGTATGAACAGCTGAGACAAGCATTTATATCCATGGTGTGCAGATGTCATCAACAAAGACAGCCAAACCAAGTTGGTCCACTGTGATTAAGAAAATATCAAGGTGTATCAAACAAGTAGAGAACTCTTGTACAAATCTAAACTCCTTGAAAATCAGAACTTTAAGTAGTTTTTACCCCAACTGCCTTGAAAGCATTTTTACTATAACACTCCTCAACCCATCAAACTCCAACACCATTATAGTAACCCGTTATTGGCTTCAGTACTCATTGAATCAAACTGCACCTGTTTTCTTGTGGAAACAGTACTCAATCCATCAAACTCCAACACCATTATGGTAACCTGCTATTGGCTTCAGTCCTCAGTGAATCAAACTGCAACAGTTTTCTTTTGGAAACAGTACTCAATCCATCAACCTCCAACACCATTATAGTAACCTGCTATTGGCTTCAGTACTCAGTGAATCAAACTGCAACAGTTCTCTTGTGTAAACAGTACTCAACCCATCAAACTCCAACACCATTATAGTAACCCGTTATTGGCTTCAGTACTCAGTGAATCAAACTACAACAGCTCTCAATTAACAATTGTTTTGTTGTTTAATAGAATTTCTTAGTTTTGTTGATTAATTACTTGTACAACGTGTTTGTTGGCCTAACCTTTTAAAAATGTTTCTCTGTGAAGCGCCTTGAGCGTCTTTTAGGCGGACTTTGGCGCTATATAAGTTTTTATTATTAGCTGTTCCGACATAGTAGTCGGAACAGCTATTGTTTTCGTCAAGATTTTTATTATTTTTATTATTAGCTGTTCCGACATAGTAGTCGGAACAGCTATTGTTTTCGTCAAGATTTTTATTATTTTTAGCTGTTCCGACCTACAGTCGGAACAGGTTTTGTTTTCGTCGAGATTTTTACTGTTTTTATTATTATTCTTTCAATCTGCCTAAATCCCCATAGCATTTGAACACGATTTTGTTTATTCCTAATAACATTTTTAGTGAATATGAAAGACTTAAATCCTATATCATATTGAAGCTTAGGCCATGAAGTTGTTGTCAAATCTAATTAGCTTAAATTAATTAATTGGTTTACTTAGTTATAATGACATGAATATTTAATTAGCCAATCTTATTACCACCATATCTCAAAAAATATACCCCCGATCGTCAAACTTTTTTCAGTTTTAGACTTCTGGGATAATGTAGATGAGTTTGCCGGCCTAAAATGCAGAACGACGTCATCATGACGAAATTTATCGGGCGTTTTCACCCGTGTTCAAACACATGGGGATTGTGAAAACAAATCCGACTTCTAGAAACATAATTTTTCAATTAAGCTCAAATTTAACGTCCTAGAGTACACAAATGTTTCTTAAAACAAGAAAGATTTTATTGACGGTCAGTTTAAAAGCATCAAAACTTATTAAAACATAGTCAGTCGAGAAAAAACCCAAATTCTCAGGCAAATTTAACGCCATGGGTACTACTGCCTAGAATTTGATTTGTGTTTATATACGAAAAGTGTCAAAATCTAAACTTTTTAAACGATTGAGGGCGCTATACGAGTTTAACGGTGCAGTTTTTTGCTTTTGCAACTTGCGATCAAGTCCTACACCCTTTATGACCCGTGTTCAATTGCGTTTTTTGTAGAATATACATAGAGTCATCATCCCTGACGCCGACTGACACAAGTCTACGTTCGCTCACTCGAGAATAATATTATTTTGTCTCTCTCCAGCGCAGCGTCTTGTGACCGCTCAAATCAGATCGTTATTCAGGTTTCAGTGCAGCGTGGACGTGAAAAATAGACCACCGTGTTCTGAGACGATGTGCCGGCGTGGTAGAATTGTTTGTGCTTGGGTCCTGTTCGCCGGAAAACGATGTTTTAGGTTTCTTATGCAAAGGCATTACTTCAGAAAACCGCCGTGTAGCAAAAAACTTACTGGTGGTTGCAACAAAGCAATACTGAAAAGGAATTGATTGAGGAAAGGGCTAGGTGTAGAAAAGAGAAATGAGCTTTTCCATGTCTAAACGGTCAGTGCTGGATTTGGGGGTGTGAAGAGCAAAAATTACAATACACTTATCCCATATATGAATGTACTGTTTTAGCCAAAACAAGAATAACATTTCAGGGTAGAAAAATTGTTACATTTACGATTTTAATACAACAGCATTTAGCTTTACATGCATTTACAGTTATTTTTTAGTAAACCCGTAACCGTTTCTGAAACGGTCAGTTACATGTGTAAAGCCCAGTTCATACTTCCTGCGAATGCTAATGCAGAGTGAATATTGACGTCACAAATTCGCATTAAATAATTCGCAAGAGTTGAGCCAAGCTCAACTTTTGCGAATATTCGCAGCGAAAACAGAGTTGTGACGACAAATTCATGTCAAATTCGCTTCGAATTCGCTTCGCATTCGCAGGAAGTATGAACCGGGCTTACTGTTCGCATTTATTATAGTCCAATTTTCGCGACACTTTTTGAGGTTGATTTTTTAACAAATTTCGCGACACTTTTTGAGGTTGATTTTTTAACATTATTTTATCCAAACTGTAATAACGCAGATGTTTAACCGGTTGATCGGATGGTTAAACGTGTGACCGTAGGCTTACAAAGCCTGAGCATTTACAGTTGTTTTTCTAATTGTTTAACCGTATCTGAAATGGTTGGTAACACGCGTTTCATTAACAAAAAACCCCATTAACACAACCACTCAAACGATAAAAAACATTGGGTCTTCACTGCAACATTTTGAATTTGCGCAATCACCCGGCCTGCAAAATAAACGATTATGTGCAATCGATTTGTTGTGCGTGTTCCGTGTTTTTTGACATGCTCAAAAGGTTTAAACTGAAAAAAATTCGAAAATTGGCTGTGTAGTTCTTGAGATATGGCCCCACTTCACGTTGACCCGGAAGTAAAGGTCAACATTGGGTCACGGTAACCCAAGTTCAATCTTCAATGCTCAAAGAGTCTATAACTGAAAAGAAATTGCAAATCGGGTGGGTACTTCTTGAGGTATGGTCCCACTTCCGGTTGACTCGGAAGTAAAGGTCAACATGGGGTCACGGTAACCCAAGTTCAATATTCAATGCTCAAAGGGTCTATAACTGAAAAGAAATTGAAAATCAGGTGTGTACTTCTTGAGATATGGTCCCACTTCCGGTTGACCCAGAAGTAAAGGTCATCAAGGGGTCACGGTAACCGAAGTTCAATCTTTAATGCTCAAAGGATCTATAACTGAAAAGAAATTGAAAATCGGTTGTGTAGTTCTTGAGATATGGTCCCACTTCTGGTTGACCCGGAGCTAAAGGTCAACATGGGGTCACGGTAACCCAAGGCTAATCTCCCATGCCCAAGGAGTCTATAACTGAACAATTTTTGAAAATAGGCTGTGTACTTCTTCAGATATGGTGCTGCAAAGATTAACTAATTAAAGCTTTGAATTACCGTAATTTGACACCAGATGACGTCACAGTAACAAAAATGTGTTTTTCATACTAATAAATTTGATAAGGAACACGATGGTATATAACTTATTCCAATCCAATGCCTTTTAACGAAAACCCTATTAGAACGTCCTCTCTTGGTTAGGATTCCAATATCATGGCAGTCTATGACGCTTGCGCAATTACGGCACAATTTGCCAGCTAGCCATGGGGCCCGGGTCCGATTTGTCACTTCATCGTTAATTATCTTGGAAATACATTGTATTTTGATTAGTTTTAATGGTCTGGAATAACTCTTAGTGAAAGCATTCGTGTTTTAAAATAAAATTTCTTTCTTTTAGGTAACTCTCGTAGTCTTTGTTATTTCAATACAACTTTGCATGCAGCAATATTTGTAAGAAACATTGAATGCTAGGGGGCGTTCCACACGAATCGATTGCGCATGCTCGCTTTTGCGATGGGTGATTGCGTAAAGTCAAAATGCTGCAATGAAGAATGAAGAGATTCAATGTTTTTGATCACATGCCGGTTGTGTAAACAGGTTTTTTTACTTGAAATGTTGTTTATGAAACTGCTGTTACACGGGTCGCCAAGTGTTTCAGAAACGGCTACACGTTTAAAAGAAATAACTGTGAATGCGCAGGCAGCCTGTGACGGATACACGGTTTAAGTGACAGATCTTACGGTTAAACGTTCACAATTGTATGGTTCGGATAAATGTTGAAAAATTCACTTGAAAAGTGCTGCGAAATGTTGACCATAATAATGGCGATCACGATTTGCACAGCAAACGATCCCATGCCACACACACCCTTATTGTTTCCAATTTACAGGCTTAAGTCTTTGTTATTTCATTACTTTGCGTGCGGCATTAGTTGCAAGAAACATGGGGATTGTGAAAACAAATCCGACTTCTAGAAACATAATTTTTCAATTAAGCTCAAATTTAACGTCCTAGATTACACAAATATTTCTGAAAACAAGAAATATGTTATTGACGGTCAGATTAGAAACATCAAAACTTATTAAAACATAGTCAGTCGAGAAAACCCCCAAATTCTCAGGTAAATTTAACGCCATGGGTACACTGCCTATAATTTGATTGGTTTTTATATACGAAAAGAGTCAAATTGTAAAAATTTTAAACGATTGAGGGCGCTATACGAGTTTAACGGTGCAGTTATTTGCATTTTTCAACTCGCGATCGAGTCTTAAACCCTTTATGACCCGTGTTGTTGCGTTTTTTGTAGAATTATACATAGAGTCATCATTCCTGTCGCCGACTGACACAAGTCTACGTTCACTCCCAGGCTAGGAATTGAGACAAATCCTTGCTCTCAGCGCAGCGTCTTTGTGACAGCTCAAATCAGATCGTTATACGGGTTTCAGTGCAGCGTGGACGTGAAAAATAGACCGCCGTGTTCTGAGACGATGTGCCGGCGTGGTAGACTTGTCTGCGCTTGGGTCCCGTTCGCTGGAAAACGATATGTTTTAGGTTTCTTATGCAATGGCATTACTTCAGAAAACCGCCGTGTAGCAAAAAACTTACTGGTGGTTGTAATAAAGCAATAAAAAGAACTGATTGAGGAAAGGGCTAGGTGTAGAAAAGAGAAATGAGCTTTTCCATAGCTTAACGGTCAGTGTTGGATTTGGGGGTGTGAAGAGCAAAAATTACATTACACTATTATCCCATTATATGAATTTACTGTTTTAGCCAAAACAAGAATAACATTTCAGGGTAGAAAAATTGTTACATTTACGATTTTAATACAAGAGCATTAGCTTTACATGCATTTACAGTTATTTTTTAGTAAACCCGTAACTGTTTCTGAAACGATCAGTTACATGTGTAAAGCCCGGTTCAAACTTCCTGCGAATGCCAATGCGAAGCAAATATTGACGTCACAAATTCGCAATGAATAATTCGCAAGAGTTGAGCCGTGCTCAATTTTTGTAACACGCGTTTCATGAACAAAAAACCCTCATTAACACAACCACTCAAACAATAAAAAACATTGGGTCTTCATTGCAACATTTTGACTTTGCGCAATCACCCTGCAAAAATAAACGATCATAGACCTTTTCGCAAATACACGGTGTGCACAAGTTTACCATAGCATGCAGGTCTAGCTAGCGATCAAAAGCAATCAATTTGATCGCTAGCAAGACCAGCATGCACTGCGGCTCTATGGGAAACTTGTTCACACTGTGTATTTGCGAAAAGGTCTATGTGCAATCGATTTGTTGTGCAACGCCCTCTGGCGTTCAATGTTTCTTGCAACTAATGCCGCACGCAAAGTAATGAAATAACAAAGACTTAAGCCCTGTTCATACTTCCTGCGAATGCTTCTTGCGAAGCGAATTTTCTTGCGTCACAATTGATAGGGCAGCGCGTACCGATTATTGCGGTACCAAAATTCGCTTCGCATTCGCATTCGCAGGATATATGAACCGGGCTTTAAGCCTGTAAATTGGAACAATATGGGTGTGTGTGGCATGGGATCGTGTGCTGTGCAAATCGTGATCGCAATTATTATGGTCAGCATTTCGCAGCACTTTTCAAGTGAATTTGTCAACATTTATCCGAACCGTACAAATGTGAACATTGAACCGTACAAATGTTAACGTTGAATCGTAAGATCTGTCACTTAACCGCGCAACTGTTTACGTGTAAGCCTGCGCATTCACAGTAATTTTTTTAAACATGTAACCGTTTCTGAAACAGTTGGCCACCCGTGTAACAGCAGGTTCATAAACAACATTTCAAGTAAAAAAACCTGTTTACACAACCGGCATGTGATCAAAAACATTGAATCTCTTCATTCTTCATTGCAGCATTTTGACTTTGCGCAATCACCCATCGCAAAAGCGAGCATGCGCAATCGATTCGTGTGGAACGCCCCCTAGCGTTCAATGTTTCTTACAAATATTGCTGCACGCAAAGTTGTATTGAAATAACAAAGACTACGAGAGTTACCTAAAAGAAAGAATTTTTTTTTAAAAACACGAATGCTTTCACTAAGAGTTATTCCACACCACTAAAACTAATCAAGGTACAATGTATTTCCAAGATAATTAACGATGAAGTGACAAAGCGGATTCTTGGCTAGCTGGCAAATTGTGCCGTGATTGCGCAATCACGGCTAGGCGTCAAAGACTGCAGTGATATTGGAATCCTAACCGAGAGAGGATATACGTACGTTCTAATAGGGTTTTCGTTAAAAGGCATTGGATTGGGATAAGTTACATACCATCGTGTACCTTATCAAATTTATTAGTATGAAAAACACATTTTTGTTACTGTGACGTCATCAGGTGTCAAATTACGGTAATTAAAAGCTTTAATTAGTTAATCTTTGCAGTACCATATCTCAAGAAGTACAAAGCCGATTTTCAAACTTTTTTCAGTTATAGACTCCCTGGGCATTGGAGAGTAGCCTTGGTATAACGTGACACCATGTTGACCTTTAGTTCCGGGTCAACCGGAAGTGGGACCATATCTCAAGAAGTACACACCCGATTTTCAAGTTATTTTCAGTTAAAGATCCTTAGAACATTGAAGATTGAACTTGGGTTACCGTGACCCCATATTGACCTTAACTTCTGGGTCAACCGGAAGTGGACCCATATCTCAAGAAGTACACACCCGATTTTCAGTTTATTTTCAGTTATAGACCCTTAGAGCATTGAAGATTGAACTTGGGTTACTGTGACTTCATATTGACCTTAACTTCCGGGTCAACCGGAAGTGGGACCATATCTCAAGAACTACACAACCGATGTTCAATTTCTTTTCAGTTATAGATCCTTTGAGCATTAAAGATTAAACTTCGGTTACCATGACCCCATGTTGACCTTTACTTCTGAGTCAACTGGAAGTGGGACCATATCTCAAGAAGTGCACACCAAATTTTCAATTTTCTTTTCAGTTATAGACCCTTTGAGCATTGAAGATTTAACTTGGGTTACCGTGACCCAATGTTGACCTTTACTTCCGTGTCAACGTGAAGTGGGGCCATATCTCAAGAACTACACAGCCAATTTTCACTAAAAAATATTCCAGACCATTAAAACTATTCAAGGTACAATGTATTTCCAAGATAATTAACGATGAAGTGACAAATCGGACCCGGGCCCCATGGCTAGCTGGCAAATTGTGCTGTGATTGCGCAAGCGTCAAAGACTGCCATGATATTGGAATCCTAACCGAGAGAGGACGTTCTAATAGGGTTTTCATTAAAAGGCATTGGATTGGAATAAGTTATATACCATCGTGTTCCTTATCAAATTTATTAGTATGAAAAACACATTTTTGTTACTGTGACGTCATCAGGTGTCAAATTACGGTAATTCAAAGCTTTAATTAGTTAATCTTTGCAGCACCATATCTGAAGAAGTACACAGCCTATTTTCAAAAATTGTTCAGTTATAGACTCCTTGGGCATTGGAGATTAGCCTTGGGTTAACGTGACCCCATGTTGACCTTTAGCTCCGGGTCAACCGGAAGTGGGACCATATCTCAAGAACCAGACAACCGATTTTCAATTTCTTTTCAGTTATAGATCCTTTGAGCATGTCAAAAAACACGGAACAGCTTTGTGTTTGTTCACAAACACCTAATGTCTAGTTATTATTAGCTGTTCCGACCTACTGTCGGAACAGCTATTGTTTTCGTCGAGATTTTTATTATTTTTATTATTATTATTCTTTCTATCCGCCTAAATCCCCATAGCATTTGAACACGATTTTGTTTATTCCTAATAACATTTTTAGTGAATATGAAAGACTTACATCCTATATCATATTGAAGCTTAGGCCATGAAGTTGTTGTAAAATCTAATTAGCTTCAATTAATTAATTAGTTTACTAAGTTATAATGACATGAATATTTAATTAGCCAATCTTATTACCGCCATATCTCAAAAAATATACCCCCGATAGTCAAACTTTTTTCAGTTTTAGACTTCTGGGATAATGTAGATGAAATTGCCGGCCTAAAATGCAGAACGACGTCATCATGACGAAATTTATCGGGCGTTTTCACCCGTGTTCAAACACATGGGGATTGTGAAAACAAATCCGACTTCTAGAAACATAATTTTTCAATTAAGCTCAAATTTAACGTCCTAGAGTACACAAATGTTTCTTAAAACAAGAAAGATTTTATTGACGGTCAGTTTAAAAGCATCAAAACTTATTAAAACATAGTCAGTCGAGAAAAAAAACAAATTCTCAGGCAAATTTAACGCCATGGGTACTACTGCCTAGAATTTAATTTGTGTTTATATACGAAAAGTGTCAATTTCTAAACTTTTTAAACGATTGAGGGCACTATACGAGTTTAACGGTGCAGTTTTTTGCTTTTTGCAACTCGCGATCAAGTCCTAAACCCTTTATGACCCGTGTTCAATTGCGTTTTTTGTAGAATATACATAGAGTCATCATCCCTGACGCCGACTGACACAAGTCTACGTTCGCTCACTCGAGAATAATATTATTTTGTCTCTCTCCAGCGCAGCGTCTTGTGACCGCTCAAATCAGATCGTTATTCGGGTTTCAGTGCAGCGTGGACGTGAAAAATAGATCGCCGTGTTCTGAGACGATGTGCCGGCGTGGTAGAATATTATTTGCGCTTGGGTCCCGTTCGCCGGAAAACGATGTTTTAGGTTTCTTATGCAAAGGCATTACTTCAGAAAACCGCCGTGTAGCAAAAAACTTACTGGTGGTTGCAATAAAGCAATAAAAGGAATTGATTGAGGAAAGGGCTAGGTGTAGAAAAGAGAAATGAGCTTTTCCGTGGCTAAACGGTCAGTGCTGGATTTGGGGGTGTGAAGAGCAAAAATTACAATACACTTATCTCATATATGAATGTACTGTTTTAGCCAAAGCAAGAATACCATTTCCGGGTTGAAAAATTGTTACATTTACGATTTTAATACAACAGCATTTAGCTTTACATGCATTTACAGTTATTTTTTAGTAAACCCGTAACCGTTTCTGAAACGGTCAGTTACATGTGTAAAGCCCAGTTCATACTTCCTGCGAATGCTAATGCGAAGTGAATATTGACGTCACAAATTTGCAACAAATAATTCGCAAGAGTTGAGCCAAGCTCAACTTTTGCGAATATTCACAGCGAAAACAGACTTGTCACGTCAAATTCATGTCAAATTCGCTTCGCATTCGCAGGAAGTATGAACCGGGCTTAACCGTTCGCATTTATTATAGTCCAATTTTCGCGACACTTTTTGAGGTTGATTTTTTAACAAATTTCGCGACACTTTTTGAGGTTGATTTTTTAACATTATTTTATCCGAACTGTAATAACGCAGATGTTTAACCGGTTGATCGGATGGTTAAATGTGTGACCGTAGGCTTACAAAGCCTGAGCATTTACAGTTGTTTTTCTAATTGTTTAACCGTATCTGAAATGGTTGGTAACACGCGTTTCATTAACAAAAAAACCCATTAACACAACCACTCAAACGATAAAAAACATTGGGTCTTCACTGCAACATTTTGAATTTGCGCAATCACCTGGCCTGCAAAATAAACGATTATGTGCAATCGATTTGTTGTGCAACGCCCTCTAGCGTTCAATGTTTCTTGCAACTAATGCCGCATGCAAAGTAATGAAATAACAAAGACTTAAGTCTGTAAATTGGAAACGATAAGGGTGTGTGGCATGGGATCGTTTGCTGTGCAAATCGTGATCGCAATTATTATGGTCAGCATTTCACAGCACTTTTCAAGTGAATTTTTCAACATTTATCCGAACCATACAATTGTGAACGTTTAACTGTAAAATCTGTCACTTAAACCGTGTATCCGTCACAGGCTGCCTGCACATTCACGGTTATATCTTTTAAACGTGTAGCCATTTCTGAAACAGTTGGCCACCCGTGTAACAGCAGTTTCATAAACAACATTTCAAGTAAAAAAACCTGTTTACACAACCGGCATGTGATCAAAAACATTGAATCTCTTCATTCTTCATTGCAGCATTTTGACTTTGCGCAATCACCCATCGCAAAAGCGAGCATGCGCAATCGATTCGTGTGGAACGCCCCCTAGCGTTCAATGTTTCTTACAAATATTGCTGCACGCAAAGTTGTATTGAAATAACAAAGACTACGAGAGTTACCTAAAAGAAAGAAATTTTATTTTAAAACACGAATGCTTTCACTAAGAGTTATTCCAGACCATTAAAACTAATCAAGGTACAATGTATTTCCAAGATAATTAACGATGAAGTGACAAATCAGACCCGGGCCCCATGGCTAGCTGGCAAATTGTGCCGTGATTGCACAAGCGTCAAAGACTGCCATGATATTGGAATCCTATCCGAGAGAGGACGTTCTAATAGGGTTTTCGTTAAAAGGCATTGGATTGGAATAAGTTATATACCATCGTGTTCCTTATCAAATTTATTAGTATGAGAAACACATTTTTGTTACTGTGACGTCATCAGGTGTCAAATTACGGTAATTCAAAGCTTTAATTAGTTAATCTTTGCAGCACCATATCTGAAGAAGTACACAGCCTATTTTCAAAAATTGTTCAGTTATAGACTCCTTGGGCATTGGAGATTAGCCTTGGGTTAACGTGACCCCATGTTGACCTTTAGCTCCGGGTCAACCGGAAGTGGGACCATATCTCAAGAACTACACAACCGATTTTCAATTTCTTTTCAGTTATAGATCCTTTGAGCATTAAAGATTGAACTTCGGTTACCGTGACCCCTTGATGACCTTTACTTCTGGGTCAACCGGAAGTGGGACCATATCTCAAGAAGTACACACCCGATTTTCAATTTCTTTTCAGTTATAGATCCTTTGAGCATTAAACATTGACTTTGGTTACCATGACCCCATGTTGACCTTTACTTCCAGGTCAACGGGAAGTGGGACCAGATCTCAAGAAGTACCCACCCGATTTGCACTTTCTTTTCAGTTTAAACCTTTTGAGCATGTCAAAAAACACGGAACAGCTTCGTGTTTGTTCACAAACACCTAATGTCTAGTTATTATTATTATTCTTTCTATCTGCCTAAATCCCCATAGCATTTGTACACAATTTTGTTTAATTCCTAAAAAAAACTTAGTGAATATGAAAGACTTAAATCTTATATCATAATGAAGCTTACGTCATGAAGTTGTTGTAAAATCTAATTAGCTTAAATTGATTAATTAGTTTACTTAGTTATAATGACATGAATATTTAATTAGCCAATCTTATTACCACCATATCTCAAAAAATATACCCCCGATCGTCAAACTTTTTTCAGATTTAGACTTTTGGGATAATGTAGATGAGTTTGCCGGCCTGAAATGCAGAACGACGTCACAATGACGTCATTTATTGGGCGTTTTCACCCGTGTACAAACACATGGGGATTGTGAAAACAAATCCAACTTCTAGAAACATAATTTTTCAATTAAGCTCAAATTTAACGTCCTGGAGTACACAAATGTTTCTTAAAACAAGAAAGATTTTATTGACGGTCAGTTTAAAAGCATCAAAACTTTTTAAAACATAGTCCGTCGAGAAAAAACCCAAATTTTCAGGCAAATTTAACGCCATGGGTACTACTGCCTAGAATTTGATTTGTGTTTATATACGAAAAGTGTCAAATTCTAAACTTTTTAAACGATTGAGGGCGCTATACGAGTTTAACGGTGCAGTTTTTTGCTTTTTGCAACTCGCGATCAAGTCCTAAACCCTTTATGACCTGTGTTCAATTGCGTTTTTTGTAGAATATACATAGAGTCATCATCCCTGACGCCGACTGACACAAGTCTACGTTCGCTCACTCGAGAATAATATTATTTTGTCTCTATCTCCAGCGCAGCGTCTTGTGACCGCTCAAATCAGATCGTTATTCGGGTTTCAGTGCAGCGTGGACGTGAAAAATAGACCGCCGTGTTCTGAGACGATGTGCCGGCGTGGTAGAATTGTTAGCGCTTGGGTCCCGTTCGCCGGAAAACGATGTTTTAGGTTTCTTATGCAAAGGCATTACTTCAGAAAAAACCGCCGTGTAGCAAAAAATTTACTGGTGGTTGCAATAAAGCAATAAAAGGAATTGATTGAGGAAAGGGCTAGGTGTAGAAAAGAGAAATGAGCTTTTCCATGGCTAAACAGTCAGTGCTGGATTTGGGGGTATGAAGAGCAAAAATTACAATACACTTATCTCATATATGAATGTACCGTTTTAGCCAAAACAAGAATAACATTTCAGGGTAGAAAAATTGTTACATTTACGATTTTAACACAACAGCATTTAGCTTTACATGCATTTACAGTTATTTTTTAGTAAACCCGTAACCGTTTCTGAAACGGTCAGTTACATGTGTAAAGCCCAGTTCATACTTCCTGCGAATGCTAATGCGAAGTGAATATTGACGTCACAAATTCGCAACAAATAATTCGCAAGAGTTGAGCCAAGCTCAACTTTTGCGATTATTCGCAGCGAAAACAGAGTTGTGACGTCAATTTCATGTCAAACTCGCTTCGCATTCGAATTCGCATTCGCAGGAAGTATTAACCGGGCTTAACCGTTCGCATTTATTATAGTCCAATTTTCGCAACACTTTTTGAGGTTGATTTTTTAACATTATTTTATCCGAACTGTAATAACGCAGATGTATAACTGGTTGATCGGATGGTTAAACGTGTGACCATAGGCTTACAAAGCCTGAGCATTTACAGTTGTTTTTCTAATTGTTTAACCGTATCTTAAATGGTTGGTAACACGCGTTTCATTAGCAAAAAAACCCATTAACACAACCACTCAAACGATAAAAAACATTGGGTCTTCACTGCAACATTTTGAATTTGCGCAATCACCCGACCTGCAAAATAAACGATTATGTGCAATCGATTTGTTGTGCAACGCCCTCTAGCGTTCAATGTTTCTTACAACTAATGCCGCATGCAAAGTAATGAAATAACAAAGACTTAAGCCTGTAAGTTAGAAAACGATAAGGGTGTGTGTGGCATGGGATCGTTTGCTGTGCAAATCGTGATCGCAATTATTATGGTCAGCATTTCGCAGCACTTTTCAAGTGAATTTTTCAACATTTATCCAAACCATACAATTGTGAACGTTTAACCGTAAGATCTGTCACTTAAACCGTGTATCCATCACAGGCTGCCTGCGCATTCACGGTTATTTCTTTTAAACGTGTAGCCGTTTCTGAAACTGTTGGCGACCCGTGTAACAGCAGTTTCATAAACAACATTTCAAGTAAAAAAACCTGTTTACACAACCGGCATGTGATCAAAAACATTGAATCTCTTCATTCTTCATTGCAGCATTTTGACTTTGCGCAATCACCCATCGCAAAAGCGAGCATGCGCAATCGATTCGTGTGGAACGCCCCCTAGCGTTCAATGTTTCTTACAAATATTGCTGCACCTTTAGCTCCGGGTCAACCGGAAGTGGGACCATATCTCAAGAACTACACAACCGATTTTCAATTTCTTTTCAGTTATAGACCCTTTGAGCATTGAATATTGAACTTGGGTTACCGTGACCCCATGTTGACCTTTACTTCCAGGTCAACCGGAAGTGGGACCATACCTCAAGAACTACGCAGCCAATTTTCGAATTTTTTTCAGTTTAAATCTTTTGAGCATGTCAATAAACACGGAACAGCTTTGTGTTTGTTCACAAACACCTAATGTCTAGTTATTATTATTATTATTAATCCATCAAACTCCAACACCATTATCCCAGCTAACACAATACGTTGTTACAACGTTGCACAACGTTGTGATAAGGTTGCAATTTGGTTGATGGGATGACAACGTTTTGACTATGTTGCAAGAACGTCAGATCTTAACATGATCTTCAACCAATGTTGTACATTGGTTGCATGTTGGTAATTTATGCAACGTCACTGAAAGGGTTTATACGTAACGTGTTCACAACATTGTGTTTTGGTATTATTACAAGGTAGTATTTAAGTTAAGGCAACAACGTTGTCGATAAGTTATATTTTGGTAACATTAAAACGTAGTAATTATGTTGTGACGAGCGCTTTGTCTGCACGTTGTATTTTGGTTTTATCAAAACGTCATATTTAAATCGCAGCAGTCACGTTGTCTACATGTTGTATTTTGGTAACATAAAAACGTAGCAATTATGTTGTGACGAGCATGTTGTCTGCGCGTTGTCTGCACGTTGTATTTTGGTTTTATCAAAACGTAATATTTAAATCGCGGCGGTCACGTTGTCTTGACGTTGTATTTTGGTATTGCAAAGAAAATAGTAGCCTACTATTCAAGTTGTGACAGCTACGTTGTCTCAACCTTCAAACGTATATTGTAACCATCACGCTGTGGCCTTGTAGTTTTATCACAGCGTAGTATCTTTGTTTTTACCATCACGTTGTGACATAATGTATTTCAGTTTAATTACAATTTATGTACAAATAATAGTATTTATGTTTTGACCATGACATCGTATGGCGTTGTATTTGAGTTGGTATTGGCGATGTTTAGACCATTGTGTTGAATAGTTCAAGCAGCTCGTTTGGTTTTGGAAGACATTTATTAGCTAACAACTATTGGTATAGACCTAATGTTGGAGGCCTAATGTTTGACATCGCAAACAATGTTTGTTCTCATTTTAGTTTTTGTTTATATCGGTTGTCATAAATAAAAAAGGCACTTCAGGAGCGGCGTTGCTATATCAATGGCATTTAATGATCAATCTGAATAGTACTAAACATTAGTTTTATTTAATTGAGCTTATTGTGTCAAGCAGCAGTGCGCCGGTGTGGGAGAGATTTGATTCTACTCCCCCCCCACCACCTGTACAGCGGCATTCCAAGTCGTAGATAGAATCTTCTAGAGAAAATTTTTCCCTTGATAGGATTGTTTATCCTCACTTAGGCCTTTTTGTCCCCCGCTAAAAAATTCCTCTAAAACCAAAATTTTTTCCTTAAATGCAAAACCCTTTCAAAGTTTGGAGTACTTTTAGGTATAACTAAATGTGTTTTGTTTCAGTTTTGAAGTACAAATTAATGACCTACGTTTCCGCTTAGGTACGCTCAACTTGACGCATTAACCAGCGTGGGGAATGCTGCATGTCTATTACAAATTAATATGACAACATCATGACAACGTAAATATCACATATGCAAATCAGTAGATTGGGCTTAGAAGTTGTACAATACCTACAAAATATTTCACGAAATTTACCAAATTTATGAACTAGGTGTACTGGTTTCTGCTTGTAATTGTCTAAACTATCAGAGGATCATATGGATAAACATAATGCAGTAACTAAACATGTAATTTTATATTCAGAAATATTATTAAAAAAGAAAAAAATTAGAAACAATATACCCCCGTGACTGCCAAAGTCAGGAAATCAGTCTGTATATATAGTACATGCTGTAAGATGTATAGTATACAGGTGCAGTGAAGTCAGGTAACGGCAACGTGTAGTAGAGACTTACCTTGGTAAGTTTGTATATAAGTAATTCATTGATCATGTTGACATATCAATTAACAATATTCATGAAATTGTTGTATAATTAACTGATATAGCAAACAATAACATAATATTGGGCTGACGTTGTGACAACGATCAGGGTACTAGAAAAAGATACGTTGTTGCAACATTCTTTTTAAATGATTATTTACAATATGACAACGTTGTGTATACGTGCCAACAACGTCGTCGTTTCGTTGCATCATTACGTTCTAAAGACGTACAGGGGAGTCGACAAAGATTCGTTGCTACAAGGTTACTTAGATAACGTTATAACAACCAAACAATCACGCTCTGGGAACGTTGTTGCAACGTTTATATAAGTTGTCATAAGGTCACTGGAAACGTGTCTTAAACATACCAACAACGTGGTTGTTACGTTGCGTCATTACGTTCCGAAGAGGTATAGGGGAGTCGACAAAGTTCCGTAGTTACAATATTATAATCATAACGTTACTAACACCAAAGTCTGACTTCATAACAACGTTGTGAGAACATCAAATTGTTAGCTGGGATAATTAGCCACTATTGGCTTCATTACTCAGTGAATCAAACTGCAACAGTTCTCTTGTGGAAACATGGTAAACAGTACTCAACCCATCAAACTCCAACACCATTATACATGTAGTAACCCACTATTAGCTTCAGTACTCAGTCAATCAAACTGCAACAGTTCTCTTGTGAAAACATGGTAAACAGTACTCAACCCATCAAACTCCAACCCCATTATAGTAGCCATCTATTGGCTTCAGTACTCAGTCAATCAAACTGCAACAGTTCGCTTGTTGAAACAGTACCGGTACTTAATTCATCAAACTCAAACACCATATAGTAACCCGCTATTGGCTTCAGTACTCAGTCAATCAAACTGCAACAGTTATCTTGTGGAAACAGTACTCAACCCATCAAACACCATTATAGTAACCCGTTATTGGCTTCAGTACTCAGTGAATCAAACTGCAACAGTTCTCTTGTGGAAACAGTACTCAATCCATCAAACTCCAAACCATTATAGTAACCCATTATTGCCTTCAGTACTCAGTGAATCACTGCAACAGTTCTCTTGTGGAAACAGTACTCAACTCGTCACACTCCTAAGTACATCATGAGCAAAGCATGTTTTTTGATGGGCATTCCCGGAGAGCATTATTTTAAATGAAACAAATTTCCAAAAAAATAAAAAGGTGAAAAGACAAGTATATTTCCTTTTATCATTCTGTGATAAAATGTTTTATGCACTGCAATCACAGTAATGTAATACCTATAGACGGACAGTAGGGGGCGCTAAACTGAAATTTTTGATTTTCTGAAACCATGGGCCGAAATGAAGGCACGTCAACACTTTTTGTACCTGTTCAGGCATAGCATCGAGGCAGTGCTCCCCCTTTCATGTATTTTTTTCTGAATGATCAGGAGATATTGACCCGATGATGGATTGTAAATTAAATTATGAATTTTAGAAAAAAATTAAATTGCAAAGCAAATAAATAACATTTCTCATTTCCAAACATGATTTGTTCCCGTAGGCCCTCCAGAAGGTAAAAATTAATTATATCGCCACTTGTCAACAACTGATGAGGACAAAGCCTAATTGGTGTAAAGTTTGTCCTGCCGATTGTGACTGAACCAATATTACATATTAAGTTAAAGGAAACTGGAGTCGTACAAAAGTCGTTTGATTGACAGCTTTTGCTGATTTTCGGGGAGGAAATCGAGAAAAAAAATTGTAAACAAAACTATTATATAACCTATCTAGGCCTAGGCCTACAGGACTGTCATTTTCTAAGCTTTCCTCTGTCGAAAAAACACATTTTCACCTTAAAATTTAAGATAACACTTCATTAATATTCCATATGGCCGCTTATTTGGGCGTTGAGGTTTAAAGCGTTGTTTCTACAACTTCATTTTCGGGTAGTAATTCACTGGACACACTATATAACGCAAAATTGTTCACACTTCAGCCTGCCTTGCATGCACGCCTTCGGCACGTTTTGCACACGCTCACGTTGAATGCACACCAAACAATCGCATATATCAGTAGCACATTAATCTATAGACCTTTATCATGATGCGACCATCTTGATTTCTTCCCATTCAAATCAATGTAACCAAACCGAGGCTGGAAGGAGAAATAGTCTGGTTCCTTTTTGTACAATGAATATTAGCATCCATTACTGTTATTGGATACAGGGAACATGACCAAGATGGTGGCGGCATGGTAAAGGTCTATAGGCGGTACGCGTCATCAGCTGAACATCAGAACACTGTAACAGTGCTTGGTCGGTAAGTCGGTAAACGGAGGTTTTTCAATCTTGCATCCCCCACAATTTAAATTGTAATTGTTCATCTATTTCGTTTTGATGGGGTTCATCTGTCCCCTGAAGGGTTGGATATATTCAGGAACAATATTCGTACTTAATTATATTAAAACTTGCTACTGTTAATTAATCAAATTGTGAAGGCATATGCGTCCTTTCTCCTATGGGTCGCGTTTTGAGGAGCGTGTGGCCTGTTTTTGTTAGGGATTAGGTCTCACATTGCCCCATTTTGTAATATTTACAACTAATTGTTATAACTGACAACAGCTGAAACTGTAAGCATGCTTTTAGCACCCGTCGGTTCAGATGGGGCTAATATTCTGACCGGTTGTTCAACCAGTGGAAATTTCAATTGCATGCAAGGCTGTAAAGATTATTTGTAAGGGTTTGATCAGCCCGGGCCGCTTGTTGCCCGTGTTTTATGTGGGCCACTTGTTGCCCGAGGGCCGCTTGTTGCCCGTGATTTTATGTGGGCCGCTCATTGCCCATTATGTTTTCTGTCACCGACAGCTGAGCACGCACCATGCAAGTCACTTGATATTTAATATTAAAAAATTGCATCCCTTTAAAGTGATCCCCTGGCTGTCACTTCCCAGGTTGTATCGTAAACTTGGGTGTGATCCCTGGCTACACGGCAGCTAATGGTTGTATGGCAACACAGGGTTAGATACAAATTTACCCAGTCAGTTTCCCTTGTGGTCTGTAGCTTGATATTTAAATTATAATTAACTACTTTTTACCTTGTAATCATTTGTAGTGGCCAGTGGTAATCAATTAACAAAAATAGTAAATGTTAAGTTTTTTGGCTAATCCTATATTTTCTCCTTGTCCTTTTATTTTGTCCAGGTTGTTTGATAGAGTGTTGGTGCGAAGGTCCTTAAAAAAAAAATCCAAGACTGCTTAAAGGTTGGTCTGGTGACAATAGATATGAGATGGTTCCAAAGGACAACAATTAAGAGTCAACTATTGCCAAGCAAAACATGGTGTTTGATTTAGATAAATTGAAACAGTTGACTTTGATAACAAGTTTTAGGAATGAATCAAAATGTGGCTACATGATTTAAAGGAACCATAGTCCAGAGTAAAATCAAATTACTTACGAGTCTGTCTCCATTCATTTCCTATGGCAAGCATGTCTGTCTGTTCAGTGTCCCAGGAGATTTATGACTCACAGTCCCGTCAAGGTATGGCCTAGTTTGCTCTGGAATTAAAATCATTTTCAAAACATCATTTATTTTTTAGTTGTTTCTATTTCTATTTCTATGCTGGTATTCGGTGAAAGCCTGTTCAGCACCTCAACGAGGATTGAGGTGTGGTGCCTTAAACTGTGGCAACTTGTGCAAGGTGCTCTATACATTTTTTTGTGAAATTAAAAAGCTTGTGACTTTAGGCAGTGATGGCTCCCTTGAACTGCTCCACTGTGGATCGTTCAATGATGTTCTAGGAAGTGCATCCCTTGTTGATGCAGCATCTAATGATGAACCTGACCTGATTTTAACCAGTGTGTCTCTCATTGAAGTCACAAGGCATGTGAGTGATTGTCACAGTATTATAGTTGTACATTAGGGTTTAATTTGATATTATGAGCTGCACACAGGACTGTTTTCATTGCGAGACAAGTTCTAAATCTTGAAATTGCAAAAGGCTAGTATTCAGACAAGACTAATGGCTTTTAAAAACAGGTTAATTACTGTAAGGTTATTAGATGTGGTGCCTGATGCTTACTTTATAATATTATTTGCTTGATAACAAAACAGACTGAGGAAAAGCATTATCTGCTGATGGACAACCTTTCTTGGAGTGTCACTCTTAATTTCTACTTAGAGGCATATTAGTGACTGTGAGATTGTCTCAGTATTGTGGTCCTAGATCTGAGTTCATTGTGACAGCCACACACAGGACTGCTTTCATTGAGAGAGCAGCTATCAACCAGTATCACAAAGGATTACTCACAAAGACTCACTGGAAAATATGGATGTAGTTATAAACTCGTTTAAAATTTTCAATGTCTTGATGCCAAACTGCAACAGTTCTCTTGTGTAAACAGTACTCAACCCATCAAACTTCAACACCATAAGAGCAACCTGCTATTGGCTTAAGTACTCAGTGAAACAAACTACAACAGCTCTCAATAAACAATTGTTTTGTTGTTTAATAGAATTTCTTAGTTTTGTTGGTTAATTACTTGTACAACGTGTTTGTTGGCCTAACCTTTTAAAAATGTTTCTCTGTGAAGCGCCTTGAGCGTCTATTAGGCGGACTCTGGCGCTATATTATAAGTTTTCATTATTATTATTATTATTATTAATCCACCAAACTCCAACACCATTATCCCAGCTAACACAATACGTTGTTACAACGTTGCACAATGCAACGTTACTGAAAGGGTTTATAAGTAGCGTGTTCACAACATTGTATTTTGGTATTATTACAATGTAGTATTTAAGTTAAGGCAACAATGTTGTCGATAAGTTATATTTTGGACTAAATAAAATGTAGTAATTGTGTTGTGATGAGAACGTTGTCTGCACGTTGTATTTTGGTTTTATCAAATCGTCATACTTAAATCACGGCGGTCACGTTGTCTTGACGTTTTTTTTTTGTAACATTAAAACGTAGTAATTATGTTGTGACGAGCACGTTGTCTGCACGTTGTATTTTGGTTTTATCAATACGTCATATTGAAATCGCGGCAGTCACGTTGTCTACACGTTGTATTTTGGTAACATTAAAACGTAGCAATTATGTTGTGACGAGCACGTTGTCTGCGCGTTGTATTTTGGTAACATTAAAACCTAGCAATTATGTTGTCACAAGCACGTTGTCTGCACGTTGTATTTTGGTTTTATCAAAACATAATATTTAAATCGCGGCGGTCACGTTGTCTTGACGTTGTATTTTGGTATTGCAAAGAAAAAAGTAACCTACTATTCAAGTTGTGACAGCTACGTTCAACGAAGGTTGAGACAACGTAGTACGTTGTCTCAACCTTCAAACATATATTGTAACCATCACGCTGTGGCCTTGTAGTTTTATCACAGCGTAGTATCTTTGTTTTTACCATCACGTTGTGACATAATGTGTTTTAGTTTAATTACAATGTACAAACAATAGTATTTATGTTTTGACCATGACATCGTATGGCGTTGTATTTGAGTTGGTATTGGCGATGTTTAGACCATTGTGTTGAATAGTTCAAGCAGCTCGTTTGGTTTTGGAAGACATTTATTAGCTAACAACTATTGGTATAGACCTTATGTTGGAGGCCTAATGTTTGACATCGCAAACAATGTTTGTTCTCAATTTAGTTTTTGTTTATATCGGTTGTCATAAATAAAATAGGCACTTGAGGAGCGGGCGTTGCTATCACAATGGCATTTAATGATCAATCTGAATAGTACTAAACATTAGTTTCATTTAATTGAGCTTATTGTGTCAAGCAGCAGTGCGCCGGTGTGGGAGAGATTTGATTCTACTCCCCCCCACCACCTGTACAGCGGCATTCCAAGTCGTAGATAGAATCTTCTAGAGAAAATTTTTCCCTTGATAGGATTTTTTATCCTCACTTAGGCCTTTTTGTCCCCCGCTAAAAAATTCCTCTAAAACCAAAATTTGTTCCTTAAATGCAAAACCCTTTCAAAGTTTGGAGTACTTTTAGGTATAACTAAATGTGTTTTGTTTCAGTTTTGAAGTACAAATTAATGACCTACGTTTCCGCTTAGGTACGCTCAACTTGACGCATTAACCAGCGTGGGGAATGCTGCATGTCTATTACAAATTAATATGACAACGTCATGACAACGTAAATATCACATATGCAAATCAGTAGATTGGGCTTAGAAGTTGTACAATACCTACCAAATATTTCACGAAATTTACAAAATTTATGAACTAGGTGTACTGGTTTCTGCTTGTAATTGTCTAAACTATCAGAGGATCATATGGATAAACATAACGCAGTGACTAAACATGTAATTTTATATTCAGAAATATTATTAAAAAAGAAAAAAATTAGAAACAATATACACCCATGACTGCCAAAGTCAGGAAATCAGTCTGTATATATAGTACATGCTGTAAGATGTATAGTATACAGGTGCAGTGAAGTCAGGTAATGGCAACGTGTAGTAGAGACTTACCTTGGTAAGTTTGTATATAAGTAATTCATTGATCATGTTGACATATCAATTAACAATATTCATGAAATTATTGTATAATTAACTGATATAGCAAACAATAACATAATATTGGGCTGACGTTGTGACAACGTTCAGGGTACTAGAAAAAGATATGTTGTTGCAACATTCTTTTTAAATGATTATTTACAATATGACAACGTTGTGTATACGTGCCAACAACGTCGTCGTTTTGTTGCATCATTATGTTCTAAAGACGTACAGGGGAGTCGACAAAGATTCGTTGCTACAAGATTACTTAGATAACGTTATAACAACCAAACAAACACGCTCTGGGAACGTTGTTGCAACGTTTATATAAGTTGTCATAAGGTCACTGGAAACGTGTCTTAAACATACCAACAACGTGGTTGTTACGTTGCGTCATTACGTTCGGAAGACGTATAGGGGAGTTGACAAAGTTCCGTAGTTACAACATTATATTCATAACGTTACTAACACCAAAATCTGGTTTCATAACAACGTTGTGAGAACATCAAATTGTTACCTGGGATAATTACCCGCTATTGGCTTCATTACTCAGTGAATCAAACTGCAACAGTTCTCTTGTGGAAACATGGTAAACAGTACTCAACCCATCAAACTCCAACACCATTATAGTAGCCATCTATTGGCTTCAGTACTCAGTCAATCAAACTGTAAACAGTTCCCTTGTTGAAACAGTACCGGTACTCAATTCATCAAACTCAAACACCATTTAGTAACCCGCTATTGGCTTCAGTACTCAGTCAATCAAACTGCAACAGTTATCTTGTGGAAACAGTACTCAACTCGTCACACTCCTAAGTACATCATGAGCAAAGCATGTTTTATGATGGGCATTCCCGGAGAGCATTTTTTTAAATGAAACAAATTTCCAAAAATATAAAAAGGTGAAAAGACAAGTATATTCCATTTTATCATTCTGTGATAAAATGTTTTATGCACTGCAATCACAGTATGTAATACCTATAGACGGACAGTAGGGGGCGCTAAACTGAAATTTTTGATTTTCTGAAACCATGGGCCGAAATGAAGGCACGTCAACACTTTTTGTACCTGTTCAGGCATAGCATCGAGGCAGTGCTCCCCCTTTCATGTATTTTTTTCTGAATGATCAGGAGATATTGACACGATGATGGATTGTAAATTAAATTATGAATTTTAGGAAAAATTAAGTTGCAAAGCAAATAAATAACATTTCTCATTTCCAAACATGATTTATTCGAGTAGGCACTCCAGAAGGTAAAAATTAATTATATCGCCACTTGTCAACAACTGATGAGGACAAGGCCTATTTGGTGTTTCGTTTGATTGACAGCTTTTGCTGATTTTAGGGGAGGAAATCGAAAAAAAAAATTGTAAACAAAACTATAATATAACCTATCTAGGCCTAGGCCTACAGGACTGTCATTTTCTTTGCTTACTTAATAATATTATTTGCTTGATAACAAAACAGACAGAGGAAAAGCAATATCTGCTGATGGACAACCTTTCCTGGAGTGTCACTCTTAATTATTACTGAGAGGCATATTAGTGACTGTGAGATTGTATCAGTATTGTGGTCCTATAGATCTGAGAACAATATGATAGCCACAAACAGGACTGCTTTCATTGAGAGAGCAGCTATCAACCAGTATCACACAGGATTACTCACAAAGATTCTTACTTACTTTGGTTTACTTTTTGGAAAACATAAACTCGTTCAAAATGTTCATTGTCGTGATGCCAATTGTTGGGAGTATTGGATTTGTTGGAAATGTTCTGGTAAGTGCGACTATAATCTACACAAAGAAACTCCATAATGTGACCAATTTGACGATTTTCAACCTCGCTGTTGCAGATGCATTGGCCTCTGCAAGTAATGCTCCGTATGCATCTATTTCTTTACAAGACTCCAATTATACAAACAGTTCTTCACACTCTAACAGCAGCCAGTGTACAGCAGACAGGCTTTTTCAGTTCAGCAGTAGATGGATATATTATTTCTTTATCAACTGCTTTAGTGCCCACTCTGTTCTCATTCTCACATTGGCAAATTATGAACGATTTATTGGAATCACTCGACCTTTGCAGTATACAAGCTACTTCACTAGAAGAAAGATCACGCTGTTGTTACTTGCTGTTTGGACAATTCCAGTAATAGTGTTTATGCCTCGATCGGTCCTCACAATAGATCAGCACAAAAGAGACAATTGCGCAATTATTGACAAAATCCAAGAACCCACAGCCCCTGGCATTGCAGCAATGCTGTTGTATCTTCTACCCGCTGCAGCTAAAATTTGGATGTACATCAGAATCCTCATCAACCTGAAACAAGGAGCCAGAAACCTAGAGGAGCAAGGAATCCAGGGACCAGCTCAAGAACTGCACCAAGCTCACAGGAAAGTCACCAGCACTCTTGCTATCATCACCACAGCTTTCTTTATTCTTGTCTTGCCTGGAGCCATCTGGTATTCCATGTCCTTGTTTCTGCCTGCAAACTTTTCCAATACTAATATAGCCATATGGGATGTACTTTCACTTTTCTTCATGCTGAACTCCGCCATCAACCCAGTCCTGTATGGATTCAAGTATGAACAGCTGAGAAAAGCATTTATATCCATGGTGTGCAGATGTCATCAACAAAGACAGCCAAACCAAGTTGGTCCACTGTGATTAAGAAAATATCAAGGTGTATCAAACAAGAAGAGAAGTATATAAATTTTGGTTTTTACCCATACACCGATGAGTGTTAGCACTGTACACTCAGTACTTTCCAGAGTCCTGTGAAAAAATATCACAGGCTTATTACTCGGGTGGGATTCGAACCCACGACCCTTGCAATTCTAGAGCAGTGTCTTGCCAACTAGACTACCGAGATTGCCCGGTAGCTAGAGGCAGTTCGAATCCTAGGTTTGGCAGCGGGTACCGCAACGATTATAATAGATGTTAAATTTGCATCGGGGATAAAGTATATAAATTTTGGTTTTACCCATACACCGATGTGTGTTAGCACTGTATACTCAGTACTTTCCCGAGTCCTGTGAAAAAATATCACAGGCTTATTACTCGGGTGGGATTCGAACCCACGACCCTTGCAATTCTAGAGCAGTGTCTTGCCAACTAGACTACAGAGATTGCCCGGTAGCTAGAGGCAGTTCGAATCCTATGATTTCGAACTGCCTCTAGCTACCGGGCAATCTCGGTAGTCTAGTTGGCAAGACACTGCTCTAGAATTGCAAGGGTCGTGGGTTCGAATCCCAATCTCAGTAGTCTAGTTGGCAAGACACTGCTCTAGAATTGCAAGGGTCGTGGGTTCGAGTCCCACCCGAGTAATAAGCCTGTGATATTTTTTTCACAGGACTCGGGAAAGTACTGAGTATACAGTGCTAACACACATCGGTGTATGGGTAAAAACCAAAATTTATATACTTTATCCCCGATGCAAATTTAACATCTATTATAAGAAGAGAAGTCTTGTACAAATCTAAACACCTTGAAAATGAGAACTTTAAGTAGTTTTTACCCTAACTGCCTTGAAAGCATTTTTACTCTAACACTCCTCAACCCATCAAACTCCAACACCATTATAGTAACCCCCTATTGGCCTCAGTACTCAGTGAATCAAACTGCAACAGTTCTCTTGTGGAAACAGTACTCAAATTGTAATTTTTTCACAAATTATTATTTTTTTTGCTTCAGCTACTTGCTGGTCCAGGTTTTGGGGATGATTTTAAAGAATTTTTAGTGTGTTTTATTTTTAACAATTGTTTTGTTGTTTAATAGAATTTCTTAGTTTTGTTGGTTAATTACTTGTATAACGTGTTTGTTGGCCTAACCTTTTAAAAATGTTTCTCTGTGAAGCGCCTCAACCATCTTTTATGCGGACTTTGGCGCTATATATGTTTTCGTTATTATTGTTATTATTATTAATCCATCAAACTCCAACACAATTATAGTAACCCGCTATTGGCTTCATTACTCAGTGAATCAAACTGCAACAGTTCTCATGTGGAAACAGTAGGCTCAACCCATCAAACTCCAAAACCATTATACCTAGTAACCCACTTTTGGCTTCAGTACTCAGTGAATCAAACTGCAACAGTTCTCTTGTGGAAACAGTACTCAATCCATCAAACTCCAACACCACTAAAGTAACCCACTATTACCTTCAGTACTCAGTGAATCAAACTGCAACAGTTCTCTTGTGGAAACAGTATTCAACCCATCAAACTCCAAAACCATTATACCTAGTAACCCACTTTTGGCTTCAGTACTCAGTGAACCAAACTGCAACAGTTCTCTTGTGGAAACAGTATTCAACCCATCAAACTCCAAAACCATTATACCTAGTAACCCACTTTTGGCTTCAGTAGTCAGTGAATCAAACTGCAACAGTTCTCTTGTGAAAACAGTATTCAACCCATCAAACTCCAAAACCATTATACCTAGTAACCCACTTTTGGCTTCAGTACTCAGTGAATCAAACTGCAACAGTTCTCTTGTGAAAACAGTATTCAATCCATCAAACTCCAACACCACTAAAGTAACCCACTATTAGCTTCAGTACTCAGTCAATCAAACTGCAACAGTTCTCTTTTTGAAACAGTATACAATCCATCAAACTCCGACACCATTATAGTACACCTTTTGTACAACAAGGGTGTTTTTCCTTTCATCATTTTCTGGCAACTTCGATGACCAATTGAGCCCAAATTTTCACAGGCTTGTTATTTTATGCATATGTTGGGATACACCAAGTGAGAACACTGGTCTTTGACAATTTCCAAACGTGTTCAGTGCCTTTAAGTTTGATGGCAATATTATTGAGAACTTGAGACAATTTTACCAAGTTTGTGTACTTATTTCGGCGTAAAAATAGGAAAAACCACTATACAAATGCATGCTTCTGTAATGATTTATTGCAACGCGTAGAGAAAGCGTGTGTAGCAGATCTGGTTCATGTGACCAGCAAGCCATTCAAAAGGTATTGTGTGAGTAAACCGCAGCACCAGACTACACCGGACTTTGCATACATTACCGAGGTCACCGAACAAAGTAGAAAAACTCTTTGTAATTGGACCAAAAAAAGCCACCCTTTCTTCTGGACCAATCAGAATTTGTTTTATATAGATGACAAGGGAATTTTTCAAAGTTTATTCTGCCATGCGAGATGGGTCTGTACGTTGACTGAAACTATTTTGCTGTTCAGTTTAGTGAGCGAACCCACTGAAAATTCCTTAGCCACCCCCCCACTTTTACAGTCTGAGGCGGCCAATGTACTGCCATAGGTGGACCTACCATGGGAAAGTGATAATGAATAGTAACGCAGAAAACAATTATGAACTAACACCTGTTTGAAAGTTCAGGAGTTTCCCTTACCTTTTATAAAGGAGAAAGCAGTCCATTTACTGGACATACTGTATATGTTTGAAGCTTATCAACTGCAGGTCTCAGCATCCTCATCAGTTGACGGCTAGATCTCTTCGGAGCAGGCTTGCTTCGGAGATGACAACCCTCGCTGTGTCATGCAAACAAAGAACAACATAATGCTTTAGTTAGCTTTAAAATATTAACAAGTAAAGATGCACAAGAGTAGTTTGGGATAACCCTTTTCCCTTTCATTTAATTATTGGTCATATTTGTTAACCAATATCAGGTTTTGTTTTCCCTTCATAACAATTTTTGATACTACTTAGGTAACTTGTATGTTTTTCTTATTTATTTACCCCCACAGGACTTGGTAAGACAGATGATGAGATCCTGCCTTTGATGATACAAACATAGAATTTGGAACACAGTCAGAGTATGTTTTTAGAAAGATATTTGGCTAAAGGGCCATTGCAGATTAGTCCTTTGATTAAACTACAGAAAGAATTACAACAGTGGCGGAACCAGATATTTTCATATGGGGGGGGGGGCTAGTTAATGTATCCAACCATTTTTGTTTTTCATTTGTGGGCAAGAGTTTTAAATTGTCTCCTGCCAAGCGCCCTCACACCCCTCCCCTCCCACCGAAATAACAAGCAATGACAGCCATTTTGACAATTTAGAAATTGCTTTTTATTCTTTGTACCAGTCTATAGCAGTTCACGTTTTTGAAACATTTACAAAATCATCTGATTCTAATCTACTCACCTGTTCCCCTTAGAAATTTGCATTCTGTCTTAACGTAATGATAATGTTGATTTTGTGTCACTCACTGGTGAAACGCTAAGCCCTGTTTACTGACTGCTTTCTGAGATCAGCAGAAAAATCAACAGACAGACACCGCAGTTGGATTTTAAACCCCTTGACTTTCCTCATTCTAGATCAGGGTCCAAATTCATGCACTGAATATTGCTTAACAAATTTCTGCTGAGCAAATATGAGCAGGATAACAGTCACAGATGGTACATGTGAGTTGGTATTTTGGCTGGTAACCATGTTCTGGTTTACAAGCATACTTTTGTTGTGCTTAGCTAAGCAACAATGAGTAGGATAACAGCCTAGGACCATGTGAAATGGTATTTTGGCTGGTAACCGTATTCTGATAAGCACACTCTCATTGTGCTTAGCTAATTTTTATTTTCCTTCCATTGAAATCAGTGTAAGGCTGTGTCCGATTTGCTGGCTATGGCTACAAGATTGCCGCGTCATCATGTGTTGAAGTATAGGACATCGGTAGCAACACTCTTAGCAACAGCCGTAGCTGTAGCCAAAGCCACCAATATGAAAACGGCCTATCCAAACTGAGGCTGGAATGGCAAATCTGGTACCCTTTTCAGCATGATGATAGTCATTCTTTATAATGGATAAAGTTAAATGTAAATTTACATGTTGGTATGGTGACTTACAGTGTCAGATGATTGTACAGACAAGTTAAACAGTGTTTATGGGACGATTACATAATGTTCCAAATATAGAAAATAAGCTTTTAGCCTATCCCCATTATCTTCAAGCAAAAGTGAATCCTTGATTCCATGGTAACAACAGTGGGATGTTAAGCCATACTGCACAGTCCATATCACCCCCTGTATATAGAAATTAGTCCTATATATCCTTCTCGGCCTCGCTGAATATTGGGATGCTGAAGCACTATATTTTTTTCGTATTCCACTCATGCTTGTGTGGTCAACTAATATTATCTTTAAGCAGGCCTGAATATTCAATTCTGATTGTTCAATCCATAGCAACAAGGAGTGTGATAAAAACTTATATTGCACGGCCCATATCACACCCTGCGTCTTGTGTGTTCTAACTGCGCATCAAGTTTGCTTGAAGATAAATACGTTATCACACGCGCGCTCATGGAATACGGAAAAATATAGCCGGTCTGCGTCCCAAATCCAACTCGACCTTCGGCCTCGTTCGATATGCAAAGCAGAAGCGCTATATTTTTCCGTATACCACTCGTGCTTGTGTGATAACTTATAATGTCAAGCCCTTAGTTTACAAAGCCTCCCAAACCTACCCTCTTAGCTTAACACTAACCTTCATGGAAAGCACAGTCAGTCTGGGATTATCTTGTGTTAATTTTTTTCAGATATTTAACATCTCTTATGCTAACGATTATCGGCTACTGTCAGCATACAGCGCAGTGTCAACTCCGGTACTGAGAGTCGACTGCAATCTTTGTAGCCACTTCTAATGTCTCCTTTTCACCTGAGGCAGAGAATACCTGTGTAATGGATAAGATGTTCAATTTGGTCATATGGCATGCTAAAATTCTTAGGTATCAATAAAAGAAAATACTCCAGAGAAAAACTAAAAACTAGACAACATACATAATAGTCCATGAGCCTGAGCCAGGGGCTGAAACTTCACATATTGGTACCAACTCGAGGGACTAATTCTAACATCACTTTTCTGGTTGCAAAAAATCCACAACCTACCGTAAACTATGATAGCCTGTAAATTTGCACGGAGAGTGAATATTTGAGTTGTGCATACTCAAACAGCCCTTGTATTTGTCACTTGGCAAGCATGCTGCCTGTCAACAATGTTTCTCTTTGTCAGAATGCTGCTGTACTTTTTCCAATAAAGTCACCAAGAGGGGATATTTATTGGCATAGGTGACATTTTGTTGAAAAAATGCGTTTGTTATATCAGTTGTTTGTAAAAATAAGAGAAGGTTGTAGCTGCATGTTTGTTCTAGTATGAGTTACTGTCTAAACAGCCGTTGGCTTAACAACAACGGAAGAGGCTAAGAGGTTTCAGATTTGTTTTACCCAGTCCATTGAAAGCATACTCTGCTCTTAAATATCCATAAATTTTGATAATCTTTAAATGCACATCACTTTAAATGACTGCCTTTCGTTTTTAATGCTGTAAGGTATTAAGGTTTGGTGATAGATTAATAACATTTCATTGAAAACAAAACAACTGAGAAGAGCAGAATCTATTGTTGGACTTGACCTGTTTTTAACCAGTGTGTCTCTTATTGAAGTCACAAGGCATGTGAGTGATTGTTACAGTATTACAGTCGTACGTTCACATTATGGTTTAATTTGTTCTAAATGAGCTGCACACACGAGTTATAAATCTTGAAATTGCAAAAAACAAGTATTCAAACATCACTACCAGATTTTTAAAAAAATGAATTACTGTAAGGTTATTAGATGTGGTGCTTGATGCTTAATTATAAAATTATTTGTTTGATGACAAACAGACTGAGGAAAAGCATTATCTGCTAATGGACAACCTTTCCGGGAGTGTCACTCTTAACTATTACTGATGCATACTAGTGACTGTGAGAATCTATCAGTATTGTGGTCCTAGATCTGAGTACAATGTGATAGCCACAAACATGACTGTTTTCATTGAGAGAGCAGCTATCAACCAGTATCACACAGGATTACTCACAAAGACGCATTGGAAACTATGGAAAATGTAAACTCATTCAAAATGTTCACTGTCTTGATGCCAATTGTTGGGAGTCTTGGTTTTGTTGGAAATGCTCTTGTAAGTGCGACTATAATCTACACAAAGAAACTGCATAATGTGACCAATTTGATGATACTCAATCTCGCTGTTGCAGATGCATTGGTCTCTGCAAGTAATGCTCCGTATGCATCTATTTCTTCACAAGACTCCAATTATACATACAGTTCTTCACACTCTAACAGCAGCCAGTGTACAGCAGACAGGCTTTTTCAGTTCAGCAGTAGATGGATATACTATTTCTTTATCGACTGCTTTAGTGCCCACTCTGTTCTCATTCTCACATTGGCAAATTATGAACGATTTATTGGAATCACTCGACCTTTGCAGTATACAAGCTACTTGAAGAAAGATCACGCTGTTGTTACTTACCATTTGGATAATTCCAGTAATAGTGTTTATGCCTCGATCAGTCCTCACAATAGATCAGTACAAAAAAAACAATTGCACAACTGACAAAATACAAGAACCCATAGCCCCTGGCATTGCAGCAATGCTGTTGTATCTTCTCCCCACTGCAGCTACAATTTGGATGTACATCAGAATCCTCATCAACCTGAAACAAGGAGCCAGAAACCTAGAGGAGCAAGGAATCCAGCGACCAGCTCAAGAACTGCACCAAGCTCACAAGAAAGTCTCCAGCACTCTTGCTATCATAACCACAGCTTTCTTTATTCTTGTCTTGCCTGGAGCCATCTGGTATTCCATGTCCTTGTTTCTGCCTGCAAACTTTTCCAATATTAATACAGCCATATGGGATGTACTTTCACTCTTCTTTTTGCTGAATTCAGCCATCAACCCAGTCCTGTATGGATTCAAGTATGAACAGCTGAGAAAAGCATTTATATCCATGGTGTGCAGATGTCATCGACAAAGACAGCCAAACCAAGTTGGTCCACTGTGATTAAGAAAATATCAAGGTGTATCAAACAAGAAGAGAAGTCTTGTACAAATCTTAACACCTTGAAAATCAGAACTTTAAGTAGTTTTTACCATAACTGCCTTGAAAGCATTTATACTCTAACACTCCTCGATCCATCAAACTCAAACACCATTATAGTAACCCGTGATTGGCTTAAGTACTCAGTGAATCAAACTGCAACAGTTCTCTTGTGGAAACAGTACTCAATCCATCAAACTCCAACACCATTATAGTAACCTGCTATTGGCTTCATATACTCAGTGAATCAAACTGCAACAGTTCTCTTGTGGAAACAGTACTTAACCCATCAAACTCCACACACGTACATGTAGTAACCCTCTAGTGGCTTCAGTACTCAGTGAATCAAACTGCAACAGTTCTCTTGTGGAAACAGTACTCAATCCATCAAACTCCAACACCATTATAGTAACCTGCTATTGGCTTCATATACTCAGTGAATCACTGCAACAGTTCTCTTGTGGAAACAGTACTCAACTCGTCACACTCCTCAACCCATCAAACTCTAAAACCATTAAAGTACCTCCAAAACCAGTAAAGTACATCATGAGCAAAGCATGTTTTTTGGTGGGCATTCCCGTAGAGCATTATTTAAAATGAAACAAATTTCCAAAAATATATAAAGGGGAAAAGACAAATATATTTTCAGCTGATTCGTTATTTACTACATGTATTTACAAACTTTTACATGACATAATATGGACAAAGTAGAATGGTGCACATACTTGAAGCAGGAATTACATGCTATTTTCCCGTGAATAACGTTGAGGAGTAAATGACTTTGGAATGCAGATGGTAGGCCTATTATGTAAATTTGAGTTGTTTGTATTGAAGGGAGAGTTTTCCCGGAATGATCAACATTCTGAGTTTTGCATTTACGTGCAGCTAATATGGAGATTGGGTTTTAGTTACCACCAAAGAGGTGGAAGGTCCGAATGCCAGACACGGCAAGGCGAGCTCCGCTGTTAGAAAGCCAGAGATATGGGGGACCCAGGTTTATACTCCTCTACAGAATCTCTTAGTTGAGCCGGCAATTATGTTAAGTTTTGTTAACTATTTACTTAAACTATTTAAATATCTTTTGGTCTTGTAATCTTTTGGTCTTGTAATCGTTTGCAGTGGCCAGTAGTATTCAGTTTAATTAAAATAATGGTAAATGTAAAGTTTTTTGGTTTATCGCATATTTCCTCCTTTTACTTTGTCCAGGCTATTTTATGAAGTGTTGGTGTGAAGGTGCTATTTTAAAAATCAAAGAAGACGTATATGGTTGGTCTTGTGGCAATGGATAAGGGGTGGTTCCAAAGAGTCAATTATTGCCAAGCAAACCATAGTATTTGATTTAGGTAAACTGAAACAGTTGACTTTGACAAAAAGTTTTAGCAATGGCCCAAATGATGAAACAATAATGATTAAGTGTCTTGCTTCCGGACACAAGTGTCAAGACTGGGATTCGAACCCATACTCTGCAGATCAAAAACACCAGAGCTTGAGTACAGTATGTTTCTGCTCAGCCATGATCCACGGCACATGCTGCATTCTGTTTTCATATTACATACTAAAAGTGCAACGCTGATGTCTTTAAATTTGTAGGCCTACTGCATATATTTTTGTAAATGATGCTGACATGAAATAAAAAGCAAGAATAAAACACATCCAAGAATATTCCTTACCTCTCATTGTGAACTTCCTGTCTCTTGTACATCTCAGACTCTCCCAGTAGTGTCTTTAAAGCTTCACTGTTAGAGTCCTCAGCATCTGACTTGGGATCTGAGACTGTCTTTGTTGCTAGGTTATTAGACTACCATTGCTGTGGGCTTCAGAATCCTAGAGGCTGGCCTGGACTTGATGAGAGACACCTGAGATAAAAGAGGATCAGAATAGAGAAACACTTCAAGTAAGGGATACAAAGATTGACAAACTGTCTAAACCACAGGTTACGGTCTGATTGGGAATGGCAAATGACTATGGGTATCACTGGACTTAAATGAAAATGAGAACATTTGCATAGTAAACCAAACCTCCAAAATATTTACTCTGTGATGGAAGTAAAAGAAAAGCTATTTGAGCTAATAAAATAAATTTACATTTAATTTTGTTTTGCTGTACTTAGCCATTCATCAAACTAGCTCTGTGCCGGTTTTCTTTTCTTTGTTTGTTAATGTGGTACAGTACAAATAACTTAAAATTAAATGAGTTGTAAAACATTAAACAATGGTAGATGTTATGGACCTTTAATTCACGAGGCAGAACAATGAACAGTGTTTCATTGAATTGTGAAAGACAATATGTTGCATTAATGAAATCTTGTAGAACTGGCTTCAGTCTGGCTAGGAATGACAATTAAAAATGACTATGGGTAATACAGGGCTTAGATGAAAATGAGAAAATTTTACATCTATTGGGCCGTGAACAAACCTCCAAGGATCCCCAGACTAACAATACTTGGTATTCATCTTCAGAGTAACTACAGAGTACGGGATCTGAGGCCTTCGGAGGAGAACTCTCGTGGGGGCCTGCGGAGCTACGTCCCCCGCCAGTACTCCGGGGTGTGAGGAGGTCAGACTCGTCGGAGTCCTCCGGGAAGACGGCAGAGTACGGGATCTGAGGCCTTCCGAGGAGAACTCTCGTGGGGGCCTGCGGAGCTACGTCGCCCGCCAGTACTCCGGGGTGTGAGGAGGTCAGACTAGGGTGATTTGCACAAACGTAGAATCAAACAAAAATAAACAAAGGTTTATCCTTGAAGTTCCACAAGCCTGAAGTCATGGAATTTCAAATTTGAGAGGGCAAGGCAATTTTATTTTACAAAGAGCTTTTCCATCGGGAAACTGTTGAAGGGGCACCAAGGCCAAGACCTGGGCAACAGAAGCCATGACCTTTGTGGCCTGTAATTCCAGGCCTGAGCCTGCAAATTTGTTGCCTCACATAGGCCTAATACAATTACATGCAGAAATATCCATGAGGGCATACGGGGATGCACCATTTTTCTAGGCACTTCTGGAAATATACAAAGTTGCTTGTACTTTGCATTCAGCAATTTACTTTCTGGAACAAGATTTCAATCTGAGCATGACTGGTAGGCTCCTGTCCCAAGCTCTTATGGAAGTACTGTTTTACTTAAAAAAAAAAAAAAAGTGACATGGAGGTCAAAACAAACACATTTTAAACAGAAAAATGGTTCTAATGAGTTAGGCCTACTACATGTACTTGTATAAAAGCTTACATCCCCAAGAAAGATAAGAAACCATGGATGGATACTACTTCAGCAAGATACAGAAAGAAGCATCAGCTTTCATAGAAGATGACGGTAGACAAGGACAGAGGAGGACCGCAAATTGTACACTATGGGTCCAAGTAACCGAGCAAAATGGGTTTGTAGGAAAGCAGTAAAAAAGGTTAGAGAAAAACCTAGCATCTGAAGTCACAAACAAAGCCTAAAAGGCCTTCTGCTATTATGTTATATCAAGACCAATTTCTCCCGAAAAAAGCATTGCCAGTTTACTTAAACCAGGATGTAAGTAACAAGTTAACGGACACAGAGAAAGCTCAGGTGCTACAAGATTTCTTGTAAGTGTCTTCACCGTATAAAGAAATGCAGAGTATGCCATGTTGACTTAGAATCAGCATGAATGAGTTTTGAAATACCCTAATTGGAGGTTTTTGAACTGTTAAAAGAATCCGATGCCAAACAAGTCCCCATGACCGGACGGACTACCTACACTTACTGCAGAAGCTAGCAGGTGTTTTTGATGTGCCACTCTCTCTCTCCTGTTTCAAATGAGCTTTAAGAAAGATGATATCTATCACTGAACTGGAAGAATGTTAATCCCTATCTTTAAAAAATGGGAACAAACATGAAAGTAAGAACTGTATAGACCAATGAGCCTTACATGTGTTGTATGCAAGGTTTTTGCGTGGTGAGGAAGCTTCTCAACAGTTGCAAGAAGACCTGACAAAATGCAGGACTGGGCAGAGAAATGGCAGCTTAGACTTCACCCTGACAAGTGTAAGGTGCTGAAGATAGGCAGGTCCCCCTAAAGTCATGTATACTCCCTGAAAAATGGTGATGAATCAGTCACCTTAAAGAAGCTCACATGAAAAGGGACCAAGGAGTACTTGTAGATTCCCACCTGTCTCTCAAGAATCACATTTCCCATGCAGTTTCCAAGTTCAACAAGCTATCGGGTGTTATTCGCAGATCCTTAATAACATTGAGGAGGAAACCGCTAACCCATTGCACGCTACCATTCCCTACACACACTATTTCCTGCCCGCTGGAATCTTTTTGCACAATCATTAAAATGACAAAGGGTTGTACTTAAAAGCATTTTTCTGTATGAAGTAATTTTTTTTTGCAAAATGCAAAATAAGACAAACGTAGAGTATAATACTGGCAACCAGAATTGATCTTTGATGCAAACTTTAAAAAATACACACTTCTTAAAGGGACACGTTGCCTTCGGGTTGGGCGCTGTTGGGCGCTTTTGGGCTATAACAAGCGTTTGATGTATAATGAGCACGGTCGGAAAGATGTTTAAAAAGTAGAATATAATTATCCACACAAACGTGCCTTAGAAATGCTTCGCTTTTGCTCACCTTCGCGAAACAAAACGCTCCGCCATTTATGGGAGTCAAGATTTTGACTCCCATAAATGGCGGACAAATTCTATTAGTCTTATTTCCAGTCGCAGCTGTTGAACTATGACTGAGCAATTATTTTATTAAAAATGTTACGATTACCATCTGTTTATTATTACCCGGTTTTCATCTGACCATAGAGCAAGGAGATCTGACTGGTTTACCAGGCCACTGACTACGGCACTAGCGTAACGACTGTTCGTCGCGCATTTTGCCCATTACATGGACGGTGGTATTTACGGCTGGAAATACGTATACGTTTCGCGGGGCAGATCTCGGGGTCAGATGGCAATGGTTTTTTTTTTTAATCACCATTCACTAATTATAACACATTAAAGGCATGTTATTGTACGAACAACTCTTAATAAGTATAAGGAACACCTCCAAACAGTAAAATTTCATGAGATTTGAAGGCAACGTGTCCCTTTAAGTTCATAATTTTCCCTTAGTAAAGCATGCCAAAAAGCATCCACACCACATTGGACAGCTCTACCCCGTTCCCCTCCTTGCACAGGAACGATGCCATTGTCATCGTCGGATTCGGCCCTATCATCGACAGACATGACTTCAATATCTGCCATGTTGTCAATAGACATAACTGAAGCACTAACAATCATCGCTATCGTCTCCCAAAACATGTTCAAACTCACGAGTCTCCCAAGTCAGATTCCTCAAAAATTTCCCTGAATGCTGCTGTGACGTCCATGGTTACTGCCTTTTGTTTTACGGTGATAACAGGCCCAGAAATACTCGGAAATTACAGGATCTTTTCAAAAGAAATTGTTGTGTATCACGTTCGTATGATTGCTTTTGTATGTTCAAGTGTACAAAAAGTACCCGGATGGATGTCAGGGGTCAAGCGAAAGCTTGATTGTATGCAAAAAAACTAGCCACTTCTGCTGGGTGCCAATATTTGCCCACAGCAGTGAGGGAATAAACGTTGCGGGCGCATTGCGCCCGCAGCACGCAAAGGGCTAAACTGCTGTACAAAGGACTTGCAAGGCCTCTATTGGAGTATGGTCAAGCTGCATGGCCACCAGGTGAGCAGAGAAGACTCAAAAGTGTCCGGTGTAGGGCTACTTAGAATAGATGATACATATCTTGAAGAACTTATCTTCCACAAATTGATTAAGATTATTAGTATAATTACCATCTCTTACCCATCGTAGAAGGAGAGGCGACATGATTGAAGTTTAATACAAGTTCCTTCACAAGGCCTATACAACACCCGGGCTGAACTCCTACATCTAGCAGTGAAGAGAGAACACGAGGCCACTCCCTGAAACTGGACAAGATAAATGCACACCTGGATGTGAGAAAATTATTTTTCTTTAACAGAGTGGCGAACTCTTGAAATGAGCTATCGGAAGACGTGGTTACAGCTCTTTCAGTGAACTCTTTCAAAAACAGACTGGAAAAACATTCCATGAACACAATATGCCAATGACTAATCCGGATGAAGGATTAAAACAAATAGTCTGCAGAGTTGTTGACTCGAGTCGTGCGACTTGAACTCAAGTCCGACTCCAGCCGTAATGAACTCAAGTCCGACTCCAGTCGTTAACAGGATGTGTAGTTTATAAATGAACAGACTGAAATTAATAAATGGATTTAAAAAGAAGGAGTAAGGGTACAAGTAACAAATAATAAAGCAGCTTTTGAACAAGGGCTAATAATTAAAAGCAATATTAATCGTAAAGGCAAGAAAGAAACATGACAAAACAAACAATTCATTCTAAGATGGCCAGGACTTGCAAAAAAATTACTTGCTGTCAACTCTGATCACTTGATCAATGAACAGAACTGCCCTAAAGGCATCACTCACTCATCTGCAAAGACAGCGTTGGTCCGTTGCGCTGACCTCCTATGCCCACATCTAACAGCAGGGTTCCAGGCACTCTCTACTTCGCTTGGCGACCCAGTTGATCGATCCAGGGTCTTCTTGGGCGTCCTCTTGGCCTGGACCAGCCGGGAGATGGAGGTTGACCTTGCCAGGAGTTGATAGCAATGTCGAGTACCTTCATGGCTGGGGTGTTATCATCCAGGCATACAACATGGCTGTACAGGGCACAATGGATTAAAATAAGTATAGTAAGTATGTAGGCCTTATGCCTTTTTCCTGCTTGGATGGTCAATCAGTTCAGTCACCAGTTGTTTATGTCAAAACAATTCTATAATGAGAGGGTTAATTAATGATTGATGAGTTGACTAACTGTTCTCCCGTAGGCCTTGTATTCTCAGAGTTTGTTGAAAAAGCTCTACCAATTTCTTTACTCACAGTGTACAATTTGATTCATGATAAAAATTCAGGTCTGGTACATGTAAATCACCAATTAAAAACTTTGAAAATTACAGCCTACCCTGAAAAGGCATAAAAGATCAACAACTGATGCATGTGCAGCTGATTGCACCGGTGAGTTTCTCAAACTCACAAGATGTATGGTCTCAGGTTGACCATATTTGGTTAAATTATAAAATCTTGGTGTATCATTCATTTTCTTTTACTTCGTAGGGTGTTGTGGCCGAGCGGTTAAGAGCATCGAATTCAAGTTCTGGTGGTTAAGTCATCAGGGTGTGGGTTCGAATCCCGGTCATGACACTTGTGTCCTTGAGCAAGACACTTAACTATAATTGTTTCTCTTCACCCAGGGGTATATAAAGGTACCTAGGTAGAGGTTGATATTGTGTTTGAAATAGCCTTCGGAGGGCCACATGGCAGCTCGGGGCTGTATACTCCCCAGGGAGCTGAGAAAGATTAAAAGGAATGTTATTAGCCCAATGACCAGGGCACTAATGTAAAGCGCATTGATATGTTTATTGTAAAATGCGCTATATAAGAACTTGTTATTTATTATTTATTTATTGTTTTACTTGTCAGCACATCTTTGTAGACCCATACTGCAACCACAGATAACTCTTGACTGTAATTCCGATTGCCCCAAATGATCAAACATTATTAATTTGATTTTTTCTTTTTTTAGGGTTGTCATTGCCACTTTTTATAGGGTGGGAAAAATGCTGAGTCCAACTCAATTAATGAAAAAAACCCCCACTTTTTCCTTCATGGCCAAAAATGAGACCCAATAACTAGGGCGCTGTGCCTTGTTGTTTAAAATTTTGACATCTGTGGTCGTCGTCGTACGTAGGAAAGTGCCCCAGTTTACATGGGTCTAGCATAAAATAGTATTTGATTTCCATTGTGCCAGTGTGCACATAAATGATTATGTTTTTTGTAAAACAAAGTAAGTGAAAAATGACACTGCGAGGCAAGAGTGTCAACAGCGACACCAAGAGGCAAGCGCGTCAATAACGACACCGAGAGGCAAGCGTGTCAACAATGACACCGAGAGGCAAGAGTGTCAACAACGACACCGAGAGGCAAGCGTGTCAACAACAACACCGAGACTCAAGCGTGTCAACAACACTGAGAGGCAAGCGTGTCAACAACAACACCGAGAGGCAAGCGTGTCAACAGCGACACTGAGAGGCAAGCGTGTCAACAACAACACTGAGAGACAAGCGTGTCCACAACAACACCGAGGGAAAAGCGTGTCAACAACAACACCGAGAGTCAAGCATGTCACAACAACACCGAGGGACAAGCATGTCAACAACGACAACGAGAGGCAAGCGTGTCAACAACAACACTGAGAGGCAAGCGTGTCAACAACGACACCGAGAGGCAAGCGTGTCAACAACAACACTGAGGGACAAGCATGTCAACAACAACACCGAGAGGCAAGCGTGTCAACAACGACACCGAGAGGCAAGCGTGTCAACAACGACAACGAGAGACAAGCATGTCAACAACGACACCGAGAGGCAAGCATGTCAACAACGACACCGAGAGGCAAGCATGTCAACAACAACACTGAGAGGCAAGCGTGTCAACAATGACACCGAGAGGCAAGCGTGTCAACAATGACACCGAGAGGCAAGCATGTCAACAACGACAGTGAGAGGCAAGCGTGTCAACAACAACACCGAGAGTCAAGCGTGTCACAACAACACTGAGGGACAAGCATGTCAACAACAACACCGAGGGGCAAGCGTGTCAACAACAACACTGAGAGGCAAGCGTGTCAACAACGACACCGAGAGGCAAGCGTGTCAACAACAACACTGAGGGACAAGCATGTCAACAACAACACCGAGAGGCAAGCGTGTCAACAACGACACCGAGAGGCAAGCGTGTCAACAACGACAACAAGAGACAAGCATGTCAACAACGACACCGAGAGGCAAGCATGTCAACAATGACACCGAGAGGCAAGCGTGTCAACAACAACACTGAGAGGCAAGCGTGTCAACAATGACACCGAGAGGCAAGCGTGTCAACAATGACACCGAGAGGCAAGCATGTCAACAACGACAGTGAGAGGCAAGCGTGTCAACAACAACACTGAGAGGCAAGCGTGTCAACAACACTGAGAGGCAAGCGTGTCAACAACAACACTGAGAGGCAAGCATGTCCACAACAACACCGAGGGACAAGCGTGTCAACAACAACACCGAGAGTCAAGCGTGTCAACAACAACACTGAGGGACAAGCATGTCAACAACGACACCGAGAGGCAAGCGTGTCAACAACAACACTGAGAGGCAAGCGTGTCAACAACGACACCGAGAGGCAAGCATGTCAACAACGACAGTGAGAGGCAAGCGTGTCAACAACAACACCGAGAGTCAAGCGTGTCACAACAACACTGAGGGACAAGCATGTCAACAACAACACCGAGGGGCAAGCGTGTCAACAACAACACTGAGAGGCAAGCGTGTCAACAACGACACCGAGAGGCAAGCGTGTCAACAACAACACTGAGGGACAAGCATGTCAACAACAACACCGAGAGGCAAGCGTGTCAACAACGACACCGAGAGGCAAGCGTGTCAACAACGACAACAAGAGACAAGCATGTCAACAACGACACCGAGAGGCAAGCATGTGAACAACAACACCGAGAGGCAAGCGTGTCAACAACAACACCAAGAGGCAAGCGTGTCAACAACGGCACCGAGAGGCAAGCATGTCAACAACAACGTCGAGGGACAAGCGTGTCAACAACGACACCGAGAGTCAAGCGTGTCAATAAGGACACCAAGAGGCAAGCGTGTCAACAACGACACCGAGAGGCAAGCATGTCAACAACGACACTGAGAGGAAAGCGTGTCAACAACAACACCGAGGGACAAGTGTGTCAACAACGACACCGAGAGGCAAGCGTGTCAAAACTTACACTGAGAAGCAAGCGTGTCAACAAGGACACCGAGAGGTAAGCGTGTTAATCACAACACCAACAAACAATCAAATATGCGTGTTAGTAACAACACTAATTAACAACATCACTGCGACGAAAGTGTGTTGATAACAACACCAACGAACACACACGCGTTGAATGACAACACCAATGAATGAACAATTCAGTGTGTTTCAACACTGAAGGGTAACCATGAAGATGAATGGTAAACCATCCATCACGGACCAACGTTATCATCATCAAACAACTGCTTTATAAATCTACTGGCAATAATGCTAACGACAACAACACTAATGTTACAAAGAAAGGAGTTTGCTAAACTTCAAAATGTTATTCAACTTTTAAACATTGAACAATGGACACTAAACTTCAAATGATTGACCACGTTTGAACATTTAAAGGTTATTTTAATCAACCGTGTTTTAAGTCTACCTCCATGTTTTTTTACCAATTAAATTTTTTGGACACAACATGTTAACCATTCAACCCTTCTATCGTTGATCTTGTAGTTAAAGTCTCAGTCACCTATCCATAGGAAAGTTCCATTCAAAGGTGAGGAGGGATGTAGTATCCTTACACTATACACTAGTATTCCTACACTGTACACTGATAGAGCTACCCTTGACTTAGCCCAGGTTGGACTCCTCTGTTGCATACAACGCGACGGAGTCCAGGGTATAAAGGTCCCGTACCATTGCGAAAAAAATTATAACCATTTTTTATCATATTTTTACCTTTTTGAGGAAGCTGAAACTTGACTCACATGTTCCTTGTGTCCTGAACCTTCCGCCTGCTCTATTCAGTATTGCCAATTTTATCCTTGGATGACATTATTGTGAAAATAAAATGGAAATTTATGCATTCTCGGCGACAGGCCGAAACTGACAAGACGTGAATGCTTCAGCGCATGTGCGTCCTTTGCATACAACGCGGTCGGTCAGGTTGCTATGCATGTCGCACATGCGCGCCTGAGCCTACACAGTCAATTGGTACACGATGATAAAAACGGTAGTGCACAACTCGGACTTATTTGCTAGAATAATGTCATTCGTGGACGAAATTGATATTGTTGGACCCATCAATAGATGAGTTACGGACATAAAGAATATATGAACGGAATTTCAGCTTCTTAAATCAGGTAAAATTATGAAAAAACATTACTTCAAAATATGTTCACATTGTAGAGGCGCTTTAAACCCAGGACATCAGTGTACACTGACTGACGTCCTACCAGGGCTACCCTTGACTAGACATTACCTCATCAACATTCCAATCATGACCCCACAACTGTAATACCCTTGCAACAGTAGCCTATTGATAAGTGCATTATACCTTGAATCAAGCATGTGGGAGACACAATAAACCAAGCGAGAGTCAGAGCAACAACTGTGTTAAGTTTAAGATATTACAACATCAATACATAGCTTAAGATGTCGGTATTAAACTACAGTAACCCACCACAGCACAGTGCAATAAAGCATGAGTGTGTGTGACGACATACACCTGTAGCTGTACACAGTTGAAGTTGCAGTGTTCACCACTTATTCATTGAAAACAAATTTTGATCAACTTTGGTGTAACTTCAATTCTTCTAGGTTGCTAAATGCTTCGATTCATAACAGAACATATCACACTTTACAAGTACTGAAAGAAATAGACTAAATAACTCACCTCTTTTTCTGAAAACTAACATTTTCCGCTCAAGTTCCCCGCGATACGTATTGACAGATTAAATTGAAGCATAGAGGAAGAAAAGATTGAAGTATATTCTATTCTAGCCACACTAGGGCGCCCTCCAACTTTGATCCCACGCTAGATCAACACAACTAAAAAAGTAAATAAATAACCTCGTTTGCTCAGTTGTCGATGTGAAAGTTGTTATGCAGGTTTCGGAACTATGGTATTTTAGCTGACTATCAATCATTTTAGAAAATGAGTTTAATATAAATTCTTGCAAGGATTGCCGATATTTCATTTTCGATCCCACGATAGATCAACACAACTAAAAAAGTAAACAAATAACCTCGTTTCCATGGGAAGCGCGTCACACACACATCGTCATACCCTTACTAATACTTGGCAAGATTAAAACGTAAGATTGTACACCCGTGGGATTGAGAGTGATTGTCAAAGATTGTCACGTGTTTCACATTAGAGATACCGCTGTTAGATGTCAAAGACTCAGTTTTGTTGTGTGCTGCTGATCAGTTGTCGATACTGTTCCTGTGCCTGTTAAGAGTGACAACTTCTGCGTGTTTCGGAACTTCGGTTATTAGCAGAAGGTAAACTATCAATCATTTGAGAAAATGAGTTTCTTATACATTCTTGGATTGACGATAAATACTGCATTTGCCATCTGGCCATTGAGAGGTTGAACTTGAACACTGAGTATTTTCATTACTAAACCATTTAGGGGCAGCATGCTTCCGAGCAACAGTAATTGAGTTGACTTTTATTGTCCCTGACCCGCACGATTTGTCGTTGTTTTTCCCGTGTTTGGTTCCCCACTTGTTTGTTGGTTTTGTCCCCCTCCTGCATGCTCCACCCTCACTCGCTCAATCTGTTTTGGTCCCTAGATGTCTTTTTCCTTTGCCTTGACTTTTTGTTTATAATATTTACTTTTGTTTTTTGTTTTTTTCTCCTACTTTTTAGTACTTGTAATTATTAATCTAGGGCTTACTTACTTATGTTTACTGTTGTTTACATATTTGTTTTGTTTGGTTTACTTCTTTATTCATCTTCATGTACTTGTTTCTCTGTAATTTTTGTATGGTTTGTCTTGGTAAAATAAATAATAATAATAATAATAATTGATTGTAACACAAAAGTATATTAACATCATTTCTCATTGATTTTTATTTTTTCTTATATTACAATATACAACAACAACAACAACATTAATTTGAAAGCATTTTTATCAGAGGGTTGAAATTATAATGTAAATCTGTTTTTCAAGACATTCTCTTTAGTTAAACTATTAACTATACACAATGCTTGAAATGGCAAATGCTTCTTGTAAGCACCCCGACTTTATCCCGACCAGCGAAAGAGCCAATACTTATATCATATATTTAAAATAACCATGTGCCTTTTCTAATCATTTTTATATCTAAGTTACTTATTTATATGCCCAGCTATTGTTTAGGATTATTTGAGTCCTTTAGCTACCCAGTAATTCGCCGTATTTTTGACCGCGTGAGGACGTCATGCAAAACAAGTAAACAAACTGGGGGTTTTCATTGTTGTTATTATTATGTTTATGTATTTCGTCATTGATGCAAGAAAACTACACACAAGCAATTAAAATAAGATGAAACTGTTATTGTGATGCTAGACAATTCCTGATGAAAGCGCCCTCGTGCGGTCAAAAATAAGATCAATTGACATATTTCTCTAATTATCTAAGCTCTTAAGGGCGTGGCAACACCCCAGAATTTATCCCTACGAGCAAAGGGGCCAATATTTTAACACACCATTCAAGATATATTTTGAAAAAATCCTGCCAAAAAAAAGGGCCTGACCCCCCTCTTTAGATATGTGGAATGGTCCATTCTAGGACATCAAGGAATTTGACTCTCTCAGTCATTACATTTTGGAGAAATTCCTTAATTAGTGATTGTGTGGTAAACATTGGCCCTTCCCGTCTGGGAAGGGTTAAAATAAATGCAAAGAGTTTTCAAGTTTCTAGATTCTAAAACAGTACACACAAACATGACTTTATAATGAATAGTTATAATAGTAAAACAAAGTAATTCTTTAATTAATTGTTGATGACATCGTCTGAATCATTCCTAAAATTCAATTTCTGTTAACTGATTTACTAACCATAGTTTTCAATGAAGATGAATGCTTTTGCATTAGTGATATTGTTTGTGTGATTTTTGTTTAACAAGTTGGTTTAAAAATACCTTCTCTCATGTGTCAGGCCTAGATTTACACAGAGGCCCAGAGGCCATGGCATATGTTGCCCTGGTCATGGTCTCGATGCCCCTTCAAAAGTTTCCAATGGAAGTGCCTTTTGCAAAAGAAAATGGCCTTGCCTTCTCAAAAAGGAAATTTCAGGCCTGATTTTCACAGATACTTTTCAATTTCAATACATGAAATCCTTTTTGATAACATTTGAAATTATAAGCCTTCTGGTGGGGGAGGCCATTTTCTTTTGCAACATTATGCAAAACTGTCCAACAATTCTGCATTTAATTTCAACAAACTTTTTGTATTGGTTTAATGTTTTAGTTTTATCAAGTGTAGTTGAATTACTAACCGTGACTTGCATGACATTGAACCACTGCTTAGTGGATAATAAGTTTTGTGTTATTTTCTAGTCCTGTGATCCAGGGCTAATTGAACTATAGAGCCTAGGCTGTACTTTTACAACGGATTATGTCCCGAAATCAGAAACTAATTCTTTTGTGTACATTGAGTACAAGACTTATAGGTACAATGTATGTTTCTGAGTGTGGATTCAGATATTTTTTAATTTCTTCGAATAAAAAGTACAGAATCAAAAGTTCCCTCTAAACTTAACATTTCCAAGATTGAACAGCATAATGCTTGTTGTTTAAAGACACTGGACACCTTTGGTAATTGTCAAAGACCAGTCTTCTCATCACTTGGTGTATCTCAACATATGCACAAAATAACAAACCTGTGAAAATTTGAACTCATTTGGTCATCGAAGTTGCGAGATAATAATGGAAGAAAAAACACCCTTGTCACACGAAGTTGTGTGCTTTCAGATGCTTGATTTCGAGACCTCACGCGTGAGGTCTCGAAATGAATTCAAATAATTTATTTTACTGAGAAATTACTTTTTTTTTCAAAAACGACGTTACTTCAGAGGGAGCCGTTTCTCACAATGTTTTATACTATCAACAGCTCTCCATTGATCGTTACCAAGTAAGTTTTTATGCTAACAATTATTTTGAGTAATTACCAAATAGTGTCCAGTGCCTTTAAATATTGTTCACAGTCCACTTTGTGAGTCAAGCCAGCCTGAACACCAGGCCACCTTCTTAGTCTAGTGGTCAAGAATGAAAGTTGTAGTTTCAGTTCTCAACCTTGGCTTTATTTTATTATTTCTCTACTGACATTTGTTTTCATTTTAAAAAGTTAATACATATATATTTCTCTCTTTACAATACAAACACCATTCCATTCACTATGTCTAATGACTCAATAGTATTGCTTTTATCTGGAGTCAATTTCACAAAGAACTGAGATTGATCTTAACTGGAAATCAATCTAAATATTGAAAAGCAAAGTATAATGTCACAATACAAATCACTATGGCATTTTTAACGAATCATCTAAGATGAATCTTTGTATCGTGCTTTGTGAAAGCAGTGACCAAATATTTTGAGTGTCAAATTTAAACTTCGATGTAGTGTTGTACAACGTTTCCCCTTGGACTATTCACTGAAAATAGTATTACAAAAAACACCAAAAACGCATTAACAACATTTTCGTGTGTTCTATAAAATGTAGTCTATTGTTCACCGTTTTTCTACCCCCTACTTGTGCAAATTATTTACTGTTTATATTTTATTTCATTCGTTCGAAAGAGACTGTGTTTAAATTACAGCCCAGTAGAATTGGTATGACCGCTATTGCTATGTCCATCCTTTGGCGTAGAACGACTGTCTCCAGAATGAGCCCTCTTTGACTTTGAGCAACAAATCAATTTCTTCAGACCTTGTCTAGCATTCTTACGGAACAGAACAAATAAGACGAACACTGCTAAGCCGATGAGAGAGTTCAGGATCGCAAAGATGTACTGGAAAGTCGCAGTGAAGACGTCAAAGGCCAGGAAACCAAAGATCCATGTTCCACCGAGGAGGATACCGATGGGGATCATGGTGCGAGCCTGACGGAGGACAAGCTCTGCTCGTGTCTCTTGACGGGTCAGGCTGCTTTCGACGCGCTGGCAAACTAACCGACGGAACACTAGGATGTAGATGAAGATATTGAAGAGGAGGAGTGCTCCAACTGGCAGCAATACACCAAAGTAGATTGAATCCCCAGGAGAAAGGAAACAACTGATGAAGGGTAAACAAATTAAAAAATAAACATCATTGTTAGAGTCAGTCCGGGCATGTCCAACAACAGATATTTCCATTGGGAAACAAATAATAACCAGTAAAATGCTTTCGAAATCAACTTACTATTTGTCATACTCAACATTCACTTGTCTATCAATAACGTAAGGTACAGCCAACGTGACTGACACAACAACTGCAGGAATACCTGAAATACAGAGAAAACTAGACATGAGTTTGTTACGAGCAAACACTGGGGCTTCGGTTGATTGAAAAAACAAACCGACATGTCATTATACTAAATGAACTCTTTGAACTTGCTGTTATGACCTGTGGTTCAGGAGATACGGATTTTAAGATTTAGAGCTTCCTTTTTGTAACGGTGAACATTAGACTACATTTTATAGAACACACGAAAATGTTGCGCATGCTTTGAATAATGGTAAATTACCTGGTATGTCTGATTTCACATAAAATTTCCCATTCAATCTTACCCCAGCAAAAGAACATCATTCGCAACAGGTAACCATTGGCCTGATCCCTGCGGATCAGGACGAGAAGGTAGAAACAAACAATGGCCTCGGCCGATGACCAACAAACAGACGAGAGAAAGAAGTAGTGGATGAGAGCAGCGAAGATGATGCAAGCCACTCGAGGTTGAATCAGCTCAATGCCAACAAGGAAGACCGAATAGAGCAAGATGAGAGACACGCAGAGATTCAACAAAGTCTTCCGGGGTGTAGATGACATGTCTCTAAATTAAGAAGGGAGGAAGAGAGCGAGATAAAATATTGATCGTGTTTTGTATAATGTTTGTTTAGAACCAAGGGTAAAAGGTGGAAATGCTGTCACCCATAGACCTTTATCATGCTGCCACCATCTTGGTCATGTACCCTGTATCCAATAACAGTGCTGAATGCCAATTTTCATTGTATAAAAAGGAACCAGGCTATTTCTCCTTACAGTCTCGACAATGATTTGAATGAGAGAAAATCAAGATGGCCGCACCATGATAAAGGTTCATTTTAGATTCAAGCTCATGTCATGCCAGTTTTATGCAACAGGCCTCAGAGCCTCCTGACTGGCATGACAAGGACACCTTTTGGAGGTTTTGGCTCCGTGAAGGGCCGGTTGGATGTTCTCAACAATATTCGACTAGTATTCTGAAGTCGTCGTCATTACAACTTGTAATTTTGACCCTGAAATAGCACCTAAGGTCACGGTTTTGTGTCCATACTGATCTCGCATTATGATTTGTTTTGCACTGTTGTTCATCGGTGTTATTAATAATAGTATTGGTTGTCAAAACTTACTTTGTAATCAATGTAACTATGATGGTAAAAATGAGAGCTGCAATGGAGATACCACATCCAATCTTGCTCAAGATATCAAGCACAGGATCCATTGCGTCACCTCCATGACTCTAAAATTCAAATAAAGCAGTTCCGATTAAGTTCTGGTTAAAGGGGCCGTGTCGCCATGACAAAAGCAGGCCTGTGGCTAGTCTGCACATGGAATTATGAACTCTCACCCAGTTGTTGCACGCGCCCACATCCTCAGTGGATTATGATACAGGGTTAGGGCGCGCGTGTGCAGTAACATGGTAAGAGTTCATAATTACATGTACAGCCACAGGCCTGCTTTGATCATGACGACACAACCCCTTTAAGTTTTTACACGTATGTTATGATTGAAAAAAAGTACACAATGGCAGCTCGCGAGCAATATGAACCAACTGACCCACTCGAACTTTAGGGAACTTTTGTGGAGCCTGTTGTATAGGTTTTCACGCGAAGGAACAAAACCGCGCACCTTTTAATGTGCACAGATATTCGGATACCATAAGTTCGAGACTCATTGCAGTCTGCCCGGGGATCTGGAAAAAAGAATAACATTTAATACGTACGATTAAAATAGCAAAGCTTGTCAGATGATTGCAATGGCAAAGCGTCGCTTCACTCGTTCCGTCGTCTTCAGACAGACGACAGCCCTCTGTCGACCAATTTCCAGTAAAGTTACCAACGGCCAAAGTAGGATCCCAAAAGACACAGACAGCTTGCCCTTTACCGGTGTTCTAAAAACAACAAATGCAAGGACAACATTAGTGAAATACGGATAGTACAACAATGGTTTGGAGAGTAAATAATTCCAACCGCAAAGTGTTCACTTATGTAAATGGAAAATATAGAACAGGTTTGGGTCACTCCTTGTATGTCAAATTCTTAGTGTTGTTGACAAGCTGTAGGCCTATAATTTCCTATTTGTTCAGAATTTTCAAAAAAATGACAGAATGTTCTTGTGGAAATAATTCTCATGGGTATCGTTGCAGACTTTATGCAAACATTGAGCTTTTTTTCTTCTTCTGATATTCACCCACATTGTACAATTTGAGTACCATTGTTAAAAAGCAGAGGTAACCTTTCATGTTTCTCTTGTGATATTTCTAACCACAGAACCTTCCACAACTTTTCTTACGAAATTATTCTCTGAAACTTCACAGGAGGTGATCACATTATGATAAGAAGAATAGAACAATATTGCTACATGTATGGAATTAAGTAATATAGTTTGTCTGTGTTGTTGGACATGTACAGTTCATTGAATGCAATTTTACTTCAGTTCCTGCATCGAACCACTTTCGTTTCGATCGATTTTTTGAAATCTCAACTAGCCTTGACAACTTACATTTATCGGTCTAAATGAGGTAACTACAGAGAGTGCCAGATTCGTCGCTTGTTTTTCTTTCCCGCCAATACTTCCTGATATGACGAGGCTGTTTAGTTTGAGATGCGTGCCATAGCTCTGTGGTAGCTGGAACAGAATGGTATTTGCGTATACGACGAAGAATACCGACACGGACTTATTTGACGAAGAACCTGCAAATGAAGTGAATACATCACCTGCTTAAAGTTTATATTATCACCTGTTTAAAGAGTAGCTATTTTTATTTTCAAGGACATCTATTTCAGGTGATTGAAAATAAAAATAACTGCTCTCAAAAACAAAAATAGCTGCTCCTGAAAATATAAATAACTGCTTTGGAAAATATAAATAGCTGCTCTAGAAAATATAAAGAACTGCTCTCAGAAATTAAATTAACTGCTCTTGAAAAAAACAGCTACTCTTGAAAATGCAAATAACTGTGGTTAGAACTAAAAATAACTGTTTTTGAAAAAGAAAACAATATTTGCTCTCGCAAATAATATTTGCAAAAAAAAAAAAAAAGTGCTCTTGAAAACCAAAAATTAATGCTCTCGAAAAAAAGAAATAAAACAAAAAACTAGTCTTTATACCGAAAGTTACTAAAAATATGAGCATTAAGAAACGAGGCCATGTCTTCGGGCTCACTGGTTATCGACCACCTAAGCTGCTCTTGAAAATAAACATAATTAACTGCTCTTGAAAAAAACAAAAAACAAAAACTCAAAACACGAAAATTGAAAAGAACTGCTCTTGAAAAAAAAATGTACAAATAATTTTGCATGTTGAGTGTATCATGTGCATTTTTCGTTGCATATGAGAATGTTTTTGTATGTTTTTTAAAATGTTGAAACATTACTATCTGTTAAAATTCGTTCCGGGAAAACAACTATAATATTTGCATTATATATATACTATATGCATCTTTAATATTACGGTACCCGAAGACAAAATGCCACAAGAAGAAGAAGAAGAATAAGGTCGCAAACTCTTTTCTGGCCTTTATTTCTGTTGAACTTTGTGACATTAACAATTCATATTTGGTAGCTGCTATTAAATAGGAAGTTGTTCATACCTTGCAATAAGGCTTTCTCATTCTGTTGAATCAGAATCGATGCTTCAGCCTCATCGAAGACAGGTAAACTCTGCCTGTCGTTTACGAACAGTTCCTCCTCATTGTTTGATAATGTATCATCTACCGGCAAGTCATCATCTTCAGCTTTGGAGGCGAAACCCAGACTGTTAGCCAGACTCACTGACGGCACAACCTCTACCGCGAGGTTATCCAAGGTCACACTGATGTCTCGCGCAAACGATAACTGAGATTCGAATGCCTGAAGGATCTTCGCTGATGACGATCTGTTGGAGGAGAAACTTACATCTGGGACATTCATGATGTTATCTACGGATTTGATGACGTTTGTGGTTACCTAGCAGAGTAAACAAGAAGCCCGATGTCATTAAATCCACCACGTGTTGCAAATTATAACCAACCATATATGGAGACACTGTAAATCTACGAACTTTTGCAGAATGTTAATAAGGACTTGTAAAATAAAACCCCATCAGTTCAGCATCCCAGCCATTGTCAAACCGTTTATCCACGTACCTGTATTGAAGATGACTCTATTCCAGCGATGTTCTCCAGGAGAAGTGCTACAAAAGCGATTCCATCGGCACGAATTCCGGGATGACTCGTCACATTAGCTAGAGCCGCGGAAACCTGCACGACATTTCCTTCGTCGATGGAAACCTTAAAATAATGATGTGCAATGGGAAACTTGGGTTTCATTTATTTGGATTGATGTTTTGTTTTAACACACAACCTCCTTCATCATTATTTTTTTTAAATTGAAAACGAAGATGTCCACTCAAACCTACCTCCACAGAAAACGAGTTTAACAAGTGACAGCTCAAACGTGTTTCTGAAGGAAAAATTAAATACAATAACCTTTCACCTACGATTAATTTCAAATTGACATCTCGGTGACGAACTCTTGGTGGCGCACTTTAGGTCCATTGTGATTCTGTCAAATTGAAATCAATTACAGCTGCGATGTGATAATAGGCTTGCACGTTTACATCCAATGAAAAGTGTATACAAGTTTCCACCATAATCGATTGCATGATGCGAGTTTAGTACGCGCTACCCACGTGGACGGCGTTCTTTGAAAGGTGCGACGGTGGGTGGAGCTTAAACCTTGAACCTTGCGCCTTGAACACCCAGCAGGGTGGATATGTGCGCATTACAAGTCTTATTATTAGTATTATTATTTATTATTAAAAGATCGGTTTATTATTATTATACACGTCCGCCATAGTGGCAGAAGGTACCCCCTTGTTCCTCTTTTATAGAAGTACCCCCAAAAATCCTCTAAAGAATTCCTGAGGTTCCAAGCACATAATGAAGACACAATATTACGCTATTTTTGCATTCTGAAACCTTTTGGTTAGGTAAATACCTTTATAAAGGAAAATTTTGGATGATTCTTATGATGAAACCAATCTACTTACTTGTGACAAATCTTGAAGTATGTCATTCACATTACAGCTTTCGTCAATGATGCAAATTTCGCCATTTTGTTGAGAGCTCACATTCGTGTGACACATACATAGATCTTTGGACAAGAGGCAGAACATCATACATGTTTTAGTGGTGAATTAAAGTGAAAGAAACGCAGTTTTTTTTACAAAGACAACACCAGTGTTTCATGTTGATGAGTCAATATGTCACCACTTCATGCTCACATCAGATCACATTTTTGATGGCCAGCTCCAAAGCATGGCATTATGTTTCTGTCTTACAAAAATTCACTCGCTTTATCTTCAAAGGCATTTTCTTTTTTCAAGACAAACATTGAGCATTCTAGTGAGACTTTGAGTCTTTGCAAACATTGAAGAGCAAGTCAAAAGCGTCATTTTGCTCTATAAACTAAAACACTAACCCAAATGCATCTTCTATGGGTAAACGTAGGAGCGAACACTGCGCGAGTTTGTTTCCGGCCGTGTCGTCATGATCAAAGCAGGCCTGTGGCTGTACATGAACCCTAACTGGGTATGAGTTCATAATTCCATGTACAGCCACACAGGCCTGCTTCGATCATGACGTTACGACCTTTAAAGCAATGCACGTGGGACCAAAGTGGTCCCCCCACAAAACAAATAAAAACCCACACAAAATGTTCAAATACAGGCGAGTCTTGCACATTGCGCATGGCGTTACGATCAAACTAACGAACATCATTATAACAAACCGATCCAGTGAGCCCCGCCCCACGATGTTCGACCATAGCTGTGGTCCTTTCTCTATGGTTTGCCAATCAAGGCTTCGATAATAGAAGTCAGTTACGTGATTGGCACATGCAGGGTGGTATTTATATTAATTGTAATACTACAAGTGAGTAGTGGGCGGGGCTTGATGGATTGGGGTATGATTATTTTACCCATCATTTCACAGTTGTCACCATCAAAACCTGTTGGACAGCTGCAGTTATAGATCCCCGAAGAGACTTGACTCTGGTGGCATACTCTGCCATTCTGACATGGTGAACAGGCACAGGCTGGTTGTAGCCGCCAGAATATCTTTTTTGTTTACCTTTTTTGTGCAGCGCCTCGCCTTTTCAATAATCAATAGAGGGCGCTATTTTCCAGACACATTCAGAGCTGTGTATTGAGAGAGTTGCGACATGGAGGGACCAGCTTTCTCCGGTCACGTGGTTGCTGGACGCCATTTTGTTCCCAAATGCAGCACAACCCAATGGGCAGACTAGTCTGGCACCCTGTATTCGCCAATGCATTTTTTTGAGACAAAATGGCTTCTAATCGCAAGTTGTCGCAATATACGGCTCTGGACACATTATGTTGTAACATGGTTGTAAATTGTCACGCTACAAATTGCCAAGATACAGAAAGGAACAAAACCATTTATTTAAGACATCTATTGCCACTAGAACCTAGGCAGCTCAGCAAATTGAACTAATGTAGCCTGTGATGCTACAGGTCGTCGCTTATTTAAATTCAGGAATATTTTACTCAGCAATGAGACGCACCAAAATTAACTGTTAAACTTTTATTTTATTGATCTTGATCTGCAGGTAAAATTACTTTATAATTACTGTTATTGACGAATAAACTTTAATTTGATGATTGAGTTCTGATTGTATCCAGATGACTAATTAGTGTAGACGGTTGACTATTGAAGTAGAGGTGGCAATTAATTTACTGGATGGCGGTAGTAGGTGGTGTTTGGTGTTTGGTGTTTGGTGACTACAGTGTAGTTGGTGAAGGTAAAGTTGGTGAAGGTAAAGTTGGTGAAGGTGGTTCAACTAAAATACATAAAGAGAGAATAACAAGTTGCATATTAAATACATGAACCAAGGTCACATTTTGACTTAAACTTCTAGATCATTATGAATTAACTCCTAAACTTGTGAACCTGTCAATTTACTGCAAATATCTAATGAATCTTCATACAAGAAACCGATTATTGTAAACTACATAAACTACATAATCAATGGCATCAATAACGCATGAACGTATAATACAGAGCACGTGTGTACATGCATGTACATGACATGTAGGCCCATTGCTGCCAATTTCTGTATTATTAGATATTTGCAGTAAATTGACAGGTTCACAAGTAATTTTACCTGCAGATCAAGATCAATAAAATAAAAGTTTATAGGTTAATTTTGGTGCGTCTCATTGCTGAGTAAAATATTCCTGAATTTAAATAAGCGACGACCTGTAGCATCACAGGCTACACTGGTGATATTTTACGGGGGGTATAAAACAGACAATTAAAAATGTGATGAGAAAATGAGAAAGCATGGGTTTGTGCTGCATCCTTCAGCCGTTGTTGACGAGGTTAACAGTTATAACTTAAGCCACTACCGTCATTGTGACACCCAATAAAACATAACACTGGTTGCCACAAGCAGAATGGACCATAATTTACAATTTTTTACAGAAATACACCGTATTATAATGGTACGATTTTATCCAGTTTTTTTTAACTTATTAGCTTCCTGCAAAGATCTATGAACTGAATATTAATCTGTTTACGTTTGGAATTACTCATACAATTAATGGCAATAAAAACTTACTTGAAGTACAGCAGCTTCTGATAGTATAAAGCATTTTGAGAAACATTTTATTTTGAAGTAATGGGGTATGAAAAAAGATATCAGTTCTTATCAAAAAATAAATTGAATCTGAGAAGCGTTTCTGTCAGAAACGTTTCTCAGATTGTGTATTCCAATTGCAGATTATTCATCCTGCGTGGACAACCGCTAAAATTTTTTGGCAATATCTAAAACGCTACCTCCTTTTGAAATTAAATTTCCAGGTTAGTTTGATGATATATCTACAACTATATGATTGAAACAAACAGTGGGTTCCAATTACCAAACGTATAACCCTTCAAGGGCAAAATTGAAATGATTATACGAAAAATATTGATTTATTAATCCCAATGTATCGTTTTCGCTGATTTTTGTTACATAATTGCTGACTCCAGTAACACACTTCCAGGGTTAAGTTGTCTGAAATGGTATTTTGAATATCTTAAGACTCAGAGGTGACTGAGTTAGTTTTTCCTGTATGATTGGAAAATGGAGTGACGAAGGCAAGTTGCTGAGGTTGTTGCATGCTCAACCACCGTTTCACATTCTGTATGCATTAGAATAAAGCTTGCAAATGGTAACAAATGGTAAGTGATCTGTAATTTTAAGGACTTCTTTTTTCCAAATGATTTAAAATACTATACATGTAATTTTAAATACTCACCACTTCTTGATACTGAAGAGGAAGTCAAAGTGTACCCTACCTTTTGGGATATCATTAACGCCCTGAAAAACAAACCATCAAAGAACAAAAACACCAAACAATTGTTTACATTTAAACAGGTTTTGTTCTTTTTAGAATGACTTTCTTTCATCCCGGATGTTCAACGAACTTTTGGATTTTCTTATAGACGCCTTGCATAGACTATGCATAGACCGACATCACAGAGTTCAAACTATGGCAACGCGCACGTTTTCAGTAGCCACGCTATAGCCTTGCTCAAGGCGGTCGCAGTTTTCACTCCGAAAAAGACGCCGTAAACCCACCCGCGTACACTACCTAGCACTCTGCGTAATGTGTGTATCACATCGCACGACGCCCGTACTGCTACTGTGCGCAGTCATCCGGGTTTAATGTCTTTCTTGATATTTTCGTCAAATATTGGACGATTTTTTTTTTTTGGGGGGGGGGGGCCCTCGGATATGCTGATATGCAGATCATGAATATTTAACAACGCAGGATGCAAACAACGCAGTATGTTAATGAAACTGTGGAGGGACCCATAAAGAAGCAAGGCTTGTAAGGTTATGGGTCCCTGAGCAAGCTCGTACGTTGAGCCGAGAATGATTTTGTTGAAGACAACAGGTAGAGGAAAAAAAAAACCCAAAACCCATAAATACATAAATTCCCTGAAAGGACAGGTGACCAATAAGGCTCAACGCACAAGCTGCTAACAATGCAATGCAATGCAAGTAGTTACCTATATTACAAAACAGTTACAACAAACGAACAATGGACAAGAACGAACAAAGACAGGTCAGCAAAAGAAAGAAAATAAATATCAACAATAGGAATTCAACAAAGTAGCCTTAAATTCCCATCAGAAATAATACTTTTAATAGTTTTTGTAGATTTGTTTTTGTTCAAAATTAAATTAATTTCCTTCCAAGTGTTTCGAATACTTTATCATACAAATAGTTAAATTTGTCAATAAATTTGTTAAATGACTCTTCTGGGACATTGCAACATAAAACATCAGCCCAATTGGAGGCAAATAGGTCCTCGTTAAATTTTTGCAGATTAGATTGGGAGAAACTGCGATTAGAAGAAGGATTGTAATTATGATTACCGGTGCTACTAGTGGAAACATTAGAGTTTGGAGACTGAATATACATAAAGATCGGCAGATGGTCTGAAATATCAGATATTAAGATACCTGATTTGGGACAAGGTAATACATTACAAAATAAGTTGTCAATAAGAGTAGCGGAGGTTTCTGTAATACGGGTAGGCTTATCAATTAATGGGAGAAAAGTGTGGGTTGTCAGTACATCAGAAAAGGACTTGGAACTAGAGTTAGAATAATTAAGTAAATTGATGTTGAAGTCGACCGAGATTTGGTTTGTTGCTGCAACTCATGCGAGAACAAATATTTTGGAAAAAGGTCATAAACTCTTCGTGGGCAATAGATGGTGCTTTGTAAACAACTCCTGCAATAATATTTTTAGCTTTTGGGTTCAACAAATAAGGATTCAAGCGAGTCATCTGAAACATTAAGGTCCTCTCTATAGCTATACTTTCAATTCATTGGATATATAAAGTGCAACTCCACCACCAGCTTTAGAACCATGTTTATTGTTCACAATAAGTTCATGACTAGGTAAAGAATAGTAACAATGAGGAATAGTTTTAAGCCAAGTTTCGGAGAGTGCAATAACGGAGAACTTATGATATATTGATTTAAGAAGTATTTTGAGGTTTTCTAAATTTTTGGGGAGACTTCTAATGTTAATATGTAACAAGGAAATACAGTTTTCAATCGTTGTCGTGGGAACGTTCTCAGTAGAATAGTAATTTGAATTATTAGACAAACTGAACAGGTCGTTGTTATAACAATCTTCATCAATTACAGAATTATGGTCAAGAATAACTTAGTGGAGATTTTAGACTATTGCTGACCTGCATAACACATAACACACACAACAATGACGCGGGAAAAGTCAGTACACAGACAACATAACTAGTATAAATAAATAGATTCATAATCATAGAGAACGCAAATTATGATCAATACAGGGATTGACGCATGTCAAACACTGCTGCCGCAAATTAAAAAATTAAAGTACAATTATCAAACTGACTAGATTCCGAACTAGACTCAGCTGCTGGGAGGTCCTGTAGCATGAAGATTCCACATTTAGAAAGAGCTTCCCTGCCTTGTTTCATCACTGCTCGTCGTTGAGGGCGATATATAAACTTGGCCAGGATGTGCCGAGGCTTGTCAGCGGGTGTGTTGGGGGGGGGGGGGAGCTCTTTCTATCTCTGGATGGAGATCACACTTATCAGCCAGGATTTCCCTTATGCTGTCATAAGGGTATGATGGGGGTTCATTTTCAAGCTCAGGAACGCCTCCGAATCTTAAGTTGAAACTTCTTGAGTATCGCTCCAGATGCAAAGTTGTCTCCTCTAGTTGAAGAATGTTACGTTTCATTGACTGCAGTTCTGAAGTTGTTTCCTTAAGGTTGGCCGATGATGCTGTGTTTTCTTTCTGTATGTCATCAATAGCTTGGGAGGTGAAAACTACAGATTTCTCAAGCTCCAGGTGGTTACTCTCAATCGTTTCCATTTTTGAAAGAAGAGACTGTTGATTGCTGATTACAGTGTCGAGTTTATTTTGAATACCTGACTTCATTTCTTGTAGCTCTTTTCGGAGTATCGAAAATAGACTGTCGGAATTAGAATCCGATATGGCGCCATCACGGTTACGTTGACCATCATGGTCGTCAGTCAACACCAACCGTTTTTTGTATTTTTTTGGTGGCATATTGGAGTTTAAGATGGTTGAAGGTTTTCCTTGACTTTAGTTCAGCTGGAGAACGAAACAGTCTTGATGAATTTAGAGCTGATGAAGGTAGATTGAGTGGTGGATTGTGTTAAATACGGAGCAGTTTTCAACAGTGTGTCACTCCATAATTGCGCCCTCTCATACAAGATTTGAACACGGCGGCCGTTGAGACTGCTTGGACGAGTCCATTTTATCTGAGGGTGGTGATATCTTCAAATGTTGAAACTGCTTTAGTAATTTTAATAATTTAATAACAATCATATAGGCCCCCCTATTTGGCGTAAACGACATTTATTAAATATCTGTTTAAGATGTGTACGTTGCTTCAGAATTAAAATTTCCTACGGCAAATGCTCCTGTACATCGACGAAAAACATTGCGATCTCACCATTTTCTCAAAAAACCTTCTTAACTAAAGTTAAATATCTGGAGGATGTATGGAGGGATTTTGTATAAACTTTCAGGAACAAAAGATCTATCCTTAAACAATACGTTCCGTGAAAAAAATCAGAGGATGAAAGATAAACATTTCAAATTTTGTCGATATTTGTACTCCTTTTAGGGGAGTATTTGGTAATGAATTTCCCACCATGACCCATTCACACACGTTAGCCGCTGCAATAAACCATGCCCAAGTATGAACTGTTTAGTAAACATGACTTCCACAACTCTTATAGTAACGATCCTGGTGAGCTGAAAACAGAACCATCAAGGCGTTGATTCAGAGAATCCCCACGTAAACATCTCACACCACGAAAGCACTGTGTATACCACTGCGTATACATACACATGCATGTGCACACATAGACTACACGTAGCTCGGGCGGGTAGCGCACTAGCGCAAAGGGAAAACAAACTAAAAAAATAAAAAATAAATGAAAATAAAACCCCAAAGCCTTGGTCAAGGCTATAGCCACGCTGAACTATCAGCCATAAGTCTTCTTTTACTTCAGTGAGGGCGCTATTGGAGCTTGTGACGTCATGTTATGCAAAGGGTTTGTTATACGGACTTGTACTGCACAGTAATAGCTCTCTATAGGCCTATTATTATATCAATATAACAAAATAAAAATAACAATAATCCACGCACAGAAGGCAAGCAAGTAAACAACCGTTTGCCATTTTCTATTATTTTTAAGCACAACTAATATTCAGGAGTTTATAAAGCCCTTACCTTATGGAAACTCTTTGATTTCCAGGGATGTTTGCAATGAACGAGAAGGAGAAGGAGGAACTTTGCAATGAGGGTGACAAGGAACTTGTGTACAAAGTATCTCTGCTTGATGAATTGCACCCGAAAAAGGTAAGTGGTGGGACTGCTTCGTCCCAGTAAAAACTCGAGTTTGTCCCGGCTTGATTCGACAAAGACCCTTGTATGCCAAAGACATACAACTTCGCACCGTCAGTACTGGTGATGTTAACTACAAAAAAAAGGGGAGGGGGAACATGCGTTACTAACATCATCATCCAAATCTGTGTTCCGTGTCTTCAAAGTAGGCCTACTTCTACATTGCCACATAGGAGGATACGGAGTCACGGTAAACACAATACAATCATTGATTATCAGCCATTTGGTTTGATTAAAAGACAGTTTTTGAAAAGTAGCATTATCAGCACGAGAAAAAAAAGTATGGTATAATTCTAGTCCTAGTGTATAGGACTCTACCTACTACTCTTCATCCTTCAGCTTGGACAAGGCAGTATCACCTTCTACATATTATGATGACCTGTTTGGCTTCAATTTGCGCTACATCACCTCAAATGTACCTTATTATTGAATCATTTAACTACACGTTCAATAATAGGCCTATTGAGCAGTTTAATTGGCCTAATAAAGTATATAATTTTGATAAACGTTACGAAGCACAATAATCAAAATAAGTCACCTGTGACGATATCACCTGGTATGAAATATGGGTCCACAGTCAAATTGAAGAGTCCTCGACCATCCTCCCAGTCTGAGTCAAAGGACCCGCATCCCTGTGGCACCACCGACGACACGAAAATTAAAACAATGGTCACGATGATTATTAAGTGCTTCATACTACGACCGTGGATTTCTTATATCAAAAGTTACATTCACACTATCCAGCAGTCTAACTCTCCGTACATCGGTTCACGGTGTCTAACAATTTATACAATATTTACCAGTCATGATATTGTTGACCTGCGCATGTGTAGGCAATCTGCACATTATAATAACGCAATCCACCATACACAAAGCATTCACAATTATGAAAGTGTTTTCCTCATGGTTTATTGTCTGCTTAACAGACGCAGAGACCGTGTATTTCCAATGAAAATTGCGGTTACCATTTTAAAGCAATTTTTTTGAATAGACAAAGTTTTCGCATATCCCACGGACAATTCACGAAACAGTCATGCAAAATTGTTTTTACATGGCTGATAGGCGTGAGATAATGTCGCGATCCCAACAATAATTCAGAGTTTTTAAAACTAAACCACTTTGGCCTTTTTTTTAACAGAGTTATTTAATTAAGAAAAAAATTAAGTTTTTTGTACCAGTTGTTGCTTTAAATTACTATAATTTACCTTTAAGGGTTAGTCAACTGTACACCTGTGCAGATTACACAGGGTTACATGAATATGCAGCAAACAGCGGTTAACCAGTCATGTTATAGCTTTTGTTGACCTTCGCGTGTGTAGGCAAGTTATTTCAGTAAATCTGTACATTATAACAACGCAACCAACATACACTAAAGCAATACTATTTGAAGGTGTTTCCTTCGTGGTCTATTGTCTGCATAATTTATATTTACTTAGCCCTGACAGACGCAGAGACCGTGTAGCTACAATGAAAATTGCGGTTACAATTTTGAAGCAAATTATTTGAATGCTGGTAAGTATGACTTTTGCTTAAGGTATTTATTAATGGCAATAACAGTGTGAGGAGCCACCAAAGCACCAACATGTGAATCACAAAATGCTAAATACTCGTTGGGAATTGTCAAGTTCAAAATTTAGCAAGGGTTCAAAAACAGACAAATCTTTTGCATAACCCACTGACAATTCACGAAAAAGTTATGCAAAATTGTTTTTACATGAATGGCTGATAGGAGTGAGATAATGTCGGGATCCCAACAATAATTCACATTTTTTAAACTATGCCACTTTGTCCTATTGTTTTAATTGTTTTTTAACAACAGGCTAACTTTTAAAAGTTCTCAACTTTCTCGAATTCTATAAAAATAGCTATTTGAATTATCTAAATAATTGGGTCAAATCGGCCAAAACTTCGATAACCACTGTGTTGTTTTGTGTGCAACGTATTGTTATGGTAAGTGTTTTGCAGAAAAATATGCGATTGGAACTAACAATTCGTAAAAGCAGAGGAGGTCACACAAACGTTGCTTTATTGGTATCGTTTCTAATGAGTATAACGTAGGTCTATGCTAATTCGACATGTCAATGCGATGCTGTTATAAAGACATCTTACTGACAAAAGCGTAATATTACAAGCTGTCTTATACTGCACCAAAACAAACTATTAACTTATGTAACAAAATTGTTTACATTATTAAAGGATAAGTGTCAGTGACGAACTATTTTGAGTGTTGAATTTAAACTAAGATGTACAACGTTTCCCCTCGGACTATTCACTGAAAAAAGGTATTTAAACAAACACAAAAAACTCATTAACAAATATTTCGTTTGTTCTATAAAATATAGTCTAATGTTCACCGTTTTTCTACCCCTTGATTGTGCAAATTATGTACTGTTTATATTTTATTTCATTCGTTCGTTCGAAAGAGACTGTGTTTAAATTACAGCCCAGTAGAATTGGTATGACCGCTGTTGCTAGGTCCGTCCCTTGACGTAGAACGACTGCCTCCAGTAGGAGCCCTCATTGACTTTGAGCAACAAATCAATTTCTTCAGACCTTGTCTAGCATTCTTACGGAACAGAACAAATAAGACGAACACTGCTAAGCCGATGATAGAGTTCAGGATGGCAAAGATGTACTGGAAAGTCACGGTGAAGATGTCAAAGGCCAGGAAACCAAAGATCCATGTCCCACCGAGGAGGATACCGATGGGGATCATGGTGCGAGCCTGACGGAGGACAAGCTCTGCTCGCGTCTCTTGACGGGTCAGGCTGCTTTCGACGCGCTGGCAAACTAACCGACGGATCACTAGGATGTAGATGAAGATATTGAAGAGGAGGAGTGCTCCAACTGGCAGCAATACACCAAAATAGATTGAATTCCCAGGAGAAAGGAAACAACTGATGAAGGGTAAACAAATTAAAAAATAAAGATCATTGTTAGAGTCAGTCCGGGCATGTTCAACACCAGATATTTCCATTTGGCACCAAATAATAACCAGTAAAATGCTTTTGAAATCAACTTACTATTTGTCATACGCAACATTCACTTGTCTACCAATAAAGTAAGGTACAGCCAACGTGACGGACACAATAACTGCAGGAAAACCTGAAATACAGAGAAAAATAAGAAACGAATACTTAGAGGACGTTTATCGTCTATCAACGATGAAGACGTATAAGAGTGTAAGGATTCTGATGACCAATCTCTGAAATTTAAAGAGGAGAATACGTACGTAAATTTCTTTTCTTTTTAAACATTCACTAACTCTTTGAAGACGCTTGGTGGCAGCAGTTGTTTTTGCGCATGCTTCTTCTTCTTGTGTCATGCTGCTCAAATGCTATCCCTCGGGTAGTGGGCACACTGAAGGGCAGTGTCGGTAGCCTCAGCAAGGTCATCAGTAGTAGTAGCTGTTGCGCATGCTTTGAATAATGGTAAATTAACTGTTATGTCTGATGTCACATAAAATTTCCCATTCAATCTTACCCCAGCAAAAGAACATCATTCGCAACAGGTAACCATTGGCCAGATTCCTGCGGGTCAGAACAAGAAAGTAGAAACAAACAATGGCCTCGGCCGATGACCAACAGACAGACGAGAGAAAGAAGTAGTGGATGAGAGCAGCGAAGATGATGCAAGCCACTTGTGGTTGAATCAGCTCAATGCCAACAAGGAAGACCGAATAGAGCAAGATGAGAGACACGCAGAGATTCAACAAAGTCTTCCGGGGTGTAGATGACATGTCTCTAAATTAAGAAAGGAGGAAGAGAGCGAGATGAAATCTTAATTGTGTCCTTACAGTCTCGACAATGATTTGAATGAAAGAAAATCAAGATGGCCGCACCATGATAAAGGTCCATTTTAGATTCAAGCTCATGTCATGCCAGTTTTATGCTGCAGGCGTCAGAGCCTCATGACTGCATGGCACGACAAGAACACCTTACCAGAATTTGCTTCTCTGCACCCAGGTGTATAAGTGAGCACTTGTGAGGAATAAGATTGTGTTGTATCTAATAAACCGCTCAGCGTTTTTGAATACGGGTACTTGACAAGAAAGTGAACTGACCGGTCATTGCTTGTACTATACAAGCAAAATATATTCGACACTTCAGAGGGTCCCCGGAGAATTGAACCAGTTCCGGGGCCCAATGGGGCAAGACACATTCTCAAGGTCAGCAAGGCCGTTTTTGGGAATAAAACTAACAGAGAATCCGGGTCAGTTAAGTGTAAGTAGGTCTAATTCGGGTAAATAGTCTCCTTCGGAGGTTCTGGCTCCATGAATGGCCGGTTGGGTGTTCTCAACAATTTGACTAGTGTGCTGTAGTCGTCATCAGGAGACAAAGTGTAATTTTGACCCCCAAATAGTCACGAAAGATGATTAGCACCCAGGTTCACGGTTCTGTGTCCATACTGATCTAGCATTGTGATTTGTTTTGCACTGTTGTTCATCGGTGTATAACAGTTCATTGATTGTCAAAACTTACTTTGTAATCACTGTAACTATGATGGTAAGAATGAGAGCTGCAATGGAGATACCACATCCAATCTTACTCAAGACATCAAGCACTGGATCCATTGCATCACCTCCATGACTCTAAAAGTCAAATAAAGCAGTTCTGAGATTAAGTTCTGGTTAAAGGGGCCGTGTCGCCATGACAAAAGCAGGCCTGTGGCTAGTCTGCACATGGAATTATGAACTCTCATCCAGTTACTGCACTTGCGCACACCCTCAGTGGATTATGATAGAGAGGGAGGGCGCGAGCGTGCAGTAACTGGGTAGGAGTTCATAATTCCATGCACAGTCACAGGCCTGCTTTGATCATGACGACACGACCCCTTTAAGTTTTTACACGTACGTTATGATTCAAACTTTAGGGAACTTTTGTGGAGCCTGTTGTAGGTTTTCGCGCGAAGGTACAAAATCGCGCACCTTTTACGTGCACGGATATTCGGATACCATAAGTTAGAGACTAACTGCAGTCTGCCCGGGGATCTGGAAAAATAATAACATTCAATATACGTACGATCAAAATAGCAAAGTTTGTCAGATGATTGCAATGGCACAGTGTCGCTTCACTCGTTTCGTCGTCTTCAGACAGACGACAGCCCTCTGTCGACCAATTTCCAGCAGAGTTATCAACGGTCAAAGTAGGATCCCAAAAGACACAGACTGCTTGTCCTTTAACGGTGTTCTAAAAACAACAAATGCAAGGACCACATTAATGACATACGGATAGTACAACAATGGTTTTTGGAGAGTAAATAATTCTAACCACATGACAAAATGTTCTTGTGTAATATTGAGCTTTGTTCTTCTTCTGATATTCACCCACATTGTACGATTTGAGTACCATTGTTAAAAAGCAGAGGTAACCTTTTATGTTTCTCTTGTGATATTTCTAGTCGCAGAACCTTCCACAACTTTTGATACGAAATTATTCTTTGAAATTTCACTGGAAGTAATCGCTATATGATACGAAGAATATAACAATATTGCTACATGTATGGAATTAAGTAGCGGATATACATATAGTAATGAAATAGTTTCGATGACCATTGTTTGTCGTTTTGTTGGACATGTACAGTTCATTGAATGCAATTTTACTTCAGTTCCTGCATCAAACCACTTTCGTTTCGATCGATTGTTTGAAATCTCAACTAGCCTTGACAACTTACATTTATCGGTTTAAATGAGGTAACTACAGAGGGAGCCAGATCCGTCGCTTGTTTTTCTTTCCCGCCAATACTTCCTGATATGACGAGGCTGTTTAGTCTGGGATGCGTGCCATGGCTCTGTGGTAGCTGGAACAGAATGGTATTAGCGTATACGACGAAGAATACAGACACGGACTTATTTGATGAAGAACCTGCAAATGTAAATGAATATATCACCTGTTTAAGGTCTGTCTGTCATGTTTACAAGGAGGGTATGGCGGCTCCAGGCAACGGCGCACCCAAGGGGGGGGCTCGGGGGCTTGAGGAGGAAAGAAAGGAGAGGGAAGGGGAGGGAGAAAAGTCGTAGTGTGTGTGTGCAATGTGTAGTTATTGTTTTTTTTAATTTCCGGTGGCATGATTTTGTTTTCATTCTATGCCATTCGCAATTTTTTTCTTTCTGCCAAAATTACTCTTTTATATGAGAGATTCGATAACGCGAGGTGCGAGATGTAAGATGACAGATATTGAACACCATACTTTTATGATATCTATCTCACTCTTTAGATTTGCCACAAAAACATATGAAGCATTTGAAACCAACGGGTCACTTTGTCCAGGATAAAATATGTCTCGCGTTGGTCTCAAGTGGTTCCGGCATTCAATGTTTTCCCCCCTTAAGGATTGCCTGTACAGTACTAGGCCTACACTTGAATTTTGTAAAAAAAAACTGATAGTAATTTTTCTAGCCCACAAAGTTTTTAGTGAATATGCATTAAACCGGATATCGACCAGATCCTAAACGAACGTCATCACACGTTGCTCCCTTTCCACATGTTTCTTCAAGTCGGCTATGTGCAGGGAATAAAAGGCCTGCAATCCTACCCTTTCCAAATTACACATCACATTTATTCCCAGGTTAAACTTTTAATTTTCACTTTTTAACAGTAATCTGATATAAATTATAATTATCTAACAGTTTAACACCACTTTCGCAAAACGAAGGATTATCTGTAGGATCTGGATTTGCCGCCCACGTATTCATAGAATTTGCCGCGCAGTGATGAAAAATAGGTAGCACCGCCCACATTAACGTTCTTTTCCACAACGTCCGCAGCATTATTATTTAAAACAAAAACTGTTGCCGACAATGTACAGCGTTCACAACATTCTGGGGACTCCATGCTGGCATTATCTGCCTGACCCAGTTGAGTGGCAATAAGTTCTAACAAGAGGGAGGCCGAACATCACTGAAAACTTGCAATCCAGACTCCAGAGATGTCAGCACGAGATTCTCTCGCAAGCTTGGCGTTTATTAGACTTTTCAAATAAAAATTAAAGATGTAGGCCGATATGATCAGAAGTGCTTAAAAAGTGTGTCTATTTTTCAAATTTTAAGCATAAAGAGGCTTGATTTTTCACCCCCAAAACGCCACAAGCCCAGAGCTTACGGGGGGTTCGCCCCCTGGACCCCCACCGGGGCTTCGCCCCTGGACCCCACCAGGGGCCGTCAGGCCGGCCCCTGGACCCCACTCGTTAATTTTTTTTGAGCCCCCCCTAAGACATAATCCTGGGTGCGCCGTTGGCTCCAGGGGGAGGGTTGGGTCTATTTATATTTTCAAGAGTAGCCATTTTTATTTTCAAGGACATCTATTTCAGCTTCTTGAAATATAAATAGCTGCTCTAGAAAATAAATATAACTGCTCTTGAAAATATAAATAGCTGCTCTCACAAATTAAATTAACTGCTCTTGAAAAAGACAGCTACTCTTGAAAATAGAAATAACTGTGATGGAAACTATACATTAATGCTCTTGAAAAAAAGAAAAATGCTCTAAAAAAAAGAAAGAAAACAAAAACTCTATATACCGAAAGTTACTAAAAAATATTACCATTGAGAAACGAGGCCATGCCTTGGGGCTCACTGGTAACCGACCACCTAAACTGCTCTCGAAAATAAAAAATCATTAACTGCTCTTGAAAAGAAAAAACAAACAAACCCCAAAACACGAAAATAAAAAATAACTGCTCTTGAACAAAATGTGCTAATAATTCCGTTGCATATGAGAATGTTTTTGTATGTTTTTTAAAACTTTAAACTATTACTATCTATCAAAATTCGTTCAGGGAAAAATAACAATAATTCTGCGAAAATCGGGCTATGCATCTTTAATATTACGCTACCCGAAGACTAGGTACCCGAAGACCACGGTACCCGAATTATAGGCCACCCCCTCCACCCAAGGGGGGGGGGGGGCGGCCGCAAACTCTTTTCTGGCCTTAGTTTCTGTTGAACTTTTTAACATTAACAATTCATAATTGGTAGCTGCAATCAAATAGGAAGTTGTTCATACCTTGCAATAAGGCTTTCTCATTCTGTTGTATCAGAATCGATGCTTCAACCTCATCAAACACAGGTATACTCTGCCTGTCGCCTTCGAACAATTCCTTGTCATTGTTAATCAATGTATCATCTACCGGTATGCCAACATCTTTAGCTTTGGAGGCGAAACCCAGACTGTTAGCCAAACTCACTGACGGCACAACCTCTACCGCGAGGTTATCCAAGGTCACACTGATGTTTTCTCGCGCAAACGATAACTGAGATTCGAATGCCTGAAGGATCTTTGCTGATGACAATCGGTTGGAGGAGAAACTTACATCCGGGACATTCATGATGTTGTCTACGGATTTGATGACGTTTTGGGTAACCTAGCAGAGTATACAAGAACACCAATGTCATTAAATCCACCCAAATTTTACAAATTATAACCAACCAACAATGGAGACACTGTAAATCTAAGAACTTTTGCAGAATCGTTAATAAGGACTTGTAAAATAAAACCCCATCAGTTCACCATCCCAACCATTGTCCAACCGTTTATCCACGTACCTGTGTTGAAGGTGACTCTATTCCAGCGATGTTTTCCAGGAGAAGTGCTACAAAAGCGATTCCATTTGCACGAATTCCGGGATGACTCGTCACATTAGCTAGAGCCGCGGAAACCTGCACGACATTTCCTTCGTCGATGGAAACCTTAAAATAATGATGTGCAATGGGAAACTTGGGTTTCATTTCTTTGGATTGATGATTTGTTTTAACACACAACCTCCTTCATCATAATTTTGTTTAATAGAAAAAGTAGACGTTCACTCAAACTTCCACAGAAAACGAGTTTAACAAGTGACAGTTCAAACGTGTTTCCGATGAAAAAACAATTACAGACGTAAATAGCCTTTCACCTACACGATTAATTTCTAACTGACATCTCGGTGACGAACTCTTGGTGGCGCACTTTAGGCCTATTGTGTAGAGCAGTATATACACAGCTCTGCTATTGTGATTCGGTCAAACTGAAACCAGTCAATACACATTGTTCCGCCCCTAAATGCATCGATCAATCAGCTGTGAAGACGTGCCTATAAGTGTGATAGGCGTGCACGTTAAAATCTAATTAAAAGTGTATGGAAGTTTCTACCATAATGGATTGCACGGTGTTTCGTACGAGCCACCCACGTGGACGCCGTTCTTTGATAGTTGGGATTGTGGGCGGAGCTTAATGGGTCGGTTTATCATTTAGTCTTAGAGGAAAATAGTTTGAGCCCCTAGATAAATACATTTATTTGGCAAGTTCTTTGTAGATTTGTATGATGAAACTTATCTACTTACTAGTGACAACTCTTGAAGGATGTCATCCACATTACAGCTTTCCTCAATGATGCAAATCTTGTCATTTTGTTGAGGGTTCGCATTCATGTAACACATACATACATCTGTGGACAAGAGTCAGAACAAAATTCATGTTAGTATTGAATGAAAGTTAAATTGTTGAAAACGCAGTCTTTTACAAAGACAAATAACTTAGTGCAATGATCTAGGAACTGAGTTTTAGACTAGAGGCAAAATTAAAATGATTACATATATACAAATATTAATTTCTTAAACCCAATGTCTCTATTTTCGCTTATCATAGCTAACCATTATTAGAAAATTATTATGGATACCTTGATGCCCTGTTACATAATATTATTTATATTTTGTTGGTACTTAATTGCTGACTCCAGTTTAAAGGTAGGGTCATATATTGATAAAAACTCCAACAAATAATGACCATAAAAACTGACTTAGTGAGAAGCACTGCAGCTGTTAAAGAGTAAAAACCATTCTGAGAAAGGATTCCCTCGAAGTAAAATGGTTTGGAAAAATTTTCACCCAATAATATTTGAATCCGAGAAACGACTCATGCAAGAATGGTTTCTCAGATTTTCGAGGGCTGGTTGTCCATTCGTGAATGCGGTTGGTACCCGCTGTCACCTCGCTAAACGTGGATTGATTCGACGTTCTTGTGAAAATACCGTGACAGGTTTTTTTGCTAGTTACTCAGCAAGGTAGACGCTGTCACAGTCACCAAAGGACAACTGTGTAGTGAAAGACATTTAGCTCTTGATGAATGATAGTCTTTTCGACAAAGGTATTGTATTTACAATTTATTTACAACTGCTGGGGATCCTGTCCCATTTCTGGCTTCTGTACAATCAATTAATATCAAGTTCTAATGAAATTAATTAATTATTGAACTCAACACAACTAATACCAGCCTTATTCGTTTCAATCCCTTTAAAGGCATCGTACACGTTTGGTAATTGTCAAAGACCAGTGTTCTCACTTGGTGTATCCCAACATATGCATAAAATAACAAGCCTGTGAAAATTTGGGCTCAATTGGTCATCGAAGTTGCGAGAAAATGATGAAAGAAAGAACACCCTTGTTGTACAAATTTGTGTGCTTTCAGATAGGAATAAAAACTTATTGCAAGAAGTTTTTATTATTTCAGTGAGAAATTACCTCTTTCTCAAAAACTACGTTACTTCAGAGGGAGTCGTTTCTCACAATGTTTTATACTATCAACAGCTCTCCGTTGCTCGTTACCAAGTAAGTTTTTATGCTAATAGATATTTTGAGTAATTACCAAACGTGTACTGTGGCTTCAAATACAGTTATCCTAAAGTCGACAATGTTGTATGCGCACAGATTTAACTAAAAAGTTCAATTATTGTACCTTAATTCTTGTGACGTCACAACCTAGAATGCAATCAAACCCAAAGTTATTTCTCCCTGTATACTCAATCAAACAAAACCACCACACAATTATCACAATTCTATTCTTACTTCTTAAAATGCTTAGCTTCTTGCGTTGAACATATATTTGTATAAGAGTCCATTAAATGGCTTTAAGTCAGTTAAAAACAAAAGTTAATCGAAATTATACTTAAAGAGACACACCGGTTTACCGTTCACGTAATTTAGTGATGTAGAATCATTAACAATAGTTTTCAGATGATTTTAATTTCTTTAATTCTCAAAATATCACGTAACTAACGAGAAATGATCTAAAAAACAAAACTGATTTAGTAATGTAGAATCATAAACAATAATTTTCAGATGGTTTTAATTTCTTTAATTCTCAAAATATCACGTAACGAACGAGAAATGATCTAAAAAACAAAACTGATTTAGTGATGTAGAATCATAAACAATAATTTTCAGGTCGTTTGTATTTCTTTAATTCTCAAAATACCACGTAATTAACGAGAAATGATCGTAAAAACAAAAGCGGTCAAAGGTGAGCGTATATACGCTTTACCAGCCGTTGCAAGTGTCACATTTACGTGATATTGCTGCACAATGTTGCAAGCAGACTGGTGCTCTGTCCATGTAAATGTTACAACTATGGCGAGGCATGAGGATCCAGACTGCATATCCATCCAGCACATAAAGGCGTGTATAAACAATACAGACGTCATCAATCCAATATACGTTTCTTCGACTCCAAAGATCGTCCCAGTTCATAAAAAACCCTAACCCAAAATATGGTAGAACAAGTAAAACGTAAAGGTAAATGTAGATGTAGTGCTAGTACCAGTGGTACATTAGCAAAGCCCAAAGTAGTTGAAATGCGATCGTAAATCCCCCATCCTCCCGACGGACGATGCGATGTTGTAACGAACCAATGTTTATACTTTTGGTACAGAGCCCCTAAAGGGAGTGATGAACAAACAAAAAATCAAAAGGTAAAAAAAGTAAATGTATAGGGCCTATATTTATATATTTTGTTCCCTTTTGGGTACAAAATGATTTGCACTGCAAAAAACTGGGGTATTAAAATTTACACCATGGGTGTTGTCACATATAGATACAGAAAAAATCAAAATCTACACCATAGGTGTTAAAATAACACTAATTTTTGCCAAAACAGTTACATTGGTGTTATTTTAACACCCTATGATGTTAATTTTGATTCTCTCTTGTGTATCTTTATGTGACAACACCCACGGCGTCAATGTTAACACCCCAGTTTTTGAAGTGTGGAGCCCTCGAAATATTCTTTCCGAGCGCTCTAAACAATTTGAAATATTATCAAAATAAATAAACAAATAATATTTCTAGGGATATTTCGAGAGATAGAAATAATATTTGGAGTGAACAAAATCATTTTGTTTCAAAAAATGGTGAACTACAAATTCAAAGCATTCACACTAACAAGGGTTTTGTAATCAATGCTTCAACAATACGGCATGAAATATACACTTCTAAGAACAATTTCGTTTGAGGAATTCTGCTTTAATATCCTTCACACGCAACAAGCCAATTCAACTTACGATTTTCCTCCCGTTTCCAAATTTGAATTGCCGATCTCTGCCGCTTCAGCTCCTTGCCTCCAATCAATTGCCCAAACCCCCCACAAAACCCCCTAAAATCAGCCTGGTTTGGCATTACAATTACAGCACAGCAACCTCAAAGGTTCTAGCGCGACACTGGTGAGATATAGGCACTTCATTGAACTCAAATTCTCTCTCTGTCAAAATTACTTGCTTCTCTCTCAAAAATCTATGTGAGTCTACTGGCTCTCCCTAAAATCTTTGCAATCCTCAAAATTTATGCAAATTTGCTCAAATATTTCCTTGCACACTATACATACACATACACCCTGTGTGAGCACACAAATACAAAAGAGAGTGAAGGAGGTTGCTCCCTATTCATATACAAAGTTACACAATTAGCATAAAAAGAAGAGTTCATTAAACTTTGAGCGAAAAAAATACATGTTCCTTAGTATCTGCCCCCGTAAATTAAGCATCATACTCGTATAGAATGGGCCTAATTCTGACAGACATTGCAAACAGGTGAAACTGATGTTGTCTGGAATGGTATTCTAAAAATGTATTAAGGTTGCGGACTCAAGTCCAGACGTGGTTGAGTTGGTTTTTCCTTTATGATTGGACAATGGCGCGACGAAGGCAAGTTGCGGAGGTTGTTGCATGCATGAACACCGTTTTGTGTTATTATACATCGGCATACAGCTTGCTTTGGAATGTCCAACCCGTAAACTGTATTTTTAAGGGACTTCTTTTTTTCAAATGATTTTAAATACTATAGTTTTTAATAGGCTACTCACCATTTCTTGATAGTGATGAGGAAGACAAAAGGTAAAGCGGTTGTGTTTTGAATACTACCGCCCTGGAAACCAAACGATCATAGAACAAGAAAAAAACCTATTAAACACAACTAACATTTGTTCACAACATAAAAAACCACATCTGGTTATTTAAAAAAAATGTTCGCCTTCCACCACAGATGTCCTTCCTGTTGGATTTGCCTATAGACCCCTTGCATTGTTTGAGATCAAGCAATGGCAACGAGCCCGTCTGCACTAGCCAAGCTGAACTCTCAGCAAATGACGTCTTCTTTTTCCTCAGTGAGGGCGCTATTTGAGCTTGTGACGTCATATACAAGGGGTCTGTTACGGACTATAATAGCTATTTATCATTACACAAACAATACTAACAATACCGCGCACAGAAGGCATGCCAATGAACAACCGTTTGCCATTTTCTATTATTTATAAGCACAACTTATAATTATTCAGGAGTTTCTATTTATTTAAAAAAGCCCTTACCTTATGGACACTGTTTGATTTTCAGGGATGTTTGCAATGAACAAGAAGGAGAAACTTTGCAACGAGGTGAATGAAGATGAGTTGAAGGAAGGTGCGATCAAAATATCTTCGCTTGAGTTCCACCCTTGAACATTGAATGGACGGGCAGGTTCCCAGTAAAAACTTGAGGTTGCTTCGGCTTGATTCGACAAAGACCCTTGTATGCATATGGCGATGATAGAAAAAACCACACCGTCAGTACTGGTGATGTTAACTGCAGACAAAAAGGGGAAAACACGTTCGTTAACATCTTCGTCCAAGTCTGTGTTCCGTGTCATCAAAGTACTTCTATGTTGCCACTTATTTTTTCTTTTGTGATCTTAGGATAATACGGAGACACGGTACACACAATTCAATCCAAACTGTGCACATTGATTATCAGCCATTTCGTTTGATAAAGACATTATGAGGAAGAAGTAGCATTATCACTACGAGAGAAAGGTATGGTATTATTTTCTGTGCTGTATACACGGATACGAAAGTGAAAGGTCTCCAGCTTGTATATAAGGCAGTATCACCTTTTATAGTTATATTAAACTATTTGGCTTCAAGTTGCGCTACATCACCTCAAATGTACCTCATATAGAATCATATAACTACACGTTCAATAATATTGAGCAGTTTAATTGAGCTAATAAAGTATACAATGTTGATAAACGTTATGAAGTACATTAATCAGATTAAGTCACCTGTGACGATATCACCTGGTATGAAATATGGGTCCACAGTCAAACGGAAGAGATCTCGACCATCGAGCAGATTCACCCTCTCAAAGTACTCGCACCCATGTGGTACCAACGCCGACACGAAAGGGAAAACATAACTTATGGTCACGATGATGATAAAGTGCTTCATACTATGACCGTGAATTGCTTTATATAAAAAATGGTAACAATCACACTATCCAGTCTAACTCTTCGAACATTTGTTCACACGGTGTCTAAAAATATATACAATATTTACTGCCCAGTGGTTGTTATGAAAGTATACAGCAAACAAGGGTGAAGGCCATTTATTTCATTCAATCTAAACATTATTAAACAAACAGCATTAATGCAATAATGCAACCTACCGTAATAAAGCATTCATATTTCAAGGTGTTTCCCTCTTGGTCTATTGTCCGCTTAAATTTCTATTTACTTAGCCCTGACAGACGCAGACACCGTGTAATGACAATGAAAATTGTGGTTGCGATTTTGAAGGAAAATTATTTAAACGACCTTATGCACATGGCGTCATTTGAGAAGGCCGCCCTCTATAGGTCAAAAGAAGGTTGCTCATTGGGCCATCCTGAGTGCCGCGCCCACATAATGCGCGTTTTCCATTGTTTTACCTTTAAAATCTTTAGGGACCATTGCCTACAAGCTCTGCTTCTAAAATGGATCCCTCTGCAGTCTCATGTTGTTTTAATCTTGCTCTTGATATCTAAACTGTTAAGTTGTATTCTTTAAAATCGATCGCTCTTGCTGAGTGTAGTGTCTTTTTTCTTGGGGGGGGGTTCGGCCTTACCGCCGAAACCACCTTTGTTTTCGTAGTGATGTTTATTTTTTGTCTTATACTTCTTTCCGAAAAGTCTCATAGCATTTACACGTGAAATTTTGTTATCGTTTGATCTCAGGAATTACAGTGTTTAAAAGACAAAAACAATACATCAAATGAAAGCCTATGCTCTAACTTAGACGGAGCAGTAGTTGCTTTAAAGGAGTTTTCACAATTCATTTCAAGGTCTGTGCGGTATAGTTTAATAATAAATTTAGCCTTGGCGTGGTAATTCATTATTTAAAATTGTATATCTACTCAACCATAGTCAAAGAGTTAAAATATTAATTTTGTGCAATTTTGTAAATCATCTTGTAACTTACGACCCTCTTTGACCTTTACTTCCGGTACAAACAGGAAGCTCTAAAATTTAAAATCCATATCTCGTTAACCACATGTTATGAAGTCAAAATCTTTGTGACGTGTCGGAGCTAATGACACATTTGTTATTATTAAAAACATGACCCCCACTTTTATATTTTCTTCCGGTCCAAACAAAAAATTCAAATATAAAAAATACATTTCCTTAACCATTTGTCATAAAGTCACAATCTTTGTGCCATCTTGTAGCGTATAACCAAGTTCGTACGAAAAAATGCTTTCGTCATCGTGATGTCGTCAGGTGTCAAAATATTACATTAATTCAACGTTTATGATTCAAAATAAGCCGAAACCCCAGTGTTTGTTCGTAACAAACTTAAGTCTAGTTTACTTTTTGATACTGTGGAAAATAAATTAACCTTGAACCTTGAACCTTGAAGATGGAGTTATGATGACGTCATTGCATAAGATCCATACCATGCTGGTAAGTATGACTTTTGCTAAAGGTACGTATTAATGGCAATAAAAGTATGAGGAGCCACCAAAGCACCAACATGTGAATCACAAAATGCTTAATAATCGTTGGGAGTTGTCAAGTTCAAAATTTAGCAAGGGTATACAAAACAGACAAAATTTTCGCATATCCCACAGACAATTCACGAAACAGTTATGCAAAATTGTTTTTACATGGCTGATGGGAGTGAGATAATGTCGGGATCCCAACAATAATTCACAGTTTTTAAAATTATACCACTTTGTCCCATGTTTTAAAATGTTATTTAACAATAGGCTAACTTTTGAAAGTTCTCAACTTTCCCGAATCTCTAAAAAAATAGCTATTTGAATTAACTAAATAATTGGGTCAAATCGGCCAAAACTTGGACCTAGCATCTTTAAACAGAGTTATTTAATTAAGAAAAAATAGGGTTTTATACCACCTGTTGTTTTAATTTACTGTAATTTACCTTTAAAGGTACTGGACACGTTTGGTAATTACTTGAAATATATATTAGCATAAAAACCTACTTTGGTAACGAGCAACGGAGAGCTGTTGATAGTATACAACATTGTGAGAAACGACTCCTTCTGAAGTAACGTAGTTTTTTGAGAAAGAGGTAAAAGACTTCAGGCCTGAAGCCTTTTTCAGGCATCTGAAAGCACACAAATCTGTGCAACAAGGGTATTTTCCTTTCATTATTTTCTTGCGACTTCAAAAACCAATTGAGCCCAAATTTGAACAGGTTTGTTATTTTATGCATATTGTTTGGATACACCAAGTAAGAATACTGGTATTTAACAATCACCAAACGTGTCCAGGGCCTTTAAGGGTTAGTCAACTGTACAGATACATTGTTAATCAAAATTGCAAAATTTCAAGTGGCTTAGAGTTCAGACTGAGTTAAACCTCAATTACATTTTTTCTATCTGACTTTGGAGGTCATGGTAAATACGACAATGCTGCGAGTGCTGGGGAAAGATGGGGAATTCCCCATTGCAAACTTTCAATAGATCAATAGGTGTGGTTTTGTGTCCAACGTATTGTTATGGTAAGAGTTTTGCAGAAAAATATGCGATGGGATCAAACAACGTAAAAGCAATCGAGGTCACACAAACGGTGCTTTATTGGTATCGTTTCTAATAAAACATAACGTAGGCCTATGCTAATTCGACATAAGTTTGGTCAATGCGATGCTGTTATAAAAAGATTTACTGACAAAAGCGTAATAATTACAAGCTGTCTTATACTGCACCAAAACAAACTATTAACTTAGTTAACAAAATTGTTTACATTATTCAAGATTAAGTGTCAGTGACGAACTAATTTGAGTGTTGAATTTAAACTAAGATGTAGTGTCGTACAACGTTTCCCCTTGGACTATTCACTGAAAAAAGTATTTAAAAAACCACCAAAAACTCATTAACAAATATTTCGTGTGTTCTATAAAATGTAGTCTAATGTTTATACCGTTTTTCTACCCCCTGCTTGTGCGAATTATGTACTGTTTATATTTTGTTTCATTCGTTCGAAAGAGACTGTGTTTAAATTACAGCCCAGTAGAATTGGTATGACCGCTGTTGCTAGGTCCGTCCTTTGACGTAGAACGACTGCCTCCAGAAGGAGCCCAGCTCATTGACTTTGAGCAACAAGTCAATTTCTTCAGACCTTGTCTAGCATTCTTACGGAACAGAACAAAAAAGACGAACACTGCTAAGCCGATGAGAGAGTTCAGGATGGCAAAGATGTACTGGAAAGTCACGGTGAATATGTCAAAGGCCAGGAAACCAGAGATCCATGTTCCACCGAGGAGGACACCGATGGGGATCATGGTGCGAGCCTGACGGAGGACAAGCTCTGCTCGCGTCTCTTGACGGGTCAGGCTGCTTTCGACGCGCTGGTAAACTAACCGACGGATCACTAGGATGTAGATGAAGATATTGAAGAGGAGGAGTATTCCAACTGGCAGCATTACACCAAAGTATATTGAATTCCCAGGAGAAAGGAAACAACTGATGAAGGGTAGAAAAAATAAAATAATAACATCATTGTTACAGTCAGTCCGGGCATGTTTAACAACAGATATTTCCATTTGGAACCAAATAATAACGAGTAAAATGCTTTCGAAATCAACTTACTATTTGTCATACGCAACATTCACTTGTCTACCGATAAAGTAAGGTACAGCCAACGTGACGGACACAATAACTGCAGGAATACCTGAAATACAGAGAAAAATAAGAAACGAATACTTAGAGGACGTTTATTGTCTATCAACGATGAAGACGTATAAGAGTGTAAGGATTCTGATGACCAATCTCTGAAATTTAAAGTGGAGAATACGACTACGTAAATTTCTTTTCTTTTTAAACATTCACTAACTCTTAGGAGACGCTAGGTGGCAGCAGTTGTTTTTGCGCATGCTTCTTGTGTCCATGCTGCTCAATGGTCACACTGAAGGGCAGTGTCGGTAGCCTCAACAAGGTCATCAGTAGTAGTAGCTGTTGCGCATGCTTTGAATAATGGTAAATTAACTGGTATGTCTGATGTCACATAAAATTTCCCATTCAATCTTACCCCAGCCAAAGAACATCATTCGCAACAGGTAACCATCGGCCAGATACCTGCGGGTCAGGACAAGAAGGTAGAAACAAACAATGGCCTCGGCCGATGACCAACAGACAGACGAGAGAAAGAAGTAGTGGATGAGAGCAGCGAAGATGATGCAAGCCACTTGTGGTTGAATCAGCTCAATGCCAACAAGGAAGACTGAATAGAGCAAGATGAGAGACACGCAGAGATTCAACAAAGTCTTCCGGGGTGTAGATGACATGTCTCTAAATTAAGAAAGGAGGAAGAGAGCGAGATGAAACATTAATTGTGTTTTTTTATAATGCTTAGTTTTGAACCAAAGGTAAAAGGTAACATGCTGTCATCCACAGACCTATATCATGCTGCCACCATCTTGGTCATGTACCCTGTATCCAATAACAGTGATGAATGCCAATTTTCATTGTATAAAAAGGAACCAGACTATTTCTCCTTACAGTCTCGACAATGATTTGAATGAAAGAAAATCAAGATGGCCGCACCATGATAAAGGTTCATTTTAGATTCAAGCTCATGTCATGCCAGTTTTATGCTACAGGCCTCAGAGCCTCCTGACTGGCATGACAATGACACCTTACCATAATTTGCATCTCTGCACCCAGGTGTATAAGTGAGCACTTGTGAGGAATCGGATTGTATTGTATCTTATAAAGCCCTCAGCGTTTTTGAATACTCGTACTTGACAAGAAAGTGAATTGACCAGTCATTGCTTAGACTATACAAGCAAAAGATGTTCGACAGAACAGGGGGTCCCTGATGTTTTGAACCAGTTTCGGGGCCCAGTGGGGCAAGACACATTCAGCAAGACCCTTTTGGGTAAAACTAACAAAGAATCCGGGTCAGTTAAATATAAGTAGGTCTAACCTTTTGGCGGTTTTGACCCAGGGTCACGGTTCTGTGTCCATTCTGATCTAGCATTGTGATTTGTTTTGCAGTGTTGCTCATCGGTGTTATTAATAACAGTTCATTGATTGTCAAAACTTACTTTGTAATCACTGTAACTATGATGGTAAGAATGAGAGCTGCAATGGAGATACCACATCCAATCTTACTCAAGACATCAAGCACTGGATCCATTGCGTCACCTCCATGACTCTAAAAGTCAAATAAAGCAGTTCATATATTAAGTTCTGGTTAAAGGGGCTGTGTCGGCATTATCAAATCATGCCCTTTGGCTGTACATGGAATTATGAACTCTCACCCAAGTACTGCACTTGCGCACACCCAGTGTATGATACGCGCGCGTGCAGTAACTGGGTAAGGGTTAATAATTCCATGTACAGCAACAGGCCTGCTTTGATCATGACGACACGACCCCTTTAAGTATTTACACTTATGTTATGATTTATAAAAAGTACACAATGGCAGCTTGCGAGCAATATGAACCAACTGACCCACTCGAACTTTAGGGAACTTTTGTGGAGCCTGTTTTCGCGCGAAGGTACAAAATCGCGCACCTTTTAATGTGCACATCATGCATATTCATATACCAAGAGTTGCAGACTCACTGCAGTCTGCCCGCCGGGGATCTGGAAAAATAATAACATTCAATATACGTACGATCAAAATAGCAAAGCTTGTCAGATGATTGCAATGGCAAAGCGTCGCTTCACTCGTTCCGTCGTCTTCAGACAGACGACAGCCCTCTGTCGACCAATTTCCTGTAAAGTTACCAACGGCCAAAGTAGGATCCCAAAAGACACAGACAGCTTGCCCTTTACCGGTGTTCTAAAAACAACAAATGCAAGGACAGCATTAGTGAAATACGGATAGTACAACAAAGGTTTGTGGAGAGTAAATAATTCTAACCACAAAGTGTTCACTTATGTAAATGGAAAATATAGAAAAGGTTTGCGTCACTCTTTCTATGTCAAAATCACAAGCTGTATGCCTATAATATCCTATTTGTTCAGAATTTTTTCCAAAATGACAGAATTTTCAGGTGGAAATAATTCTCATGGGTATCCTTGCAGATTTACTGCAAATATTGAGCTTTTTTCTTCTTCTGATATTCACCCACATTGTACAATTTGAGTACCATTGTTAAAAAGCAGGTAACCTTTTATGTTTCTCTTGTAACCGCAGAACCTTCCACAACTTTTCATACGAAATTATTATCTGAAACTTCACTGAAAGTAATCGCTATATGATACGAAGATTATAACAATATTGCTACATGTATGGAATTAAGTAGCGGATATACATAGAGTAATGAAATAGTTTCGATGACCATTGTTTGTCTGTGTTGTTGGACATGTACAGTTCATTGAATGCAATTTTACTTCAATTCCTGCATCAAAACACTTTTCGTTTCGATCGATTGTTTAAAATCTCAACTAGCCTTGACAACTTACATTTATCGGTCTAAATGAGGTAACTACAGAGGGTGCCAGATCCGTCGCTTGTTTTTCTTTCCCGCCAATACTTCCTGATATGACGAGGCTGTTTAGTTTGAGATGCGTGCCATGGCTCTGTGGTAGCTGGAACAGAATGGTATTCGCGTATACGACGAAGATTACCGACACGGACTTATTTGATGAAGAACCTGAAAATGTAGTGAATGTATCACCTGTTTAAAGTCTGTCTGTCCTCTTTACAAGGAGGGTATGGGCGGCTCCAGGAGCAAATATTTCAAGAGCAGATATTTTTATTTTCAAGGACAGCTATTTCAGCTTCTTGAAAATAAAAATAACTGCTCTCGAAAATAAAAATAACTGCTCTCGAAAATAAAAATAACTGCTCTCAGAAATTAAATTAACTGCTCTTGAAAGAGACAGCTACTCTTGAAACGAGGCCATGTCTTGGGGCTCACTGGAAATCGACCACCGAAGCTGCTCTTGAAAAAAAAACCCTAAACAAACCCCAAAACACGAAGATTTAAAATAACTGCTCTTGAAAACAAAATTGAAATAATTTACTGAAAACATTACTATCTGTCAAAATTCGTTCAGGGAAAAAACTATAACAAATTCTGCGAAAATCGGGCCATGCAATCTTTAAAAATACGGTACCCGAAGACAAAATGCCACTCAACTAGAATAGGACACCTCCCCCCCCCAAAAAAAAACCCTTAAAAAAAAAAAAAAAACCAAACAAACAAAACAATTAGAAGAAGAAGAATAAGGTCGCAAACTCTTTTCTGGCCTTTATTTCTGTTGAACTTTGTGACATTAACAATTCATATTTGGTAGCTGCTATCAAATAGGAGGTTGTTCATACCTTGCAATAAGGCTTTCTCGTTCTGTTGTATCAGAATCGATGCTTCAACCTCATCGAACGCAGGTATACTCTGCCTGTCGCCTACGAACAATTCCTCCTCATTGTTTGATAATGTATCATCTACCGGCAAGTCATCATCTTCAGCTTTGGAGGCGAAACCCAGACTATTAGCCAGACTCACGGATGGCACAACCTCTACCGCGAGATTATCCAAGGTCACACTGATGTTTTCTCGCGCAAACGATAACTGAGATTCAAATGCCTGAAGGATCTTCGCTGATGACGATCTGTTTGAGGAGAAACTTACATCCGGGACATTCATGATGTTGTCTACGGATTTGATGACGTTTGTGGTAACCTAGCACAGTATACAAGAACCCCGATATCATTAAATCCACCTATATTTTGCAAATTATAACCAACCAACAAGGGGGACACTGTAAATCTACGAACTTTTGCAGAATCGTTAATAAGGGCTTGTAAAATAAAACCCCATCAATTCACCATCCCAACCATTGTCCAACCGTTTATCCACGTACCTGTATTGAAGGTGACTCTATTCCAGCGATGTTCTCCAGGAGAAGTGCTACATAAGCGATTCCATCTGCACGAATTCCGGGATGACTCGTCACATTAGCTAGAGCCGCGGAAACCTGCACGACGTTTCCTTCTTCGATGGAAACCTTAAAACAATGATGTGCAATGGGAAACTTGGGTTTCATTTATTTGGATTGATGATCTGATTTAACACACAACCTCCTTCCTCATTATTTTTTGAAAACTGAAAAAGTAGATGTCCACTCAAATCTCCACAGAAAACGAGCTTAACAAGTGACATCTCAAACGTGTTTCCGATGAAAAAAACAATTACAGACGACAGTAGCCTTTCACCTACGATTAATTTCAAATTGACATCTCGGTGACGCACTTTTGGTGGCGCACTTTAGGCCCATTGTGTTTCAGTCAAACTGAAACCAATCAATACACATTGCTCCGCCCTAAATGCATCAACCAATCACAGCTGTGAACACGTGCCTATAAGTGTGATAATAGGCTTGCCCGTTGAAATCCAATTAAAAGTGTATAGAAGTTTCTACCATAATGGATTGCATGACGCGTGTTTCGTACGCGCTACGTGGACGCCGTTCTTTGATAGGTGCGACGGTGCATGGGTGGAGCTTAACAGATCGGTTTATTATTATTATACACATCTGCCACAGCAGAGGGTACCCCCTTGTTCCTATACTCTAACACACCATTTTCCTCTTGTATAGGGGTACCCCCTTCAAAGCCTCTACAGAATTCCCGGAGATTCCAAGCACACAATGAAGACACAATAGTACGCTACTTTTGCATTCTGAAACCTTTTGGTTAGGTAAATTCATTTATAAAGCAAAGTCTTTGATGATTCTTATGATGAAACTAATCTACTTACTTGTGACAACTCTTGAAGTATGTCATCCACATTACAGCTTGCGTCAATGATGCAAATTTCGCCATTTTGTTGGGAGCACCCATTCGTGTGACACATACATACATCTATGAACAAGAGTCAAAACATCATACATGTTAGTGGTAGATTAAAGTGAAAGAAACGCAGTTTTTTTTACAAAGACAATAGCAGTGTTTTATGTTGATGAGTCAATATGTCACCACTCCATGGTCACATCAGCTGACATTTTTGATGGCCAGCTCCAAAGCATGGCATTATGTTTCTGTCTACCAAAAATTCACTCGCTTTATCTTCAAAGGCATTTCTTTTTTCAAGACAAGCATTGAAGAGCAAGTCAAAAGCGTAGTTTTGCTCTATAAACTAGAAAACTAATCGAATGCATCTTCTATGGGTAAATGTAGGAGCGAACACTGCGCGAGTTTGTTTCCTTAAAGGGGCCGTGTCGTCATGATCAAAGCAGGCCTGTGGCTGTACATGAACCCTAACTGGGTATGAGTTCATAATTCCATGTACAGCCACACAGGCCTGCTTTGATCATGACGACACGACCCTTTTGAAGCAATGTACGTGGGACCAAAGTGGTCCCCCCCAAACCCCCCCCCCCAAAAAAAAAACCACAAACAAAAAACCCAAACCACACACAAAATGTTCGAATACGCGCGAGTCTTGCACGGTCTATTGCGCATGGCTTTACGATCAAACTAACAAACAACACTATCACAAACCGATCCAGTGAGCCCCGCTCAACGATGTTCGACCATAGCTGTGGTTCTTTCTCTATGGTTTGACCAATAACGGCTTCGATAAAAGAAATCAAGTACGTGATTGGCACATGCAGGGTGGTATTACACATGAGTAGTGGGCGGGGCTTGATGGATCGGGGTATGATTATTTTACCCATCATTTCACAGTTGTCACCCTTAAAACCTGTCTGACAGCTGCAGTTATAGATCTCCAAAGAGACTTGACTCTGGTGACATTCTCCGCCATTCTGACATGGTGAACAGGCACAGGCTGGTGATATTTTACGGGGGTAAACAGACAATTAAAAATGTGATCAGAAAATGAGAAAGCATGGGTTTGAGCTGCATCCTTCAGTCGTTGTTGACGAGTTAACAGTTTATAACTTAAGCCACTACCGACATTGTGACACCCAGTAAAACATAACACTGGTTGCCGAAAGCAAAATGGACCGTAAAATTCACAACTTTTTCTGAAGAAATTACACCGTATTGTAATGACACGATTTTATCCAGTTTACTTAGCTTATTAGCTTCTTGCAACGATCTAGGAACTGAGTCTTAAGGGCAAAATTTAAATGATTATACACAAAACATTGATTTATTAATCCCAACGTCCCGTTTTCGCTTATTAGAAAATTAAGGAGACCCTGATGCCCTGTTACGTATTTTGATTTTGATTTTTGTTACATAATAGCTGACTCCAGCATTAAACTTCTACGGTTAAAAAGTCTGAAATGGTATTTTAATATCTTAAGGTTGCCGGCTCGAAACCAGAGGTGGCTGGTGAGCTAGTTTTTCCTGTATGATTGGCAAATGGCGTGAAGAAGGCAAGTTGTCGAGGTTGTTACATGCTCTACCACCGTTTCACATTCTGTATACATTGGTATAAAGCTTGCTTATTCAACCAATGGAAAGTGATCTGTATTTAAGGATTCTTGTTTTTCTTCAAATGATTTAAAATACTATAATTTTTAGTACTCACCACTTCTTGATACAAAAGAGGAAGACTAAAGGTAAGCGGTTTTATTTTGTATACTACCGTCCTGAACCAAACGATCATAGAACAAGAAATGAACATAATTTTGTTTACACTTAAACAGGTTTGGTTCTTTTTTAAATGATCACCTTTCATCCCGGATGTTCAACGAACTCTGGGATTTTCTTATAGACCCCTTGCATAGACTATGCATAGACCGACATCGCAGAGGTCAAACAATGGCAACGCGCACGTTTGCACGAGCCACGCTGAATTCTCAGCCAATAAGTCTTCTTTTAGTTCAGTGAGGGCGCTATTTGAGCTTCTTATTAAGCAAGGGGTCTGTTACGGACTTGTACTATACAGTAATATCTCTCTACAATTTTTAATACTACTCACCACTTCTTGATTGTGAAGAGGAATATAACAGGTAACGAAGTTGTATTGTCATTGCTACCGCCCTGAAACCAATCGACCATAGAACAAGAAAACATTTTGTTTACAATTAAACACAACTTACATTTTTCACAACATAAAAAACAGGTCTGGTTCTTTTTAAAATGATCGCCTTCCACCCGGATGTCCTACCTGTTGGATTTGCCTATAGACACCTTGCATTGTTTGAGATCAAGCAATGGCAACGAGCCCGTCTGCACTAGCCACGCTGAACTCTCAGCAAATGATAGACTGGTCCCCTGTCTTTATCCGATAGGATAAAGACAGGCACTGGTGTTACAGGCCCAATGATTTCATTGGATGCAATGATTTCTTTAGATAAACGTGCAGTGATATGTAAGCTATCCATATCTGTGTTATGACTTGGTCCGAGGTGATGTAGTTTGTCTGCATGCAGCGTGTGCATAGTGTTTGTACATCATGTTGTTTTATTCACTATGTAATATGTGTACACGTACGTGTGAATTGACCGCGAATCTTCGCGTGAAATTAATGCGAGGTCAAAGGTACATCTGGTCAGGCGGGTAACTGGTGTTATTCACGAGCCTCAAAGTGTGACGTCAGATGTTCAGGCTAAGCCAATGACAGCTTCTTTTACCTCAGTGAGGGCGCTATTTGAGCTTGTGACGTCATATGCAAGGGGTATGTTACGGACTTGTACTATAATAGCTATCTATATGATATCATTTACACAAACAAATAATAACAATACTCCACGCACAGAAGGCATGCCAATAAGCAACCATTTGCCTGTTTATATTATTTGTAAGCACAGCTAATATTCAGGAGTTACTATTATTTAAAAAAGCCCTTACCTTATGGAAACTTTTTGATTTTCAGGGACGTTTGCAATGAACGAGAAGGAGAAACTTTGCAATAAGGTGGGGAAGGAATTTGTGTACAAAGTATCTCTGTTTGATGAATTGCACCCCAAAAAAGTAAGTGGTGGGACTGCTTCGCTCCAGTAAAAACTTGGGTTTGTCCCGGCTTGATTCGACAAAGACCCCTGTATGCCCTTGACATAAAAGTTCGTACCGTCAGTACTGGTGATGTTAACTGCAGACAAAAAGGGGGGAAAACGTGCATTTTTAACATTATCATCCGAATCTGTGTTCAGTGTCATAAAAGTACTTTTATATTGCCACATAGGAGGATACGGAGTCACGGTAAACACAATACAATTCAAACTATGTACATTGATTGTCAGCCATTTGGTTTGATTAAGTTTTTGAAAAGTAGCATTATCAGCACGAGAACAAAAAGTATGGTATAATTCTAGTCCTATAGTGTAGGACTCTACATACTCTTCATCCTTCAGCTTGGACAAGGCAGTATCACCTTCTACATGATATTATGTTGACCTGTTTGGCTTCAATTTGCGCTACATCACTTCAAATGTATCTCCTATTGAATCATTTAACTACACGTTCAATAACATTGAGCAGTTTAATTGGCATAATGAAGTATGTAATTTTGATAAACGTTATGAGGTACGATAATCAAATTAAGTCACCTGTGACGATATCACCGGGTATGAAATATGGGTCTACAGTCAAACGGAAGCGATCTCGTCCATCAGGCCAATTTGAGTCAAACAACTCGCATCCCTGTGGCACCACCGACGACACGAAAATTAAAACAATGGCCACGACGATGATTAAGTGCTTCATACTATGACGTGGATTTATTATATCAAAAGTTACATTCACACTATCCAGCATCGGTTCACGGCGTCTAACAATTTATACAATATTTACTGCTCGGAGGTTTACATGAATATGTAGCAAAAAGCGGTTAACCAGACATGTTATAGCTTTTGTTGACCTTCGCGTGTGTAGGCAAGTTGTTTCAGTCAATCTGCACTTTATAACGCAACCACCATACACAAAGCATTCATATTTGAAGGTGTTTCCCTCACGGTCTATCGTCTGCTTAATTTATATTTACTTAGCCCTGACAGACGCAGAGACCGTTTATTTACAATGAAAATTGTGGTTATGATCTTGAAGCAATTTTTTTCCCGAATAGACCTGATGCACAAGGCGTCATTTGAGTAGGGCACCCTCTAGAGTTCGATAGAAGCTTGTTTTTCATTGGGCCATCCATTGTCGACGCGCACACATAATGTGCGTTTTCCATTGTTGTACCTCTAAGATGGGGGTGTGATGACGTCAATGCATAAGATCCATACCATGCTGGTAAGTATGACTTTTGCTAGAGGTATTTTTTAATGGCAATAACAGAGTGAGGAGCCACCAAAGCACCAACATGTGAATCACAAAATGTTTAATAATCGTTTGGAATTGTCAAGTTCAAAATTAAGCAAGGGTATAAAAAACAGACAAAGTTTTCGCATTATTATCCCACGGACAATTCATGAAACAGTCAAACAAAATTGTTTTTACATGGCTGATGGGCGTATGATAATGTCGGGATCCCAACAATAATTCACAGTTTTTAAAACTATACCACTTTGGCCTATTTTTTGTTTTGTTTTGAACAGTTGGCTAACTTTTGAAAGTTCTCATCTTTCTCGAATCTATAGAAAATAGCTATTTTCTGAATTATTTAAATAATTGGGTCAAATCGGCCAAAACTTGGACCAAGCATCTTTCAACATAGTTATTTAATTAAGAACAAATTAAGGTTTTTATACAAACTGTTGCATTAATTTACTTTAATTTACCTTTAAGGGTTAGTCAAGTGTACAGATACATTGTCAATCAAAATTGCAAAACTTCAACTGGCTTACAGTTCAGACTGAGTTAAACCTCAATTGCATGTTTTCTATCTGACTTTGGAGGTCATGGTAAATACGACAATGCTGCGAGTGCTGGGGAAAGATGGGGAATTCCCCATTGCAAACTTTCAATAGATCAATAGATCAGGTGTCGTTTTGTGTGCAACGTTTTGTTATGGTAAGTGTTTTGCAGAACAATATGTGATGGAAACAAACAATGTTAAAGCAATCGAGGTCACACAAACGTTGCTTTATTGGTATCGTTTCTAATAAAACATAACGTAGGCTTATGCTAATTCGACATAAGTTTGGTGAATGCGATGCTGTTATAAAGAGATCTTACTGACAAAAGTGTAATATTACAAGCTGTCTTATACTATTAACTTATGTAACAAAATTGTTTACATTATTCAAGAACAAGTGTCAGTGACGAAATATTTTAAGTGTTGAATTTAAACTAAGATGTATAGTGTTGAACAACGCTTCCCCTTGGACAATTCACTGAAGAAAGTATTTAAAAAAACCACCAACAACTCAATAACAAATATTTCGGGTGTTCTACAAATTGTAGTCTAATATTCACCGTTTTTGCTTGTGCGAATTATGTACTGTTTATATTTTATTTAATTCGTTCGAAAGAGACTGTGTTTAAATTACAGCCCATCAGTAGAACTGGTATGACCGCTATTGCTAGGTCCGTCCTTTGACGTAGAACGACTGCCTCCAGTAGGAGCCCAGCTCTTTGACTTTGAGCAACAAATCAATTTCTTCAGACCTTGTCTAGCATTCATACGGAACAGAACAAATAAGACGAACACTGCTAAGCCGATGAGAGAGTTCAGGATCGCAAAGATGTACTGGAAAGTCACGGTGAAGATGTCAAAGGCCAGGAAACCAGAGATCCATGTTCCACCGAGGAGGATACTGATGGGGATCATGGTGCGAGCCTGACGGAGGACAAGCTCTGCTCGCGTCTCTTGACGGGTCAGGCTGCTTTCGACTCGCTGGCAAACTAACCGACGGAACACTAGGATGTAGATGAAGATATTGAAGAGGAGAAGTGTTCCAACTGGCAGCAATACACCAAAGTAGATTGAATCCCCAGGAGAAAGGAAACAACTGATGAAGGGTAAAAAACACACAAAAAGCCCCATAATTGTTACAGTCAGTCCAGGCATGTTCAACAACAGATATTTCCATTTGGACACAAATAATAACCAGTAAAATGCTTTCGAAATCAACTTACTATTTGTCATACGCAACATTCACTTGTCTATCAATAACGTAATGTACAGCCAACGTGACTGACACAACAACTGCAGGAATACCTGAAATACAGAGAAAAACTAGACATGAGTTTGTTACGAACAAACACTGGAGCTTCGGTTGATTGAAAAAACAAACCGACATGTCATTATACTAAATGAACTCTTTCAACTTGCTGTTATGACATGTGGTTTAGGAGATATGGATTTTAAGTTTTAGAGCTTCCTTTTTTGTACCGGAAGTAAAGGTCAAAGAGAGTCTCATTTTAATGTTTTGTTTACAGGTGCTGTAAAGGTACAAATTGCACAGAGATTATAACTCTTTGACAAATGGTTCAGAAGATTTTTAAATAATAAACTAAAAAACTGATGCTAAATTTAATATCAAACGTTTTTAAGTCGGTAATATCGTCAAGAAAGGATTAAAAAAAACCCACTCAAAACAACTGCTGCTGGATCTAAGTTAGAGCACAGGCTTTCATTTGATGATTGTATTGTTTGTGTCTTTTAAGCCTGTAGTTCCTGAGATCGAACGATAACACATTTCACGGGTTAATGCTATGAGAACTGCTCGGATGGAAGTATAAGAAACAAAACTAGAGATCAAGTGTTCGTAAAAACGAACACAGAGGGGTTTCGGTTGGTGGAACAAAAAGATTAAATATCATGATTTCATACAGAAAATCACATGCATATCCATAAATATGCTAATGTTTGGGCGTAAACCCTTTTGATCTTGCTGTATATGGTATGTTTTTGAATAGCAGAAAATATAATTTTCTCTTAGAACCGGAAGTGAAGGTGCTATAACTAAGGTACAAGTAGGCAAAAAGAGTGGTTCAGGAGTATATCATTTTAAATTATTAACTTCCTGTTTAGACCGGAAGGAAAAGTGGAAGTAGAGTCGATATTGAACATGTGAGGACGTCATAATAATTAGTAATTGAAAGCTAAAAGCTTGGGTCTCGCAGAGTTTCCAAAGATAATACAAACAAATTTAAACTTAGTACAAAAATAGCACAACACGCCGCACAATGTTTTGAAGATTTTTTTAAAACAGATCATGACATGCACTTAGGCAGGAGAAACTTATTAAATTTACGTCAAACGAAAACCCATAATATCCCTATTACCTTTCCGAATTTATTCACTTTTAAAAAATAATATCCCTTGAACGCTTCTGCACATTTTCGAGCTATAAGAAGTTTGTGAATATGATAAACTTGTATAGCGCCGTCTTGTGTATAAAAATTCCCCTCTGGGCCGAAAAGGCGCGACGGGTCGACTTGGACATGCCTACACATCGGGATGTGGGAATGGTTTACTCGACATGTAACCGAGAGACGACCAGAAAAACTCAAATATCGTCAACGAAAGGCGAAAAGCACTTGATAAAACTACTATTTATTAGAAATTGGTGCAATTATAGACTAATTTCCGTGTTTGCGTATTCATTTGCCCGTCAACTTTATGCAACATTTCGTGAATTCCGCGCCAGATAACAGGTTTTTTAACATGTACTAAAGGAATGCCATGGCAGGTCATCCTTGACAATTACGAGGTCGTCGGCTCGCCATAAATTTAAAAACGTCTATAAAACAGGTAAGACTGACGTAATGGTGACGTCATGTGTTCACAAATCTAAGTTAAGTTACAAGCTAAAATATGATATGTAACTTGTACCGATCAGAATGTTAAGTATAAGATTATCTGATAAAACAAAAATTGCACAAACCCTACGGGAATAGGGCCGGTAAGAAAAATAATAAGAAGAAACTAGACCCGAGTTTGTTACGAACAAACACTTGGGTTTTGGTTTATTTTGAATCATAAACTTTGAATTAATGAAATGTAAATAAGGAAATGTATTTTTTATTTATTAAATTAACACGCCAAGGCTAAATTTATTATTAAACTATACCGCACAGACCTTGAAATGAATTGTGTTGGCAGAATTCATTGAATTTACGTGGGGACAAACCGCTACTAATATCCCCAAAACGTTCCGTATTAAATTATTGTAATTGCCTAAATGACCCTATAACCCATCCGTATTTAATTGTCTTTACGTATCTTCATACCCCAAAACGCGAGAGGGCGCTAATACAAGTCCACCATTGATTTTATTGTGCCATCGTTAGATAAACCATAGCGAAGCAGTGAACCAAATGCGATGCCACGATGCCATCTTCGAGAGCACAGGCTTTCATTTGATGTATCGTTTGTGTCTTTTAAGACTGTAGTTCCTGAGATCGAGCCATAACTTAGTTACACGGGTTAAAGCTATGAGAACTTTCGGATGAAAGTATAATAATAATAACTAGAAATTCAGTTTTTGTCATGTGACAAAAACAAGGTGTTCGTGGGGAGTGATTGAATGAATAGGTCACAACATTTTACCTTATCAATCCAATGCCTGGTCCAGGAGTTATGAATTTTTCAAAAAATTAAACATCAACTTCCGATTTGGTCCGGAAGTCAAGGTCAAATAGGGGTTACATTTTTTGTAGAGTTGTTTAGTTTATGAAGACGTTTTAGATGATGGTATGGATTGTAAACCTCGAACGGTTTGTTGAAACATTAACTTTCACTTTCCGGTTTGAACTGGAAGTCAAGGTCAAATGAGGTCACAGTGTGTAGCGTTTCTTAAATCTTTTGAGCCCTTTCCAGATGATAAAAATCCAATGTGTGGTTCAGGAGTTCTGATTTTTTCAAATATTAAATTTCATTTTCCGGTTTGAACAGGAAGTAAAGGTCAATTGGGGTCACATTCTGTATATTGTTTCTTAAGTTGTTACATACTTGTCCAATGATGTATAGATTTATATTTGGTTTGCGGTAACACCATGTGTGTATCTACTTGCCAGGTAGAGTCTTGCTTAATTCTACTACCGCGGAGTAGATTGTTCGGGTGTTCGGGAGACTTCTCAGTTCTGAAAAGAACTGTCCTGTTTATTAACTATTACCTGGGCGGAAGGTATAGAAATAGGCTGGGACTACTACTTTAGCTTATAGGGTCGTAATTAACTGTACTACCGCGGAGTCAGTTCTTGGATTGGTCTCAACGTTTCGACTAGCTTGCTCTAGTCATCCTGACGATTTTGACGTTAACTTTTCAAATGTAGCCCCAGTCTTGATCTATCACATGCTCAATTATGAACATCATAGCTTTCATATTCAATGAGATACAGCAAATAGCAAATGATCATTTTTCAACTTTAAAAACCTTGTAATTCAACACCTGATGACGTCATAATGACGAAATTGTGCAAGTGCCGTGCTCATGTTAAGGTTCAAGTATATGCCAAGTTTCAAGTTTCAATTAATTTTTTTTTTAGTTCTGTTGGTGAGAAGAGTTCCCCAGAAGAAGAAGATAAAGAAGAAGAAAAAACCCCCTAGAGATTCAGTTTTTGTTGGTTACAAAAACAAGGTGTTCGAGAGTAATGTCATCAAATTATGAGTGAATGATTCGGTGTCGACAAGTTACCTTATCAATCCAACGTCTGGTTAAGGAGTTAGATTTGTTCATTACAAAATTTCAACTTCCGGTTTGAACTGAAAGTCAAGGTCAAATGGGTTCACACTTTGTGCAGCGTTTGTTGACTTTTTGAAGACCTTAACAATGATGTATACATTTTAAAAACCAATGTCTGATTAAGGAGTTATGATTGGTTAAAATATTAAAATTCAACTTCCGATTTGAACCAAAAGTCAAGGTCTAACGAGTCACATTTTGTGTAGCGCTCGTTGAAATTTTAAAGACCTTTCTAATGATGTAAAGATTGTAAAAATTCATTGTGTGGTACAGGAGTTATGATTTTTTAAAGTATTCAATTTCATCTTCCGGTTTGAACGGGAAGTCAAGGTCAAATGAGGTCACATTCTGTGTATTGTTTCTTTAGTTGTTACATACTTTCCCAATAATGTATAGATTGTAAAAATCCAATGTGATGTTTAGAAGTTATAATTTGCTGATACATTAACTTTCACTTTCCGGATTCAACCGGAAGTCAAGGTCAAATGAGGTCACAGTGTGTAGCGTTTCTTAAATCTTTGGAGCCCTTTCTAAGATTTATAGATGATAAAAATCCATTGTGTGGTTCAGGAGTTCTGATTTTTTCAAATATTAAATTTTATCTTCCGGTTTAAACAGGAAGTAAAGATCAATTGGGGTCATATTCTGTATCTAGTTTCTAAAATTGTTACATACTTTCCCAATGATGTATAGATTGTAAAAATCAAATGAGTTGTTCAGAAGTTAAGATTTTTTTAAACATTAAATTTCTCTTTCCGGTCTGAACCAAAATTCAAGGTCAAACAGGGTCACACTTTGTGTAGCGCGTGTTAAGTGTATTAAGACCTTTCAGGTGATGTATGGATTGTAAATATCCAACGTGTGGTTCGGGAGTTATGACATTTTCAAATATTAAATTTTTCGCTCGTTGTTTCTTTGTAAATTGCACAGTCACGCCAAATGTAATCATACATGTAATCATACATGTAGCTGTACAGTACGTACATTAGTCTTCAACTTGAGCGTCTTGGAACCAAGACTATACACAATGTAAACTCACTACACGTGCTACTGGTTCAGCGTGTGCGCAGGGCCTACACGTGCTAATACACTGTCGTGCCGTCGTGCGTTGTCAACGTGAGTCACGTCAAGAGACACGTGCGCTTTAACCAACGTTGGCTTTAACGTCCGGTTTTGACCAGATGTAAAAGCCAAAATGTTGTCATTTGTGTGCAAAAGTTTGAGCAGGCTCAATAATCTATCACCCATTTTCAACTTCCGGTTTCAACCGGAAGTCAAGGTCAAATGGGGTGATACTTTGTGTAGCATTTGATGAACTATTAACGACCTATCCGATGATGTATAGATTGTAAAAATCCAATATGTGGTTCAAGAGTTGTGGTTTGTTTACAAATATTAAACTTTGATTCATTGTAATTCAATACCTGATGACGTCATCATGACATCATCAAGTTTGTGTTGTCTTGATATTTAGGTTCAAATCTATGATGAGTTTCAATGTAAAATTCAATTTCAATCTTGAGTTATGCTGAAAATAAGCCCGAAAATGATGTTTTTCAAGAAAAAACCCAAAGGCAAACTTTGACCTAGGGGCATGACCGGGAAGGAAAGGTCATGCGATTTTGACGTTATCTTTTGAAATGTTGCCCCGGTCTTGATCTATCACATGCCTAACCATGAACATCATAGCTTTCACATTCAATGAGATACAGCAAATACCAAATGGTCATTTTTCAACTTTAAAAACCTTGTAATTCGACACCTGATGACGTCATCATGACGTCATCAACTTTGTGCCGTCCGCATATTGAGGTTCAATTGTCTGATGAGTTTCAATGTTTAATTCAGTTTCAATCTTGAGTTATGCTGTAAAGAAGAGTTCCAGGGAAGAAGAAGAAGATGGAGAAGAAAAGAAAAAACCCAGAACAAAAACAAAGAGGTGTTCGTGCTTGTATTGCACGAACACTTAAAAACAGAACAATAACAAGGAGGTGTTCGTGCTTAAATTGCACGAACACCTAAAAACAAAGAGGTGTTCGTGCTTGTATTGCACGAACACCTAAAAACAGAACAAAAACAAGAGGTGTTCGTGCTTGTATTGCACGAACGAACACCTAAAAATCCCCAAAACTTAACGATAACAATAGGTTTTCGGCTGACGAGCCGAACACCTAACTAGAAATAGAGTTTTTGTTTATTACAAAAACACGGTGTTCGGTTGAACGTAACGTCCCAATTTCAAAGAGCTGCTTAAGCACATAATTATGCCGGACCATTTCCTGCCAAAAAGAAAAATGAGCAGGGTACCAGTCACAAATTGCACATGTCTGGATAATCTTATCTGGTAAGCATAATAAGCTTAGCTTATCAAGGTCAATGAAATTAAGCCCTTCAGTTGGCTGAATCATCAGGAAGGTTTGAACCTTACTATACTCAATGCAGTCATGGCAGTTTTACTCTTGATGAGCAAGTGCTGTAAGCATAAATTCATTTCTGTCCCAAAATCTTGAGTATTTTGCATACCGTATGCTGAAATGAACGAAATTTCTGCAATAGACAGAGATATCGATACAATTATCAGGTCTTCTTATGTGTATATAAATACTTTAATTAAAATAAATGCTCTGTTAATAATGTCCTTTACGTATACAAACAATATAATGTTTCAATCTCTTGCTAAGAATGTAATACATATAGAATATATTGTTATCTGGTATTATTTAACAGTTTACATGCAGTTTGAACCAGCTGTTTTTTTTTGTTCCACAGATTTCAATAAAAACATTGAACAATAAAGAACAATTTTTATACAATGTGTCGTGAGTTTATTATTTGGCCTAAACTTGCATCACAATTTTTAACAACTCCTGTTTCTTCACAAATGCAATATGTTTGTTTGACATTGGCATCAGGTTTTATTTTGGTTTTATTTTGCACCTTATGAAAGCCCTTTTAAAATTTCGATTATCTGGCACAGGATGTTGTACACTAAATATTTTGATAATCCCCTTAAAATGTTTTAGAAACGTTACACAGACCACCACAATGAGATCATTACTGCAAGTCCACTCCGGATGTTGAGGTTTAGTTTTAATCTTATGTCACGATAAAAACCCGGTTCTAAACGTAAGCAATGTCAAAATAGGTCACTAACAACAAATTTTGTTCATGGAAATAGACTATGAAAATAGCTTTTCGGTTGTAGCCGCAGGTTGGCAACGCCAGTTTTTGTGTTTGTCGCCGGTAGAGGGCGCAACATCGACTAGCTTGGAGAGACACACATTTCTGTGCGGACGCACGTTCAGGATGCAGGTCAACACGTACGCGCACTATAATGACTAGAAGTAAAGGTCAAACAGATATTATGTCAATGCAAAATTTTGAGCAGGCTAAACGGTCTTCAAACTGATATTTGAATTTTGTTGATATCATAACTAGTTCTTGAGATATGAATTTTTGAAATTTTAAACTTCCGGTTTCGACCGGAAATAAAGATCAAAAAAGGTCAGGTTGTGCACGACATTTGTTAAACATCTCAAGCGCTATTATATGCTGCCACGTTCTTGTTTGTAGCATTTGTGGTTCTCAAGATATGAATTTTCTAATTATTTAAGGTTTATTAAACGTAATGACGTAATCAATGACGTCATCATTCAAAAAAAGTGGCGGTTACATCTACTCACTATTGCCTATATACAAAGTAGTTTTAAGTTTGTACAAGCTTTACTTTCGTTGGACGAAAGAGAGCGCTGTTGGGAATTCCCCCAAAAGTACGCACGGTCAGCGCTTGCACTGCATGTACTGTAGTGTACATAGTGTGCGTTGTTGATCAAAATGGGGTAACGCGTGGGTCACTAGGTGCTTTGACGTCCCTTTTTCGACTAGATATAAAGGTCAAAATGTTGATATTTCTGTGCAAAAGATTGAGCGGGATTGCTGTTTTACAATCTGAAACAAACATTATGCTGAAATGATCAGTAGTTTTAAAGACATGAATACGATATTTTATGAAATTTTCAACTTCCGTTTTGAACCGGAAGTAAGTAAAAAATTGTACGTGTTCTGTGAAGCGTTTGTCAAACTTTTAGATACCTATCCGATGATTTGTAGATTGTCAAAATCCGAATTAGGGTTCGTAAGTTATGTTTTTTACAAATTTTTAACTTTGATTTATTGTAATTTAATGCCTGATGACGTCATTATGACGTAATTAGGTCTGTGTTGTCTTGATACTAATTGATACTAAGGTTCAACTATCTGTAGAGTTTCAACGTTCAAATCAATCTCAATCTTGAGTTATTGCGTAGATAAGCTCGAAAGTTATTTTTTGCCTATGTACATAGTAAGTTTTAAGTTTGTACAAGCTTGACTTTTGTTCAAAATTGCTCGAGAAGGTTCAGAGAGAAAGAAGACGAGGAAAAAACCCCACAAAAACATAACAATAACAATAGCTGTTCGGCTGTTAGCCGAGCACCTAAGAAGAAGAAGATTATGAAGGAAAAAACCCCAGAACAAAAACAAAGAGGTATTCGTGCTTGTATTGCACGAACACCTAAACAAACAGAACAATAACAAAGAGGTGTTCGTGCTGAATTGCACGAACAACTAAAAAAACCAGAACAAAAACAAAGAGGTGTTCGTGCTTGTATTGCACGAACACCTAATAAACTAGACTTGAGTTTGTTACGAACAAACACTGGGGTTTCGGTTTATTTTGAATATTACATTTTGAATTAATGTAATAATTTGACAACTGATGACCACACGATGTGTTATACGTTACAAGATGGCACAAAGATTGTGAGTTTATGACATGTGCTTAAGGAAATGTATTTTAAATTTTAGAGCTTCCTGTTTGTACCGGAAATAAAGGTCAAAGAGGGACTTAAGTTACACAATGGCTCAAATAATACTCTTTGACTATGGTTCAGACGATATAAATTTTTAAATAATTGTGAATTCATTTAATTTACTTGGGGATAAACCGCTAATAATATCCCATTATAAACGCTTCCGTATTTAATCAGTTGTATTTGTCTAAATATCCCTTACGCCTCCGTATTGATATGTCTTTACATATCTTCATATCCCAAAGCGCTTCCGTGTCCACGAACTATTAAGTTCGTGGACTCCCCACGAGAGGGCGCTATAACAAGTCCACCATCAGAGCCGTATATTGAGAGAGTTGCGACAACTTGCGATTAGAAGCCATTTTGTCTCCAAAAAATGCATTGGCGAATACAGGGTGCCAGACTAGTCTGCCCATTGGGTTGTGCTGCATTTGGGAACAAAATGGCGTCCAGCAACCACGTGACCGGAGAAAGTTGGTCCCTCCATGTCGCAACTCTCTCAATACACAGCTCTGTCCACCATCGTTTATTATGCCGTCGTTAGATAAACCATCGCAAAGCAGTGAACCAATGCATGAATGAAAGGTCCAAAGGTCGGAACGATGCCAGCGTGCAGCGCATAGGCTCTGCGTGGTGTATGGACCGTATCATATGTACAGTGGGTTTTACCTGTTATGTACACTATAACGGCGATCGTTCTTGTTTCACGATACCTTAACGGGCGTTTTTAGATCGGTAATATCGTCAAGAAAAGAATAACAATATCTCAAAGCAACTGCTGCTCCGTCTAAGTTTGATGTATTGTTTGTGTCTTTTAAACAATGTAATTCCTGAGATCGAACGATAACAAAATGTCACGTGTAAATGCTATGAGACTTTTCGGAAAGAAATATAAGAAACAAAATAAAAATCAGTACGAAAACAAAGGTTGTTTCGGCGGTAAGGACGAAACCCCCCCCCCAAAGAAAAAAAAGAATCTCGACGAAAACAAAGATGGTTTGGGAGGATAGCCGAACCCCCCCCCCCCTCCACCCACACTCGACGAAAACAAAGGTGGTTTCGGCGGTAAGGCCGAAAACACCCCCAAAACATCTCGACGAAAACAAAGGTGGTTTCGGCGTATGGCCGAAACCCCCTAATAAGAAACGAATACTTAGGACGTTTATTGTCTATCAACGATGAAGACGTATAAACAAAGTGTATGAATTCTGATAACAAATCTCTGACATTTAAAGACGCTAGGTGGCAGCAGTTGAATCAATCGTTAGCCCTGTCATCATTGTGCGCATGCTTTGAATAATGGAAAAATTAACTGGTATGTCTGATGTCACATAAAATTTCCCATTAAATCTTACCCCAGCAAAAGAGCATCATTCGCAACAGGTAACCATTGGCTAGATACCTGCGGTTCAGGACAAATAGGTAGAAACAAACAATGGCCTCGGCCGATGACCAACAGACAGACGAGAGAAAGAAGTAGTGGATGAGAGCAGCGAAGATGATGCAAGCCACTCGAGGTTGAATCAGCTCAATGCCAACAAGGAAGACCGAATAGAGCAAGATGAGAGACACGCAGAGATTCAACAAAGTCTTCCGGGGTGTAGATGACATGTCTCTAAATTAAAGAAAGGAGGAAGAGAGCGAGATGAAATATTCATTGTGTTTTTTATAATGTTTTGTTTTGAACCAAGGGTAAAAGGTGGACATGCCGTCACCCATAGAACTTTATCATGCTGCCACCATCTTGGTCATGTACCCTGTATCCAATAATGGTGGTAAATGCCAATATTTATTGTACAAAAATGAGCCAGACTATTTCTAATTACAGTTCATTGATTGTCAAAACTTACTTTGTAATCACTGTAACTATGATGGTAAGAATGAGAGCTGCAATGGAGATACCACATCCAATCTTGCTCAAGATATCAAGCACAGGATCCATTGCATCACCTCCAGGACTCTAAAAGTCAAATAAAGCAGTTCTGAGATTAAGTTCTGGTTAAAGGGGCCGTGTCGCCATGACAAAAGCAGGCCTGTGGATAGCCCTGGCGGCATTTCACTTTTTCCTATACTACAGTGTACAGCACAGAGGAAGATTCCTGTATAGGGCTAGCCCTTTGGCTAGTATGGATTTATGAACTCTCACCCAGTTCCTGCTTCATAAATTTTATACGGAGGGAGGGCGCGCGCGTGCAGTATGGGTAAGAGTTCATAATTCCATGTACAGCCACAGGCCTGCTTTGATCATGACGACACGACCCCTTTATGTTTTTACAAATAGTACACAATGGCAGCTCGCGAGCAATATAAACCGACTGGCCCACTCGAACTTTAGGGAACTTTTGTGGAGTCTGTTGTGGGTTTTCGCGCGAAGGTACAAAATCGCGCACCTTTTAACGTGCACAGATATTCGGATACCATAACCATAAGTTGGAGATTCACTGCAGTTTGCCCTGGGATCTGGAAAGAATAATAACATTCAATACGTACGATCAAAATAGCAAAGTTTGTCAGATGATTGCAGTGGCACAGTGTCGCTTCACTCGTTCCGTCGTCTTCAGACAGACGACAGCCCTCTGTCGACCAATTTCCAGTAGAGTTACCAACGGACAAAGTAGGATCCCAAAAAACACAGACAGCTTGCCCTTTAACGGTGTTCTTAAAACAACACATGCAAGGACAACATTATACGGATAGTACAACAATGGTTTATGGAGAGTAAATAATTCTAACCACAAAGTGTTCACTTATGTAAATGGAAAATACAGAAGAGGTTTGCGTCTCTCCGTGTATGTCAAATTCTTAGTGTTGTTGACAAGCTGTAGGCCTATAATATCCTATTGGTTCAGAATTTCCTCTAAAATGACAGAATGTTCTTATGGAAATAATTCTCATGGGTATCGTTGCAGACTTATGCAAATATTGACGTTTTTTCTTCTTCTGATATTTACCCACATTGTACAATTTGAGTACCATTGTAAAAAAGCAGAGTTAACCTTTTATGTTTCTCTTGTGATATTTCTCACCGCAGAACCTTCCACAACCTTTTATACGAATTTATTCTCTGAAACTGCACAGGAGGTGATCGCTATAAGAAGAATGGAACAATATTGCTACATGTATGGATTTAAGTAATACAGAAATGAAATAGTTTCGATGACCATTGTTTGTCTGTGTTGTTGGACATGTACAGTTCATTGAATGCAATTTTACTTCAGTTCCTGCATCGAACCACTTTCGTTTCGATTGATTGTTTAAAATCTCCACTAGCCTTGACAACTTACATTTATCGGTCTAAATGAGGTAACTACAGAGGGTGCCAGATCCGTCGCTTGTTTTTCTTTCCCGCCAATACTTCCTGATATGACGAGGCTGTTTAGTTTGAGATGCGTGCCATGGCTCTGTGGTAGCTGGAACAAAATGGTATTTGCGTATACGACGAAGAATACCGACACGGACTTATTTGATGAAGAACCTGCAAATGTAGTGAATATATCACCTGTTTAAAGTCTGTCTGTTCTCTTTACAAGGAGGGTGTATGCGGCTCCAGGGTGGGGTTGGGTCTGGGGTGTCTATCCGTTGAAACCGAGCAGGTATTTTTATTTTTAAGAGCAGCTATTTTTATTTTCAAGGACATCTATTTCAGCTTCTTGAAAATAACAATAACTGCTCTCGAAAATAAAAATTAGCTGCTCCTGAAAATATAAATAGCTGCTTTCATAAATAAAATTAACTGCTCTTGAAAATACTAATAACTGTGGTTAGAAATAAAACTAACTGATCTTGAAAATAAAAATAACTGCTCTCGAAAAAAATAGCTGCTCTTGAAAAAAAGAAAATGCTCTCGAAAAAGAAGGAAAACTAAAAACTGCTCTACTTACCGAAAGTTACTAAAAAATATGACCATTAGGAAACGAGGCCATGTCTTAATTTTTGTTGAACTTTGTAAACATTAACAATTCATATTTGGTAGCTGCTATTAAATAGGATGTTGTTCATACCTTGCAATAAGGCTTTCTCATTCTGTTGAATCAGAATCGATGCTTCAACCTCATCGAACGCAGGTATACTCTGCCTGTCGCCTACGAACAATTCCTCCTCATTGTTTGATAATGTATCATCTACCGGCAAGTCAACATCTTTAGCTTTTGAGGCGAAACCCAGACTATTAGCCAGACTCACTGACGGCACAACCTCTACTGCGAGGTTATCCGAGGTCACACTGATGTTTTCTCGCACAAACGATAACTGAGATTCGAATGCCTGAAGGACCTTCGCTGATGACGATCGGTTGGAGGAGAAACTTACATCCGGGACATTCATGATGTTGTCTACGGATTTGATGACGTTTTGGGTAACCTAGCAGAATATACAAGAACCCCGATAACATTAAATCCACCTATATTTTGCAAATTATAACCAACCAACAAGGGAGACACTGTAAATCTACGAACTTTTGCAGAATCGTTAATAAGGACTTGTATAATAAAACCCCATCAGTTCACCATCCCAACCATTGTCCAACCGTTTATCCACGTACCTGTATTGAAGGTGACTCTATTCCCGCGATGTTCTCCAGGAGAAGTGCCACAAAAGCGATTCCATCGGCACGAATTCCCGGATGACTCGTCACAAAAGCTAGAGCCGCGGAAACCTGCACGACATTTCCTTCGTCGATGGAAACCTTAAAATAATGATGTGCAATGGGAAACTTGGGTTTCATTTTTTTGGATTGATGTTATGTTTTAACATACAACCTCCTTCATCATTATCTTTTTGAAATTGAAAAAGTAGATGTCCACTCAAACCTACCTCCACAGAAAACGAGTTTAACAAGTGACAGCTCAAACGTGTTTCCGATGAAGGAACAATTAAATACAGTAGCCTTTCACCTACGATTAATTTCAAATTGACATATCGGTGACGAACTCTTGGTGGTGCACTTTAGGCCTTTTGTTTTAACACACAACCTCCTTCATCAATATTTTTTGAAAATTGAAAAAGTAGTTGTCCACTGAAACTTCCACAGAAAACGAGTTTAACAAGTGACAGCTCAAACGTGCTTCCGATGAAAAAACATTCAATTCAAAAACATTCAAACAGTCAATAGCCTTTCACGTACAATTAATTTCAAATTGACATCTCGGTGACGAACTCTTGGTGGCGCACTTGAGGTCCATTGTGATTCTGTCAAATTGAAATCAATCACAGCTGCGAACACGTGCCTATAAGTGTGATAATAGGCTTGCACGTTTACATCCAAGGAAAAGTGTATAGAAGTTTCACCATCATGGATTGCATGACGCGAGTTTCGTACGCGCTACCCACGTTCTTTGATAGGTGCGACGGTGGGTGGAGCTTAACAGATCGGTTTATTATTATTATACACGTCCGCCGTAGTGGCAGAAGGTACCCCCTTGTTCCTATACTCTAACACACCATTTTCCTCTTGTATAGAAGTACCCCCTAAAATCCTCTAAAGAATTCCTGAGATTCCAAGCACACAATTAAAACACAATAGTACGCTACTTTTGCATTCTGAAACCTTTTGGTTAGATAAACACATTTATAAAGCAAAATCTCTGATGATTCGTATAATGAAACTAATCTACCTACTTGTGACAACTCTTGAAGTATGTCATCCACATTACAGCTTTCGTCAATGATGCAAATTTCGCCATTTTGTTGAGAGCTCGCATTCGTGTGACACATACATACATCTTTGGACAAGAGTCGTAACATCATACATGTTAGTGGTGAATTAAAGTGATAGAAACACAGTTTTTTTTTTTACAACGACAATAGCAGTGTTTTATGTTGATGAGTCACTATGTCACCACTTCATGCTCACATTTTTGATGACCAGCTCCAAAGCATGGCATCATGATGTTTCTGTGAACCAAAAATTCACTCGCTTTATCTTCACATGCCATAAGAATGGACCATAACATTTCCAACTTTTCTACAGAAATTACACCGTATTGTAATGGTACGATTTTATCCAGTTTATTTAGCTTTTTAGCTTCCTGCAACGATGTAGGAACTGAATTTTAAAGGGTCTGTTTACGTTTGGAATTACTCATAAGTTTAATGGCAAGAAAAACTTACTTGGTAAGAAGTACAGCAGCTTCTGAAAGCATTTTGAGAAGCATTTCACTTTGAAGTAATGTGATTATGGAAAAAGATATCAGTTTTTATCCAAAAATAAATTGAATCTGAGAAGCTTTTCTGTCAGGAACGTTTCTCAGATTGTGTATTCCAATAGCAGTTTAATCTTCCTGCGTGGACATACCGGGTAACCGCTCCAGATTTTCGGCAATATCTAAGACGCTACCACCTTTTTAAATTAAATTTCCACAGGTTAGTTTGATGGTATATCTACAACTGTATAAACAGTGGGTTCCAATTACCAAACGTATACAATCCCATTAAGGGCAAAATTAAAATGATTATACAAACATTATATAGCCTGCCCGATATGGGGCAGAGGGTCCCCCAATGTTCTCATTCTATAACATACTATTTTTTTCTTGTATAGAACTCCCCCCTATCGAGCACCAATTGAAACATTATTGATTTATTAATCCCAATGCCTCGTTTTCGCTTACCATTATTAGAAATTTAAGAAGTCTAAGTTAAGTTGTCTGAAGTGGTATTTAAAATATCTTAAGGTTGCGGGTTCGAAACCAGAGGTTGCTGAGTTAGTTTTTCCTGTATGATTGGCAAATGGCGTGACGAAAGCAAGTTGTTGAGGTTGTTGCATGCTCTACCACCGTTTCACATTCTGTATGCATTAGAATAAAGATTGCTTAACCAACAAATGGTAAGTGATCTGTAATTTTAAGGACTTCTTTTTCAAATGATTTAAAATACTATAATTTTAAATACTCACCACTCCTTGATACTGAAGAGGAAAACAAATTGTATTGCCCCATAAATTGTGTGGTTATATACGCCCTGAAAACAAACGATCATAGAACAAGAAAATAAACATAATTTTGTTTATGTTTAAACAGGTTTGGTTCTTTTTTAAATGATCGCCTTTCATCCCGGATGTTCAACGAACCCTGGGATTTTCTTATAGACCCCTTGCATAGACTATACATAGACCGACATCGCAGAGGTCAAACAATGGCAACGCGCACGTTTGCAGTAGCCACGCTGAACTCTCAGCCAGAAGTCTTATTTTACTTCAGTGAGGGCGCTATTGGAGCTTGTGACGTCATATTATTGTAGAGACGCGGGAAGGAGGCCGGTCCTCTATTTAAAAAGGACGAGCATTCACCAGAATACAATAAATGCAACAAATTCCATGAGATGACGTGTAAATTATAAAATAATCCCCAGTGCTGATTTTAATTCTTCAATGCAACAGCACATTGACTACAAAATAGCATACAATACAAAATAGCACAGTCACTTATGTAAAGACTAAAGTTAAAGGTCAAAAGGTCAGTACAACACGAGGCTGGCTACAGACACACACGCTTACGCACACGCTTACAATATATACCGATTGAAATAGCCCTATAAATGTCAATATTTCTTGAAACAAAATATAATTTAGGACAAAATAATACTCACAGGGAGTTCTAGGAACCTATCCCTCCCCAAATGAATACTATGTGGAGCATGGCCAGACCCATGCTCCCCATAAAATGGAGAGAAATACAGAGCGAAAATAATTTGCTCTCTCGTGCTCACAGCTACAAAAGGAAAGAGCGAGTATACAGGTCGCGACCCCAAAGTTAACTTTTTACAGTAAATATGTAAATCGCAAAAGTTGGAGTACTGATGAGAACACTGAGGGCGTATTTGGGTTCACTACATTATGTAAGGGGTTTGTTATGGACTTGTACTGCACACTAATAGCTCGCTATAGGCCTATTATATAATTACACAAACAAATAATAACAATACCCCACGCACAGAAGGCAAGCCAGTAAACAACCGTTTGCCATTTTCTATTATTTCTAAGCACAACTAATATTCAGGAGTTGCTATTATTTTAAAAAGCCCTTACCTTATGGAAACTGTTTGACTTTCAGGGATGTTTGCAATGAACGACAAGGAGAAACTTTGAATATAGCTGGAGACGGAATTTGTATACAAAGTATCTCTGCTTGATGAATTGCACCCGGAAAAGTTATGTGATAGGACTGAGTCGTCCCAGTAAAAACTCGAGTTTGTCCCGGCTTGATTCGACAGAAACCCTTGTATGCCTAAGACAAAAAACTTCAAACCGTCAGTACTGGTGATGTTAACTGCAGACAAAAAGGGGGGAAAACGTGCATTATTAACATCATCATCCAAATCTGTGTTCAGTGTCATCAAAGTAGGCCTACTTCTATATTGCCACATAGGCGGATACGGAGTCATGGTAAACACAATACAATCCAAACTATGTACATTGATTGTCAGCCAATTGGTTTGATTAAGAGTCGGTTTTTGAAAAGTAGCATTATCAGCACGAGAAAAAAAAAGTATGGTATAATTCTAGTCCTAGTGTATAGGACTCTACCTACTACTCTTCATCCTTCAGCTTGGACAAGGCAGTATCACCTTTTGAATTCAATTCAAACTCACATTATTTCCATACTTCATGAAATTTCCAAACAGTACATAGCCAAAACATTGATTTAAAGAAGTAATCAAAGAAGCATTAATTACAAGGCAGAAAATAAAATAAGTATGGAGGCATCATCTAGAAGCCGAGGCTTGTGGTGAGATGCCTGATGGACAGACAAACAGAACGTAAACAGGAACAAGAACGTACGGACAGACAAGCTGCACAAAGAAAGAAATGATGAGAATAATACTAATTTTATAGCATTATTAATAATAATAATAACAATGATAATAACGACAATAACAATTAAAAGTGAAGTAATGTATATAAAGAGAAAACATCAGCTGACTACTAAACATGAGTAAAAAGGAGATCTAAGCAGACTAGCTTGTTGAGAATAAACTATGTCAGATACTGGGACGCCCTTCGGGAGTGAAAAGCGCTATATAAAAACGGGTTATTATTATTATTATTATTAACCTGTTTGGCTTCAATTTGCGCTACATCACCTCACATGTACCTCCTATTGAATAATTTAACTATACACGTTCAATAATAGGCCTATTGAGCAGTTTAATTGGCCTAATAAAGTATAAAATTTTGATAAACGTTACGAAGTACAATAATCAAATTAAGTCACCTGTGACGATATCACCTGGTATGAAATATGGGTCCACAGTCAAATTTAAGAGTCCTCGACCATCAGGCCAATTTGAGTCTAAGTACTCGCATCGCTGTGGCACCACCGACGACACGAAAATGAAAACAATGGTCACGACGATGATCAAGTGCTTCATACTATGACGTGGATTTCTTATATCAAAAGTTACATTCACACTATCAAGCATCGGTTCACGGCGTCTAACAATTTATACAATATTTACTGCTCGGAGGTTTACATGAATATGCAGCAAACAGCGGTTAACCAGTCACGTTATAGCTTTTGTTGACCTTCGCGTGTGTAGGCAAGTTCAGTCAATCTGCACATAATAATAACGCAACCACCATCTGTGTTATGATTAGTCCGAGGTGATGTAGTTTTGTCGGCTTGCACTTCCGATCGTATGCACGCAGCGTGTCCATAATGTCTGTTTATCAGTGTTGTCTTATTCACTATGTAATAATTATGTGTACATGTACGTGTGAATTGACTGCCTTGCGTTATTCACGAGTCTCGAAGTGTGACGTCAGATGTTACAGGCTATTCTGTGCGCTGCGCGCTGCACGTTTTCTATTGTTTTACCTCAAAGATGGGGGCGTGATGACGTCAATGCATAAGGTCAATACCAGGCTGGTAAGTATGACGTAATTGACGTTTATTTCAACACGAGCAACACCATAATAAACTGACTAGCCCGAACGATTACCAGAAACCCACAGAATTTGAAAAGAAACAAAAAAACATAAAACTAGACATTGAGTTTTTGTTTACTACAAAAACAAGGTGTTCGTGGTGAGCGAATGATTGAATACGTAACGACATTTAACATTATCAATCCAATGCCTGGTTTAAAAGTTATGAATTTTACAAAACGTATACATCAACTTCCAGTTTGGACCAGAGGTCAAGGTCAAGTAGGGTTACATTTTGTGTAGGCGGGATTAGTTTATGAAGACCTTTTAGATGATGGATGGATTGTAAACATCCAATATTTGGTTCAGAAGTTATGATTTTTTCAACTATAAAGTTTCAAATTCCGTTTTGCACCGGAAGTCAATGTCAAATGAGGTCACAGTGTGTAGCGTTTCTTAAATCTTTGAAGCCCTTTCTGATGATGTATAGATGATAAAAATCCAATGTGTGGTTCAGGAGTTCTGATTTTTTCAAATATTAAATTTCATCTTCCGGTTTGAACAGGAAGTAAAGGTCAATTGGGGTCACATTCTGTATATCGTTTGTTAAGTTGTTACTTACTTGTCCAATGATGTATAGATTGTAAAAATCCATTGTGTGGTTCAGGAATTATGAATTTTGAAACATTAAATTTTAACTTCCGTTTTCAACCGGAAGTCAGGGTCAAACGGGGTCACAATAAGTGTAGCGTATTTTAGGTTTTATATAGACCTTTCAGATGATGTATAGATTGTAAAAATCCAATGTGTGGTTCAGGAGTTACGAATTTTTCAAGTATTAGATGGATTATCTTTATGCCGCGGTGCGCAATACACAAGGTAACAGCGATGCTAAATGTATTCCTACATGTAGTTGATGTAAACCGAACTACACGTTCAATGTAGTCGTATCTGTACACGTGCTATTACACTATCTCGCGTTATCAAAGTGGGTCAACACAAACGTGCGCTTTAATGCCGGTGGTTATAAGACAAGATGTAAATGTCAAAATGTTGTTATTTCTGTGCAAAAGTTTGAGCAGACTCAACGTTCTACAACCTGATGCAAAAATTATGCTGAAATGATAAATAGTTTTTGAGATACAAATTTTGTGAAATTTTAAATTTCCGGGTTGAACCGGACGTCAAGGTCAAATGGGGTCACTTTCTGTGCAGCGTCTGTTGGACCTTTAACGAACTTTCCGATGATGTATAGATTGTAAAAATCCAACATGTCGTTCATGAGTTATGATTTTTTTTCAAATATTAAACTTTGATTTAATGTAATTCAATACCTGATGACGTCATCATGACATCATCAAGTTTGTGTCGTCTTGATATTTAGGTTGAAATGTCTGATGAGTTTCAATGTAAAATTCAATTTCAATCTTGAGTTATGCCGTAGATAAGCCAGAAAATGATGTTTTTCAAGAAAAAAACCAAAGGCAAACTTTGACCTAGGGGCATGACCTTGAAGAAAAGGTCATACGATTTTGACGTTAACTTTTGAAATGTAGCCCCAGTCTTGATCTATCACATGCCCAATTATGAACATCTTAGCTTTCATATTCAATGAGATACAGCAAATACCAAATGGTCATTTTTCAACTTTAAAAACCTTGTAATTCGACACCTGATGACGTCATCATTACGTCAAGACTATTGTGCCGTCTTTATATTAAGGTTCAAATGTCTGATGAGTTTCAAGGTTCAATTCAGTTTCAATCTTGAGTTATATTGTAGAGAAGAGTTCCCCGGAAGAAGATGGAGAAGAAACTAGACATTGAGTTTTTGTTTACTACAAAAACACGGTGTTCGTGGTGAGTGCTTAAATGAATAAGTCATTATACCTTATCAACCCAATTCCTGGTTCAGGAGTTATCAATTTTTCAAAAAAATGAACATCAACTTCCGGTTTTGACCGGAAGTCAAGGTCAAATAGGGGTCACATTTTGTGTAGCGCGTTTAGTTTTTGAAGACGTTTTAGATGGTGTATGGATTGTAAACCTCCAACAATTTGTTGAAACATTAACTTTCACTTTCCGGTTTGAACCGGAAGTCAAGGTCAAATGAGGTCACAGTGTGTAGCGTTTCTTAAATCTTTGGAGCCCTTTCTGATGATGTATAGATGATAAAAATCCAATGTGTGGTTCAGGAGTTCTGATTTTTTCAAATATTAAATTTCATCTTCCGGTTTGAACAGGAAGTAAAGGTCAATTGGGGTCACATTCTGTATATCGTTTGTTAAGTTGTTACATACTTGTCCAATGATGTATAGATTGTAAAAATCCATTGTGTGGTTCAGGAATTATGAATTTTGAAACATTAAATTTCAATTTCCGCTTTGAACCGGAAGTCAGGGTCAAACGGGTCACAATAAGTGTTGCGTATGTTAGGTTTTATAAAGACCTTTCAGATGATGTATAGATTGTAAAAACCCAATGTGTGGTTCAGGAGTTACGAATTTGTCAAGTATTACATGGATTATCTTTATGCCGGGGTGCGCGATATACAAGGTAACATGCAGCGATGCTAAATGTATTCCCACATGTAGTTGATGTAAACTGAACTACACGTTCAATGTATGTATCTGTACACGTGCTATTACACTATCTCGCGTTATCAAAGTGGGTCAACACAAACGTGCGCTTTAATGCCGGTGGTTATAAGACAAGATGTAAATGTCAAAATGTTGTTATTTCTGTGCAAAAGTTTGAGCAGGGTCAACGTTCTACAACCTGATGCAAAAATTAAGCTGAAATGATGCATAGTTTTTGAGATACGAATTTTATGAAATTTTAAATTTCCGGGTTGAACCGGAAGTCCAGGTCAAATGGGGTCCCTTTCTGTGTAGCGTCTGTTGGACCTTTAACGAACTTTCCGATGATGTATAGATTGTAAAAATCCAACATGTCGTTCATGAGTTATGATTTTTTTTCAAATATTAAACTTGGAATTGATGTTATTCAATACCTGATGACGTCATCATGACATCATCAAGTTTGTGTCGTCTTGATATTTAGGTTGAAATGTCTGATGAGTTTCAATGTAAAATTCAATTTCAATCTTGAGTTATGCCGTAGATAAGCCAGAAAATGATGTTTTTCAAGAAAAAAACCAAAGGCAAACTTTGACCTAGGGGCATGACCTTGAAGAAAAGGTCATACGATTTTGACGTTAACTTTTGAAATGTAGCCCCAGTCTTGATCTATCACATGCCCAATTATGAACATCTTAGCTTTCATATTCAATGAGATACAGCAAATACCAAATGGTCATTTTTCAACTTTAAAAACCTTGTAATTCGACACCTGATGACGTCATCATTACGTCAAGACTATTGTGCCGTCTTTATATTAAGGTTCAAATGTCTGATGAGTTTCAAGGTTCAATTCAGTTTCAATCTTGAGTTATATTGTAGAGAAGAGTTCCCCGGAAGAAGATGGAGAAGAAACTAGACATTGAGTTTTTGTTTACTACAAAAACACGGTGTTCGTGGTGAGTGCTTAAATGAATAAGTCATTATACCTTATCAACCCAATTCCTGGTTCAGGAGTTATCAATTTTTCAAAAAAATGAACATCAACTTCCGGTTTTGACCGGAAGTCAAGGTCAAATAGGGGTCACATTTTGTGTAGCGCGTTTAGTTTTTGAAGACGTTTTAGATGGTGTATGGATTGTAAACCTCCAACAATTTGTTGAAACATTAACTTTCACTTTCCGGTTTGAACCGGAAGTCAAGGTCAAATGAGGTCACAGTGTGTAGCGTTTCTTAAATCTTTGGAGCCCTTTCTGATGATGTATAGATGATAAAAATCCAATGTGTGGTTCAGGAGTTCTGATTTTTTTCAAATATTAAATTTCATCTTCCGGTTTGAACAGGAAGTAAAGGTCAATTGGGGTCACATTCTGTATATCGTTTGTTAAGTTGTTACATACTTGTCCAATGATGTATAGATTGTAAAAATCCATTGTGTGGTTCAGGAATTATGAATTTTGAAACATTAAATTTCAATTTCCGCTTTGAACCGGAAGTCAGGGTCAAACGGGGTCACAATAAGTGTTGCGTATGTTAGGTTTTATAAAGACCTTTCAGATGATGTATAGATTGTAAAAACCCAATGTGTGGTTCAGGAGTTACGAATTTGTCAAGTATTACATGGATTATCTTTATGCCGGGGTGCGCGATATACAAGGTAACATGCAGCGATGCTAAATGTATTCCCACATGTAGTTGATGTAAACTGAACTACACGTTCAATGTATGTATCTGTACACGTGCTATTACACTATCTCGCGTTATCAAAGTGGGTCAACACAAACGTGCGCTTTAATGCCGGTGGTTATAAGACAAGATGTAAATGTCAAAATGTTGTTATTTCTGTGCAAAAGTTTGAGCAGGGTCAACGTTCTACAACCTGATGCAAAAATTAAGCTGAAATGATGCATAGTTTTTGAGATACGAATTTTATGAAATTTTAAATTTCCGGGTTGAACCGGAAGTCCAGGTCAAATGGGGTCCCTTTCTGTGTAGCGTCTGTTGGACCTTTAACGAACTTTCCGATGATGTATAGATTGTAAAAATCCAACATGTCGTTCATGAGTTATGATTTTTTTTCAAATATTAAACTTGGAATTGATGTTATTCAATACCTGATGACGTCATCATGACATCATCAAGTTTGTGTCGTCTTGATATTTAGGTTCAAATGTCTGATGAGTTTCAATGTAAAATTCAATTTCAATCTTGAGTTATGCCGTAGATAAGCCCGAAAATGATAATTTTCAAGAAAAAACCAAAGGCAAACTTTGACCTAGGGCATGACCTTGAAGAAAAGGTCATACGATTTTGACGTTAACTTTTGAAATGTAGCCCCAGTCTTGATCTATCACATGCCCAATTATGAACATCATAGCTTTCATATTCAATGAGATACAGCAAATACCAAATGGTCTTTTTTCAACTTTAAAAACCTTGTAATTCGACACCTGATGACGTCATCATGACGTCATCAACTTTGTGCCGTCCGCATATTGAGGTTCAATTGTCTGATGAGTTTCAAGGTTCAATTCAGTTTCAATGTTGAGTTATGCTGTCGAGAAGAGTTCTAGGGAAGAAGAAGATGGAGAAGAAAAACAAAACAAAAAAACGGAACAATAACAAGAGGTGTTCGTGCTCATATTGCACGAACACCTAAAAAAAAAGAAGAAAAAAACCAGAACAAAAACAAGAGGTGTTCGTGCTTGTATTGCACGAACACCTAAAAAAAAAACCAGAACAAAATCAAGAGGTGTTCGTGCACATATTGCACTCACACCTAATGAAAACAAAACCCCCAAAGGTAAGTGGATGTGGTAATGCGTTTTAAGTAGCAAATGTACCCCTGGCATATGACGCAAAAGCAATGCGGCCAATGCAAGGGGTCTATCAACACATCTTGCAGTAAACGTAGCGGTCTCAATGGAGGAGGTTTAGCTAGATTTGGCTCACCCAAATAATAATATAAATAAAATAAAACAACTCACAAGAGATTCCCTTTTTATTCTAAAAGGCAACGCTTGTTAATATTTACACAACAATACATTAGAATAGTCATCCACTTTACACATTCGGCAAACATTTTTGAATCGTCCGTGAACTCATTTACATATCTAAATGTACAAACCAATCATTTAAAGTTAGTCATACACGTCCTGGCGCCAATTTCACAAAGCCTGTAAGCACAGAAATATTGTGTTTAGCACAAACAGGTTACCAGCGAAAATTCATAAAGTTAACAGTGCTAATACTTGTGCCCCACACCCATGTTACGCTTAGCTAAAGAAATGTACTAAGCAGTATTTCCTGCTTAAAAGCTTTACGAAACTGGGCCCAGTATTAGTGTTTTCCTACATTGCTGGAAACTTGCTTCTTACGTTTTGTTACTGATTTTCACTAATGGCCAATATTAAACACCTCGGAGAGTGTATGCACTATTGGTCGAAGACTGGTCAGATGGGGTGTATCATGTGATATACATTGCCCCTAAACAAGCACAATTGTTGTATAGAGGTTTTACAGCTGACGTCACTATAGCCCCGCCTACCGCAATGGCAGCCATCTTGCCGGTCAGGGTTAGGATCTTGCCACTGGTCATTGACCGGCAATATGGCGTCTCAAACACATAGTCACGTCATAACATCTTGTTGTGCTTGTTGTGCGGGAACTATCAAATCACCTGCTTACAATTGGTGCTCGATATGGGGCATGGTGTACCCCCCTATTGTGTCTTAATTGTGTGCTTGAAATCTCAGGAATTCTTTTGAGGATTTTAGGGGGGAGTTCTATACAAGAGGAAAATAGTGTGTTATAGTATGGTAACATTGGGGGGGGGGACCCTCTGCCCCATATCGGGCAGGCTATACCTGCTTTCCATGTGCGTATTGTTTTCGTGTTTGGGGCAAGGACAGATCGTGCAACGTTCAGGCGCATACCACGCGCATGCGTGAACATGCTGACAATGTATAAAGTTAAAGTAGCTGGTACGCGCATGAAACCAACATAATGCAAAGCGTAAAGCCGAACACCAACCAAATCATTTATCATTCATGGTGCTGCTAATTTTCAAAGCTCATAGTCTGGTCTTTGAAAATGTGCATAGTTATTAGTTAAATATTGTGTAAGAGGCGGGTCCCATGCAAACATTGAACAGCCTAAAAAATGACCAGTGAACATGATAGTGCAATTCTAAAATATCGGCGAAAGAAAAATCCGAAATTCTGTCGATTTTACCTTTATTATGTTAAAGGTATGTTTTAATGGCAATAACAGTGTGAGGAGACGTTCTTCACTGCGTGGTAATAAATGCGTTGGTGGCTGGCTGGCCGCTGTTAATTAATGGACCTCACCGAATTACCTTTTGATTCAAGACAAATATTAGGTAATATTGAAATCCAAGACACAATATTTTGGTTTTTGAAATTAGTTGCATCATCTACGTCATAAACTAGTGACCAATAAGAACTCAGTATGTTCAATGTATGACACCGGATTGAGATTGATCAATAGGAAAAAAGAAGACCCCCCCCTCAAATATTACCGATCTTAAATGTCGAAGCTTCCTATTTAAACTTGATAACACCAGTTCCAATTTAACTCTAAAATATTACCATTTAACACACGGCCATGTGCAAGAAAGTCTGGCATTTAACTTTGTATTGTTTGTGGGAGGTTTTTGTGTACCCATTCTCTGACAAACTATTATCATTTAGATCATCTTTTTATATAAACAAGGACACCAGGTTATTTTGACGATATTTTAACGGGTTAGTTAGTTGGTTGAATTAGTTAAAACTGGAGGAATAAAAATGCTCTTCCAAAAACAAACACAAGATATGTAATGACTTTAAGATACCACTGTGACATGTTAACGTCCTAAAGTTTTATTTGAAAATATTGACATCCTAACTACTTGATTTGTACCAAAGAATAATTTTATTTCACCAGCAATTTTTCTTGGGCTCTCCAGGGTTAAGACTGGACCAGAGCTCTTTTAATGGGAGACTTTGGAACGCTAGGTGGCAGCAGACTTACCAGATAAAATGCCACCAGCGTCCCAAAAGTCCTGCATTAGCACTAACACTAGCATAATAAATATACTCCTTTTACTACTTTATCGTTTAAGTCTACATTGGGCCAACACTTGAAAGGCTTCGGGTAGCACCGGCTGAAAGTTTTGCATTTTTACATTTACAAAATATCATTAACACTAAGTTCTTAAATTAATAAGCACAAAAAGACATAATTACCACATATTTGAATAGCTTGGAAAACTTTGTTTTCAGGAAATGAAAAACAACAACCAAAACAACCGAAAGTCAACCGTGAAACAATATCAACAGAAAGAAAAAACAATAACAACTCTACAAATAATGTACAACACAATGATGAACATCTGTCAATGGGAAACTTCTGAACGCTAGGTGGCAGCAGACTTACCGGTACCAGCTAAATTTCCAATGTTTACGCAGTTCTGAGCATGCGCACATTACCGAGAACAATGGATTTACCTGGTAAGTCTGCTGCTAGCGTCCCAAAAGTCCCCAATTAGCCTTACCAATTAAATGCTAATTACATTCACGCATGCGTACAGACACTAATGGTCGGCAATAGAGTCATATAAATATGCATATAGACTGACGTCCTAACGCGTTTGCGTCACGCCTTACAAAAAGGCGCGATTTTCCCTCCTTGTTGCCAACCAGTAGTGTTAGTGCGCACGCGCGAAGTGCACTTAACATATTTCATGGAAAAGGCTAGTTGGAGCAGTTCTTCGAACTGTAGAAATGTAAATGACAAAAAGCAATATAAAGTACTTGTGAAAATATCACCTATTACTATGTTTGTGATAAAAAGAAAAAACGTTGTTCTTCCAGACGAAGGCCGTTTGTCTATTTTTTTCCGTTCCTGATTAGCAAATAACACATTTGTTTTCAAGTGGACAAACAAGGTTAATAAAACAACAGACAAATTCCAATTTTAAAATGTGTATATGTTTTGTGAACGTGTGTACGCGCAACGCTGAACTCTCGGCCATTAATTGATAGGTCTTCTTTAACCTCAGTGAGGGCGCTATTTGAGCTTGTGGCGTCATATGCAAGGTATTGTTCATTTTGGTAACAGTATTTCCGCATCACTGGGACGCATTTATGTTCACGTACGCGTTGCGTGCAGGCAAAAATATAGAAAATAACAACTAGATAGGACGGGCGTACAATCACTGGTTGAGACTGAGTGCCGCTGTGGCAGGAGATCCTGTCCCCCGGAGATTCTGTTCCCCCCCCCCATACGGCGAAATGCGTACAAACTTTCTTTGATAGCGCCCTCTTTTGAATCATCCTCCTCCAGCCCATGTTAATTTCCCGTATGGGGACCTAATCTCCGGGGACAGATTTCCCTGGGGACACCGCCATTAGTCACGTGCATGAGGCAAACAATGCATAGATTTGAACATTATTTTAAAGATTTGACATATCTTGTCAGTCTTCCAGAACGTACCCTTGACCAAGGCTCTTTCCTCGAGCCCGCCTGCAAGCAGTGTTATTATTATGCGGTACCATCGTGGGTCGACGCGGTTTCGCAACCTCGTACAACTGCAGCTTACAGTGGATGATCTTTTAAACCATTTTCTCGCCCCTGGTCTCTTTCACGTGACTTTTGTATAGCGTTCACAGTGAACCAAAAATTGTGTACGTCTGGCAATAGTTATTCCATGTTTCGCGTCACACTTGTGCTATTGCGTGAACATCAATAGCCCATAATATATGCATGACCCAATGCGCATGATCGGTGCGCAAATGATTCTGGGTGAAATCCAAGTCCAAGCAACACCGGCAAACATAATGGCACGCTGATTTTGAATGCTGTACATAAAAACCCTGGCACAGTTACATGTAAACTACAGCATGGCGTCCATATTGGCAGCTTGTTTTTTTATAGCTGTACTTGATTTCCCTAAATGCATTGCGGTATATTTACAAGATGGCGCTTGTGCATAATTATGGGTTATTGTCGTGGGTGCATAATGATGCGTAATAAAGAAACGCTATGTGCAGTGAATGGAAATACTGCCTACCCAATGGCTGAACATGATTGTGGCACGCATTCGTCTAGAAACATGGACCTGAAACTTAAAAATTAATAATCACACGTCACTTTCTGCTCATTTTAAAGTCTAGCGTGACAAGTAAATTTGGCAAAATGGAAGAGTAACATCATCTGATTTTAAACAAAAACAAAACCATTTATATATATATATATAATATATAAACAACAAGAACAACGAGTGTAGATGGAAATTTTTACAATTTACAGTCTAAAAAGTTAATACTCTTTTGCTCTGTTGTTAATAATTTGGCACAGTTAACATAATTGATATCACACTCACTAGTATATTTGTATTATATATCCTCGGCCTTCCAGGAATAAGGCGTGCGAAATGTCCCGACCCGGGTAAAGCGAGTGGCGCGCGTGGGGACTTGCTTAGCCTTTTGTCCGCCGTTATTCCGGTACAGTTTCTTGCCGACCATCTTCCTATGAACGTGGTACGTTGACGTCTTCCCAACAGTGAAGCGACAGCAAGAGCAGCAGTGTTTATCCATCAGATCTTTCTTCCCCAGGCAATAAATACCGGCCAGGAGTAGAGCGCCCTCAGTGAGGGCAAATATACTAAATATTGACCGGAGGGTGTACGAGTCCACATTGGTCAGCATGAAGTAACAGACGACCGACCCGACCGAGGTGAGCACGCTTAGCGGGAGAGAGACCTTACAGCGTCGGATGGCGTGCATGATGTTACGATCACTGCAGCCGTAGCGACTACACAGTTGCTTGTGCAGCATCATACCGATGATGTATAGATGGAAGACGAAGAGTAAGACCATGGGTGTTACGACGCCAATATACAAGGCGAGGCCAGGGCTCAAGAAACAGCTACAAAATGACCAAAGAACAGCAACTTTTAAACACCATTAATAATTGACAGTGTCTTTTTGTCAGACAAGTATAGAAGTGAGATAACCTACATAACTAATGTAGAAAATCAGATCAAGTTGGTTGTTCAACTTGTCTGATGTACGCTCAATGGATCTACAGGTTTGGGTGCACACAAAAATTACTCGAACGGGATTTGAACCTGCGACCTCTTGATTAACGCGCCGGCGCTCTACCAACTGAGCTATATAGCCCTATTTTGGCAGACACCCTATTTTGCAATACCTTTGTTCAGTGGCGCCTAGATCTACAGTTGTGTGAATTTCACTTTGCCATTTCCCACCAAAGTCAATTCGTTGAAGAAGCAATGGAAAGAAATTTTCGGCTGACTTATTCATTTTTATTCTTCATTTGAGTATACCAGTCACTGTTTCTTAATTGTCTCCATTTTACAGAACAGAATTTCAAACCGAGAGCACTGGCAAGTTCTTTTCGTTCTGGTCCTCCAACCCCACCCTTTGCAGAAACGCACCAAGACCCACACATACTTCTCTTTGTTCTCCCTATGTTTGGACGTAAGTTTTTTTAAGCGACGTCCCCATTGGTATTGCACACAAAATCGAATCGAGGACGTCCTCGCTTTGTCAAAACATTCGGATCCCTTTGGTTAAAGTCCTCGGTTTTCAAAGGGTAGGTACCCCCCACACAGCTCTGTGTTAATACATACACTCTGTGGACAGTCCTTTGTTCTGTGCACTTAACAAAAACATATTCTTTAACACTGGTGTTAACCCATCTATGTGGACCTCTTTTGTTTTTGTTCTCAGCTCCATCCACACATAATTTGTAGCGCTTAACACACACATATACACACACAATTGTTTTAGGGAAAAAATGAAGGTAAAAATCTTACTATGTGTTGTTCTCTGTCCAGTTATAAGTCAAGAGGAAGATGATGACTCGGGAATAGAGCACGAAGAGAAGAGGAATACCTGAGAAAGAGGATTGATCCAATTAATAATTAATTTGTCTGATCTCACCTACCCCCGGGCCCAGTTTCATAGAGCTGCTTGAGCACAACAAGTAGCAAAGCACAACAAAATTATGCTGAGCAGAATAAGGTTACCAGCCAAAATACTATTGCACATGGACACTGGTATGCTGCTTTTTTTGGTTAGCTGAATTTGTTTAAAGCAATATTTTCCGATTAGGCAGCTCCATGGAACTGGGTTCTGGAGCAGATTTATACTACTACAGGTTGTTAACATGACCCTGTGTTGTAGTCCAAGCTTGGACTCGGTCAAAACTGACATCTGCTCCCACTTTGACTATTAATGGATTCGGGAATAGACTTGCTGTACTTGGACTATTTATTTTAAACTTTCACCAGGTAGTACTTGACTCACCCCAACATCCGATGGTAACCCTCACAATGCGTCTGTTTAGAAACTCTTGACGAATCAACACCACCTGCCAGAACAGGTTGAGCGACTCCACTGCTGTCCAGCTCAGCGTGACCAGGAGGAAGTACTGCAGCAGGGCAGCGATGATGGTACACCCCACGCCGTCACCGAGTTTGATCTGGTCGATGCCGCCCAGGAACAACCCGTTGAGGAACAGTAGTGAGATGCATAGATTGATGATGGTCCTGTGTGGGATCTTGGCCCTGATGGCATCAAATTAACCACGTTACGATTTACATCAACCATTTCAAGGTCCTTGATATCCTAGACTTGAACATTCCTAAATCTAAGAGGGGGATCAGGTCCCAGAGTTGTGTACGTTATTTTTTAGGGGCTGAAAAATATTTTCACTCATATACTTTGTGCACAAAATTGTACAGCCATACAGACCCACCCAGATCTAACCGTCTGATAAAGTGTGGGGGGGGGCATCTGTTTATTGTAGCAGGCTTCCAGATGTATTGCTGACAGCCTGTGCTAGGTTCTGTTGTTTTAAACAACGCCCCCCCCCCGCCACACTTGAGGGTTTAAAATATTTCTTACTTACCAGATGCTCAAACTGATCATAGTAGCAGCCGTCATCATCCCGATGCACAACACACAGCCAGCAAACACGATGATGTCAATCAAGAACACCTTGGGAGTCTGTCGATTTGGTACGAACAAAACATTGGCTTAATCGAGATTGGGAAGACGAATTACGAATTGGTTTCGTCAAGATTGGGAAGACGAACTACGAATTCATTCCATTATGGGAAGACGAATTAGGAATTGGTTTCATCTTGGATGACGAAATACGAATTCGTTTCATTAAGATGGGAAGACGAATTACGAATTGGTTTCATCAGATTTGGATGACGAAATACGAATTCGTTTTATTAAGATGGGAAGACGAATTACGAATTGGTTTCATTACGATTGGGAAGACGAATTACAAATTGGTTTCATCAAGATTGGTTTAACGAAAATTGATTTCGTCAAGATTGGGAAGACCAATTACTAATTGGTCTCATCAAGATTGGGGAGACGAACTACGAATTCGTTTCATTATGGGAAGATGAATTAGGAATTGGTTTCATCAGATTTGGATAACGAATTAAATTACGAATTAAGATGGGAAGACGCATTACGAATTGGTTTCATCAAGATTGGGAAGACGAATTTCGAATTGGTCTCATCAAGATTGGGAAGACGAATTACGAATTGGTTTCGTCAAAATTGGGAAGACAAATTACGAATTGATTTCATCAAAATTGGGAAGACGAATTACGAATGGATTACGTCAATATTGGGAAGATGAATAACGAATTGGTTTTATCAAGATTGGGAAGACGAGTTACGAATTGGTTTCATCAAGATTGGGTAGACGACTTACGAATTGGTTTCACCAAGATAGGGAAGACGAATTACGAATTGGTTTCATAAAGACTGGGAAGACGAATTACGAATTGGTTTCATAAAGACTGGGTAGACGAATTACGAATTGGTTTCACCAAGTTTGAGTAGACGAATTATGGTTGGGTTCATCAAGATTTGGAAGACAAATTAAAAATTCAAAGCCACAACAGCAATATCGTCCCACAGATTTGAAAAAAAAACCCTTGCAGAACAAGCAATGATGATCATAACGGAAGGGATAAACTTGTCCGTAATTAACATGCATTGCGTACATTTGTGTCTTTCTGATGCAACAGTATAAGGTTATACTCTGATTTGTGTATGGTCTAGGTCATTACGTACACACTGTAGTCATAAATATTCATATTTTGTAAGAATGAATACATTTAGTAATTGCCAGTATTAAACAGGAATAGTGAACTTACAAGACGCAGTGCAAAGTGTGTCAGGTGGCTGCAGACGCAGACGATGTGACCAGAGTCTAGAGTCTCAGTGAGGTGGCAGCCGTTTGGGGACCACGCCCCGTTACCGTCATGCAATGATTTATTCCAAAACACGCACTCGAACTCCCTGCCGTGGTATTGCTGAGGTAAGAAGAAATAAAATGATTGATTTTACAATGTACAAATAAATCAGTCAAATGGGGTGGTTGGGTTGGCGTAGTAGCATCTTACCTCAACTTCCACCGCTAGGACTCTGGTTCGAATCACACCGGGGGCACTATACGTGGATTTCAGTCCCTACTTGACTGCGTGGATTTTCCCTGGAATAATTCTCTGGGGTTTTCCTCCCACATCTAAAACTGAAACTTTCTTCATTGTCTTCTCTCCATTACATTCTTGGCTAGTACAGTGATAAAGTTCGCTTTTCTGAGAGTCCTTGGCTTCACAACCAGAACAAATGAAATGAAAATGTAATAAAATTGGAATCTTCAAAAGTCGCCTTTAGGCGATTTCTGGAGATTCAAATTGTTTTCGACATACTTTTATTGATTTTTAATCAATAGGGGCACTTCAGATGCAATACTTTTGCAGGATGCTCACTATCTTTAGAACAAGTAGGCTTTCGGAAAAAATTACACAAATTGTTCGGGGACATTACCAAAGTATGACACTACCTTTCAGCCACTAGTAATTTCCTATCTTGAAAAACTCACCTGCCATGGCCGGAGTATAATCCTTGCAGAGCCGTTGTGGAAGTGAATATCCCTTTTGACACCAGCCACACTGGCTGAGATCACCCCACTGTTGATGTCTACCTCGTCAGGGGATTGGAATAACTTGGAGTTATTGTAGAAGGTGAAGATGGCTGGGTACGAGGATGATGGAATACCTGAGAATAAAGTTGTCAATAAATAGACAGTCAGGGCCAAAAGTAAGAGTCAAACTTCACTTGCGACCATTTTGCACGGTGTACCAGATTTTGTAACTTTTGATTTGTTTTGAATACACTTGGTTAAACTTTATCATCCTTACATTTATAAAATACTCAAAAATACTAAGTTTTGTATATCCAATAAAATACTACGGCATATTAAATAATCGTGTACGATTTTGTATTTATATTTACACACCCAACAGTATTATAAGGGCCAGTAATAGGAAAAATAGGAAATGAGAAACGTTTAAGTTTTAGATGTGGAAGAAAAACCCTAAATTGGGAAAACCCACGCAATCAAGAGGGGACTGAAAACCCAATCCATATGCAAGGCTCCGGTCTGAGGTGGGATTCGAATCGGGGTCCACAGAGGTGAAAGGCAGGGAAAGAAAACCACTGAGTCAACCTGATCCCCTGACCTGGTGTTTCAGGCCTTTTTATAACTTGTTTGTTTCGGCTCAAGAGTTTCCAACTTTTCATTGTGCAGACATTTGGTCAAAATGTACTGTGGATTTGTATCAATCGAAATTACTTGTTCGATTGTCGAACAAAAATGTAGATTTATTTTTGAAAACCTATTCTGATACAGATTTTTATTTTTTTAAAATATTGATACAGATTCAACATAGCATCACCCACCTAGGGAAGTGTCATACCAATACACATCTGTCGGGAGTGAAATGGAGGCCTCGACATCGTCACCCCAACCGGCATAGTTCTCATCAGCGGACACCTCATCCTCGGAGATGTCGACCCTGGCACTGCCGTTCCACACGGAGTAAGTTACGGTGGAGTTCCGCGGCACCGACTCGGTCCAAACGGCCACGTTGTCCTCGGTGCGGATGAAATTGCGGCTGCCCCGGTGGGCGAAGAGGAGATGGAAGTCTAGGGAGTTTAGAATCCTGGTGTTGGCCATGCCACTGTCTTGGGCCAGCTTGAATTCATCACTAGGCGTCTGTAAGATATTGTCTGTAGATTCGATAATGTTCGAGGCGACCTGTTGGGAGTATCAACAAATCATAATGGAGGTCGTTAGTTCAAGTCCCGCTTTAGTCAATTTTTCTTTGTTAAACCCCAAATCATTTACAAATTTACCCAGTCAGTTTCCCTTGTGGTTTATAACTTGATATTTGAAATAAAAAAGTCGCATCCCCTTAAGGTGATCCCCTGGCTGCCGCTTCCCAGGTTGTATCGTAAACTTGGGTGTGATCCCTGGCTACATGGCAGTTAAAGGTTGTATGACTTCTGACTAGCACCCAGAACGAAGATATTGACAAAATAAGGAGACCGCCAACATAGGGCTATGATAGCTCATTTGGTAGAGCACCGGCAAGTTAAACCGGAGGTCGTTGGTTCAAATCCCGTTCTAATAAGTTTTTTTTGTTCAACCCCAAACCATTTAAAAATCACAATGAATTAGAAAACTGGCAAATGGTACGGCAGGTAGGTTTCAGAATCTCCGGGCAAAATCTCCTGTGACACCGGTACTTACGCTGGAAGAAGTGGAGCCAACCACCGCTATGTGTTCCAACACCGCAGCAAATGACTCGATCCCATCAGCTGTAATTGTATCATGACCGGTCGATATCACATTCAACGCTCCCGAGTAGTTCTCAACATTATCATTGTCTACTGCTATCTGTTGGGGGTAAAATATATTTCCGAAAATTGTAAAATCAAAGTTTATTGAAGACGATCAGAGCATACTGAACGAAACGTCGAGTTGTTTAACCACCGTTCTTTTTCAGAACCACAACTCATATGAGAGTTTTGAGTACATGTCTCCGCGAACCTCACTAGATTTTATTCCCACCATGCATAATTTAAAATCTTACGAAGTTTATTTGGTATAATGACAATACTAATTTTCTTAGTTTTCACTTTAATTAAAATAAAATGTGGTCGAGCGATCTAGTCAATCGGACTCAAGTTCTGATGGCTGAATCATCGGAATAATACGGGTTCGACTCCCGGTCATTACACATATGTCCCTGAGCAAGACACTTAACCATAAGTGCTTCTCTTAACCAAGGTGTACAAATGGGAACCTGAGAGGGCTGACAGACAGTATTGGGTTGGTTTAACCCCATGATCGTGGAGACAATAACAAACCATTTTAACCTTTTTTTACCACGAGCTTTTTGTGAAGAAGAAACAACACAAACTATTGGTACACAAATGTAGGAGGTCTGGGGTCCTAAGTTGCATTTCAAATTTGTAAAGAAATAAAATCCCAACTGTGAAGTCTCTTCCCTGCAACTTACGTTGGTCAGGTTATCAAGAAGTCTATCCGCATCGCACGTTGAGGGCAGTATACAATGACTCATTAACTTCAGGGTCGTCTCCTCAACATAGCAGTCGCAAATACCTAAATGTTCATGAGGCATAAAATTCAAATAAACCGGTTGTGTAAAGAGTCAGCATTAGGGCTTAATGCATTGAAATGGGCTACATAATGGAAATATATGGGGGGGGGGTACAGACCGAGCATGTCTGTTTTCGAGCATGGAGAACCTAGGTCTCCAGTACATTGCTTTAAAGGCACTGAACACGTTTGGTAATTGTCAAAGACCAGTATTCTCACTTGGTGTATCCAAACAAATGCATAAAATAACAAACTTGTGAAAAATTGGGCTCAATTGGTCATCGAAAGAAAAAACACCCTTGTTGCTCAAATTTGTGTGCTTTCAGATGCCTGATGAGAAAGGCTTCAGGCCTGAAGTCTTTCTCAGATTGTTTCAGTGAGAAATTACCTCTTTCTCAAAATCTACGTTACTTCAGAGGGAGTCGTTTCTCACAATGTTTTATACTATCAACAGCTCTCCGTTGCTCGTTACCGAAGTAAGTTTTTATGCTAATCTATATTTTAAGTAATTACCAAACGTGTCCAATGCCTTTAACGAGTAGAGGAAACAAAATCCCGTGCTTTGACGCTGGAATACGCGCGAGACTTAATGACATAATATTAAGAAGCATTTATCTTAAAGAAAAACAAAGTTTTTTTTATAAACGGAAGGCACAAGAACAACTATAGTAAACTTGCGGGTACAAATATGCAAACAATTCTTTTGGGAGAAGTGTTGGTTCTGACGTTTTTTCTCGGAGCTATTCCTTTCTCTCAAAGGACTTGAATATACATGGCATGTTTGTTCCCGCAAGTTTACTAATCATGGTTTTTCTTATGATCCGCACAATGCAAAGCTTCAAACATCACTGACTGGGCAGTTTTCTAAGTCAATCGATAACAGTTGGGTTTTTAGTAGGGGTGTTCCAAACTTATTTTACTTAGAATGGCTATACAATTCTCTATGACAATCTACAATGATGCCATTCACATTGCATAAACAGTATAATATAAATCAATATTGTTAAATGAAAATGATATGAGTTTGTTGTCTCATTGTAAACTCTGGAAATCTTGTCATTCACTTCATCATTGATTTCTAAACCAATGAATCAAATTTTGGGCGCTGGAATCCACCACTGATTTAGTCTACTCACCGTAGGTCTCAGCTGTTCTTGCCGCTGGTATATTTCCAATCGTAACCCGTTCTGTTATCGTAGTATCGATAAATGCAATGGTTGTATGATCGACGGCTGGAGTGGAGGCTAGTCCAGCGCTACTACTGGCATGCAATGAGGTGGTGGTGTCGGTAGGTGGCGCCCTTGTGGTTTGAAGATGCGTTGTTGTCATGGTTTGGGTCGTGGATGGGGTTGTGGGTGGGATTGTCGTGGTTGGTATTTGTGTTGTGGTAACTGGTTGTGTTGTTGTAGTGGGCATTTGGGTAGTTGTGGTCGGGGCTGGAAGTTGACATGGGAAAAATATAAATGAAGTGAAACAGCTATTATCTACATCTATTATCGACACAATCGGTGAAGATGAAACGCAATGTGTCATGAATAAAAATGATGACAATGGATTGAGCATAGATCTAATCAGAACTGATTCGTGCATAAAAGATGATCGACCGGTTGTCTGAAGAATAACAATTTTTTTCAAAACAGTCTTAAAACCAAAAATGAAACATTCGCATTCTGGAATTGACCATATTTTATTGACCGCATGGGGGCGCTTTCATCAGGAATGTCCTGCACATAATTACAATTTCATCTTATTTCAATTGCCTGTGTAAATTTTTGCATAAGAAAAACACACCCACAACAATAACAACAAAGAAAGAAATTGGTCCACATACGCCCTCACGCGGTCAAAAATACGGTAAGATGGTTTACCAGTAGATGAAGTGGAATGCTGAAATGTGTTTTGACTACTCACTCCGATGACAAGTTTAGTGGGTCCTCGTGCAGTGTGACCCCAGTCAAATATTACATGGGTACTGTCGGCATGTTGCCCTAAAGAGGTGGCAGGAACCTTTCCTCAAAAGCACCGAATTTAAAATGATACCTTGCATCCAATTAAACCCCTTCTATATCAGGTGGCGAAATTTAAAGGTGGCGAAATTTAAAGGTGCCGAGTTTGCAGGGTGCTGAGCTTAGTAAGTTAAAGGGACACATTGCCTTCGGATTGGGCGCCCTGGGCTATTAAAGCGATTGTCCTGAAATTATTATGGTTGGAAAGATGTTTTATAAGTAGTATGTAATGATTCACACAAATATCCCTCACAACTGTAGGGTTTTCCTTTTACTTTGTGAACTAACACGGTCCGCCATTTTGTAGTACCAAATTTTGGACTCCACAAAATTACAGACATTGTGTGAAATATTTTATTCTACCATATTAATTTAGTAACAAACGCTTTTTATAGCCCAATGCGCTGAAGGCAATGTGTCCCTTTAAAGTATGACAAGGAATTCAAAACCTAGGGAGAATACGGAAATTAAATACAAGGGTAGATATACCTTCTAGAATAGTCACAACAAACTGACAAATTACGGAGTTGTTTGACGAGTCCGTAAATATATACGTCACAGTCGTCCTTCCCCCAAGGAAAGCCGTTTTCGGCTTGTGGGTCCTCGTCACGGCAATATGCAAATTAGAGTTGTCCGTTGCGTAGGGCTCCGCCCACTTCACGATGACCCCTGACGTCACGTGCACCGGGGTTGTCTTGTTAATGTCAGATGGGCATCGGTGAATAATTGGGGCTTCATCGTCTGATGAGAGAATCAAATAACTTGCTTAGGACTATGTTTTTGCTGAAACCAGTTCTTTGTTCCAAGTTCATTGTTTCAGTTTTGGGGTGAACAAAGAAAAACTGCCTAGACCGGGATTTGAACCTGCGAACTCAGTTTTTACGTGCCGGTGCTCTACCGGTTGAGCTAAGTATCTTTATGTGGTAAGTAATAAGTTCATATAGTTGCTATGTCCTTGTTTGTAAAACACGTAATAAACCACAAGGGAAACTGACTGGGTAAATTTTAAATAATTTTGGGATGAACAAACCAAAAGGTTTTTTAAAACAATTGGATGATTAATATGATATTGATCACTCAGATATTGCAAACATTTAATTGGAATTAAAGATAATATTAGGATTATCTAAAAATGGATATAAACAAATTATCCTAAAATAGGGATTTGTTAGTGATAAAAAAGATATCACGGTTAAGAGCTGCCAACATTTGCATCTTGCAACCAGGGAGATTTTGTGCAACAATCAGGGAGATATTTAGAATTACATTTAACAAATTTGTTCATCAGAACATGGAAAGATTGGTTTATTTTCAGGTTACCTTCTGCAGATCAGGGAGAGTTGGCAGCCGTGCCATGACTGCGATGAATTTCTTAGAACCGTGCATCAATGTCATTTTCTTTCCAATTAAATTTCTAAAGTTTAACGAGACTAGATTGATGCCTACCTATCTCGTCCACCGTCACGAGGAACGTACAGGCGGCCCTGTTTCCCGTAAAATCTTCGAAGACGTAAGTGACGGGCGTACGACCCCCGGAGAAGACTTCCCCCGGTAGGTGGGAGGCACTGACCATCTTCACCGTCCCTGACTCGTCGGTGGCATGGGGGACGTCAAAGTTCACCAGGACGCCGGGCGTACCGAGACGAATCGTCTCTTTGAGGTTGCTCGGACATCTTGTTATCACTGGAGCTGTCGTATCATCTTCACATGAAAGGTGAATAAGGAACTGTTAATTATTTGCTCTGAGACAAAATATACCATGACCGAAATGTGGCAGAAGGTGTCCCCCAAATGTTCCTATACTTCAACACACACTGTTTTCTTCTTGTACAGAAGTACCCCCTAAAAAACACTCTAAAGAATTCCTGAGATTCCCAGAACACAATGAAGACACAATAGAAGGGGGTACACTATGCCACATAACGAGCATCCAAATGAGACAAAAGTGCAGAAGACATACCATGTTCTTTATCATGCTTAGGTAGTTATGAGCCCAACAGATGCTCTGATTTCCAAAATCAATGGATCGCATTAGATGTTACCTATGACAGTTAATGGTTCTGCTAAACCTTATTTAAAGGCACTAGACACGTTTGGTAATTGTCTAACTCCAGTATTCTCATTTGGTGTATCCCAACATTATGCATAAAATAACAAACCTGTGAAAATTTGGGCTCAATTGGTCATCGAAGTTGCAAGAAAATAATGAAAAAAAAAACACCCTTGTTGCACAAGTTTGTGTGCTTTCAGATGCCTGAAAAAGGCTTCAGGCCTGAAGTCTTTCTCAGATTCAAATATTTCAGTGAGAAATAACCTCATTTTCAAAAACTACGTTACTTCAGAGAGAGTCGTTTCTCACAATGTTTGATACTATCAACAGCTCTCCGTTGCTCGAATACCAAGTAAGTTTTTATGCTAATATATATTTTGAGTAATTACCAAACGTGTCCAGTGCCTTTAAGTGCGCGCATAGCATGATAAATTCAAACCTCAAAATATACTACACATTGTCATGCGCTGACTTCATTTGGAGGTGGAAGCAACTGTAACGAGTAAACTTGCGGGTACCACCATGTGTAAATCTCTTTAGGGAAGAGTGTTGGCTCTGAGAAGAACCAGCGTGGTCTCGACGTTTCGAACAATATACTCTGCTCGTCTTTAGTAGAGGTGTTCATCATGTGTGTGATAAAGCTATCGTCACCAACATTCTAATGATTTATGCCTTTGTTCAATATGATGCGAAACAACAAGTGATTTTAAAATAGACAGAATAATATGTAGGTGAATATGATCGCCATAGTTTAACAAGTAAATTCAAATATGGACACCCCTAATATTAAATTGGATAAACTCATGATCCAGTTTTAGGTCGGGTGAAGTTGGGTGAAGTTTGGCACACTCGACTTCATTTTTCAAGACCACACCTATAGACCAAGACCTTCCTATATCCCTGAAAAAAGCAGGCATTCGATCAGTGCATCATATACCTGTCCTATATCATTATGGTGCCGAGACATGGACTACCACCAAACACCTTGAGAAAAAACTTAAGGGTGACAGAGAGGGCTATGGAAAGAATAATGATAGGAGTAACAAAGAAGGACAGGTTGACAAAGAAGGACACGGTGAAAAATGAGGACCTAAGGAAGAAATCAAAAGTGCAGGGAGAGCATTGAATCAAAGAAGTTGAGATGGGCACTTAGCAAGGAAGTATGACAACAGGTGGGCATGCAAAACAACCAATTGGACTCCAAGAAACCAAATTATAAGAAGAAGAGGGAGACAATACAGAAGATGGAGAGATGAACTAAGAACATAGGGGCACTGCTTGGGAACAGACAGCTCAGGATAGAGTGAAATGAAGAATTGGTGAAAAGGTTTTACTCCTTCAGTGGAGTGAAATAGGCTAGAAAAAGAAGACAAAAATAAGAAGAAACTTATGATCTGTACTAACCGACCAGCTCCACTGTGACGGCGAAATAACAAGCCGCTGCATTGCCGGAAGTATCGGTAAACTGATAGGTCACCACTGTTGACCCCAATCTGAACTTTGACCCTGATCTGTGGGTTTTTCTCATCGTGGTGGGACTACCCGAGTTATCAAGAGCTGTGGGTTCTTCCCAGCTGACGGGGACTCTATTGGCTGGGGCGTAAATATATCGAGTGGTGTTTTCAGGACAGTCGCTGATCACCGGTGGCTTGGTATCTACGTAAAGGATTTAGACAATATTGACAAAGATTGATTTATTCAATCTTTATATCACCGATTGGAGTGTCTTTGCCGAACGGTTAGGAGCACCGAAGTCAAGCTCTAGGCCCAATTTCATAGAGCTGCTTAACGGCTGATTTTGTGCTTTATACTGCGCGAGTTTCGATTTCATAGTGCTGCTAACCGTAAGCACACGAAAAGGCATGCTAACCTTCCGGTGCTTACTGTATTAATAAAATGAATGACATAACAATGCAAATCCATGGTGAACGCGCAAGCTGGCCGCCTAATTTTCTTGCTCACCTGTGAAACACTTACGCTTAAGCAATTTTTGTTGGCTATAGTTGGCACGAAAATTTGCTTACCGCTAAGCAGTGCTATGAAATTGGCCCCTGGTGTTACTGATCAGCAGAGTGTGGGTTCCAGTCCCGGTCATGGTACATGGGTCCTTGAGCAAAATACTTCAGATTCGTTTCTGAGCATGATCCTTTATACAGTCGTTATTGATGCCATGATAGTTTCTTTCTGATCCAGTCACAATTCACCGTATTTTTGAACGCGTGATGGCGTATGTGGACCAATTTCACGTGAAGAAAAACAATTAAACAAACCCGTTATTTTTATTTGTTTTATTATTATGTTTATGTAATTCGTCAATGATGCAGGAAAACTACATACAGGCAATCAAAATAAGATGAAACTGTAAATTGTGATGCAAAACACTCCCTGATGAAGGCGCCCTCATGCGGCCAAACATGGTCAATTGAAATGTTATCTGGTTCTCCCACCTCAAGTACTAACCCATGTCTCTTTTCACTCACCGATCTCATCCACTGTCACGTCAAAGTTACAAAATCCCTGGTTCCCAGAGGTATCCGTGAAAACATACGACACGCTGGTATCCCCGATCGGAAACGTCTCCCCTGGTTGGTGAGAGGACTGGCTTAGAGGTACAGCACCAGAGTCATCAGTCGCTTCCGGTTGCAGCCAGAGAACTTTGACCCCACCGGAAGCAGAACCCAATGGGACTGACTCGTTGACGTGAGCGGGGCAATTGGTGACGACTGGTGGTGTTGTGTCTTTGACTGATTTGATGGAAGTTTCAAAATCAAGATATGAATGTAATGCGACATTTACATGTAATCTTGTAACCTAATGTTTCTTGTGTAGAATTGAATTATTAATTACAAAGCAGGAACAAAACCAAAACTTTGAACAGCAGTGGAATGTAGGCCGTTTGCAAACACTGGCGATCCATTTCACAGTCCAATCATGCATCCTCCGCCTAAAGATATTTCCTAAATGACATTCACTTGCACAATCCTCCACAAATTAAACTCTTAAAAGCCGTTGATGAGTTTGACAGTGGAGTTATTTACGTATGGCATAGTAGAGATACCATACATTTTCCCCCGCGTCCATCTGATATGCTGATTAGCAGCGTTGGGGGTTAGACTCACAATCAAGTCTGTTATGCACGTATGCCGTAACACTCCCTTGAGTTGATGCAGTGGTGAAAAAGCCAAGACAGTTATGCAGTCTTGATATCAAGTCTATGTCAAGGTCAATTATTTGAGACACCGGGACTCCGTCTCAATGTTTTTTTGGCCCCTCGGTGTTTTGTATCCATAGTTATTAAACCAGTCAAACAAAGCGTGTTTACGCAAAATGGGAGGTCCTGTGTTTCCAATAAATGCTTAGACTGCATATTGATTCAATTTACCATGCCTGAAAATGATCGAGAAGTCGTTCATCTCCCAAATACCAAATGGAATTCCGTTACCAAATGGAATTCTGCATCAAAACAACTTAATGCAACTTAATTTATTGATTTGATAACAGATCACCCTCAACAAATGTCTAATGGTGAAGTAATGCACCCGAATGCAAGAAACATTTTGTGCATAAGCTATTATTCATGAGTTAAACCTTGTATGGCCCTTTCGATGAGTTTCATCAAATCTACGTTCATCGGGATTAAGTTATACCCGATGCAAGGATCTACCATGGTAGATCCTTGCATCGGGTATAACTTAATATAACTCGGGTATAACTTAATACAATGTCAATGCATTGACATTGTATTTCTATACTCTCTTGTATTTAACATACAACAATAATGAGTAATGTAATAATTTTTGACTGTATTGGAGTTGGTAAAATTGGATGTTTAAAGGGAAGGAATACGTTTGGTAATCACTCTTAAAATTATTGGCAATGAAAACCTACTTGGTGAGAAGTACAGCAGCTTTCGATAGTATAACGAATTTTGAGAATAATTTCACTTCGAAGTAATGTGGTTATGAAAAAAAGATATCAGTTTTTATCCCTACAAATTTGAATCTGAAAAACGTTACTGTCAGATACGTTTCTCAGATGGTGTATTCCAATTACGGATTGTTCTTCCTGTGTGGACATAACCGCTCTGGATTTTCGGCGATATCTCAAAAACGCGACCTCCTTTTGAAATGAAATTTTCTCAAGATAGTGTTATGGTATATATCTACATTTTTATATAGGATTAAAACAATCGAACGGTTCTAAAATCCAAATGTAAGCTTTCCTTTTAAATGACTTCCACTTAGAGTTTACAAAAATTTATCCACAACGATTTTCTCCCTCCCCGGGTCGGTAGTTTCAATCTCAATTCCATTTTTTCACTGTATTCTTAACGCCCCTGCTGCATGTTTAAAAAAATCCTTGCAGAGGTTAACGATTTTTCAACCCTTCCACAGATCTACCGCCATCTTTGTCATGTGCTCTGTATACCAAATGACTATAACAATCGTAGCGTAAAAGAGTACCAGACTACTTCAAACCTCAATTTGGATTTATCATGGAGTATTCCTACCTCCATGGATTTATAGACCTTATCACTGTGTGGCCATCTTTGTTGGGTTCCCTGCTTACACAGTGTTAATACCAGTTCTACTCATACCTTAAAGGGACCTGACTACTTTTCCCTTCCAGCCTCAGTTTGGTTACATTGAGATGAACAGGAGAAAAACTAAATGGCTGCATCGTGTTAAAGGTATATTGTTTTAAATTGAAGAGGAGTAACAAGACTGCACCAGAAGGTATTCTCTTACCTAGGGTATACGTAGCTCCTCCAATCCCGGTCAACTCCCCGCCCTCCCCGACGACCTGGACGCCAATCTCATACGTCACCTCGGGCTCCACGTCACTGAGAGTACTCCGAGGTTCCTGGGTCGAGATGACTCGCACGTCTTCCCCGTTGGTGCTGATGACAGACACGAGGTATGATGAGACAACGAGCGTTTGGTGATCCGGCCAGTTTACCTCCAGGGTCCTGGGTGGATGACCACGAACCACGACGTTTCCCCCGGAAGCTGTGGGTGAGAAAACAACTAAATGTTGAAATACATGGAACACCAGCTGGGATAGAATTCATGGAGCTCCACAACCGGAAGTTACCAGATTCTTGCGGGGTATACTATGTAATAAGCTGCGTTCAAATCAAGTGGCTACGGCTAGAGCTGTTGGCGTCCCGGCCATAGCCAATGCCGAAGCCGTGACTTTTGCTGGCCGCCTGAAAGAGCATATTGGCTAGTATTCAGTCTTTCGACCACACTTCCGGAACAGAATTTACCTGGATTCCGCGTCCCAGGGGGCCTGACCCATCTCGACCCGGAAAGTGATTACAACATTGAATTTTCTGCGTCATTTTGACACTTTCTTGGCCATTTTGACACAAATTCCGGGTCAGAAGCTAGCTCCATCATTGGGGGTCGTGTTGGTACTCAATCATACAAAGTTTGTGAATCATTGAAGAATAAATTCGGTGCTTATCTTTTTAAGAGTTCTGCCGGACAAAACTTTTCTGAAAACCACATTTAGTTCGAAACAACAAGAAAATTTGCCATAGTGAACATGCATGGCCTGATTGTCGCGCAGGATTTTTTTTGCGATTTATTTTGTCTGAAGTCTGTCAGATGATGCTGTTTCATTGTTGTACATGGCTGGTGGAGACGAGATAATTTCGGGATCCTGACAATAATTCAGTTTTAGTTTTTAATTAACTACCACTAATCAATGGCGGATTTTTGGTTCGTGCAGGACCTCACATGAAAGCTTGTAACCTTCTCTATTCTATAAAAAATAGCCATTTAAAATTTGAATGTAAACTTCCGGGTAAAATCGGCCAAAAATTGGACCTAGCATCTTCAATATTTCGTCTCCATAGTTAAACTGTGTCTCTGTGCTTTGCAGTGCTATCGTTCGTCTATACCTGGGTTCAATGACACGTCTTTACAAAAAGGAAATATTAATAAAGAGAGTGAGTTAAACCTTAACTTGTTTCGGAACTCGGGTAATTTCAACTCGTCTTAACTCATATAAACAAGTTTGAACCTTCGGAGAGGTGCTATAAACTGATGAGAGGTAAACAAACAGAATCATAACAAACGGGAATCAATTTTGAGACCGAAATGTTGACACCGAAATATCAATGAACTAAAAAGCATGCTTTTTTCTTTTTTGTGTGACATATCTATGATACAGTAGCGTAGCTAGACATTTTCATGGGGGAAGGGGGCAAGCGGGGGCAAAGAAATAATTTGATTTGTTGATGTATCAACTATTTTACTTATGCATTGGTTTTGCTGATTTGGGGGTGGGGAGGGGAACTTGGGGGTGGGGAGGGGGAACTTGGGGGTTGGGGAGGGGGGTTCTGAGAGGGAAGGTTATGTGGGGCCTGACCCAGGTCAGTGTGACCCGGAAAGTGTGTCAAAACTAACAGGAATTTGTCAAATTGACCGCAGAATTTGAGTTAAGTTAAGAACCCATTTCGTAACCAATTCAGTTTCCGGGTCGACTTGACCCAGAAATGGGTCAGGCCCCCTGGGGCCTGGAATCCGGGTCAATTCTGACCGTGTGGTTTTTTTTATAGTGTTATAAGCAAATAGGTTCTTGTAAACATTGAATAAGGAATTGCTTATAACGTCAGTGCCCGTGTTTCTTATCATACAAAAGCACACAATGTACTCGGCAAAGTAAAACATTGGTAAGAGAAAACAAGCATAAGGCCTTTATCCACTTGTCTTAAATGCAATCACTGTGTAGAGGAAGGTCATCTAAATAAGTAAAGAGTGACAACTTTTAAAAGCAGTTTTGGCGGACAATGTCTTTGCTTCTCAACTATTTGGTGATTCATTTCAGGTTGCTATGGCAACTAAGAAGAGGATAAGGAAACACCAGGTGTTCGATTTAATTTACAAGTTGTGGTGGGACCGTCAAAACGAATTGATTTAGGCTGTTTGTATTAGTTTATTGGCAAGAAGGAAAAGAAATATATTCCACAGCCGCGCCACTGCCTCTAAAATAATGGAAAAGTCCTCAGTCTACAGATGTCCCTATGGATCCATTGGTTTAGACTATCGTCATGCAGTTTGATTCCCACGTGTATGGCTCAGAGCTGCATATTGAGAGAGTGGCAACATGGAGGGACAGGTGTTGTTAAGTCACGTGGTTGCTGTAATCCACTTGATCCAAATGTGGCTCAACCCGATGAGCTGTCTACTAGTCTGGCACCCTGTGTTTGCACATGCGTTTTTTGAATTGAAAATGGCTCCCTATCACTATAGTTGTCGCAACTCTTTCAATGCATAGCTCGGAGCCCAATTTCATAGAGCTGCTTAAGCAGAGAATTATGCCTAGAAACTTTCTGCTAAACAAAAATAAGCAGGATACCAGTCACAGATTATACAGTGGACATGGTACTTTGGCTGGTAACCTTATTCTGGTAATAATAACTTTGTTGTGCTTAGTTACTTGTTGTGCTTAGAAATTGGGCCCTGGGCAAAATTTCATAGACAAATTTGCTTAACAATAATTTTCTTCTTAGCAAGAATGAGCAGGATACAGTCACAAATTGTACATATGACATGGCAGTTTGGCTTGTAACCTTACTTTGGTAATCATAATTTTTGTTGTGCTTAGCTACCTTTTGTGGTTAAGCAGCTCTACGAAATTGGGCCCTGGTGTGGCTTAAGCTGAAGCCCCACAAAAAAAAAAGAAAAAAAGTCGGGTCCCTTTAATGTATTGATTACCAGTACTATGGGAAACAACAAGGAGCCCGACAGTGATTGCTGTAACCTTAAGGCAGGTCAGCATGTCACCTTCTTGAGAGGAGGCTACCCCAGCCCCTGGCTCAATATTAGTAATTTCCGCAAATCAGCACCTGGAGTCTCCCGGCTCCAGAGGTCTAAACTGTAACAGGTTAAATCATTTCTGGCCAGGGAACAATTTCGAGGAATCAAGGGGGTCAAAATAAGAGGATTCAAAATAAGATTCACCTCTTGAGATGAGAAGAACTCTTTCTAACGTAACGAAAAAGGGGCTGTTTAAGTTAATTTCAGTTGTCTTAGGCAAATGACAGATGGTTACGTCTGGAACCATAGACTAATTCAACCTTGAACCCGAACAACCATATTCAACGTGGAGGAGTTCCGAATAAAGTGTATTTTTATCTGGTGGCGCCTAACTTAATTGGGTAATGTTAATTCCGGCAGCAAATTTTGCAGGCTGAGCTAAGTGCCTAATACATGTAGGTATACTATAACTTCTTCAAAATGCAATCAAAATGCAAACTTTGCCGCTAGTCTGTCTGCAAATAGACCGTGGAACCCTTGCGCGTTTCGAAAAACTGGGCCCGTTGTGTTTTTCCCACACGGAAGACTTCAGTCTCCCGGAATTTCAAATACTTGCAGTCAACTCACCAGTTTGACCTATGACCCAGCCGGCTGACTTTTTCTTCCCGTCAATAACTGCGTCCAGTATCACGTGATAGTCCATCCCTTCGTCCAATCCGAGAAAGACGTGGTCCACCGCTGCGTTCTCCGAGGCTGGCAACTCGACGGTGCGGGCGTCTCCGATCTTGCTGACGATGGTGAGACCATAGGAGCTGGAACCCACCACGGGCTGCCAACTGACTTGTAGGGCATGCTGCGTTACTGCAGCTAGGGTGACCTTTGACCGTGTAGGAGCTGGTTATCAAAGAAACAACAACCCATAGACTTATTGGTATTCTAAAAGCCCAATACATTAAAATGTTATTTTTTCTTTTTCAATATGTCAACCCAGAGCATTGTTTGTGAAAGACAAAGTACAGTGACTGGACATTTTTCTATCGAAACAAAAGTTTTGAAGTTTCAATCTGAAAACCCAGGTTCACAACAGGACCAAACCTTCAGAGAAATATTTGTGTATGTTGCAGTCCAGGAAGTTCTATTTGAAGACCCAACTAAATTATCCTTCCTTAATTCGATTGCCGCAATCGAAATAAACACGCTTAAGAATGCACTCATAATCCATGACAAAAGATAAACAAGTTTTTTTTCACTCAAAAGGAACTTTTGTTGAAAATAGAACAGGTTGGTTAGAATGTGTTTTGATTGAAACTAGGTGAATGGAATTAATTTAATCTATATAAATAAGTATTTAAGCTTAATTTTAAAACTGTGAGTCTAATAAATATAATTGTCCTGAGATACCTATATAATAAAATGCGTAGAGGACTGATACATACAAAACGCCCTCTTGTGACAAATAAGTGAACCTTTTTTTATTTAAAGTACAGCGTCAATTATTAAATAAGTGACAACCCCATATGAATTAAGCATTGCTATAAACAGAAACAATTTCCTTTTTAATAATGGCTGTATTCGGCAAAAGTCTAGAAATCATGGCGATGATCAGAACGAAATTTGTTTATCACCAAGAAGGCACCAGCCTATTTTTAAAACACTTAGACCGCGTCTAAGAAACTTTTGAAGACTCGTTACAGATATGGAAACTCCTATCGTAATATGGCCATTCCTTTCCATCAAATAAAATATGAATAGGCCCCTTGCATAGGCCGCCAGCACTGAGGTCAAACAATGGAAACTGTTCGCGTGCAGCACACTTTCAGCCAATGACCTGTCTTCCTTTGTCTGAAGTGAGGGCGCTGTTTGAGTTTGTAACGTCATATGCAAGGGATTCATTTGGAATGGTTCCACGCGGAAAAAAACCTCAGCACAGCGATTTAAGAGAAACTTGTCCCCCAACCTTCGATTTCTATTCGATTTGAAAGACGAAATAAACATTATAAACCGAATTTGAATTTATAGATTCTGTATAACGCACCGGAAACAAACAGGCACTGATATGCAACTAATCGCACAACAGCTGCCGTACAAAATAACAAGATCCCATATAGAATTGTTTACAAATATGGATGGGCCTACACGTCTTCAAAATGCAGAGGGTGTTAGCCCTTTGTCCTTACATAAATTAGTGTAACATATAGCATTAAAGGCACTGGACACGTTTGGTAATTACTCAAGATATACATTAGCATAAAAACTTACTTTGTAACGAGCAACGGAGAGCTGTTGATGGTATAAAACATTGTGAGAAACGACTCCCTCTAAAGTAAATAGTTTTTGAGAAAAAGGTAATTTCTCACTAAAATATTTGAATCTGAAAAAGACTTAAGGCATGAAGCCTTTTCAGGCATCTAAAAGCACACAAATTTGTACAACTAGGGTGTTTTTTCTTTCATTTTTTCTTGCAACTTCGATGACCAATTGAGCCCAAATTTCCAAAGGTTTGTTATTTGATGCATATGATGGGATACACCAAGTGAGAATACTGGTTTTTGACAATTACCAAACGTGTCCAGTGCCTCACGCAGCATCATAGCTGTAAAACAAAACGTAACATTCCACAAGTAGGTCAAGATAAAATAGCTGGCGACTTTGGGACACATGTTTGATCTGAACCGAGCGACCCCTGAACGCGCGTTCAAGGTCAGTTTGACCGGAAATGTCACACAGCGAAACTCCGATGAAAGATAAAGTTTATGAAAGATTTCAAAAGAATGAATCATTCAAGACAAGTGAAAGGCTTCTTCATTTAATAGGAAGGAAGGGCAGATAGAAAGTTTGCTTTCAAATATAGTGATGATTTATAGTTGATAGGATCTCATAAGACCTTGCTTTTTTTTCTCCAAAAACGGTATTACTAATTCTCTTTAGGTCTCAATTGTAAACAAACTCTTTTTCGAAAGTTTTAGGTTTATTTTGCCGAATGATTTTGCATTGTATCAGTGTTTTTTACAAATAACTGTTCTTTAGTGTAATCATTACACGCCGAGTGCGCCGCTATGCAACCTGTTGTTCAGTTATTAAAGGTTGGGTCATCGCTTGTTGTTTTTTGTCAACGTAATTCTGATTGGCTTTCATTACCAAGAAAGATACAATAGAAGTCACCAGTAACAAAAATCAGTGGGAAAACAGTGCCTCCTATTAGCGAAAACAGCAAAACAACTGTCAATTATTTTCATCAAGAATGTCGGGTACCAACCGCATCTCTGGCCGCATTGAGGGCAGCATTCAAATGGACACCAGGGAAATTTCAAAAAGCATGCAGGCGATCTTTTGAATTTTGTTTACATACTTTTATTGACATCTAACCAACGGGGGGCACTTCAAACGAAATAATTTCGAAGGTTGTTACTACCATTACCATCTTTAAAACAAGTAAGCTTTCGAAAAAGAAAAAAATCTTTTCGGGGTCATTCCAAAGTATGACCTTACCTTTAAGTCTAGATGATGGAAGAAAATACCAGAGAAAATACCTGAGGTTTTACCGTGTGAGTTGGAACTAATTCGAACCCTTGCCTTCGGAGGTGAGAGGTACGGGGTTTTGTCTGATGTGGGTTACAGATCAGGGTTACTAGTGACGATCATGTCACCCAAGGGACACTTGTAATTTTTAAGAGGAAAAACCTACTTAATCAACAAGTTTTCTTTTATTTTCGGAGACGTTATGAATGTTGGATAATTTCCCTCACGCAATCTTACTCAACTCACATACTTTTACTAAAAGATATTCATCAATCAATTTGCCTATACTTCCAGATCATAATTTCCACATATCCTGTTTTGCATCAGACCAGAAGCTATAGCACCTAGTCATCTCGACCTATATCTCCTCCACTTACCCGCGGGAACCGAGACGGCTTTCACCCCCGTCCCGAACGCGTCGAAGTCGCCCAGCCCCGTGTAAAGTGTGAACACGTATCGCTCCCTCCGCCTGGTTTGGGTGAAGATGTAACTCGTTGCGGTCTTATTGAGGGTCACCGACCACTGTCTTTGGTTGGACGCTGATCGGGCGTTGTCTCGTTTGACGTCTAGATAGTATCGGTCAAAGGGAGGAGTGGGCGGGTCCCAGTTGAGTACGATGGTGGTGCGGTTCAAGTTGTGCCTTGTGACATGCGTGGGAGAACTCGGCTCTGAGATAATAATTACAATAATAAAGACTCATTACCCATGGAGACCAAAAGGTCAACTAAGAGTTGAAATAGAACAGCATCAGAACTTTGTGTCTAAGTTCACGAGGTTACTGTAAATACTGCGAAGATGAATCATCACTGTTAACATTTTCTGCACCCCATAACATTTTATCAGAAGTGGAATTGTTGTATAATAACACCAACACATGAGAAGAGTTATCTACTCATCATGGGAACCGATCCTTTCTGCTGCAGGATAAATGTTATGGTTAAAGTTTACATTTTCCATTTTGTTGTAAAAACATCAGAGTGAAATTTCCTGCTGAAAACTAGTGTGCTGCAGTGTTTGGTTAATAGTGGTGAAAAAGGTTGTATTCCAACAGAATATATTTTTCATGTAATATAATTTGAAACCCTTGAGTGCGGAATTAACCCCTTGGAATTAAACAAATGCAGGGAATATCCACTAGTTACTGGCACCCCAGTAAGCCAACAAGTTTGATTGGCAGGGGGAAGGGGTGTTAAAAACCTCAGAACCTAGCACAGGCTGTCAGCAAGACATTTAGAAGCCTGCTACAAAGAACAGACAGCCCTACTTTATCAGAGGAAGATATGGGTAGGTCTGTAACAATTTTGTGCACGACTACATGAGTGAAAATATTTGTCATCCCCAAAAACTACACAACTCTGGGACCTGATCCCCCTCTAAGATATGTGGAATGGTCCAGTATATGATTTCAAAGACTTAAATGTACCATGACTTAGTGTTACCAGCGGTTTTAATCAATCCGAACACTTACTTTGAAATTTAGGGTCAGGGATGATAACATATGTAGGATCACTTCTGATGCCGTTCCTAACAGTCCTCACAGCTGCCGTAGTCTCTTTACCAGTCACGATTCCATCTACAACATACGCAGATGTGCTCCCATCAAGGGAGACAGATAATGGCCCATTGGTTCTATTGATACGTATTTGGTATCTGTCGAATTCAGTACTTTCGGTCGGTGTATTCAGCTTAAGACGGGATGAGGATGGCGTAAGGAGGCGTTGAGTGACGACTGGAGTGGGAGGCAACACTAGAGGAAGAAAAAGAAAGAAGAAAGAAAAATTCACCCGATCAAATAAATTTACATTTTCGATGGGCAACATTCATTTGTCTGTAGTCCCTCATTTTGCAGAGAGACGAGATATTTATACGAAAATAAACACCTCTTTATTGAGCTTAAAATATAAAATAGCCCATTCTGTTATCGTCAGGTTCCTAGGGTTATGCCAGAATTATCATGGAGACAGACGTATCGAAACGTCGATACTGCATTATCTGTTCAACACAAAAGTGCTCAGTGACACAGCCTTCTACCCCTTTAAGCTGACAAGAGATACACCCGGGACGGTGCTAATCTTCACCAACCTGGCCCGTCTGTTATATCCTATAACCCGATAAACTTTCCATCGAAAGTTGGAAAACTCTTGAGGGAGATGTGTGGGGGGAAGCCTATCGAAGAGGCCCACACTAGGTGGTGAACCATGCCAAAGAACAACTCCAAAAATTGTGCATTCATCTTTATTTTGTATTATTAATTATTGCTGGACCTGTCTGTAATTTTCTGTCATGACTCAGCCGCGGCTGTCCCTATACCCGAAGCCCACACCATGATGACAGTCAGCCGGAACGTTAATGTACCGGAACACCTTCACATATCGAGTTATTTAATTCATTATAATTAGGCAACAACTTAATAAATGTTTGTTTGTCCATAGAGGATCCTCATAATATGGATATTTGATTTTGGGAATAATAGACTCTTTGGTATTAAAATATTAAGTCCAAACACAAAATACAACACTTTCACTTTTATTAAATGTCTTTGAATAATATAGATTAATACTAACAACTGTTTAACTAACAAGATTTTATGTTGTTGATGTTGAGATGAATGCTTTACTGGAGCTACCAGCTGATGAGTGCATAGCACTTCTGCAGTACTGAAATTTCATCAGAATAAAAAGTCAGGAATGTATAAACACCGTGGGTTGGTAAACTGCTTTATATTCAACATACAGTTTCTTCCTGTTTCAACATTTTTTGAATTTTTTTGTTATAGAATTTATATGACAATTTTTGAAAACAAAATTGAAAAACCATCAAAAAATATTCGGTCGCGACGCAAATTACGGTCGGTCGGACGAGGACAAAAATTAATACACAATTTTGTTTTGGCCTTATTCAAAGTGCAGTCATATCCACGGTGCACAGGGCAATATCATTTTATTTTGCCTTCTTGTTTGGCTATAACATTGTTGGTATAAATAAGATAAAGAAATTAGGTCTTTATTCGGATCGAGAGTAAATATTAATTGTGCAAAAGAACTTAAATCAATGCAAGGGTATAGCTCTGTGTAATAATAATAATAATAAAAGTCCCCTGATAATGATTGTACATCAATCAATCAATCGAAATAATTTATATAGCGCCGGTATCCATAAGTATGTTCAAAGGCGCTTTGACAAAGAATCTATTACATAGAAAATGCTCTTGAGTACAAATGGGTTTTCAGTCTCTTCTTGAAAATGTTCACATTTGGTGAAGTTTTAATGTCCATAGGGAGATCATTCCATAGTGTACATCTTCATAGAGCTACTAAGCTGTCAAAACACGTAAAATACAGTTTGCTTAGCGACAATGAGCAAGGAGACGAATCCGCTGGCCAAATGCCAGTTAGAACACGTAAGGCTCAGTCATAATTCACTCCAAGTGGTCCAGCTATAGCCAGTTTAGTGTTGAAAATCATCTCTATTTCATTTGAAATAGGGACTAGTGAAAACGCTTACGGAGTTGTGAAATGATAAACTAACTGGTCCTGCTGGCCAGCGCCAGTCACTAAAAAAACAGTTAAGGGCTAACCCTGGCTGGTGACTGCTTCCTTCTTAGACTATTTGTCCGTGCTAAGCAAATTCAGTGTGCTTAGGAGCTTTTGGCAATCGAGCTCCAATCATAAACATCGAGGTACCAGACTATAATACCTCCTTTGAAGGCCTTTTCGAAGCCAAGGCTTTGGCTAATGTTCCGGCTTGAGCACCCTTTGCATGTTTCAAGCTCTGTATCAAAATAGCACGTTTTTAAAATTACTGAGCCTAAAGCTTGGAACCGACTAGACTTGACTCAAGTCCCAATCTCGTGCCATCGCCAGAAAACTATTGTTTTGTGATGGTCTGCATTCCCCAACCTGTTCCGCACGCGGGACCACATTTCTGACGGCGAGCGCGCACTGCACGGCTTGTTTGCTAGTTGACGCGATATGCTTGGGGATCTCGCACGAGAACGGGACTTGAATCAAGTCTAGGAACCGACTCTAACGGCTCAACGGCTGGAGCCGTTGAAACTCTTCAAAGTGTTGTTAAACACGCCAGCAAAATCATAGGTGCAGACATGGAAAGCCTTCATAAGTTGGTAGATAATAGCATTATGAAAAAAATCTATGTTATTATGTCTGACAGCACATCCTCTACACTAATTGATTCCAATATATCAGGTAGGATTCGACAACTGGGCCTGAAACCAATCAGGTTAAAAATTCCTTCCTACCCATTGCCATCTACAGTTTTAAAAGTAGTTTTATCAGATACCCTTTTTAAACCTAATTGACTCGTCCTGTTTTTATGACTCTCTATTTTCATTGTTTGTATAATTTTCTATTTGTGATGTACTTTGGTGTAGGTTTAATGTAAAAATAATGTTTTTAATGCTAAACGGTGGATAACAAATTTCATGTGTTTTTCATATGATGAACAAATAAATTGAATTGAATTGAATTTGACTCGAGCCGAAGTAGAGGTTTCAAAAAGCGTGTGTTTGTAAAACAATCTAAAAAATTCCAATGGCTGCTTCCTACATGCAGTGCCTTGAGTCTAAACAGTGAGAATTCGTAATCGGGCACAGAGAGAGAGGAAAGCTCCACTTCCACTGATTTCTTCAAAGTTACGTGACATTAATGTACACAGCCCCCGAGGCCAGCCCGGGAAGGAAACTGTGCCTGTTTAGACGTGCCCAGTTTCAGATAAATGTGAAAGGTTATGGTGCTTGCATAAAAATGAGAGAAATGTAAAATTAGAAACTCCATAACCTATCAATCGTATTGAAAGGTTGGGTGCTTGCATAAATGAGAGGAATGAAAAAACCCCAGAAACTCCATAACCTATCAATCGTAATCACGACGCACATGACGTAATGGTCAGACAATAGGAGGGTTTATTTTGTATGCACTCACCACAGTATGTCTTACATACTTCAATTTATCTTCCCGTGAAATGTAATAAATAAAAAGGTACCTCGTTGTTTGAAAATTGTGAATTTGAAATGTAGTCAAAAGGCTTGCAATACGGAAGCCTGCAATATGATATCGTGAGGTGAAAGCGTACACAGTCACACGTCCTATCTGTCTGATCATTCAATATCAATCACATGGTTTTGAATGATAGATGCATTATGCAAGCCTGCAATTTTATGATAGCGTGTGGTGAATGTATCTACAGTCAACCCTTCTACTGTCTGACCATTCAATATCACCCACATGATTTTGAATATTATATGCACTTTGCGAGCCTGCAATTTGATATCGTGCGATGAAAGCATAGTCAACCCTCCTACTGGCTAACCATTCAATATCAACCACATGGTTTTGAATGATACATGCACTCTGTAAGGCTGTAGTATGATATCGTGTGGTGTATGGATAAACAGTCAACCCTCCTACTGCCCGACCCTTCAATATCATCAACGTAGTTTTTGAACGATATATGCACTATGCAAGCCTGCAATTATATCGTGTGGTGAATGAAAACACAGCCAACCCTCCTACTGTCTGACCATTTAACACCATCCCCATGGTTTTGAATGATAGATGCAAATATGATATCATGTAGTGAATGCATAGACACTACGCAGTCAACCCTCCTACTGCCTGACCATTCAACATCACCAACATTGTTTGATTGATAAATGTACCATGCAAGCCTGCATTCATGTTGTGAAAGAATCTACGCAGCATAGTTCTTTGCAAGGTTGTGCCACCATACACAACCCGTGATGATTTGACATGATTGGTGAACTCACTGGAAAGTACTAGGGTTGTTAATCGGGCTAAGTCATTCCGCGAAGTTAAAGACAGACACCTGGAGACATTTCCCAATTTTCCATCCGAGTTCTTCCCCGCAAAGTTCACATAAAGTTCTTTAAATTCAGCAAAGGTCTCCTGACATTTTATGGGAAATGTGAAGTTTCCCGCCAAATCCTAGGGTTTGTTCCAGGTCCATGACCCGTACCTTCCCCCCTTCCCTCCTACGTCCCCTACCCCTGTTTTGATCAGACGGAAGAAAAACAAGTGAAGGAAACAACTGAGTGAGTCAAGAAGATTGCGTTTCATTCAGGAGACATGACAAAGCATGACGCTTCACAGCCAGAAGAAAAATACACCCTGTTGTGGATGCGTTCTACACCCTCAGACATCAAGTCAATATTCCTCAGGGTGGATGTTCAAGTATCCGAAAACACTCGGTTTTATATCCGACCACGGGACAGGTAACACAGCCGGGGAAGTTTTTAGACAGAGGCCTTGGGTGGGGTTAGTGTACTATACGGTCGGTATTACGCGTCCGTTTGTATACCGGATCCGCCTTGGCTCCTGTAAAACTGGTTACCCCAAAACCAACTGTTTTAATGAAGATACCAGCATGAAGGGGAAGGAGCACCGGGTACGATTGATAATGTTATACATGGTTATATAATCAACTCTTCCTGCTGATAAGTCATATAGTTTCGAACAACCTCGGTGCTGTTGTGAAGTCAGTGTACTGTCGAGTTCCCGGTTGAAGTACGCAGGGAAATCCACATTATTATTGTTTTGAACTAATATAATGTCAAATACAAATCGGTTCACCATTTTAATTTGAGTTTAGCGACTTGCAATTTCCCCACTTTCATGAGGACATTGTCTATTGGAAAATGAGTGCATCACAAAACTTGTTTGATCTTCGAGACCCTCTTTAATTTTAAAATATGATTTCCCTTTACTTAGTTGTGTTAGAAGTGAAATGGTTCCGCAGGTGTTCTAAAAAAGGTTCCTAGGGCCGATTTAACAAAGAGCTAAGATTGATCCTAACTGTGTATCCCTCTTAAATCGCTAAGCAAAGTGTGATATCACAATACAAATCACCATGAATCTTGGTGCTTTGTGAAAGTAAGTCTTTAAGATGAGTCAGGTAATGAAGTAATGTTGAGCAAGTATATAACGTCACAATACAACGGTGACAGTGAACAAGTCATACCTAAAGGCAGGATTCATCATTTTGTTTTGAGAAGAACGGATCCATAATGCAGCATTTGCTTCGTGCTTATTATTGGCAATTGGGGCTCAACTTCATGAGTCTGTTTAAGCTGGAAATAGTGTACACAAAATTCTTCCTATGGAAATTAATCAGGAATCCAGTTACATGTGAAAATGTATTGGGCTTGTATTTATCTCTTTGAGGAAAGCGAATGTTTGTGCTTGAGCAGCCGTGTTGGATTTGGCCTTGGTAGGTTGCTCCCTGTTAAATCACTAGGTCAAAGCACATGCTTCATATGAAGGGCGCGTGCTTACAAGGTGTGCTTCTAATTGGTTCTTCTTCTTCGATCCTTTGTTAAACATTACATTAATATACTTTCCATATATTTGTGAACACTGAGGAAATAAATGAAGTGAACTAAAAAACAAACAATTAACAAACCACACGGCCATCCTGTGAAAGTTTCATATGACAACAAAAGAGGAGGTCACCTTTTCGATGACACACGGTTTTTTAGTTTGCGTGGGATTTCATTCACACCCAGACTGTGCTTATTTAGATTTGGTATATCAAAATAAGAAATAACTGTTATACGCTTTGTTAGGGATTTTGTGGATGTTCGTATCCGGTTTTGTCTCGATTGCGGCAATCGAAATAAGCAATCGTAATTTATGCGGTTTTCAAATGCTACTTTGTTAACTTTGACATATTTTCAATAAGCCATGTTGAGATATGGTGGACACAATACTATGAGGTTTTGGGTAAATTTGTCTGAATAAACACTCAAACCAAACAGTGCATTCCTATAATGTCCACCATTTCATAGAGCTGCTAAAGCAGAAAATATTGCTTGAAAAAATGTCCGCTAAGCAACAATAAACTGGATACCAGTCACAGATGCTTTTTGTGGTAAGCATAATTTTGTTGTGCTCAGCAAATTTTTGTGCTTAATGCAGCTCTATGAAATTGGGCCCTGGTGGACACGATAGGAGTGCACGCTTTTGTTTGGGTGTTTATAGATCTCAAAAATGCTAATCTAAGCTATAATGATATTTCCCTTGAGAATTGGTACTGGTATGAACTTCATAATTAGTCAGATTACAAATCGAACCTAAATATAATTTCTGTGTAGATAATTACCAATCGTGTACCATTCAGAGGTTTAGTTCAGGGTATGACAAATCCAAAACTACTGAAGAGTCATCTCATCGAATTAACAGTCCACTTAAAATAACTTCCCTTCGCAAAGTTGGGAAAAAACCTGTTTTGAGTTAAGCCCAATGGGATTCAAACTTGTGTCATGCAGGGCATTTTGATGGCACCACACTCTTAAACACTTCCGGATCAGCATTGATCCGGATTCCGGACCCCGTGGGACCTGACCCATTCCTGGCTCAGTATGACCCAAAATCCGGAATCCGGGTCGATTCTGATCCGGGTGTGTTTTGGAGTGCAGAATGTGTAACTTACACTTGCTTCCCGGTCGGAGTGGACGGACCTCGGCTGATTCACTGTGCATTGACCCCCTGACGGACACCAGGCCGATTCGGAAATGGTTGGTGATGGTTGAGTCACATTCTATGTGGATGTTGGACATAGAGTTGTTCAGGATCATCTTCTTCTCCAGCGCCACTGTGGAGACACAAAAGTTAAAGGGATTGTATACGTTTGGTAATTGGAACCCACTGTTTGTTTCAATCCTATATAATTGTAGATATATACCATAAAACTAACCTGTGGAAATTGCATTTCAAAAGGTGGTAGCGTTTTTAAGATATTGCCGAAAATCCGGAGCGGTTATGTCCACGAAGGGAGAATAATCTGTAATTGGAATACACAATCTGAGAAACGTTTCTGACAGAAACACTTCTCAGATTCACTTTTTGGGGGATAAAAACTGATATATATTTCCATAACCACATCTCACATGTACCATAATGTGACTGGTATCCTGCTCATTTTTGCTTAACAGAAAATTGTTAAGCAATATTCAGTGCTTAAGCAGCTCTATGAAGTTGGGCTCTGTTTATACCCATAAGAATATTTTTACCGGTATGCTTATACAATAGCAGAAAAAACAATGCACTGTATACATTGCACTAATAATTATTATTAATTAAATCTATAGCTGTGTACTTGTTTAGCACATTGTTCCTGTTCATGAAAACGACCGAATGTTTCCAGCAGTAATTTTAATTTCAAAGGAATAGTGGAGTTTGAGTCTTAATGTATTGCTTACTATAATAGAAAAACAAATGCGCCCTATGCTCTATAAACTGCCGTAATAATAATTATTAATAAACTATTGTTAGCACATTTATTCTGTTCATGAATACGAACGAATGTTTCCGGAAACTATTTTAATTCCAAAGGAAAACAGTTGAGTTTTATTTTAACAACGAAAAGCGCCGGGCTTCTCAGTGTTTTGGCAGCAGGGATTCTGGGCACGGTCACATCGATTGCGGGGTTTTGAAGAAAGCGACGTTGACATGCGGGGTCTTCGAAGACTACTTTCTCGACTATTTCAGTCTCAGATGGAAATATTTCTCTTTAGGAGTTGTCCTGGTTTGAACTTAAAATTCGAAGTGCTTTCAAATTGAAACCAGCCATCATATTCCTCGATGACTATACCCATCTTACATTTCAAAAGCTTGATAAGAATGTCAATCGAAGCAGATTATATATACTTAATTTATTTTTAAACCAAGAAATTCTTCACAGGGTACGACCCTGAGATAAATGGCTTTCTTGAAGGCACACGACGGGAAGCTGCTTCTCCTTTATGTATCATTTTCAACTCATAGGAAGTTAACAAAATGATTTCCCGAAGTATTTAGATCTCAAAAAGACGTAGAATATAAATAATAGTTTAGTTAGTTTAGTTTAGTAATCTTTATTGCACAAACATCAAAATACAGCGTGGTGCAAAAGGGAAAGCCCGAACAGGCACACAGGCCCACTTAATGAAATTATTCCACACAAGACGAGAGGAAGTATTGTGTTAGGAAGTACATGTAGTTGTACCTAAGAAGGGAATATTATCTTGCCGTATTATCGATGTAGTGTTTGGATTTTTCAAAATTATGTATGTGTATTTACTAGATGTTTAAGGCACTGGACACATTTGGTAATAGTCAAAGACCAGTATTCTCACTTGGTGTATCCCAACATATGCATAAAATAACAAACCTGTTAACAATTTTGCTCAATTGGTCATCGAAGTTGCAAGAAATTGATGAAAGAAAAAACATCCTTGTTGTACATATTTGTGTGCTTTCAGATGCCTAAAAAATGCTTCTGGCCTGAAGTCTTTTAATATTTTAGTGAGAAATTACCTCTTTCTCAAAAAACTACGTTACCTCAGAGGGAGTCGTTTCTCACAATGTTTTATACTATCAACAGCTCTCCGTTGCTCGTTACCAAGTAAGTTTTTATGCTACCATTGAGTAATTACCAAACGTGTACAGTGCCTTTAAGGGTAAAACCAAATAGAATGTTATGTATGTTCAGTTGGTGATGTACAATATCCTATGTAATACAATCATCTGATTCAGATCAAAGACAGAAATCACTTTGCTAAGCAGTATTTTCTGATTAACAGCTTTTGTGAAATTGAGCCTAGAGAGTTGGACTGTTTTCATTTAAATCGTGTCAAAAACTCCTGTTTGTTGCGGATAGAATGAAATACCAGACCTATAGAACCTTTGCCGACCTTCCTAAAATGATGAACTTTCTCTCTAAGCAAAGGAACAGACGCTGAAGTAGAAAGCAAACACACTGAAAACACTTAAACCAAAGACAGACATGTCAACACAATATCAAAACAAGTTCAAGGCTCACTGATAACGTCTTCGAGGAGAGGTGGAGAACGCAGATGAGGTTTCAATCGGGAAGGAATACAACCGTTCTCCCCCCTCAAGAAAAGTTTAAAAGCCCATGTCATTCTCGAAAACAACAATTTCCTATGAACCCAATCTCCCTACCGCCCCCTCTCCCTCCCCTCCCAAGATATGCATCCGCTTCTGTAATGTAGAGTTTAGACTTTAAAGGCATCGTACACGTTTGGAAATTGTCAAAGACCAGTGTTCTCACTTGGTGTATCCCAACATATGCATAAAATAACAAGCCTGTGAAAATTTGGGCTCAATTGGTCATCGAAGTTGCAAGAAAATGATGAAAGAAAAAACACCCTTGTTGTACAAATTTGTGTGCTTTCAGATAGAATAATAGAAACTTCTTGCAAGAAGTTTTTATTATTTTAGTGAGAAATTACCTTTTTCTCAAAAACTACGCTACTTCAGAGGGAGTCGTTTCCTACAATGATTTATACTATCAACAGCTCTCCGTTGCTTGTTACCAAGTAAGTTTTTATGTTAATATTTGTTTTGAGTCATTACCAAACGTGTACGATACCTTTAAGCCACAACCCTTCACTCTCAACTCCCTGGGCTCCTCAAATGTCCCCTTCTCAAAAACTAATGTACGTGAATATTTGTCAAAATAGAATTAGCTTTTGCAAACTGCTTACCAACCAAAATGACCTATATGGTATAAATGCAAAAAATAGTTAATGGCCTGACATTTCGACCCTAGCAGAGTCTTTTTCGAAGGCTAATTGACAACACAAAACACATGGACAGGTGTATAAGTGTAACATAAGCAGGCAAGTGGAAATATTCAATTCAAATACACATTTATTTCCATACTTCTATGAAAAATAGCGACAAGTACATGTAATTAAATACATGAATAGACAGAGAACACAAATAAAAAGCAAGGGGTAAACAATGAATAGGAGGGGGGGTTGGAGGGAAGGGGCTTGTTTCACCACAAGAAGTTGGAAACACAAAGGACAAGATCAAAGGTGGGAAGTAAAAACAAAATGTTTATACCTTCATCTGGGCTGTAGAAAATCACATACCCATCTATGGTGTCATTTGGTTGGGTCCAGGCGAGTGTAAACGCAACATCGCTCGTCCGCTGGAGAAATATATCCTCAGGTGGGAGAGGAACTGTCGATAAGTTAGACATAAAAGTAAGAGTTTACACCCAATGTGCGTTTCATAAGGGGTTCGATGCTGACTGCAGCACATACAAGGTCAAGATGTGGCTCAGACTTCAAGCGAAATAGGGGTAATATCAACGATAGTCAGTGATAATTACAATCAGACCATGAACCCTGTGACATTATTATATTGGGGATGTGGAAAACATTAGCTCTAGTTTAAGTTCCCTGCCACAAACCGACGTCCTTTCACAAACGGTTATCAAACTGTTTGCTTTGAAGAGTACGTCAGCAAGAAAATTGTGTGCATTTAATGCGCTGGAGAAAAATGTTCTTTTGTAAGAAATGCTGTCAAATTTTTGAGTCAAGGGGAACTGGGTGTATTTGGACAGAGTTCAGTCTATACTACAACTCTGGGATAAGCGCATGTCTGATTGCATTAAGGGGAAAAGATTACACAGGTTACGTATTATAAGAGGTTAATTTGATTGTTTATAACTTAACCATCGCTTTAACTATAGTGGGCTGTAATCATGGAGGAAGGAACGGCATCTCCGGCACCAGAGCAACGGGTTGTTACTGATAAGGATACCCACGGTGTAATCAGCTTAATGCACGGTCAGATTCAAATGTCAGCACTAGGAGCGAAAGGGCAGGAACTCGCTGCAAAATTTAAAAGCTAACTTTACCTTTGTCCGTGTTCTCCCTCCACTCCCCCAGATCACTCTTGATGCCATTCCGTATTGTGTAGAGATTCGTGTAAAACTGCCCGGCCAATCCCTCGATGAGGTACGAGGTCGTCTCCGGAGACAGCTCGACCACGGTCTTCTGCTTGCCGTCCAACGAGTAGATCAGACGGTAGTACTCGAATTCCCCGTCCGGTACCGTCCAGTCCAGCTGCACCGAGTCCGGAACCACGAGCTGCCTTGTCCCGCTGGGTTTGGGCGGGAGATCTAAGGGGGAATAACGTATAGCGTGTGTACACTTGGGAAGGGGAAATACTATGAGGAAACACACAACAGCAATGCGGTTGAACAGCGTGAAGTTTGCCATCCCCCTCGCTGGTCCGATCTGGAGCAGTTGTTAACGATAACATTACTGAGCACCACGTCACGGATGGGGAATCTGTGTCAGAGCTGGGACACTCCGACTGTCATTAAAGAGCTTTAGGGCTAATAGAAAAGCCATCCGGTCTCAACCCCTCGACTTCTGGCAAACTACTCGCATTGAACTTGAGAGAGGAATTCTGACTATTTTTGGACATGGTCCTGGGGGTAAACAACACCGCGGGTTTCTGCAGTGTTCCACGCACCGGCGCTGCAAATCAAAACAGCCCGAACGGTTGTTGTTAATAAGGCGGGACAAGTTTGCAATTGCAAGGCGTATCAAATTCACCTGCTTGCTGATGAAAGGAGACATGGTTTTTAAGAGTTGATTTCCACTTTGATTAATTTTGTAAAATCTCAGTTGCTCAGCGGAAAGAAGTATAATATCTGTGCAACTTGTTGCTTTGTAGCAATAATATTGGGTGATTACTGGTTTTCCCAGCAGGTTTGCAAACATTGGATAGCAATTTTAACTTCAAGTCCAACGCGATCTTTTTATTTTAGACAGCATCAAAATGTGGTATCACGGAAGAGCGGTTTAGTGCAACGGCCTCAAGTACAGGACCAATTTCATAAAGCTGTGAGTGGGGTACCAGTCCCATGGTAACTGTATGGTATTCTGGCTGGTAACCTAATTTTCTAAGCAAGAGATTTTTGTGCTGAGCAAGTTTTTGTGCTTACAGGCTTTATGAAATTGGGCCCTGGAGGTCAAGTCATTCGAGTCCCGGTCATGACACTTGTATCCTTGAGCAAGACACTTACACCCAGGAGTATCCAGTGGGCAGAGATGGTTCTTGTGATTGAATCAGCTTGGTGAGCTACATGATTTGGCAGAACAGGCTGTATACCGTACTCCCTAGGGAGCTGAGATGGTTTTAAGGAATGAAATAAATGGCCCAGTGACAGGGGTAATATTGTATATGCGTCATGAGCGTCATAAGCGTCATGAGCGTCAATATTGGCTGATACCGGTGCTACATTCTACAAACTCCCAGGCCAGAACTGACCCGGTTTCTAGGACTAGGGGGCCTGACCCATTTCTGGGTCACAATGACCCGGAAAGTGGTTACAAAGTGGGATTGCAACTCGGATCCTGCGTCATTTTGACCCATTTCCGGGTAATTTTGACACAGATTCCGGGTCATATTCACCCAGAAATGGAACCAGGATCCGGGTCAATTTTGATCCGGAAATTTTTTAGAGTGTGGTGCCATCAAAATGACCTGGTCCGAATTTCATTAAGCTGTTAAGCAGAAAATACTGCTTAGCAAATTCCTTTGCTAAGCAAAAATTGAGCGGGGCACCAGTCACAACAATGCAAACTTAATGTAGGCCCTTACTTTGGCTGGTAACGTGTTTCTGCTTAGCAAGTTTTTGTGCTTACAGGCTTTATGATATTGGGCCAAGCTGGTCAAATTTTCATAAAGCTGTTAAGCAGAAAATACTGCTTAGCAAATTATTCTTTGCTACGCAAACAATTTGTGGGGCACCAGTTGCAGCAATGTAAACTTTATGGAATTGTGTCTGGTAACCAGCTTCTGTTAAGCAAGATTTTCCTGAGCTTAGCAATTTGTTATGCTTATAGGCTTTCTGAAATTTAGTTTTTAGAGTGTATATTAATGTCCATATTAAATTGATTAATGTTACACTTCTCTAGTTCTTATATTCCCTACTTTGTAGTAGCTATTAAGAATCGGAAACGTAAATTGAAGACAACAGAGAAAGAAGTAACTCGGGAAGCTTCACAAAGTAAGTAAAGGAGGACAATCCAGAGTAGGGAGGATTACAACTTCATCAGTAGATGAGAAATGAAGATGAAGATGAAGTAACATGAAAAATAAAACCAATTGCATGGATGGAGCGATTTCAAATGAAGAAATAAAAATATTGGCTAGGCTGTTTGCATGATGGATGAAAATATGAAATTGATTTTTGAAATCAATCACTCGGTGTCTCTCCATTCACGTTATAGATCTCTTACAAGTTAAAAACGGGAGTCATCAGTCCCCAAAATGAAGGAATATTATTAAAGGCATCGTACACGTTTGGTAATGACTCAAAACAAATATTAGCATAAAAACTTATTTGGTAACAAGCAACGGAGAGCTGCTGATAGGAAATGACTCCCTCTGAAGTAACGACGTTTTTGAGAAAGAGGTAATTTTTCACTAAAATAATAAAAACTTCCTGCAAGAAGTTTTTATTCCTTATCTGAAAGCACACAAATTTGTACAACAAGGGTGTTTTTTCTTTCATCATTTTCTTGCAACTTCGATGACCAATTGAGCCCAAATTTTCACAGGCTTGTTATTTTATGCATATGTTGGGATACACCAAGTTAGAACACTGGTCTTTGAAAATTTTCAAACGTGTTCAGTGCCTTTAAGCTAAAACTTATCCCTTGTTTTTGTTTTCATTTATTTATTTATTTATTTATTTGTTAAAAATTAGTGGGGCACCAGTTGCAACAATGTAAACTTTATGGAATTGTAGCTGGTAACCAGTTTCTGTTAAGAAAATCTTTTGCTGAGCTTAGCAACTTTTATGCTTACAGGCTTTATGAAATTGGGCCGTGTAGTTTTTAGAGAGTAAAAGCTAAAACTTGTCCCCTGTTTGTGTTTCATTTATTTATTTATTCATTTATTTAAATTTATTTATTAAACAATTTTGGGGCACCAGTTGCAACAATGTAAACTTTATGAAATTGTGGCTGGTAAACATTGAGTTTAATCATGAAAAAAATATATTTGCATCTTCGAAGTGTGTTAATTAGTTTAACATGGTTCAACTTATAAATGTGCATAAGAAATCTTTCGTGGATTTGTTTCGCAAATCAAGGTGACTGAACTTGCATCAAAAGTTGAGGTATGTACTATTTGAGAAATGGGCATTTTATATTGACAAGTAGAAAACAATAAGTGGAGAATAGACAAGGTCTGAAATAACAATAGAGACTATTGTGGAGGAAGACACAGTATATAAAGGACAGACTTTAGAGATGGGCAGGAAGCAATTTTAACATCCCACTTACGTGGACTTCCTTCGTCCAAGTTAACGAAACCATGCGCATTGCTGCTGTACCCAACTGCCGTGTACGAATACATTCCAATTGAGAACCGCTTGGGGTTTATCACCTCCTGGCTGACCACCACGACGCTGGATGCCTCGCCGTCGATATGGACTCGCTTCCCGCCACTGTAGGTCAGCAAGTACCCGTCCACGGGCTCCTCCGGTGGGTCCCAAGCCACGGTGAAGTTATGGGGGCTTTGGAACTGGACTAAGACATTGGTTGGTGGCCTCGCGACGGAGGCTGTTGGTGAAGAAATGAGGATGATCGGTTGGGAAGGGGTAGGGGGTTTGAGTGGATGGATTAATGGGGACAAATGGTTATTAGTATAACATAACTTTATGGAAAATAAAGTTCATGATAATCGACCGTCGCCCTGATCGAGAACTAAGCTTGCATTGGGTCCAGGCGCGGATCCAGGGGGGCGTGGGGGCGCACGCCCCCCCCCCTTTTGCCAGGAAAAAAAAAAAGGGAGAAGAAAAAAAATTCAGAAGTCATACTCATTAGTGCATTGGCAATTTCGCAGTGCAGAAAAATAAAATGCTGTCTGGGGATGGCGCGGTCTTTCATTCTGAAAAAAAAATCACGCCCCCCCGTTTGGAAAATCCTGGATCCGTCCCTGGGGTCAGTGGAGGGGCGACTATGGGTGGAGGGGAAAAATAAATTATGGGGTTGAACTAAGGCTGATCGAAATAAACGAGCATGGGAGGGGTGAGTTTGATGGATGAGGCCTTCAACGGCATTTAGATTAAGCCGTACAACTGGACAACGCAACTAGTAACGACGAGACCTGTTTCCCACTCTGTTATATTGGTACAAATATTTGCAAACAAGGAGCAATCTATACATTCATCAGTATTTTCTTCTAAAGGTAAAATTGAAATCGAACTTTTGGGATTAAACAGTATTAAACGATCTATTTTTGATAGCAGTAATAGTTCCAGTTGATGATTGATTTAAGATCGGCAATATATGATATTGCAACATTGTGGCTTGAAATCATCACAAATTACAAGATGTTCCAAAAGTTACTTTAAACCATGAACTCGATCGAGTAAACAGGAGTCATTACACTGCAACAACTGGGGTGTTAAAATTAACACCATGTGTGTGTTGTCACATAAAGATACCAAAAAAAGAATCAACATTTACACCATAGGGTGTCAAAATACCACAAATTTCAGCCAACACAATTATATATGTGTAATTTGAATACCCTAAAATGTTAATTTTGATTCTCTCTTCCGTATCTATATGTGACAACACGATGGTGACGACACCATGGTGTCAATTTTAACACCCCAGTTTTAGCAGTGCGGGTTCGGAGAAGCATACGATGCATATACATGTACACCTAACAAAATAACATGCCGCAGCATTTATAACAGGCCTGGAATTTGAACTTTGAGAGGGCAAGGCCGTTTTCATTCTGCAAAGGGCGCTTCCATTGGAAAGTCTATGTTGATGCTCTTACAGCAGTGTTGCGCATCTGGCTGAGAACTGGTTTCAGTTAAGAAGTTGTGTGGTTTGTGCCAATCTGAGACGAGTTGGCCAAGTCTTTATGCAGTACCTTTTCGTATGTTTTATGAAATGTTGTGGGTTTTTTTCCGGGGGGTGGGACGGGGGTCACCCCAAACCAAGCCAAACAAAAGAGAAACCTTTAGTGGACCGGGATTGCAACTTACGTGCGTCTGCGGGATTTAAAATGGTGAATGTTTCCGCATTTTGGCTGTAACCCGCCGAGGTCCGTGAGTACAGCCCCATCGAGAACTGCCTCGGATTGATTGGGCTGTTGCTGACCACCTCAACGTACGTGGCGTTCCCGTCGACTTTGAGGTTGCCTCCGGTGTACGCCAGGTTGTATCCGATCACCGGGTGGTCGGGCGGCTCCCAGGATACGATGAAGGAGTTCGGGCCGGTAAACTGGACCAGGACGTGGGTGGGTGGGTCTATTACAGCTGGGGGTAAAACGGGAAAGACAGAGAGATACGTTGATTAAAAAAGTACTGGTTATTCGATGAGGATGTCTTGCATTACTTGGCAGATAGATTACGCATAGCTAAAGGCTTACACTCTAAAAAAAACTTGGATAAACAAATTCGGGTCCAAGGGGGCCTGACCCATTTCTGGGTCAGGCTGACACGGAAACTGGTTAAAAAAGAAGAGATTTTAGCTCGGATTCTACATCAGTCTTACCCATTTATGGGTAATTTTGACACAGATTAAGGGTCACACTGACCAAGAAATGCGTCAGGCTTCCTGGTATCTGGGTCAATTCTGACCCGGGAGTTTTTAGAGTGTAGTTTGTTTATAATTTAATTCAAACATATAATACGACTGTATCCAACCATGGAGCGGATAAGTAGTGCAATTTATACCAAAGAGCGAGCATATTAACCACACATCTACATCAGCCTCCTTATTATAGGAAAAAGATATTAATAAAGCCATACAATATTTCTGGAAATGTGTCCAGGGCTTCAGGTACGTCTCAGACAATATTGTAGATCCTTCCCAGGGTTGAAGGTCATTTCGAGAAAGGTTGGTAATTCCTCGGTATAGAAATAATAATGCCCAAAATGTTGAAGCAATTCTTTCATCTCATTAAAATCATACCAATCACTGAGTGGATCTTAAAACCTTCAATATTGTTTTGTAACAAGAGTACGTAAAGCGGATTGCGTGTAAGAGAATGGACGGTAAATTGAGGAAAGAACAGTAATAGTAATAACTAAACATATTGAAATATCATCTGACTGGCATGTAGGCCGGGTCAGCATGTCATCATACAAGAAGTGGACAGAACTGAATCATCACTTTAGTAGGATTAAACAGACGGTTTATTGGAAACTGCCAATTTGATTGGAAGGATATAAAAGAAGACATTTTATTTTCATTACCAACTTTAACAACAAAAAATCAACACTTATTTGCGAAGTGTACATTACAAAATTAACACAATGTCAGTGCATTAGAAACCATTAAAGAAATCATAGAACCATAAAAGGGGATAGCAAGAAGATAAGCAACTATTAAAGGGGCAGATATGACTGCTCTTTATTTTGTGTTATCAAACAGGGCTTGATTCACTAGACCGCAGGGCTTGTAGTTCAAAATATTTACCTGACCAGAATTGATTTTACATCTGAATGAGAAAAAACTTTCCACAAAGTTTTAAATGTTAACTGCTTTCTTTGACCAAGCACTAAGGGAAGATTTATGGGCGAGTGAACTTTGATACTCAACATAATTGAAAGATATTTACCAGACTCGAAGTCCAAATTTGAACATCATTATTATATGTTAATTGAAGATAATTACACAAAGAGGTAATTATTATTCAATTGGAAAACACAAGACAGTCGGACTTGTCTAGTTCTGAGTTTATTGGCCAAAAGTAAAATCACTGGCCTCGGGCCTGTGGTCCAGAGTAAAATTCGAGCCCTGTCATACCTGTTCGAATTGGTGAAGCAGGATCTATTTTTATGTTAGTTTTCAGGTTACCCCTAACTTCCATTCCAGAAATAAATCAGTACTCCTTCGGTTTTCTCCACACACTCTTCCACTTCGTAGTCCACACCTAATTCCTGCTTTCAAATAATCTTTCCCATCTCATAAATGTTGTAAAAATAAATTCCCTGTATAGCAGCGGAGAGGTCCCCTTTTGGGCATTGGCGGGAAGGCACCAAGGAAAAAACACAAATTAACCTCATCTACATGTTGCATAATTAATATCCCTGTGTGTCATGAGGTGACGTATGTGTGTACACATTGGGAGCTGATCTTTGTCATCCCATACTGGTATCACTCCTTTAAAGGGTCTGTATACGTTTGGTAATGACTCTGAAAATTAATGGCAATAAGAACTTACTTGGTAGAAGTACAGCAGCTTTGGATAATATAACACATTTTGAGAAACTTTTCACCGCAAAGTAGGCCTACTGCGGTTATGGAAAAATATATCAGGTTTTTATCCCCCGAAATTTGAATCTGAGAAGCGTTACTGCAGTAACGTTTCTCAGATTGTGTTCCAATTGCAGATTATTCTTCCTGCGTGGACATAACCGCTCCAGAGTTTCGGCAATATCTCAAAAATGCCATCACCTTTTGAAATGAAATTTCCACAGGTTAGTTTTATGGATATATATACAACTAGGATTGAAACGAACAGTGGGTTCCAATTACCAAACGTATACAATCCCTTTCATTGTCATCCCACGCTGGTGTCACCCCTTTAAGGCAATCATTCAGCCACGCAGACCAATCATGTCAAGATTGGAAGTAATTTTCAAGATGATTATGATTCCAAGATGCGATACTTTACCAGATGTCGTCCCAGACATAAGGAATGGGAAATATTCGCGGGTTCATCGAACGACCAGGATTTGAGATCAACTCAGGATCCCGAAGCGAGAGAGACGATTTTTGGAAGATGGGATTAACTAGTAATATAAAGAACAGCACCATAAGAACAACAGGGTCAGATTGACCCGGGGTCAAGGTCAGCATGACCTGTGTTGTAGGGTCAACTCGGAATCTGAGCTAGGTACCCTGGGCCCAATTTCATAGAGCTGCTCATGCAGAAAGTATTGCTTAACATATTTCTGGTAAGCATAATTTTGTTTTGCTTAGCTACTTTCTGTGCTTAAGCAGCTCTATGAAACTGGGTCTCGGACTATGCGACCTGAAAAATGGGTCACTGACCCTGAAAATGGGCCACGCTCGCGCGCAATATGGACCACACCGACCCTTCTTCGGGTCATTAATGTGACAGCGTGGTGTTTGATTTCCGTTGTCATCTGTCCTGTAATTTGTTTTGTCATCTGGGCTGTTAGTGTTTACTGTTTAGGCATAAATGAAATATTACATTTCAATGATTGATTTTACCTGATTATTTGTACTAATCAATTTCCCCTTGTTTTTTTTCTAATCATCGGTATGATCGAATATAAAATTAATGCAAAACACTATACATCCGAATTAATGCAAAATGCATCCACAAATAAAATGTATGCAGTTCAAAAAATTATCCGACAGCAAAGATGTCTACAGTCACTTTAAAGACCTTTATCTTTGTTCCAAACTGGCCAAGATTCCGAACCGGGCCAGACGCACTTCTTGGTCAGAAGACAGGAAACCCGGTCATCTACATGTTTTCAAAACTGCGGATTCTAATAAGTCCGGCTCAATCTGAGTCTGGTCCCTCCTCGGAACTGGTTCCAGATTATAACCCCCCTCCCTCCAACCCCCCCCCCCAAAAAAAAAAAAAAAACAAAAACAAACAAACAAACAACAACACAAAAAAAACAACAACAACAACAAAACAACAACAAAAACACCCCCCCCAAAAAAAAAAAACCACCCCGAACCCACCCCCCCAAAAAAGGAAACAAAAAGTAAACCAAAACCCCAAAACCCACCCCAAAAAACAAACCCCACCCCCTCATGAAAACAACAACGCTAACTTGTGCAATAATTTGTAAAACAATTCTAATAGTAATACCGAACTTAATTACGATGCGGTGGACCTAAAATCATTATTGAAGCACTGAACTCAAACAATTTTCCGATAAAAAGGGTTAATCGAGTTTGCTGAACATCTGGGGAGGTATAGACAGGGAGCATTGAATGTATTATTACGGTTAATATATTCATCCTTGATTGTACTTCATGTTTCAAGGCGCGTCTCAACCAGCAGGTGGAGGTGGGCGAGTCGTATTTGATTTGTGTTATCTCGATGTAATAACAGATGGTACGATTAAAAGCAACGCTTCGTTGGTTTACGGTGACGATTGCAGTCTACCAAATGGGTGTTAAAGTAGGGGGTGGGGTTACATTAGACTTGTGTAAGTCTAATGTTTATTCGGATAATGAGATCCGTTAAAGTGCGCGATTTTGTTTCATCCTCTTTTTTCCGAACGAAAACTCGCAAATAAGGTTCAACAAGTTTGAAGTCACGCGAGACTTGAAAGGCGTATATCTGAATAGAGGAAAATCATAATTATTTCTAAATGAAAATTCTAATTTATAAGTACAGACCCCTCAGGTTCAGAGTTAAACACCGTCGAGAATCTTTCTTGTTTATTGTTCTTTTATTTTAATTCTTATATTTCTAATTCTAAGGCATGATATTTGGTCCCTTCAAAAAAGCAGGAACATTTTATCAAATAAAAGGGCTACACATGGTGTGGGCTCTTACAGGTCAGTTTTTCTGATTTGTCTCGAGGGCAACTCGCACCGACCTTGATTTTCACAAAGGCTTTCGTATCGTCAAGTCAATTCTGGTTCCCGGGGTCTAATTTTTGTCGGTGGTTGACATTTTTACTGTTTCGAAATGTACGGGGCTATAACAAAATAGTCACGGAGTCCCGTAATATTTCATCATAGGGCAAGGACTTTCACAAGTCTAACAAACACAGAGCGTCGCACACAGATCAATGGTCGCACATTAACCGGAAATGACGCGTACGTCACACGTCATTTTTGTCGGTTCTCAACCTTTGGTTGCAATTGCTACTGTTTCATACACATCACTCCATATGTTTGATTAGTATAGACCTCTCTATAATGTAATCATTGGATATCAAGTTGTCATGCTGGTTTACGGAAGAATGGTTCACTACCCGTCCGTATGACTTAACAAACCTGATCTTTAGAAGGTTAAGCCAACAGGGGGGAAGTCAGTACAATTTCATCCATTCATTTCTTCAACTGTTTCTTTTCCTCCGGCAAGGCTTAGCTTAGAGAGAATATAGAATTGCTTAGAGGGAATAGAGACTGGCTTAGAGAGCATAAGAATGGCTTCGAGAAATAGAGATTGGCGTATAAAGAATAGAGATAAGCTTAGAAAGAGAATAGAGATTGGCTTACAGAGAATAGAGATCGACTTACAGAGAATAGAGACTGGCTTAGAGAGGAGAGAGATTGGCTCGGAGCGAGAATAGAGATTGGTTTAGAGAGAGCAGAGATTGGCTTAGAGAGAATATATAGATTGTCTAAGAGAGAGAATAGAGATTGGCTTAGAGAGGGAATAGAGATTGGCTTAGAGAGATTATAGAGATTGGCTTAGAGAGAGAACAGAGATTGGCTTAGAGAAAATATAGATTGTCTTAGAGAGATAATACAGATTGGCTTAGAGAGGGAATAGAGATTGGCTTAGAGAGATAATAGAGATTGGCTTAGAGAGAGAATACAGATTGGCTTAGAGAGAACCTAGAGATTGGCTTAGAGAGGGAATAGAGATTGGCATAGAGAGAACATAGAGATTGGCTTAGAGAGGGAATAGAGATTGGCTTAGAGAGGACATAGAGATTGGCTTAGAGAGGGAATAGAGATTGGCTTAGAGAGATAATAGAGATTGGCTTGGAGAGAACTTAGAGATTGACTTAGAGAGAACCTAGAGATTGGCTTAGAGAGAGAATAGAATTTGGCTTAGAGAGATAATAGAGATTAGCTTAGAGAGAGAATAGAGATTGGCTTAGAGGGAATAGAGATTGGCTTAGAGAAAGAATAGAGATTGGCTTAGAAAAGAACACATTATAATCTCACAAAGATAAACTAGTGCAAAATAAATCTGAAATAATGTTGAAAGTACAATTTAGATTTGCTTTAGTCTTTTTTTCCTTTAAGCTATCAGCATCCATTCAGTTTATTTGTTTGTTTAAGTCAAAGAGGGATTCAAGCGACTCGTACTTTTGTTGATATGTAGCACCCTGCCACCTGTTACATTAAACAAGTAAAGTATATAATGGCAAGAAGCCAACATTTATTGGAGTCACAGGGGCCGGATGTCATTTTAATTTATACTGGAAAACTGTCAAATCATACCAAATGATGTATCCGAAAATAACTAATATACTCGGCACTCGAAATTATGAGTTTATAAATCAACCGTTTCCCCGATATTGGTGAATCCGGAGGGGAGGGGGGCCTGTTTTTTCTTATAACAATTCAAAAAGAGTAAAGAGAACAAGAGACAAAAAATAACCCAGATAGGCTGATAACGCACCATATTCATCTCCAAATTGTTTGCATATCCGCCCCCATGACCTTAGTTTGCCACCTAAAGTTTGGCCCTAGATCCGCCCACCGCTGGCTGCGCTCAGAGCCAATCTGCATATACTGTTGAAGTTGACTTGCAACTGTACATGTAAGGTCTGTAACACTTTGTTTTTTTCTCTTCATCCGAGAGAGAAAATGGTAAACTTCAAGTGACGTCCTACAACAACACCAAGGAAACTAAATACGAAGAAATCAACTAAAGCTATATACGAAGAAATTTAGGCCTATCAGAAAAAGAGTATTGTTATAATCAAATTTCAAGCAGCCATTCTAATTATCTTCTATTCAAATTAACGTTTACCATAACGAGGCTTGATAAGAAATTTTAGTCAGACCTTTTTCAGTATGATAGCAGATTTTTTGTTAGTTCCGTTAAAATGTGCACAATTGTCGCTTTTTAAAATCCATAATGCCTGCTTTGTGCAAGGACCTGTCACACCACACGAGGCAACACAGGCAACCAGTTTAAGGCAATCTTAACGAAGCAAAAATATTCATATTTTAATTTTCACATAGTTTTCTCTGGGACACTATAAAGTACTGTAAAGAAAAATGCCTATAATGGTACCGAAGTTTCCGTTTTTCAATACAGCAGAGTCGGCTGCCTTCAATTTACCTGTAGTAATTACCACATTACTTGCGCCTTCTCTCCGTCCCCCCGTTCGATCGCACATAGCCAACTTTCATATTTAAATGTTCACATAACTTTTTCTTGAACATATTAAGATACTAATAGAAAATATCTTTGATGGTACCGAAGTTTCTATTTCTCAATACAGCTGCCTCCAAATTGCCAGTAGAAATTACCACATTACTCGCGCCTTCTCACCCCCCCCCCCCGTTTGCACATAGCCAACTTTCATATTTCAATTTTCACTTAATTTTCTCTTGAACTGTATACAATATACCAACAGAAAATGCCTTTTATGGAACCGAAATTTCAATTTTTCAATACAGCAGAGTCTGCTAACTCCAAATTGCCTGTAGAAACTACCACCTTCTCCCCCCGTTTGTACATAGCCAACTTTCACATTTCAATTTTCACATAATTTTCTCTCGACCAGTATACAAGATATTAACAGAAAATGTCTTTTATGGAACCGAAGTTTCAATTTTCCAATACAGCTGGCTCCAAATTGCCTGTAGAAATTACCATATTACTTGCACCTTTTCATATTTCAATTTTCAAATAATTTTCTCTGGAACAGTATATAGATAATATAATAGAAAATGTCTTTTATGAACCTAAGTTTCCATTTTCAACACAGCAGCCTCCAAATTGCCTGTAGAAATTACCACATTACTTGCGCAATCTCTCCCCCGTTTGCACATAGTCATTACTAATTCCTGCTCATAAGATGCAACCCCACACGAAGGACTACACATGTAAAACAAGCTAATAAGACAACCAAGTTGATCAATTAATGTAATCACTGTTGTGACAGGTTATTAAAAGAGATGTCTACATGGCCTGCGTGAGGTTGTCATCACGTCGGAGTTCATGAGCATGTGGGTTTCGACCGCGTCAAGCTAAAGGGGAAAAAGTTGACACGGGGAACACCCCCATTCCGAGTTCCTCGTGTCTAGAACTTTAAATATAGTGACTAGTGATCGGAAGACATATCTTATATACTGCCAATCTGTACTAAAAAAAATATAATTAAACCATCCTAAATTTCACCTTGACTTTTGATTAGGAAAGTTTGATAGCTTGTACATGATGTAAGAATCGTCTGACTCTTAATTTGACAGTGGCAGCCGACATATCGTGATCGATGTTTTAATACGGCATTAGAAAGTGCCATTGCAATTGTGGTTGGTAAAACAAACTTCGCAGTAGATTTAATTTGTAGTAAAAACAGTTGAACGAGCTTATTCATTTTATGGCATCTTCTAAATCATGGCTGTGGTTTGATTTATGTGGAAATGGCAAGATGCTTATGTAATAAAATGTACTGCATTTGCAGTGGTCCGGAGCTTGTGGCAGGTTTAGAGGAATGGTGGCGGGCTGCTGAGTCTTTATATACACTCTAAAAACTCCTGGGTCAGAATTGACCCGGATTCGGAGTCACAAGGGGGCCTGATCCATTTCTGGGTCAGGCTGACCCGGAGTGTGGTTTAAAAAGGGATTTTAACTCGAATTCTGCGTCGGATGACCCACTTCTGTGTCATTTGGACACAGATTCCGGGTCATACTGACCTGGAATGGGTCAGACCCCACGGGACCGGATCTGGGTCAATTTCGACCCGGAAATGTTTAGAAACTAGCACCTTGTCAAAAAAACATATCAAAGGGAAGACAAAACAAAATTCCAAGTCCCTGCTTTTATATGTTCTTGAAAAGAAATACTGATGTTTAGCACCAACATCAACTTTCTCTTCCCGTGGCAAAGCGACCTTTCTGAACATCGAAATCGCATCCATCGCGTATACAAAGAAACCTCTTTTCTTCTCATTGCAACGCAGCTGTTCGTACGTCAGTTTCTGCCTATCTTGGTCAATGTTTTTACAAGTTTCATATTTAGCCTGCGGCGTTCAGTTCAATTTCTCCCCCTTGATCTACATCAATACGCTTCGGAAGTTTCCCCTTTCCCCCAAACCACAATGACCCCCTTTAAAAAGTCAATTCCTACATCGACAAGCTGAAATCCTGTACACCCCTCCCCTTTTATCGCCACATATTCCTGGATGTTATATTTAGCTTAAAACATTCCTAAATCAATTCCATACATCTGCGTCTCTACCCTTCACCTTCAGCGGACTTCAACACCCTTCTCTGGAATGACGCTTATAGTGTACAATCCAAGACGGTGACTCATGTAGTTTCTTGAGTCACCGTTGACGACACTTCCACTTGATAGCATCCCATCACTGAGGATGGACCGCAAGGGGGGTGGGGGTAGTCTGTTCTGATGGGATACTCGTCATATCATCAGAAAGAGACGGGAACCACACGTGGAGGCAATATGAAGTATAAACGAGAGTGGTCGTACCATTAGGATAATTAGCAAAATACATCAATGCACTTTTAGGAGACTCAAGATGTGTGTCTTGAAAATGAATTGGGGGAAGTTTAGGTTGGAACTATAAGTCAGGTCACGTGCGAATCAAGCGACTTCGGCTCCGGCTACGGCCGTTGGCTGCAACGACAACGTTGAAGAATAGGCCCTTCCAGCGATACAGCCATAGTCACATCTGACATGACCTATATGATGATAGGAAGATGGATGACATTTCTTTTGAAAAATGTTGCGGTCCTGGGCTCGCTTTCACCAAGAGCTAAAGATTGATCTTAACTACAGAGAATCAATATTAATTGCTGTGAGCAAAGTGGTAATACTGACATTACAATCTTAAGATGATTCTTAGTGCTTTGTGAAATTAATGAATCCCATTTTAAGGATACATATAACCCTTAGCCCGATTGCTCTCTGAAGAAATCATATCACTTACTACAATCCCCCTATCGATCCCAATTTGTGGTGTAAGGAATCTGGAACTCATCTTCTTTATAGGTAAAGGATGATCCCAATTTGCTAATTCAATTCTGCCATACCGAAAAATAATACACACAAGCGTTTTGTAATCCAATACGTCATCAATAACATTGTGCCGATCATCAGTACAATCATTACCATCATACATCACTACATCAAGAACAAGAATTTTCTACAAGCTCATCATTCAATCCCAGCGGTCTTGGATGATACCAGTGGGGACAAGCGAAAAGCACCTACAACAAGTTAACATGTTACTGAGAAAATTCCCATCATGCATCACTACATCCTGAACGAGAATGTCTACAAGCTCACCAGCCCATCCCAGCGGTCTTGGATGAGACCAGTTGGGCCAAGCGAAAAGTACCTACAACAAGTAAACATGTTGCTGAGAAAGTTCCCAACATGCATCACTTCATCCTGAACAAGAATTTGTACGAGCTCATCAGCCCATCCCAGCGGTCTTGGATGAGACCGGCGGTACCAAGCAAAAAGCACCTATATACAACTAGTAGACAACTGTCTTTTCACCGTTGAGGTGCAATTTCGATCAAGAATACCTTCAAAAAAACTCAGAACAACAGGTGCGAAAAATAATTGAGGCGCCTATAGTGTCACCAAAAGGGAATAAACCAAAATAAAACCAAGATAAAACCACACAGTACTGCATCTTGATAAAAGGAGAAGCTATATTGGGTTGGGACACGACCTCGTCAGTCTTTCCTATGATGCCATCGGAGCTGGAGCCGGCGGGGAAATGCCTCTACTTTTTCCCAAGGGGGTAAAGACCGGGCATGTTGGAAGCCAGATAATTTACGCATCTTCGAAGTTCCAGATGGGACATAACTTGGTGTGGTGTAAGTGAATGAAATCCTTCCTGTAGCTTACCGTAGGAAGGAAAGACATTCAAGTGCAGCTAAAAACAAAAGCCATTGAAACCCATTGTTCGGAAAGTTCTCATTTTGTCTCTGCCAATGGAAAACATGTGACTGGGGGATAACCTAGTATACAATTAAAATCAACGAATTGCCACTAGTATAGAACTAATAAACAATGACGTTCAACATAAGCGGAAGAGACACTGTAAACTAATAATTGACAGTATTTCCCTATCGCAGATGAAACTTCAATTGACAACAATCCGAAGATGACAGAGTCTTCCTGTAACAGACCACTAGAAGGAAGGAATCAAATCTCGTTCAGAACGGAGGTAAATATTTACATTCAAAAATGGTTAACTGCTTTTAAAAACCTCATTGTTGGGGCAGAGGGGTGTTCCCAAATGGATGAGCTCATCACCGGGCGGTCCGAGGTTATGGGACGCCAAAGAGGCATAAACTCTGATCAACACATCGATCGGTCTTTTGCATCAATCGAACACTGATCAGTCGATGAAGAGGACCGTTTGATAGATGCAAAAGTCCGATCAATCGATGCAAAAGTCCGATCGATCGATGCAAAAGAACAATCGATCGATGCAAAAAACAGATTGATCGATTCAAAAGACCAATCAATCAATGCAAAAGACCGATCGATCGATCCAAAAGACCAATCAATCGATGCAAATGACCGATCGATCGATGCCTCTTTGGCGTTCCATACAATACGAGATAGTGTCATCCAAGTTCAGAATTGAGATCCACAGCATTCTTGTGAACCACGGATCCACAAATGTGTACAAGTATATAATTAAATTGACTTAATGCACAAACAATGTGGCTGTTGCCCCCCCCCCCCCATCCTGTTTATATATCCCGGTGTAATCAATTTCATAAAAAAAGGTCGCTGACTCTAAATTAAATTGCCACATGTGATAATACGTACATGTACACTAAATAGGCATTGCAAAATCGCTAATGGTCTGAAGCTAATGCAAAAACAACGTAACGGAGGGAGATAATTTCTTGATAAGGTGGTATGCTCCCACATGCATTCTGCCGTCAATTTCCGTATATGCTAAATATTCAATTAAATTCAAAACAACTTTTATCTCCATACTTTCTTTTCCCATATGTACATCAAATTATATATAAAGGATTACAAAATAATTTAATAGTAGACATATTAAATTATAACCGAAAACAAAATAACAGTCGAGGGTGAAAAATATATGGCTATTACCCGAGGCTTGTATAGAGAACAGCCTGACAGACAACAAACGAAAAGCACACAAACAAACGAAACAGGAGAAAAACAGGAAAAACAGCTTACGAGAGACGGAAAAAAAAGACAGGCATAAAAGGAATAATGACAATATAATTAAATCATATTCAATGTCAAATGCCAAATAGGAAGATGACACAAATAATTGAAATAAAAATCCAAGAGATGAGTGTTTCTATAGGGAGAGATTGCTATAAGTATGTTACATATTGAGAGATGAACACTCTTTTATATGATTTATAACGATTTTTTACAGGTCTTGGATTTCATCTTTAAGAGGGCAAGGCCATTTCCATTTTGCATAGGGCACTTCCATTGGAAAACTATTAAGTCTATGGGAAACGTTTGAAAGGGCACCAAGGCCAAGACCAGGGCGACAGAGGCCATGGCCTCCGTGGCCTTCGTTTAAATTCCCTGCCTGTTTGTAGGAGGATTACAAAATGGATAACAAACTCAAAATTTTACCTTTCATTTCCACACTTTCGAACAATATCCTTACAAAGTCTACGAGTCAGCTGTTACAAGGAGAGTATGACTAAGGTTTAAAGCAACATTGGTAATTGACAAAGACCAGTTTCCACACTTCATGATTGTGACCCAACATATACATGAAATAACAAACCTGTGAAAGTTTAAGCTAAATCGGTCTTCGGAGTCATGAGAAAACAGTGAAAAAACCCATTGTATGATTTCACCGTTTTCAAACATCGGATTTTATCACCAGTGATAAAGACCAATTGATACTCATTTCCTAAAAACTATAGCATTTCAACAACAGTATTTCAAGGGAAGTTTTCCACCATGACCATCTTTATACCATGTAAGTTATGTGCAAATCTGTGAACATTTATATTTTTAACCTTACCAATGTTGTACACACCCTTTAAAGAAATAAATATCAATTTTGAGGGTAGTGAACTGACATGATGGAAAGTATCAAGGCGCGCCTCGTCATGGATGAAAACATTTAATGTATGTTAAAATGTTGCCAGGATTCCCGGCAGGTCACATTTCATGAGTTCTCCCATCTGTTGTTGAAAACAAAAATGAACATAGGTAACATTCATTGCCCCCTGGTACTGTCATTATTGTCTTTTCATTAAGGAAAGTATTCTGAATGCTTCCATGCTGGATGAAAAGGACCGCCGGAAAGGAAAAAACAGCTCCCAAGTTGATTGATTCTGCAATCTTCGATGAAATTGTAAAAATGGATTCGAAATCGTTTGCAGGAACACCGTGTACATGGACAATCTATGAAATGTTTTGGTTCTGAAAATAACCGGTGGTGTAAAAACTGGAAGTTTAGATCAGTGTTATGCTCTGATCATCTGATCAGCTTTCTCATGAAGATGATCAGAGCATAATGATCGAAACGTCGAGTTGTTACACATTGGTTCATTTAAGAACCACCTATAAGATTGTTCAAACATGGTGTTACTGCAAACTTTACTACATTGTTTCTCCACCATGCAAGGTTTCAAATCCTCTTCATGTACATGGTGTTACTGCCAACCTTTCTAGATTGTATCTCCACCATGCAAAGTTTCAAATTATACTCATGTACATGGTGTTACTGCAAACCTTTCTAGATTGTATCTCCACCATGCAAAGTTTCAAATCCTACTCATACACATGGTGTTACTGTAAACCATACTAGATTGTATCTCCACCACGCAAAGTTTCAAATCCTACCGATTCACATTCCCCTTTAAAACTGATATGCTGAAAATAAAACTGCTAAATCTGATAATTTCAAGGTATGAAAATTGTTAAAAGTTTAAATTGTTGTTCCTGAACATTTCCCCATGTATAACACTTATCACCTTATCAAAAGTAAGACCACCAATTTGGTAACGATCCTGTTTTTGTGAAACTCATAATTATAAGAACTGACTGTGTTTCCTGGGTAGAGTGTTGAGTATCTTGTTTTTAGCCAATCTGGACGAATATGGCGATGCTCATCACATTTCCGTGAGAGTTACTGTCACAAGGAATTATGATATTTAATTGAGAGGTTATGTCTTCACATGCCCTGGATGGCTTATCTTTTGAACTTTTAGACATCGAGTTAATCAAATATGAAATCCCGTCTGGGTATGAACAGGGGTGCGATTGTGGCATATGATGAGAAAGGACACATGTTGATCTGGATGATGCATTCAACTGCTGTGAAGCTTTTTGTTTTGGTCCCCCTTCTGTGTGTGTGTGCGTGTGTGTGTGTGTGTGTGTGTGGGGGGGGGGGGGGGTCAGAGGGAGTTGGGTCTCAGATAAAATCACCTAAAGGCACTGAACACGTTTGGTAATTGTCAAAGACCAGTATTCTCACTTGGTGTATCCCAACATATGCATAACTTAAATAACACACCTGTGAAAATTTGGGCTGAATTGGTCATCGAAGTTGCAAGAAAATAATGAAAGAAAAAACACCCTTGTTGTACAAATTTGTGTGCTTTCAGATGCCTGAAAAAGACTTCTGCCCAGAATCTTTTTCAGATTCAAATATTTCAGTGAGAAGTTACCTTTTTTCTCAAAAACTACGTAACTTCTCACAATGTTTTATGTTATCAATTAGCTCTCCGTTGCTCGTACCAAGTAAGTTTGTTATGCTATTTTTGGGAGTAATTACCAAACGTGTACAGTGCCTTTAAACACCCGGAAATCAGATCCTTGTTGCTATAGGGAAGTTATCAAAAAATAAGCATCGACACACAAAGATGCGGGCAGGGAGGGACTGATCTTGTTTTAATATCAGAAAACCCCTAAAATGATGGGAACAAAAAAAACCAATTACATCTCTGGAGGTCACAGGTTCAAATCCTGCCTATTACATTATTCTTTGTTCACCCGTAAATTAGTAACACATTTTTAACAACATACACGCCTGACCTTTCCTCATCCAATATTTAGAAATGACTTGAAGGTTTTTTTGGTTAAAAGTAAAACAAGATGGAGGTTTGCAGTCACACTATTTATAGAATCTTATCAATGTTATGCATAATTATATGTACATTTACAAACATCAGAGAGATACCCCCGTAAAAAAAAACAATAAATATGACTTTTCTGGTAATAAAACCAAGGATGCCTCATCAGTGAACTTAATCACTGTAGCTCGCTAACTTGAGGAAACCTGTAAACAAGGGTGGTTGCTAGAACCAGACGGGGTTAACCCTACTCTTCCACGATAAGTGTTCTGGGTACACGTGCATTATACATTGTGTTCTCCTGTCAACACCAGATTTAGGTAGCATCCCAGCTAACCTTATACCGAACACTTCTTTCTCCCACCGCACCCTGTTACCTAATGCCACACTTGATTTGACCTTCCTCTGACCGCCCTTTTTAAAAAAGCAGGCTTTAAGTTAAGGTCAATACATTCTGGAAAAGTCATTCAAGGTTTAGCGTTAATCCCCAGCCCATGTTATACCGAATTAAGAGGATTTCGCGAGTCAGAACGTCTATCCGTCACATTTTAATGTTTCTAAAAGGCTCGTAGGAACACATCCAAGAAGTTGAACAGATCACACGGATTTTGATGTTGTTTGGTGGACCATGCCTGTGGCGTTTTGTACTTAAACAAAATCAGTGACTAAGCTTTGGCTTGGTTAGGAATTAAATTTTGTTTTCAGCAAATTACAGCTTACCAAAAATGTTCACATGGGTTTTGTATTCCTTTACCATATTATTTCCCCCCGTTTCCTTTCCAAGTTTTTCAGCACCTTGCAACACACTCAGCCGATTAGTCACTTCCTGAAAGCGTTTGTCAAGTTCATGGTAATATTGAAAGGTATGTCGACCGAACGACGAGAGTTTTCGGGCCGGGTGTTTTCTTGAGTTTCTTCACCTGTTTTCGGCTAGTCAGTCCTTTGATGAAATAAGTGAATCGAGCAATCTCAGCACTAAAACGTGAATCACATTTTATTCGGTGATGATTAATCGAATATAAATTATATTATCCAAACTGACAAACAACCTTTCAACAAACAAAATGATTTTACGAAGAGTGTGTTTATGTTTAAACTGGCGGCTATTGTGGGCGTGGCTACACCTGGTTTTTCACTGACTACGAGCCAGTGGGACAAGTTAGTTTCACTACTCCCCCAGCTTTTCCAACAAGTCCATACTCCATATATATAGGGATAATTTAAAAAATAAATCAACACTTAAAGGCATCGTACACGTTTGGTTATTACTCAAAATATATATTAGCATAAAACTGTCTTGGTAACGAGCAACAGAGAGCTGTTGATAGTATAAAACATTGTAGGAAACGACTCCCTCGAAGTAACGTAGTTTTTGAGAAATAGGTAATTTGAAAAATAGGTAATTTCTCACTAGAATAATAAAAACTTCTTGCAAGAAGTTTTTATCTGAAAGCACACAAATTTGTACAACAGGGTGTTTTTTCTTTCATCATTTTCTTGCAACTTCGATGACCAATTGAGCCCAAATTTTCACAGGCTTGTTATTTTATGCATATGTTGGGATACATCAAATGAGAACACTGGTCTTTTACAATTACCACACGTGTACGATGCCTTTAAGGAGGGTATACCTTTCTTTGGTAATTACTCCAAAAAATAATGACCATACAAACTTACTTGGTAAAGAGCACGGAGAGCTGTTGATTTTATAATACATTGTTAGAAACAACCCCCTTTGGAGTAATGTAGTTTTAGAGAAAGAGGTAATTTTTCACCCCAAAATTTGAATTTGAGAAAGGCTTCAGGCACGAAGCCTTTCTCAGGCATCTGAAAGCACACCATTCTATGCAACAAGGGTGTTTTTTCTTGCATATGTTCGGATACACCAAGTGAGGATACTGGTCTTTGACAATTACCAAAAGTATTAACCTGCCTTAAACTACCAGCTGGACCAGCATTTTGACTTCTTCTCGTGTATTTTAACTTGCTTTTGGCCAGTGAACCACTGCGGAGGGAAAACACTAATTGCATGTACAGTAAAAAATAAACTTGACAAGTAAATAAATAAAACAAAGTGACTGAATAAGCTTTTCATGTTGGAAAAAATGGCAACTTGTGTTTGCGATAGGCCAAACTGTAAAATCTTATTAAATCGTGTAATATATTGAAATCATTCCATTGAACGGGGTATATGACTAGTTTCAAAGAATCTTCCCAATCAGTCATTTTGTGTTTTTCCCGCATCACAAGCTATTAAGCAGATTTAAGAAAAACAGTGGTCCATCGCAATTTGTTTGCAGAAAAACACTAACATCTCGCTTTGGGGGGTAATGTTTAGAAGCACGAATAAGCCAGAAAGATGCACTGTGCTCTCCATGAGTGGCACTTTTTTCATTTGCTACGAAACTTCTCTTACTTTTAATACTAATAGGTTCTGATCCCAAGGGTGCAAGAGTTTTCTGTAGCCCCATTAGTTGTCGATAGCTTGACTGCCAAGTTTTACACCTTCCTAATTGCTCACTAATCCCTGAAATAATGGTTTATTTTGGGATAATGTTAAAGTCTGAATGGTTCATCCTATATTAAATTAGCAAAACAAGCATTTTTTTGTCTGCAGTCCTGCAGTTGTTGTTGACAGTTTTGTTTGCCAAGTTTTACCACAATCATCCTCAAGACTCTAAACACTTCAAGAATGGTTTATTTGGGATTATCGTAATGTCTGAAACAGTCGGTTTTAGATTCGGATCACGGAAAGCCTTTTATACTTTCGCCTGCATCCCAAACAGTTGTTTAAACAAAATTTTTGCCAAGTTTCGCTGCACCCGCAAGACTTTAATCTTCCACATAAATGGTTTTATTTTGGATTACGTGAAAGCTGTCAACATGAAATCCAGATCGTGCGAAGCATTTTCGTTTGCGACTCTGCAATTGTTGTTGCTAAGTTACTGACCACGTTCATATAAGACAATAATCTTTAAAATAAGACTTTATTTTGGATATTTCAAAAGTCTGCAGCGGTCCAGATCGCTAGGGGAAGATGGACGTCTATCAAGTCAACTGTCATTGAACTTGACATCAATTTGGCAGCCCTTACCAAGAGTGGCTTTTAGCCTTGTTATGGGGGACTTGCAATTTTTTTTACAACACCCACACAATTCCTCTGTATTATACAGCCCCTTTGTTTTCTCCTCGACGTTTCCACACTCCTGTGACTCACAGAGCAAGGAACTTTTGAGGATCACTTGGTTCCAGAAATGAAGTTCTTTCATCATTCAAGTTAATGGTGCATCAATACTTGACTTTAAACTGGATTTCTTTTGCTACATACAGATGGAAAGCAACCCATCCATCAAGACTTGTAGCATGTTTTGGCGCAATCCAGATCACAAAGGCGTGCATTGTGGTGGCAGGTCTGTCCATTTTAATAATGTGCGGATCAAGATACAGATTGTCTTCCTAATGCGCAGATCAATAATGTTGCCTCATTTCGAGAAAGCGCAGATCAAGATACTAAAGCGCTGCATTGTTTTAATATTAGTTTGCGGATCAAAGTCGACAGTCTATCCATTTCAATAAATGCTCAGATCATGATACAGATTGTCTGACTAATGCGCAGATCAATAATGGAACTGCCTTGTTGCAATAATGCGCAGATCGTTATGAAATGAAAATGGTTGGAAAGATGTTTTAAAAGTAGAATCTAATGATCCACACAAATGTGTTTTGAAATTGTGTGGTTTTCCTTTTACTTCGTGACCAAACACGGTCCGCCAAGAACCAACTTATTGACTCCACAAAATGGCATATGTGTGTGCATCATTTTATTCTCCTTTTAAAACATCTTTCCCACAATTTTCATTTCAATTTATTTCACAACAAACGCTTTTTAAAGCCCAAATCAATCCAAGACAACGTGTCCCTTTAAACCGAGACCACCCATAATTTGATGACATTTTTACAGATGGTTTTAAGAGTGTGTTTACGGAAAACTAGAGGAATTATTTTTCTTCCCCCCCAAACAACACAAAAACAAAACCCATAATAATATAAATAAAAATAAACTAAAACAATGACTAATCTTTGATGACATTTTTACAGATGGTTTTAAGAGTGTGTTTATGGAAAACTAGAGGATGGGAATTAATTTTCTTCCTAAAAAAAAAAACCAAAAACAAAAAACAAAACCCATAATAATAAAAATAAAAATAAACTAAAACAATGATTAATCTTCCCTTTAAGCCTTGATCGCTTGTTATTTTCCCCAAGAGTGGGCAAGAGTCCATCAGTGCAGATTCCTTGCCATAAATCAGGATTAACAATACATGTCAAACAATAATCCAAATCGATCCTTCAACATGCATAATGTACTTCCGTACTTCGTTAAATTAATTACCTAAAGTATATTTATAGTCTGTCTCAACTCATTTCCACCTCGGAGCTTCCAATATCAATGCTCATGCTTACAACCACAAAACAACAAACAGGCTTTGTTTTGTTAGTTGCCAACTGAAGAGCACAATTCCACTGGTTTTATTTCATGACACATTTTATTGTATAATCAGCAAGGCCCTCCAAAGTTCCGCGCGAAGTTACTTTCAATTAATGAATCCATTCCGGGGAACGATTTCGTCCAGCACTGATTGCCAATATTGAGTAGCAAATTGTGATTTTGAGTAGCAATTTATAAACTTTGTGTAGCATTTTGCTCTGCTTTACAATGGAAATCTTTCGCTGCGTTTAGTACCGGTACTTTACAAGTGAAACTACGGCTGTATCCAAATTGGCAGCTATGGCTACGACTACAACTGTTGCTAGGGTAATGCTAGCCATCCTATACTTCAATGCATTATGACGAGGTGATTCAGTGTTAGCCGTGGCCACTAAATCGGACACAGACTGAGTCGGGAGCATTGAAGTCATTCGTCCTCAGATTTCTTGGGTTTTTTAAAGCTTTTCCGCGTTATTGCCGCGGAGAAGTCATTGTTTGTTGCTGCCAAGTATAACTGCATTGTATACGTTTATAAATAACTCTGAAAATTAATGGCAACAAAAACATACTTGGTTAGAAGTACGGCAGTCAGCTTTGGATAGTATAATGAATTTTGAGAAACCTTTATCTTCGAAGTACTGCGGTTATGAAAAAAGATGTCCCCTTTATGATAAGTTATCTCCAAAAATTTGAATCTGAGAAGCGTTACGGCCGTAACGCTTCTCAGAGTGTGTATTCCAATGCAAATTATTCTTCCTGCGTGGACACAACCGCTCCAGATTTGTTTGCAATAAAAATTATCTAAAAAAAATTATCTCAAAAAAGCTACCACCTTTTGAAATGAATTTTTTACAGGTTAGTTTTATGGGATATCTACAACTATATAGGATTGAAACAAACAGTGGGTTACAATTACCAAACGTGTACAGACCCCTTTAAGGTTCTATTTACTGAATTAATGGTAAACATCTCCATATCTTTTATCGATCACGTATTAAGATCAAGCATCCATCAATGGGCACCGTGATTTATCTGGCTGGATCAAGATGACCATTGGATGTCACAATCTAATCTGATGTTTTCCATCAACTCTTTGGATAGAAATCTGACTCTGGCGATCGTTCAAGTGCCAAGCTAATTACTCAATTGCACGAATGAAGTAAAGTCTAGTACTTTATGTGGGATTTTCGCAGCTCTGCAGTACGGAAATGGATGTATTGGGTAATGCTTTGGTACATGGTGGGTGCGTTTTTGCGATCATAACTGTTTTCAGTTGAAGATTATCCAATTAGCTACAATCGAAACAATTCCGAGTCTACTGTGAGAACTTCGTCACCACAAGCTGTTAACACTGTTTTCCTAGACGAAGAAAGTTGAGTCAAGTTCGTTTGATTCTTTACTCCCTGTATGGGTAATTCGTTCGCACACGCACCAACTCTTCAGGGAAGAAATCGATGTGAAATCAAAGACAATTTAAGAACACCAAAGGCTCTTCTTAGAGACACTTCTGATGAAAACAAGTTTCATTTCGTCACCCATAAGGTTGAATGTCGCATTCAAATTTCCCACCATTTGTTGGTTTTAATCATTATATATCTTTCTGGTATTGACACAACGGCATCGTCGTTTATAGTGCCTTCCACTGTCACCTGTATAGGTCTGGATACTTGTGTGGAGAAGATGTTGGAGAAAAAAAAACTGGGAAAAACCCACGCAATCGGGTAGGGACTGAAAACCCAATCCACATGCAAGGCTCCGGGCCGAAGTGGGATTCGAACCATGGGTCCAAAGTGGGATTCGAACCTGGGTTCAGAGAAAAAAGACATGGAAAGAAACTCCTAATCCAACCTGAATTGTTGATGTCTATAGCTCTTTTCACATGAGAACAATTTAGCAGGGGTCCCTTGCTTTGTATTAGCATGGTTGTAACATTTTTACAAATTGCACTGGTTATGTTTTATCGTGTGAAAACGGCTTATGAAACGTCTGATTTTGACATCATCTACTCGATGGATATCCGTGTCCTGTATTTGGCGCCAACATTCTTGAAGCAAGCACAGAATACATTCAAGGCAATTCACAACGTGTATTTTGGGGTAACATCGTCAGTACTATCAACTCAAGGTAAATGCAACCTACATAAATAAATACACATATGAAGGTTTGTACAGCAGACGGGTTGCCTGGATCCTTTCTTTCACAAAGGATTATTTATGTTTATATTTATACTTTATCATTATGCTGCATTCCCTTTTGTCTATTCACTCAATGTTAAACCAAACCGAGTATGGGAAGTAGAAATAGTCTGGGCTTCTGTCAATAATGAGAATCGGTAATCATTGTTGCTATGGCACACGAGGAACAAGACAAACATTGAAGCTGGTTGAGGAAAACCAAACTGAACAACGTTGGATTTTAGGCCTCAATTTTGACCAGACAGAATAGGTATAGGATATTCCTTGCTCCCATGAAGGCTTTTAAATCCAATCAGTGTTTTATGTTGTCATTTATTGATTTATTTCTTAATTTCTCTTTGATTAGTTAATTGTCTGTACATTTGGTACATTACTGTGTTTAATCGATAAGTATCTTGGAAAAAATTGAGCTGTACAGCTTCAATGATACAGAAGAAAATAAACAAACAAACAAGTATATTTTCACTTAGCTAGGCAGAATGACATCGGATTTGATGATGACACATAATGCTTACGCTTGCATTAGTGTTTTTTGTCTTCTGAATATTATCTACCAATCCTTTCAAAAATGAATTAGGCCTAGTCGCGCCCTCAACATGAAAACCGTCCCAACAATAGTTGGGCCTGTCCCGAATTGGGCACCAACTCAAGATGTGCATGATGTCCTTAATATACTCCAACAAGTGCCAGGTTAGAATTGATCAGAAGAAGGGTCTGTATTGGCCATACTTATTTCCTGGTCAGCGTGACCTGTTTTGGGGTCAACATTGGACTCAGATTTTGAGTCATGTTGACAAACAAAAACAGGTCATGACCCGGAAACGAGTATGTGCCATGCCAACCTCGTCCCCATGGTTTACTTTATTTCCAACCACGTTTACAATAGTAAACCCTGGGAGGGAAACGCCTTACTTGGACCCTGATTGGACAACGACTGGTGTACAAAAGTCTGACGTAAACATGTTAAGTTGTACTCATTCAGTATTCACCATGTTCACAGCCAGACTATTCTAATTTGCATACGTATCCAAAAATTTTGGATATGCAAATGATCCAATACCAGGATGAGAGAGCGGTCAACCTCGTACACTGCTCGACACACCTTGGAGACGAGGTTGGTACCATATGCAGACCCTTTCTAGGTCAATTCTGACTTGACACTTTATAGAGTGTATTTTAGGACTTTCCTTTAAACAAGAGTTTGAACAATTATCAAGAGTGAATAATTTTGACTGGCATTTTCTCGAAGCTCACATACTATTTTCTGACAACGAATGTTCCTTCTGCTCCAGGCATGTACTGCGGCCACCATTATAGGAAGGTAGTACTTGATCATTTATTGTTAAAAATAGGCTTCTGGGGCTGAATTTAATCACATGCATGTGTTGAATGTGACAGTTTGAATGTGGCGTGGGCTGCACAAATACTTCCCCTTCATATCCACTGTTATCACACGAAAGAAGGAACAAGTAAATCCAAGGAAGTTGTATGACCTTGAAGTTTTGTACGAACAAAACAGGCAGGTGACGAAGGAAGGCCCGTATACGAGGGGTGTGAGAGCTCATACCTGCGGCAGGAAACGTCTGCAAACATGGTCCCTGGTTAAATCCATGGCTCATGCAAAGTCCTGCCAATGTAAATGTACAGAACGTATGGCTCAACCGGAGTCATCAATACCAAATGATGGGAAACTCGCGTGAAGTGCAAACTGATGGACCGGACTCAAGCTCTGGTGTTTCTGATCAGCAGAGTGTGGGTTCGAGCCCCTTGGTCGTGGCACTTGTGTCCTTGAGCAAGATACTGGATTACCATGATGGGACACTAAGCCGGGATACGAAGCCGTATAGGTCTCGTGTACTAGGATTGATAGTGCACGTACAAGAACCAAGAACACTTTTCGTGGAAGAGTAGGGGTTAACCCCGCTGTTTCTGGTTCACATAGCAAGCACCCTTGTTTACAGGCTTCCTCAGGCTTGCGAGCTTCAGTGATTAAGTTCACTTTTGAGGCATCCTTGTTTTCATTACCAGAAATATAAAGACTGCGGATAAAAACGTTGGCAAACTTCCTTAAACTCACAATCTTCCACAGGGTGTATTCTCTATACGGCTGTGTTGATTGATTTATGTGAAACAATAATTTAGCTTTAATTGCAGAGGCCCCATTATTGACATGGGCTACATCAAGCTCACACACGCATCACACAAAAATGGGACACTATCCCCCCAAAATGGGTCAAGCAACACCCCAACGTACAAAAGTACTTTACCGTATCACAGTCAACTTTAGGGCCCTTTTGTTACAACTCTTTGCGGCATAGGTTTAATATCTCCCCATACTATATGACCTGTCCCTGAGGGACCTTGGCAATTACCCTTTCCCTAGACCCGTTAAGAACTCATTACCCTTCCTTGACCTTCCCATTTGACCTTCAGTTATTAATATCTGCAAAATAAAAATCAACAATATTTTCCCCCAAATTTTCCAACCCAGATTGCATCCGATGAATCAGTATAATTTTGAAGCTTTGCTTTCGATGAATCAGTATAATTTTGAAGCTACAATTTTATAAGTATTGCCTCCGGCAGTTTGAGACGCGTTTAACGCTTCCAGCCAAGTGTGGCCGATGAGGGAATCCCTGGAATATTTTGTCTGGAAATGTCAACCGACAAAAACATTTACCCCCAATTTCCAAGCCAGTTTGCATTTGATGAATCAGGGTTTTTCAAAATTACTTTTTTGGGGGTAAACATGGCCTCCGGCAACCTGAAGAACGTTTAACGCTTCAAGCCGAGTGTGAAAATTCCCCTCGAAGGAATCTCCTTTTCTCTCTCCGTGAAAATTTGTTTGAACAAAATGCAATTCCAACTAAAAATGTACTGGTTATGTTTTTAGGCCAGTTTGTATCATGAAACATGTTTTTGAAGTATGTCTTCAATCGATTTGATGTTTAAGTGCATTTCCGTCGAAATGTGTTTAGTGCTTTTCCGTCGATTTGATTGTTTAATGATGTTCCTTCATCGAATGTGTTTCTAGCTTTTTCGACAACTTGAAATATGTTTAATGTTTTTCCGTCGAATGTGTTTCTAGCTTTTCAGTCGATTTGAGATAGATTTAATGTTTTTCCGTCGAAGTGTGTTTCTAGCTTTTCCGTCGATTTGATTGTTTAATGCTTTTCCTTCATCGAATATGTTTCTAACTTTTCCGTCGATTTGAAATATGTTTAATGATTTTCCGTCGAATGTGTTTAGTGCTTTTCCGTCGATTTGATTGTTTAATGCTTTTCCTTAATCGAATGTGTTTCTAGCTTTTCCGACAATTTGAAATATGTTTAATGTTTTTCCGTCGAATGTGTTTCTAGCTTTTCCGTCGATTTGAAATATGTTTACTGTTTTTCCGTCGAAATGTGTTTAGTGCTTTTCCGTCGATTTGAATGTTTAATGCTTTTCCTTCGAATGTGTTTCTAGCTTTTCCGACAATTTGAAATACGTTTCGTTTTCCTTCGAATGTGTTTCTAGCTTTTCAGTAGATTTGAAATAGGTTTCATGCTTTTCCTTCGAATGTGTTTCTAGCTTTTCCGTCGATTTGAAATATGTTTACTGTTTTTCCGTCGAAATGTGTTTTGTGCTTTTCCGTCGATTTGAATGTTTAATGCTTTTCCTTCGAATGTGTTTCTAGCTTTTCCGACAATTTGAAATACGTTTCGTTTTCCTTCGAATGTGTTTCTAGCTTTTCAGTAGATTTGAAATAGGTTTCATGCTTTTCCTTCGAATGTGTTTCTAGCTTTTCCGTCGATTTGAAATATGTTTAATGCTTTTCCATCGATTAGAAGTTTAATGCTTTTCCGTCGAAAGTGTTTCTAGCTTTTCCGTCGATTTGAAATATGTCTAATGCTTTTCCATCGATTTGAAATGCACCTGACCATTTCTGGGTCAGTGTGACCAGAAATCTGTTTCAAAATGACCCATAAATGGGTCAATCTGACGCAGAATCCGAGCTAAAATTCAGTTTGTTTACCAGTTTCCGGGTCAGCCTGACCTAGATATAGGTCAGGTCCCCCCCGGAACCGGATCAATTCTGACCCAGGAGTTCTGAGAGTCAACTGGTATTTATAAGAGTACGCAGTTGTGAAGGATAACCCCTGCATTTGGTTAGTACAGAGCTCTGGAAGTGCCATCCAACTTGTTGATATCCTGAGATATTTACTGTATAGGATGATGACACCATTAAGGTAAGATGACGACATCCCGTGATAATAGGGAGTTTTCGTTTTGGACGACGGATGATTCCGCGACGGTAATGATGACATTAGGCGTCATCTGCGTATGCGTCGGCTTTGAGGACGGTCGTCCCTCAATTTCTACGACAGTACTTTGGATGAATCTGCGTTGTGCTGAAAACGACAACGTTTGGCTGAAAACTACTAACCGTCACCAGAACCATCCGTCGTCGAAAACGAAAACTCCCTAATTTATCTCGGGATGACGACATCTTGAAAGTAGAATGTCGTCTTCCAGATTTATTTAATCTCGGGATGACGACATCCTGAAAGTAGGACGTTGTCATCCTGAGGTTCTCGACATTTTCAGGATGTTATCATCCCAAGATGAATTATCTCGAGAAGTCGACATCTTACTTCAGAATGTCGTCATCCCGAGATAAATCATTCCAGGATGTCGACATCTTGATGTCATCACCCGGCAGTAATATTTCAGGATCTCAACATGTTGAATGGCACTTCCAGAGCTCCGTAGGTTAGGGACAGGGGAATCATATCATAACCGGAAAGTCAAGTTCATATCTCTTTATGGTTAAAGGCAGTGGACACTATTGGTAATTACTCAAAATAATTATTAGCACAACACCTTACTTGGTATCAAGTAATGGGGAGAGGTTGGTAGTTTAAAACATTGTGAGAAACGGCTCCCTCTGAAGTGGAGTAGTTTTCGAGAAAGAAGTAATTTTCCACGAATTTGATTTCGAGACCTCAAGTTTAGAACTTGAGGTCTCGAAATCAAGCATCTGAAAGCACACAACTTCGTGTGACAAGGGTGTTTTTTCTTTCATAGTTATCTCGCAACTCCGACGACCGATCGAGCTCAAATTTTCACAGGTTTGTTATTTTATGCATATGTTGAGATACACCAAGTGAGAAGACTGGTCTTTGAGTAATTACCAATAGTGTACACTGTCTTTAAAGATCGCAACAGGGTGCCGTGACATTCAAAGGATTTCATTTATTAATGGCAGGGCTGATGTCCTTTTCGTGACACCAAGGACGGTGTGTATATTGTGTGGTTACGCTCTGAAAACCCACAGATTCATTGCTTCAATTATTCACAAAGGATTTCGAAATTAAATCATAAAGGGCAGACAGTATTAAATATCATTGCCGTTTAACTTGAATAGGATAAAGCTTCTAGTTGCTTTATTGACGACTTATGCCTGTAAATATTTTTACTTTGGGTTGAACAAAGAAAAATTGACAGTTAATATTGTGTATGATTTGTCTTTTGTATTTTGTATTTTGTTGTGCATATACCATCACAAGAGTCCATGCTCATTCGATACGTTAGAATATTTAGTAGCTTGTGGGAAATGCTGTTATACAGACACGATATTTGGCCCTTGGGAAAAAAGGTAGGACAATTTTATTTAGTAGAAGGGCCGAACTACATGTACATAATTATAGGCTTTATAATAGTGTTTTCAGGTTTTTTAGGGCAAAACAATAAATAAATTAATTAATAAATCGGAAATCAGATTAAAGTAGGAAGCATATCATGCCTGGTTATTATTATTTAGTAAAATCGTTCGACTAATTAAAAATATGACATAGCCTTTGAGCTGTATAAAGTGTGTGAAAATTTTGGAACCGATTCAGAAGTTAATAACAGTTAAAATGCATTGAGACGTATACTATAAGTGCGCTCGCACATAGAAATGTCTCAGTAAAATGCAAATCCATTTACAATACCATTTTTATCACATTGCTTTACTTTGCTGATCACTTTAAGCCAAATACAGTCTGCCCCTGTCAAATCGTTCAAAACAGGCCGTTTCATGAATGTACATAAATCATATGTTGTTTTTCAACACCATCTCAGAAGGTTATGTGAACGACAATTAGCAGTGAGTAATATGAACCCTAAATGAAATGTTCTGATTGCAAAAACACTGCGTTGATCACGCAGAAAAGTGCACTACTGATGGGTGCAAGGCAATAAAACAGATGCATGTGACCATAATAGGGTACATTGTGTCACCGCAGGTCAATGTCTGTCATAGTGCTTAATGGTGACATTGAGAGACTAATGGCGTGTACATCATGGTGAGTGATCATGACATTACTGCAGTATTACTATTACACCAGCCTGTGGTATCCAATATATTACTTAAAAAATGCAAAGTGCTTCTTTAATGATCTGTGTTTTTGAAAGGTCTGTATACGTTTGGTAATTGGAACCCACTGTTTGTTTCAATCCTAGTTGTAGATATATACCATTAAACTCACCTGTTAAAATTTCATTTCAAAAGGTGGTAGCGTTTTTTTGAGATATTGCCGAAAATCTGGAGAGGTTATGTCCACGCAGGAAGAATAATCTGCAACTGGAATACACAATCTGAGAAACGTTACTGTCAGTAACGCTTCTCAGATTCAAATTTTGGGGGATAAACAGTGATATCTTTTTCCATAATCGCAGTACTTCGAAATGAAAAGTTTTCTCAAAATGCATGATACTATCCAAAGCTGATGTACTTCTTACCAAGTAAGTTTGTATTGCCATTAATTTTCAAAGTCATTACCAAACGTATACAGACCCTTTAACACTCAATAAATATGTAGTCTTACTCTGTGCGAGTTTCCCGTATTACCGCATGCCACTGGAATTGTAGGCCAATTTTAACAGCTTCCAATGTACACAAAATTGCTAAACAATTCTGAAATCTACTCCGCGGGAGCAGAATAAATAGCAAGACAAGTTCCCAAATAAAAGAAAGTTTTTAGAGTGTTTCATGAGAGTTGTACTTTTAAACAAAACCGAAATATACCGGTATCATTCCATTAACCCCCCTCCACAAAAAGACAAAATTAAATTCTTATTCCTACAAAAAAGTATACAATATCAGCAGAGGTATCAGTTTCTTATTGGCATTTTTCGCTGGTATCCCGTCTGTGACGAGTGATGTTGCATACAGCAGATGATTGATGTGGTAAACTAAGCACATTCCAATCATGAGTGGGCATCATTGCGTTGGGATGCCTAGCAATCAACGTGATTGGTGGTGCGAATCAGAAGATGATGGGTTTACATGAATTGGATATAATTGGCAACAGATGAGAATAAGACATGAATTTCAAAAGTGGAATTTGAACTCGATTCAACACTGGTTTGCGGTGTGTATATCTACTTTGCTGTGTAGATTTTTGTTCTTTGAGAACTTGTCTTGCTATGTACTCTACTGCCGCGGAGTAGTTTTCGGAATTTGGGAGACTATTCTACTGCCGCAGAGTAAATTTTCGGAACGTAAAATTTTGCAGTAACGTTTCTCAGACTGTGTATTCCAATTGCAGATTATTCTTACTGCGTGGACGTTTCTCAGACTGTGTATTCCAATTGCAGATTATTCTTACTGCGTGGACATAACCGCTCCAGATTTTCTTCAATACCTCAAAAACGCTACCACCTTTTTAAATGAAATTTTTCACAGGTTAGTTTTATGGTAGGCTATATATCTACAACCATCACCATCTAGGATTGAAGCAAACAGTGGGTTCCAATTACCAAGCGTATACATATCCCTTTAAAGCAAATTTACAGCATTGGTAACTGTCAAAGACCAGTATCCACACTTGATGTGACCCAACATATACATGAAATAACAAACGTGTGAAAGTTTAAGTTAAATCGGTCTTCGGAGTCATGAAAAAAAAGGTGAAAAACACCATTATATGTTTTCACTGTTTTCAAACATCGGATTTTATCACCAGTGATAAAGACTAAATGTTTTACTCATTTCCTAAAAACTATATCATTTCAAGCAAAACTATTTCCACCATGACCATCGTAAATTATGTGCAAATCTGTGAACATTTATATTTTCAACCTAATGTTGCACACACCCTTTAGGCTGATAAAAAGAAATTGCCAATGTAATCAATAAAGAACCTCGGCACGTGTGCTTTACACACCACACTGAAGAGTGATATTAAAGGCACATTGTTTCCACATTTTATACATGGCTAAATCGTCCTTGAAATTGTCTTTGATGAATTGTTAAATGATTTACTCCCACAGTCGCCCCGGGCAACAGAATCATTACTTTATCAAAACACTGTCACAACAAAGGCAATCAAGGCGAGTGATAACAGCCTACTGTAACTCATCACTGTCTCTACGTACTACAATCGGATAACCGATTAGCAAAATTAACATCTCCCGCCCACTACAATTAACAACTGTTGCGTATAGCCTTGCGCATATCCACCACACTACAAAAACTGGGATTTTAAAATCGACACGATGGGTGTTGTCACATATACCGAAGAGAGAACCAAACTTAACATCATAGGGTGTTAAAATAACACCAGTGTAATTGTTTTTGCAGAAATCAGTGTTATTTTAACACCCAATGGTGTAAATTTTGATTCTTTGGGGTATCTATTTGACAACACCCATGGTGTCAATTTAACACCCAGTTTTTGCAGTGCACCCGAAACAACAGCCATCCCACGTGGTTGCATATGCCCTTCTCCTACAACTGCTCCCCCAATCAGTTGCAATTACTGTTTCAATTCCCAGTTGTGATTTAAAACGGAAGACTGCCAAAGTGGCATTTCCCTTATTCATTGCGACAGTTATGTACAAAACCTGTGTTCCAACCCCCTTTTATCAGGGCTCAAATTTGGGGGAACAATCCACAAGACTGCGGGCCTTTGTAGAACAATCCACAAGACTGCGGGCCTTTGTAGAACAATCCACAAGACTGCGGGCCTTTGTAGCTCAAAACTTTTACTAGACCAGACAAATTGTTACAAGACCAGAAACAAAATGAGAAAAAAGGTCTATCTTCACATTACAACAATTAAACGTTATTTATTTGAACAAGCACTAAGTTAGAAGAGTTATCTCATTTGTCTTATAGGTAAAACTTTCATACTCAGCAGAATTTAAAGATATTTATCAGACTCAAAGTCAACAGTTGAACACAAGTTTTAAAATTAAAGATGAGGTGAGGTATTATTATTAAAAAACACAAGACCACCGGACTGGTCCGGTCATAAGTTTACTGGCCCGACACTAAAAACACTGGCCTCGGGCCTGCAGTCTAGTGTTAATTTCGAGACCTGTTGTTCTTTGAAACAACAGCCCCTCCACGTGACTGGTTTACGCCTCTAACATGCAGCAGTTCTCATACAAACAGTTGCAAAGACAATAGAACAAGGGGCCAGACTAATTCTTCCTCCCAGTCTCGGTTCGGTTACATTGATTTGAACGATAGAAAACGAGAACAGGTGCGCAGTGATGAAGTATATTCCCCAAGCTCCCCCCTGTATCGCCATCACAACTACCTCAGGGTGCGCTCTCTACATCAACTCCCATAGCATACAGTGCAAACTGCTAAATATTCAAAATACACGAAAAATACTTAGAAGTCTCACAGCTTTTTACTGTAAAGGGAAAATTATTAAATGACTCTTGAACAATTTGATATGGGGAGTCCCTGGGCCCGTCGATTTATTCTCCCTCCATATAAAAAAAACCCCACCCCTCTACACCGGTGTAATTTTCCAAATGTCCGAGCATCAATCTTGAAAAATATCCCTACACCTCTCAGCAAATATGTTCTTTATGGGCCTATGTCATCCAAAATACCTCAAATTGGAAGTCAACAATCCCAGGTCACAATTAGGCTAAATTTTTACACTGAATCCCTTTTTGGGGGCTCTCAAATCTGTCTAATATAGAATATTTTGAGGGCCTACAAAATATTAATGAGCTCCTTAGTGGGGTGCACCCCTTTAATCCATTCATGATTGTCCTCCACTGAGGAGGACATTCACCAATCATTCTGCGTCAGTTGGGGTTTATTCGAAGTCGGGATTCTTCATTTTGAACGGAAGGGTGTGTTTTACATCCCCTTTCAGAATCTCCACATTAAATTGCAGCTAAACAAAAGAATGAGCAAGACACACCAGTCACAGATGTAAGCACAACAACTTGCTAAGCACAGAAAACTCTGGTAGGAAAAATAAGCTACCAGCCAAAATACCATACAGTTACCATTGCTGTGACTGGTACCCCACTCATTTCTTACTTAGTAAAGAAATTTGCTTAGCAGAATGTTCTGCTAAACAGCTTTATGAAAATTGGCCCATAGTGTTTTTGTTGGTAACATTAATCTGCAGCTTAATTATGCCGTGCTTAGCTATTAATAAATGGGGGACCAGGTTATCAGAGGGCTTTAAACAAAAGGGCAACAGGTGATACTATCTAGTGTAGCTGTTAACAACAGGTTGACCTTCTGTTTCAGTTTATTTTGTTTAAGCTCATGTTTTAGTTCGTTAGCGTACAGCTGCAGTTTCCACTGACTATACAGCTTGTTATGCAGTTCAGTAAAATATGGTTAAACAACTCCGTCTTCTGCTGATTGAAAAAACTCGATTTATATTTTGAGAAGCCTTTATGATTTCCCAAGGGCACGCTCGGTGGCGTTTTGGGCCGTGCTCAAATCATTACCACCGTGTTGCGAGGACAAATTCATTACAAGCTCGTAGTGAGACCCGTTGTATTAGCTTCTGCCTTGAGTTTCGGGTCCTGATTTCGCGTTGGCCAACGTGGACGGACACACCACCACTGGCAGATCTGGGCAACACGAAACCCTGGAGTAAAGGACTACTCAGACCATTGGACCCTCGATACTCGGAACAGCTGGGTAGAGTTTCCTGCCTCTGTGGCCCTCCTTTGGGCTGTGTGGCCTCGACGGCAGCAATGGTTTTAATCATGTCCTCTCGTCAGGTTATATTTTTAAACCAAACCACACGGGGTTCAGGAGGCAGTGTCCAGCGGAACCAAAACCCTTTTCGGACCCTCGATGAAAACGCATCAACTTCCACCGATGATGCATTCATAGGTACCGGTCTATTGCAAAGGGAATTTTACCGTCGTAAAAACCTTTCTCATTAAATCAAAATAGCTATGATTTCTTTAAACGATTTATTACATAAAAAAAAACTTGTGTAAGGCGGGAAACGGTACCTAAGCATTACAGACGGCAAAATCACCTTTTCCCATGACATAACTCTTGCAAATGATATTATTGGTTTTTCCCCATACACCGATGTCTGTAAAGCACTGTATATTCAGTACTTTACAGAGTCCTGTGAAAAAAATCCACAGGCATATTTCAACACCCTTGATGGCGGCAATTATATGCATTGATGCAGGCAGTTTAAAGGTATCGTACACGTTTGGTAATGACTCAAAACAGATATTAGCATAAAAACTTACTTGGTAACAAGCAACGGAGAGCTGTTGATAGTATAAAACATTGTAGGAAACGACTCCCTCTGAAGTAACGTAGTTTTTGAGAAAGAGGTAATTTATCACTAAAATAATAAAAACTATTTGCAAGAAGTTTTTATTCCTATCTGAAAGCACACAAATTTCTACAACAAGGGTGTTTTTTCTTTCATCATTTTCTTGCAACTTCGACGACCAATTGAGCCCAAATTTTCACAGGATTGTTATTTTATGCATATGTTGGGATACACCAAGTGAGAACACTGGTCTTTGACAGTTTCCAAACGTGTTCAGTGCCTTTAAAGGGTCTGTATACGTTTGGTAATCACTTTTAAAATTAATGGCAATACAAACCAAATTGGTTAGAAGTTCAGCAGCTTTCGATAGTATAAAAGCATTTTGAAAATCATTTCAATTCGAAGTATTGTGGTTATGGAAAGAAATATCAGTTTTAATCCCCACAAATTTGAATCTGAGAAACGTTACTGTCAGATACGTTTCTCAGATTGTGTATTCCAATTACGGATTATTGTTCCTTCGTTGACATAACCGCTCTGGATTTTCGGCGATATCTCAAAAACGCGACCACCTTTTGAAATGAAACTTCCACAGATTAGTTTTATTGTATATCTACATTTATATATAGGATTAAAATAATCGAACGGTTCCTCAAACCAAAGGTATACTTTCCTTTTAATAAAACACCCTCTTCATTTTCATGTTTAAAAATAATCCTCTTATGGTCAGTTTTGAATAATCACGGTCCATACCCATCAAAAACTCAGGTGGAAGTATACCAGATCCACCCATGAAGTAATCATGGAAATCATGGGAAGTGCCCCTGGCCACCCATCCTCCCCAGGTTCCGCTGACTATGAATAACCCTCCATTTTTACTGCAGTGACCTGTGAAGGTTTAGAGTTTGTTTTCCCGCTTCCATGTTTTCAGCATTTCATTTCATTTCAATTCATTTCATTTATTCTGGTTGTGAAGCCAAGAACTCTCAGAAAGCGAACTTAATCACTATAATAGCCAAGAACCCAGTGGAGAGAAAACAAAGAGAAATACTCCAGGGAAAACCCACGCAGTCGGGTAGGGACTGAAAACCCAATCCACGTAGTGCCCCCGGTGGGATTCGAACCGGGGTCCTAGGTGGAAGGCGAGGAATGATAACACTACACCAACCCAACCATTTTGGGGAATATAATTACAGCTGCCGTATTCCTATCTATAGTATAGTCCTCAAGAACTTTACCCCGTCTACTCAACAATGTACGTTCATCTTCTTCGTCTCACTTAAAATCAACAACTTCTTCTACCCTTTTTGTTTACAGAAAGAGAGACCTTGTACATTCCTGGGCATTTTCTGGCAGGCAAGCTACTCTACACTATCATATTGGAAGTTTTACATTATTCGCCTTAATTTCAGCATAAATTCAAGAGTAATAAACATTATAAACAGCTGATCAAGTTTTGAGACATGTCCCCTTTCGTCATAATCAAAAATTGATAACAATCAGAGTGCAATCTCCATAACATAACATGTTATGTTCTCGTTCATTTTGGGCTGTGTACAAATCATGTCCGCAGGAAGTCCAGGCTCTGTGGCTCTTTCGTAAACATGTGACGTCACAGGTTACATTGTCTTTATAGTCTCTACACTGAGCGTACGTTGAACAAATACAGTAATTACATCTATAAGATTAGTCTTAGTTTAATTGATTTTGTTACATCGTTAACTTGTACGAGTAACTTATTGACGCCCTCAACGCCTTCGACTTTTACTTGCCTAACACTGATTTATCAGAAGTTTTATCCATCGAAGCAAGACACTCTACAAACAAATATCATACTTCACGTGTGAATTCGGGAATATGATGATGCAACTAAGTCTGGATTTGAGATCTGACTTATGATGCAATAGGTTCAAGGCGTCAGAGATTGGCGATTGATGGAGGGGTTTGCATCCCTGGCCTGACACGGGACGAGCTAAGAGCACACGGCACGGCATGCCAGAATGTCATAAATAGTAAATAGATGCCATCAGGGAATTTATTAATATTTCATGTAGTTTATTGTCTCTGCAGAAGAGATCACAGTCAGTATTGCTGGCTCACTGCAGTGTATTCACTGCTGGGATTTCGTTCTACATACATTAGCTGATTAGTTAAAACTCATTATAATCTGCCGTTAATGAAGGGAGGCGAGACTTTGAATTAAGACGCGTCTTCTACACACAGGACAAAATGTGGGCGATCCACGAATTCGCGCAATTACGTCTGGGCCATTCGGAATGTTTAAACATAAATAGCAAGGTTTGATACAGTGATATTAATGTTAGGCCTCTGCAAGGAGAATACACACATGTACCGGTGTTGTAGTCCTTGGCAAGATCATGTAGGCCTATAAAACAACAACATGGCCTGTAAGGTACTGTATGACATCACAAGTGGATTTTCTTGGGCTTATACTCTTAGAAGATAATACAAATGTTATGGTCAGATTCACCAGAAATAACTTAATATGCTAAAAACAGCGTGTACGGTACAGTACTGTAAGGCATCACAAGGATTTTCTTGGGCTTGCTCTTTAAAAGAATGCCCACTATGGTCAGCTTCACCAGAAATAACTTCATTTTTAAAAACAGAAAACACAGCATCGTAGGAGTCTGCTTTCCAATTATTCGCCCAACATTTGAAGTGAAATTTTCAGCCGTAAAAAATCTTCTGTTTCACGCTAAAGGAAATTCAGTCAGAAGTATAAAAACACTAGTGTTTCTGTGTACCTTTACTGCTACTTTACCGTGTAGTACCATAGTCTACTTCAATACACGGTAAAGTAGCAGTAAAAGGTACCCCATATCGATCAATATATGGAGTTTAACAGTCAGTTTACCAGAAGTAGGCCTATGTTTTAGTGTTTGCACACAGGTACTACCCTGAACCCGCAAACTGGAGTGTAAAATTTCATGCAACCAAATAAATACCCGCAGTTACTTTTGTGGATTTGTTTTTTAAATGTCTGTTGCTTATAATATGGGCCATTTATGTATAACAACACATTGATGTAAAACAGCTTTCGATGATCTTTTTTATCCTGTACAAAGATGTTGCAATAAATAAATAAATAAACAAATAAATATTTATTATAGCCTTTTATTTACTCTTTTTTTTTAATCGATGGGGATGCAATCAAAGGCTGTCGCACGTGCTGGTTTCAACTCATCAACGAGGCCAGGCATTTGTTACTACAGCGAGGACATTGAATAGTACTGACTGTCAAACCCTTTGGTCGTCTACACTGAAATCCTAGTTCCAGATATTGGTCTAGAGAGATACTGATTGTACGCAGCGATCGATGACAGTGTAGACAAAATATAATATTTAAATCGTTTAAAGGCACTTCGGCCCTCGAGTTGGTCAGTACGAGGTATAACGAATTCGCGGTCTCATAATAGTGTGGTCGTTATATATAAGGTTTTAACAGTCGCTAGAAAATCACTAGATATTCCCTTATTTATAAAAAACAATAATATAAATTGGCTGAAATACAGTCACAGTGTATGAATAAGAACATGCTCGTAAATGGCATTGGCATACAGTCTCCATAATGGTATATTAATCGTATTCCTCCACGAGAGACATAGTTTTTCAGAGTGACCATGCCCTTGATAGGTGAACTGGCATAATTTAAATAATAATAATAATAATGAAAGGTAAACACTTCAAGAGAAGAAATCTAGTCATCCGAACCGGGTTTCTAAACGCAATGGGATGGCACTGTAGATTGTCTTTATGAATGTAATATTATTTACTGTACCTCAATACCGGGTATATAAAAACATTCATGTGAGATTGAAGACAGCAAGAAAATGTTTAAGACTTACTCTGACATCTTGAAGAGCCCAGCACATACAGGAGGAGGACAACCGGAAGAGCTCCATTAACAGCCATGGCGTAAAATGTGGTGGACTGAGTGCAGTGGTGCAACTTAAACGGTCTCCAGCTCTCGAACCTCCCCGTCACTGCTGGTCTCGGTCTGCTAAACGATATGCTCACCAACAGCTGCCTACAATAGTTGACATTGAAAAGTATATTTACGTATTGCACATAACAGAGGAACGTTGTCAGTTATTGGCCCAGCTGATGATTACTGCATACACATCTCTGTATTATACTGATGCCCCAGTCATGGTCAATGCACGCAGTCAGCCGTAAAACATCTCCTCTTTCACGCTGGAGGAAATTCAGTCAGAAGTATTTTCAACTCCAGCCCGATGCTGCATTCCTAGTGTCGCAGATACGCAACGGCATGTCATACTTTGGAGTCCTTAACCGCCGCAGATCGCCCCCACACAGTGTATCCTACCATCACCCCCGTCTACTATTTTCTATAGGCTCTGCACACAGCACCGTTCTGAATTTCCGATGGCGTAATGAATTTTCTCCCCAGCTATCCCCGAGAGAGGTCCCCCTTTTTGGGAGAGAGAGATTTACCTTTTTGCCGGGAGTCGTTACAAACGTGAACTATGACTAGGGTGTCTTGCTTCTCTCATTAATATTGGCTAGATTTCTCTGAGTTATGACCATGAATGCCGTCACCACGTTGCAAAGTATGTTCGGCCTCTGCCGCCCTTTGCACTCAGCGTGCGGTGACAGCTAATAATCATTAAAGACGAGCGCCCTGCCATAAACCAAACCTTGCAAAAATAAACCTCTTTTGTGTTGGTTCCTGTTTTGTGGAAATGCTCTAATTGGTGATAATCCATATACACGACGTTTCCTTATCCATAAAGATATATCCTTTGCATCTATTTAAAACATTAAATGAAATTGATTGGTGATTGCCATTAATTAATTAGTGGTTTTAATTAGTGTGTCATAACAACCCTTTCCTCTCGTTTTGTCTTTGTTAAGAATACCATCCATTTCTGGAGTAAGTAAAAAAAAAGCAAAAAAAAAGCAAGCAAAATTTACCCTTTTTAATTCATTTGTACAGTGCGTACAAAATCTCTTGTAAAATATCAAAATGCATCATAGTACAGACATCAAAGCTGTAAAACGATTGCTTACAGATCACTGTAAGGATGGTACATTACATATTTATAAAATTCCTATATTTTCTTTCTCGGGTATCAACTTACAAAAAGTACATACACAATCAAAATAGCGAAAACATTAAAAGAAAACTACTAAAACAATACAAACACAGAAGAAGAGGTAAGTGAACCAGCTGGAACCCGATGGATCAGAAGAAACGTTTCTGTCTAGAGGCTCTCCTCTCCAGCTGGTTAAAGAAGAACAAAAGTTATTTAAAAGTATACAAATCTATAATTAACATTTAAGAATATGTATATGTATATAAATAATGTGTATACTATAGGGATAGTTTATCATTTTTCCTAAACAGTTTATTTTCTAGGGAGATCTAAACACAAAAATGTCCTTTAAAAGGGTCTGTATACGTTTGGTAATGACTCTGAAACTTAATGGCATTACAAACTTACTTGGGTTCCAATTACCAAACGTATACAATCCCCTTAATGTGCATATAAGCACCGACATAAAGTCCGAATGTCTACCTTTAAATCCAGCTGTGGATGTTTGATTCGCTTTGCACGAAACATGGGTTGTCACGGTCAACGTACAGTTTTTGAGAAAGAGGAAATTTCTCACTAAAAAATTTGAATCTGAGAAAGACTTCAGGCCTGAAGCCTTTCTCAGGCATCTGAAAGCACACAAATTTGTTCAACAAGTTTTTTTCAGTCATTATTTACTTGCAAATTTGATGACCAATTGAGCCCGAATTTTCACAGGTTTGTTATTTTATGCATATTTTGGGATACACCAAGTGAGAATACTGGTCTTTGACAATTACCAAACGTATCCAGTGCCTTTAAAAGCACTCTATAGTTTTGTTATGAATTGAAAAAGAAATTCCACAATGTTGTACACTGTTAAATGCGCAGAAATCCTATCACTGCATAAAGATTGAAAAAGAGTTGCATTATTTTTTAGGTTATGATCGCTGCAATCTAGTAGGCCTATATAAGCTTCATTCAAAATCAAAGCCGCAACGAATTAACGGCTGCGGCTTTGGCTATAGCTCAAAGTGGCTTCCTATTCCTCAACGTTGTGTCTAAAACCAGAAATCCACAGCCATAACCAAGTGCCTATCAGACACGGCTTCATTGGCTCGATTTCACAAAGCACTACAGATGCATCTTTAAGAGGGTCTGTGTACGTTTGGTAATTGGAACACTGTTTGTTTAAATTCTAGTTGTAGATATATACCATAAAACTAACATGTAGAAATTTCATTTCAAAAGGTGGTAGCTTTTTTGAGATATTGCCGAAATTCTGGAGCGGTTATGTCCACGCAGGAAGAAAAATCTGCAATTGGAATACACAATGTGATAAACGTTACTGCAGTAACGCTTCTCAGATTCACATTTTTGGGGATAAAGTGATATCTGTTTCCATAACCGCAGTACTTCGAAGTGAAAAGTTTCTCAAAATGCATTATACTATCCAAAACTGCTGTTCTTCTTACCAAGTAAGTTTTTATTGCCATTAATTTTCAGAGGCATTACCAAACGTTTACAGCCCCTTTAAGATGATGAGTTGTCAATATCACCAACGATTTCTATTGTGACATCACACTTTACTTATCAAGAAAGATTGATCCACAGTTAAGATCAATCTTAGCTCTTTGTGAAATCGGCCCTGGTAATGTTATGAACAGTCATGGTTTTCGAATTAACCAAAAGCGTGTGAGGGTGTACTTTTGTTTCATGGGCTGCGGTACAGATCGAAACATGAAATATCATTAATTTGATTCTTTGTGACGTTTTCCCGGAAGTATTACGCATCGCACTTCACACTCTTTCCACCATCAGTTATCTGACCTAAAGCCCTCGCTTTTATGGATGCCAAATGTGGGCAGTTATGGCTGGTTAGTGCATGAGACAATAAAATGTTACCGATGACATCATGCCTCTTGGAGTGAGCAGCTCTGGTGTAATTGAAAAAATAACATTTACACTTCAGTCTTAATCAAATGTGGCATTTCGTGATTAATATCAACGTCTCGAAGACCAAACCGTTGCCACGAGAGACCTGTGAGTGGAGAGGCCTGTGGGGGGGGGGGGGGGCATAGACGCAATATGTTTCCATTGCACTTTGTATATTACCCAACCCATACAGTCCATGGCCAAATGTGTTTTCATTTCTTCAGTCTTTTGTTTGTTTTCTGGAACTTGCATTGACTGCAGCTATCTGAGCAGCCACCCTGGTGATTGTGTTTGGAACAACAGATCGTGAAGGTCGAGAGCCCAGGCAACTGTGTAGCTTATATTCACCGCGTTCGGAGCGATGAATATTTATGACGTGACGTCTTTTCGACAGTATCTTCCGCGTATATTCAAAAGCCACAGCTTTCGGGATATGTTATTAAAAGGATTTGCATTACTTTTTTACATCGGCAAGTTTAAGGATCACAATTTAGTGCCAAATGAACATTTAGATCGCATTCAACCATGTGAATGCAACTGCCAAATTAGAGTCGCGATCGTTATACTTGGAGCGATAAATAAGCTCAGAACCCAACTGGCAACGTCTGTCCCGATTAACATTACCCATGCTCCGCAACACAACAATATTAAAGGGACAGGCCATTTTTCGTAAACGGGAAATATTCGAACATGGACCAAGTGACATCATTGACATTTTAGCTGTAAATTTTACATGAATATTTTGACCTTCATTTCTTAGTGACCTTAATACAACACAGAACAAAATCAGCGGCTGACATTTTCTTGATTAAAAATGGCTGCATGATGTCTGTAGTAATTAAGGCAAGCCATTCACCTCCGTGTACAGCATGCGAGCAGTAAATAAATGAAATAGAGCAAAGGAAATGAAAATATGATGTTCCCTGATTAAAGTAAATACTGTGGAAAGAAAATTGTTGTATAAATGTGAAGTTTACATTTGGTACTCGCTGGTGTCCCCCCTCCTATTGTGTCTTGGAATCTCATATACTTTAGATGATTTTAAGGGGGTGGTACTTCTGTACAATAGGAAAAGAGTGTGTCAAAGTATGGGAACATTTGGGGGACACCCTGCCACATATCGGGCACGGTATAGAAGTTTGGCCGGTCTTAGGCCTTATTGTTGATTTGTTTAATTGAAGAGAGGTATTAGTTTTTATGATGATTTTGTTGTAAGTGGCGTTGTTGATGTTGTGGTTGGTTTTGCTATTTGCTTCGTCGCCTTTGTTCTTTTGTTGTTGATGTTGTGTTTGTTGTTGCTGATGTTGTTGGTGTTGGAATTATTGTCGTCGTCGTCGTCGTTGTTGTTGTTGTTGTTGTTGTTGTTGTTGAGTTTTTGTTGCTGTTCTGATGTTGTTGTTATTGTTGTTGTTGTTGTTGCTGATGTTGTTGTTGTTGTTGTTGTTGTTGTTGTTGTTGTTGTTGTTGTTGTGACAGTTGTTGAAAATGCATTTTCTCAAGGCCTTTTCCCAAGGAAAAACCACAGTAAGTCAAAAGGGAGATACTCCCTTGCCAAGATCAAGAACGGTTTTATAAACCATTACTAGTCATGACGACAGAACTGGCGTACACACTCTCCTAAACACAGCCTTATCTGCCACCTGCAATTTAGCACTTCCCCGAATTCCTCTTAAAATAGTCCTCAAAAAGTCCCAAACAAACATGTTAACCTTGTATCCGTGTATATAAGTGAAGTCTATTGGTAATAAAGGGACGTCAGTCATCCTTGAATAATGAGCACTTGCTCACGCATGATTTGCGAATCATCGCGATTTGTTATAAATTAGTGGCCTTTGACCTCGACAATGAACGTCGGTGACCTTTCCATTCAAACCATGGTTCCACAACCGTTTGATGTTGTTACACTGATAGACTGCTTTAGTGTTATACATTGACGATTTAATGTCTGTAAATATTGATAGCGCATGGATGATTTACGTGCAGTTGAAGCCAAACTGAAAGGGACCAGCCATTGCCATCACACTCACTGGTTGTTCCAAATAAACAGCTAGCTTGTTTCTCCTATATTCAAATCAATGTAACGGAATCGAGGCTGGAAGGTGGAAATGATGTTCCATACCACGTTACTGAAAAATGACAACTTTAAATCCCAACACCCACATTCTGATTCAGTATATCAAGGACTCCCCTGTGTTTGGACCGGTCTTCAGAAATCTCCGAACTGTTATTTATTTATTTTTATCTGTCACTAACATGAATTCCCATTGTCATTATTTTGCATATTGTATATGCATTTTAATAATTATTTCAAAACCATTTCTGTGTTTACCTTTTCATAGTTCAACGCCTACCTAATCTACCATTTTTATTGTTATTTTGTATCTTTGTAAACTTGACTTGTTTAGTCTTCGGACTATAGTCCAGTTGTTGTTGTTGTCTTTTCTTAATTGTACAATTAACCAAGTTGAATTGAATTGAATTGAATTTTGTTATTTTGTTTCAGTTTGGTATATCATGCACATAACTCTTAAAACTTCCGGGTCAGAAGTGACCCGAATCCGGGTCAGAATTGACCCGACCGGATCCGGGTCAGAATTGACCCGAATCCGGGTCAGAATTGACCCGACCGGATCCGGGTCAGAATTGACCCGGATCCGGGTCTCATGGGGCCTGACCACAGTAAGACCAGGAATCTGTGTCAAAATGACGTAGAGTCCAAGTTAAAAATTCCATTTTATAAACACTTCCCGGGTCAGCCTGACCCGGATATGGATCAGGTCTCCCTGCGACCCGGAATCCGAGTCAATTTGAATGTATACCCGGTTCCTCCTCAAATTGATATTACAAAATAAAATAATGAAATACATGCGTTAAAAATGGGCGATGAATTTTCTGGGGGGACATAATTGGAAACATTTTAACCGCGAAAGTAAATGCCCAAATTGTCAGTTATCACGTGCCATATAACTTACCAAAATATCTAAACAGATTGTGCCCCCAAAATCGCAAGGGTTAAACCTGGTAAAAAAGAAAAACAAACTAAAAACAGTGTTGAGTTCAAAGGGTTAAAGAATACGAAACACAGAAATGCATGATTGTTGAATCATGTCAGATTAGTAATACCAATTCTAAGTTTCTGCGCGTTCATTCACCTTGAAAGTATTTCACAGAATTGACAAGAGTTATAATTCAACCTGAGATCCAACCAGTCATTAGGAAACAATCTCAACCCCAAATGAAGAGGTCACCGTCTTGGAAACGAAACATTGCTGTTTATTTTACCCCGGGGGACGGTGACTAACAGGCTAGCAATGGTTTGAATAATTATAATGACATTATACGGAGATTTCGTGTTTTAATGTTTTCCTTCTTGGAAATTGTGTGACGTGCTTATAGCAACCGCAGGTGCTAAAACAAGTAGACCAAGATATGCAGAACATCAGCTCATAAATATGATTTATGTTTTATACGATTGGAAATGTATGGGACGCTACATGCAGCTATTTATATCAACATTTCGCCTTCACTATAGACATATAACCAATTTGAGAAAATTTATTCAACAAGTTGCTCACAAATTTTAAGAAAAAGGCTCAAGTAAATAAATCGTTTCAAATTAAAAATCGCCTTTAATTACTTGTAGCGTTTTTATAGTGCTGTTGTATAATGTTTCGTTTTCATTCCCACACATTATTTGCCTTAAAGGGTCTCGTGCATACGTTTGGTAATGACTCTGAAAATTATAATGGCAATAAAAACTAACTTGGTAAGAATTACAGCACCTTTGGATAGTATGATGCATTTTGAGAAACTGTCCACTTAAAAGTACTGCGGTTATGGAAAAAAAGATATCACTTTTTATCCTGCAGTAACGTTTCTCAGAGGCCTATTCCAATTGCAGATTATTTTTCCTGCTACAGATTTTTGGCAATATCTCAAAAACGCTACCACCTTTTGAAGTGAAGTTTTCACAGGTTAGTTTTGTGGTATATATCTACAATTATATAGGATTGAAACAAACAGTGGGTTCCAATTACCAAACGTATACAATCCCTTTAAGGTATTACACTGTTTGAGTGGAGTAAAAATATACGTACATTGAAATAAATTGTCATGAATTGTCGAACGAAGTAATTAACAATATCCAAAACAGACGCATCAAATTTGTATCTAATTTTTAATAAGCAGCATATGTCAACAATGTTTCGGTTAGACTTTACAGATATCGCATATTTTGTTCAAAAAACCGCACTTTTACTATACAAATGAATGTATAGCTATACAACGATTGGAGTTAAAAGGCCATTATTTGCGCAAGGCAATTTTCTCTGTATTTCATTTTAGGACATGTATATAAGCCTGCACTTTAGACCTGACTGAAGTCACTCCCAAACATTAGGGTTCCGTGTCTAGCCCACTATAGCTGCAGCGAATTAATCATGCAGACTGTTGTGTAGACAGAGTGATGAGAGATGGGGCTATACGCCTATATCCATGTGGTGTATTTTAACATTAATGTCTCGAAAATCGAGATCGCCTTATATTTTGTAATCAGAATATTTGCGATTATTCACCTTCGTTACAGAGGATAATGCCAACATGGGCCCAATGTCATTAAGCCTGTAGGCATACAAACCTGCTAAGCACTTAAGAATCTTGCTTAGAAAAAAAACAGGTTTCCAGGCGGCATTCCATTAAGTGTACATTGATGCGACTGGTGCCCCACTCATTTTTTGCTAAGCAAAGCAATTTGCTAAGCAGTACTTTCTGCCAAACAGCTTTATAAAATTGGGCCCTGATCTATAACAATAAACAATTTTCCCTAACTCAAGTGGGACATTACTGAATTTCCAATATAGACTGTGGAAGTTTCGCGCATGTGTGTTCCGTCGCGATGCTGTTTCCATCATAAGGCCACATAAACAAATAAAATTGTTGATCGTCCCCGCCCGACCCTACAAAACCCCCCGACCCCCATTTTTTTTTTAAATCATAAAAAACGGTATTTTTAATGATCTTTTCAGTCAAACTTGGCTCCCAGATTTTTGTTTCGCTGATATTTTTTCAAAATCCATAGGTCGGAAATAGATGATTGAAGAAAGATTGTTCATGTTCGCAAAACAAGAAAAATTCTTCAAATATTTACTTAGGCTGAGTTTTAGTTTTTTGAAAATGTTTACAGAAAATGTCATCTAGGATTTGAAAGGGTTTAACAAAACAATTGAAAACATCAAAATCACACAAACCCTTTGTTTTACAGTGATTATGATGATATCTTTATTCTTTATTTCATATTTTGCCATGTCAAAAACAAAAAACAAAACAAAAAAAAACCCCGCCCACTTCCCATCAAAAAAGGACGATCAACAATTTTTTATTTTTATGTGGCCTAATGAACAATACACTCCGGGTCAGAATTGACCCGGATTCCAAGTCCCATGCCAGCCGACCCATTTCTGGGTCAGCATGACCCGGACTCTGTGTCAAAATTATCAAGGGTCAAAATGATGCAAAATCCGAGATAAAGTTCCATTTTAAAAACTATTTTCCGGGTCAGCCAGACCCAGAAATGTCTCAGGCCCCCTGGGACACTGAATCCAGATCAATGCTGACTCGGAAGTTTAAAAAGTGTGGAGGTTCCCATGTGATAAGCCCGAGACAAGAGACACACATTAAGGAAGCTCGAAGAAAGCCAGTAACTCTATCTGAGAATTATTAATTCATAAAATGATTCAGTAAAAAGACATGTTTTGGCCTCAAAGTAGGCCCAGTCCCCCTAGAGATTGTTTTCTCTGATGGCATCGTCCCGACCGTAGTGTAACTGAGCTGTAGGGTTATGGGTATTTTACTGACTGTTTATTGAGCCTTGTAATAAAGAGGGAAACAAAGAAGGAAATTCTAGGTCAGCGATGATTCACGTTTGTGTGGGGTGTGTGCCCATTGGGGGTGTGTGCCTATATAGGTTTGCATCAACACGTTTGGATTCATTAGGGACGTTACACCATTCTTGCCTAGAATTCAAAATTATTACCTGTTCCCTTAGGGTACCACTAAACTGTGGGAGTATTCATGTAAACAATTGTTCTTTGTAACCTCCTCTTTGTTTTAAAGGTATTATACAGGATTGGTAAGGGATAAAAACGTAATTGTTTAATTTCAGTCTGAAAGCTTACTGATTATGAGGTCCATACTAGAACTTTTTTTTATGTGAAATAATTCCCCCTGAAATGAAGTAACAGCTGATTCCAGTTGTTACAACATGATGAAAATTGTGCATGGTTTTTCACTATTTTCTCCTGACTCACACAACGGATGAAGCCAAAATGTTCACAGCTTTGTTATTTCATGTATGCTTGATCAAACAAAACATGAACACTGTCTGCGACTGTTTTGTCAGCTCTATACCAATCATGTAGGCCTATAATACATTTAAGTGTACTGTGAGTAATTATTTCAAAAAGGGACACTGGAACAACAACATAATTAGTACCCCAATGTTATGTCACGTAACCTCACAAGAACCCACCAAGGGTTAGAACTGACCAAGGACCAGGGACCCAGATCCATAATCGGGTCAGCATTACCCCTTTTCTAGTCAAAAAGACCCGCTATCTGAGTCAGAAACATACCAATACTCCTAGTCAAATTACTTCCCCAGAAACTGGTGGGTCAGTCGTAGTAGATCAAACTGACCCTAAAATGTGTCAACTCCCCTGACTCAGATCCGGATCAAGTCTGATTCTGGATATTTTAGAGTATGTATAACTGTAACTGAATTTCTGCAGAATTCTTAGGGCGGGGTTTTAGTTACCAAAATCAAGCTTGAGGGGGTGCATGTTCTTTATTTAGACTTTCTGGAAAAACCTTCAAAAAGGCTCCAATATACTTAATAAAATTATTCAAACCGATTGCCATTTTGCCAGGCAGCCGTCATTCTCGAGACAATATGGTACATAACCACATCATCAAGGGTAGTCACACGGCTCCATCAATCATCATAGTGTGCCGTCTCCAGACCGAGATTCCTTGATTAAAATGCCACGAGATACGGGCGAGACACTCAAATCCTTAATGTACAGGAGATATTTTTTTTCGGGAGGAGAGGCCCTTTCCAAGATTGCTGTGATTTTGGCGAGACTCACGGGATGTTTTTAGGGGAACCGTTGCTTATAATAGAGATAATTTATGTCAGAAGAAAGAAATAATGTCACATTCTAGAGTTCCAAGTATAGAAGAAGCCCTTTTCACACGACAGCAATTTAACAAGGATTCCTTGCTTAATTTAAGCATGGTTGCTAAATGTTACCAAATGCACCTCGTGTAGAAGGACAACAATGTTTAGACTGTCCATAACGGACGGCAAAGTTGAGAAGATTTCACTAGGGACCTAGTGACAGTCCACTGTTGTCATTTCACATGAGGTACAATTTGTAAAATTTCACAACCATGCTCAAACTAAGCAAGGGACCCCTGTTAAATTGCTGTCGTGTGAAAAAGGCTAAAATATAGCAATGTTTAACAAGATTTTACAAGGGACCTTGGACCTTAGGTAGAAAAGAGCGGGATGGTTGAATTATAAGTAATGTGTAGATTCACATTGCTTCTCTATAAAATAAATCATAATAAGGGAAACGAAAGAATTGGAATCATGCTTTGATGTATGGGTTCACTATTGTTATACCCTATGAAGAAAGAACCAGCTTCCGGCTCGCTATTTCTTAACCTTCCCAAATAAAAAAGTGACCAGCCCCCGGTTCTGTATTGCTATACCTCTACACGTAAACGAGGAACTTGGAGATAGTTACCCGTAAGCCCACGTGTAAAGTATATCAAAAATTAACAGGGAAAAGGGAACCAACTTCAATATCCTCAAACTTTTCACGTTGAGGCTTCCGTTATACCTTAAACATGAAGAAAGAACTAGCTCCCGGTTCGCTATTTCTTAACCTTCCCAAATAAAAAAGTGACCAGCCCCCGGTTCTGTATTGCTATACCTACACGTAAACGAGGAACTTGGAGATAGTTACCCGTAAGCCCACGTGTAAAGTATATCAAAAGTGAACAGGGAAAAGGGAACCAACTTCAATATCCTCAAACTTTTCACGTTGAGGCTTCCGTTATACCTTAAACATGAAGAAAGAACTAGCTTCCGGTTCGCTATTTCTTAACCTTCCCAAATAAAAAAGTATCCAGCCCCGGTTCTGCGTTGCTATACCTGTACACGTAAACGAGGAACCGGGAGATAGATACCCGTAAGCCCACGTGTAATGTACATTAAGATAAGAGTGAACAGGGAAATGGGAACCAACTTTAATATTTCCAAACTTTTCACGTTGAGGCTTCCGTTAACATACATGAAGGAAGAACCAGCTTCCGGTTCGCTGTTTCTTAACCTTCCAAAATAAAAAAAAGTGACAGCCTCCGGTTCTCCATTGCTATACCTCTACACGTAAACGAGGGACCGGAAGATAGTTAACACGGAAAGGGGAACCAACTTCAATATCTATAAACTTTTCACGTTGAGGCTTCCGTTATACCTTATACACGAAGGAAGAACCAGCTTCCGGTTCGTTATTTCTTAACCTTCCCAAATAAAAAAGGAAATAGCCCCCGCTTCTGTATTGCTATATACCTCTACACGTAAACGAGGAACTTGGAGATAGTTACCCGTGAGCCCACGTGTAAAGTATATCAAAAGTGAACAGGGGAAAGGGAACCAACTTTAATATCTTCAAACTTTTCACGTTGGGGCTTCCGTTATGCCTTATACATGAAGGAAGAACCAGCTTCCGGTTCGCTATTTCTTGACCCTCCCAAAATAAAACAGTAACAGCCACCGGTTCTGTTAGTTATACCTCCACGTAAACGAGGAACCGGGAGATAGTTACCTATTAACCAACGTGCAAAGTATACCAAAAGTGAACAGAGAAAAGGGAACCAACTTCAAAATCTTCAAACTTTTCACGTTGAGGCTTCCCTTGTAGTTATTACAATGACAATTAAAGTAAACGTCCTCTAGGATTAATAAGTAGTCGTGCATGCTGATCTTGCCTTGTCCAAAAAAACAGACAATTACTTATCACACATCTATGTAAGTATTTGTTATTGACGATCAATTTCCTATTTCCAGTAATCTTGATATATATCTGGATTAAGTATAATCCACTAAGTAATTCTGACGTCCGGGTAGTTTGTTTACAATAACAAAAATGATTATCTTGGACCTTTCATTGACGGTGAATAACATCAAGTTATGGGATTAAAATATACGTCAATTTCGTTTAAAACGTCTATTTATAATGCTTAATTTGTTATCAAATTGGTTTGTTCTGTTTACTTGTTGCTAAATGTTAAGAAAAAGTGTACACTGCAAAAACTGGGATGTTAACATTTACACCATGGGTGTTGTCAGATATAGAAACCCCAAAATAACACAAATGTAATTGTGTTAGCAGAAATGAGTGTCATTTTGACACCATATGGTGTAAACTTTGATTCTGTTTTCGGTATCTATACATGAAAACACCCATGTGGTTCTTCTTTCCCCCTTCTTTTTCCCTTTTCCCTGTTCACTTTTGATAGACGAAAACATGTTCATATACTTCTTCAACCCGCCCCCACCCCTTTTTAAATAACTGTATCTTCCCTGAATATAACTAATTTTTCCTTGGTTATATCAAAAATGTATTCAAATGCAGTCATTCATATAAATAAAATGTTCCATGAAAAACTTCTCTCAGTGTGTAAAAGTTGCCATGCTTAGCCTTTGGGAAAGACCCTGCCAGGTTAGATACGTCACGCCATATAGAAAAAAAATGGTTTGCATTTATACAACATGTCAATGAACTGCTTACCACAGTATTATTCGCTTACGGTGCCCTGGAAAGTGTGTGATTCTATTTGGGCAAATAAGCTCAGAATTCCAAGGTAAGCAGGATCATGCAATTGGCCCAGTCAGCAACAGCTATAATTCCCACTTCTTTTCTCTAAGAATTACAGTCGCTTAGTAAGTAAACATTATTTTGTATTCACATTATCAAGGAATATTCTGTCCTTTTAGTTTTGTTTTGTATGTCCAGGGCCCAATTTCATAAAGCTGTTTAACAGGAAAAAAATCTGCTTAGCAACTTCCCTTTCTAAGCAGTAAAATAAGTTGGGCACCAGTCGCAACAATGTAAACCTTATGGAGAGTTGCCTGGTAACCTTTTTTTACGAAGCAAGATTTGTATATGCTTAGGAACGATTTATTCTTACAGGCTTTATGAAATCGGGCCAGGGGCCCGATTTCATAAAGCTGTTTAGCAAAAAATTCTGTTCAGCAAATTTCTTTGCTTAGCAAGAAATGAGTGGGGTACCAGTCACAGAAATGGTATGTGTGGTATTTTGGCTGGTAACCTATTTCTGGTCATCAATCTATTTCTATGCTTAGCCAGTTTTTATGCTTACATGCTTTATGAAATTGAGCCCAAGGCAGGAGGCCCCAAACCCACCGACTGAAAGCAGATATGCCATCAATAAATTGTATCGCTTCATGTGAGAACATTGTAACAGTATACCTCGTCTGCATTAGAGGGATTCCTTTGGGACGACTCTCGTACATTTTTTTTCTTCCCTTTCTCTGGTGAATGCCGGATGACCCAGCCTATATATCGGATGACGGTTAAAAAATAATATATAATGTCCACGGGAAATTAAATTTACTAACAAATTATGCTGAGGCCCCGTTGATGTGTTTTGATTGTCCTATACTGAGACCGAGGAAAGTTTGTATAAACTGACATGTGGTTCGGATTACGCTAGCAAAACACCAGTACAGATGATCCCAATGCATCTTAATTTGCCGGTAATACTAATCTCCAAGATTTGTATTAGTCAACTCTGGTGAGATGTTTAGGGGATACTTATCCATAAATGTACACATTTTCTGCAAAAATTTTATGACTTGAAATTTGCGTGATAAAGGAAAGAAGTCAATGCTCTTTTCGAAACCAAGGCTTCGGCTTTTAGTAGGCTCCGGCTTGGGCTCCGTCAGTAATTATTTTAAAAACTTTCACTTTCGGTATTGGGGACTTTAAACGGTGCCTAAGCCGGAGCCAGAGTCCAAGCAGGAGCCCAAGACAAACCTGGGGCCCAAGCCAAAGCCAGAGCCCAAGCCGGAGCCGGAGCCCAAGCTAGATTCCAAGCCGAAGCCGGAGCCCAAGCCAGAGTCCAAGACGAAGCAGGAGCCCAAGCTAAAGCCGGAGCCCAATCCAGAGCCCAAGCCGGAGCCGGAGCCCAAGCTAGAGCCCAAGCCGGAGCCGGAGCCCAAGCTAGAGCCCAAGCCAAAACTGGAACCCAAGCCAGAGCCCAAGCCGAAGCAGGAGCCCAAGCCAGAGCCCAAGCCGAAGCAGGAGCCCAAGCCAGAGCCCAAGCCGGAGCCGGAGCCCAAGCCAGAGCCCAAGCCGAAGCAGGAGCCCAATCCAGAGCCCAAGCCGGAGACGGAGCCCAAGCTCAGAGCCCAAGCCAAAGCTGGAGCCCAAGCCAGAGCCCAAGCCGAAGCAGGAGCCCAAGCCAGAGCCCAAGCCGAAGCAGGAGCCCAAGCCAGAGCCCAAGCCGGAGCCGGTGCTTGAGGGAACCGGAACCATTGTTTGGGAAAACGGCTACACGTACATGTACTCTTTTCCACAAAAGCACGCAACTTGGGTGCTAAAACTTCATTTAAAAAAACAAAATCATTACATTACGAAAAGCGTGTTAATTTAAGCTTATCTCGTTAACAAGAAAATTAAAATGTACTTTTCAAAACATCAATACAGTAGGCAAAACGAGTAAATGTTTAAGCTCCTCTCCTATAAACGAGATAATTAAAACTCAATTTTTTAAGTCAGTAAATTACGAGAAACGAGTGAATCTCGTTACGCTCATCTCGTTAACAAGAACATTTAAATTTATTTAAATCAAAAGTCATTACAGGCACGGGAAACGAGTGAATTTTTAAGCTCATCTCGTTAACGGATAATTAAAAATTTTAATAAAACAAAAACAAAGTCGTGACTATACGGAAATCGAATGAATGTTACAGCTGATCTCGTTAACAAGAACATTTAAATTTATTTAAATCAAAAGTCATCACAGGTACGGGAAACGAGTGAGTTTTAAGCTCATCTCGTTAACGGATAATTAAAATATATTTAAAACCCCCAAAGTCGAGACAATACGGAAATCGAATGACTGATTCAGCTGATCTCGTTATCGAGATGATTAAACAGTATTTAGACATTTTGTTGTTGAAATCGAAGACCCAAGTTGTGAAAATAATATTGACAGGAAATCCAATTTGAAGCTAATGGTTCTACCCTTATACACCGGTGTGTGATAAGCACTTTATACTCGGTGCTTTATAAGTACTGTGGAGGGAAAATCCAAAACTCGCGAGGGATTCAAAATCAAGACCCCCCCCCCACATTCTAGATAGAGCAGATGTCTTAATACAGGCAACCAGTTTCAGGCAATCTCCAAAAAGAAAAAAACATTCACAATATGTCGATTTCGACATAATTTTCTTGGGGCAGTCATAAGGTTTACAAAAATGTATTTTGTGCTGCCGAAGTGTTCCTTTTTGCATACAGTGCAGTTGGTTGCCTCCAAGTCGCCTCAAAAATTTGCCCTGTGTGACAAAGCCGTTAACTGCCAGCCAACCGAGCTTGCCCGGTGGTGAGAGGCCAGTTTGAATCCATTAATTAGCAAGCAGGTACACTGCCCAAACTGGGGTGTTAAAATTTACACCATGGGTGTTGTCACATAGATACCCAAGAGAGAATCAAAATTAACACCATAGGGTGTTGAAATAACACCAATGTAATTGTGTTAGCAGAAATTAGTGTTAGTTTAACACCCTATATATGTTGTAAATATTGATTCCTTTTTAGGTATCATGTGACAACACCCATGGTGTCAATTTCAACACCACATTTTTTGCAGTGTACTACAAACAATGGATTTAGCCTGATATACAGCGGGGTAATGATGTGTGATGAGCACTGTATACCCTTTTCGAAAGCACGGCTTGGGCCTGTGTGCGGGCTCCAACCGCCTGATTAAAACCCTGTTTGACACCATCAACAAAAATTCACAATCGGACACCGTCGTTGACTCATTAAGTAACAGTTAGATTTTAGCGTGTACTACATTTTTGTTGAGAACCAATTCACTTTTAAATCGCCCAAAGCATTATATATAGACCCTTTTGACCAAATAAAACCATTTCAAGCAAAATTTATTTTAAGATGAGCCCACCTGTCTCTTTATAGAGTTTATACCGCTTTACCTTATTAGTACCAATGCTGAGTAATTGCTGTACAATTCCTATGGGAATTCCGGGAGAGCTGGTCATTGATTGATTTTGTGTGTGAAAAAAAAACCAATGGTAACTAGACAATTGACATGTTATTTGGCGTGAATGTGGAACTTGGAATTTGTTAGATTAAAAAAAAAAAAAATTGGGCAGAGTACCGACTTTTTAATTAAAAACTGACACTCAATAAGTGAGCGATGGCATCATGCCCCGTAAGGAAAGCGCACGTTTTCTAAATAAATGACGGAGCGTAATAACCAAAGCCAAAGCGCAAGCCGTGCTTTCGAAAAGGGCGTCAGTTATCCTTGAGCTACCAATTAACATTTTGTTGCTCACTTCTGAAATAAAGATAACATATACTAGGTAAATCCTCTATAGTGTCTAAATAGACTCGTATAATGACTGTTATAGTTTTGTGTCACAACATCTGTAGCCTAAAGTATCATGAAATCATACCAAGGCTGTATATCTCTCTTTGAAGTTCACTCTAATCAATTGAAACAAGTGACAATTTTAGATTATTTTGTCCCTATAGTTATCGATTACAGTGAATTTCAGTCTAAAACTTTAAAAGAGCCGAAGAAAAATAGTCTGGCCCTTTTCGGCATACATTGATTGTCAGTGTTCGTGACAGGGAACATGACATGGATATCAGCCGCATATAGTAACGGTATTAGTGTTCTCTAAGCGTGCAATTAATCTCCTAATGCCATGTCCTGAAGAGTTTTATGCGGTCGTGTTGTATTCAAGTGAGGGCGCCCTGTCTACAAGACAATAAGAAACATAGACTATACCTTCGCAAATACTCCGTGCGCATGCGTTAGCCGTGGAATGAGGTGCATGCTGGTCTAGTTAGCGATCAAAATGTGTCGCTAACTAGACCAGCATGCACCTCATTCCACGGCAAATGAGCGCGTACTGATTTTTTGCGAAAAAGTCTATGACAGGAGACCTTTAGATCTCAAAAAAAAAAAAATTCGTATAGAAAATACCGGTAGCCTATCTAATAATCATTGTCTCTGATGGCTTCATGAGCTGCCATAAATGTCACAATTCGATTAAACTACTCAGCAGACAAACAACACTCCAACAATGAAGAAACAAACACCAACACAAACGCCTCCAACAACAAGCTAAAAATCAAGCAGCAATAACAACAGTAGCGAGAGCAAACAAAACAACCCCAATGAACAAACTTCTACTTTTGCTCAAACCAAGCAAAGTCACAAACAACATACCCAGACCTGTGTATTATACCGAGCCAAAATATCCAACAACCAAGGATTTTCAGTTGTCCTAAAAATATTCAATTTTGTTTTAGCAAGAAACTTTATGACATTGGGTCTAGGACACCGACTAAGGTCCTGACCAAACTGCCCAAAGGACGAAGTGACCATGGTGTTGTAATAAAATGATCCCGGGGAATGGGTTCATGAGAAAAAGTTACCCCCCCCCCCCACCACCACCTCAATTTTCCATACGTTGGACGTGAACACACTATTTTCCTCTTGTACAGAAGTCCCACCCCTCTCAATTTTCCATACGTTGGACGTGAACACACTATTTTCCTCTTCTACAGAAGTACCCCCCTAGAATCATCTAAATAATTTCTGAGAGTCCAAACACACAATGAAGACACAATAGAGGGGGGTCAACATACCCCTTGTATCGAGCACCAAATGTATAGGCACAAAGGCCGTGTGCAAATTACCGGCTGTGGCTGTTGCTATAAGGGCACCATATGTTTGTTCACATAACGACCAAGCCGCAGCCGCAGCCGCAGCCGTAGCCGCCAAAGTCTGTGCAAATCCTTAGACAACTCGACTTCATCAAAACAGCATTGAAGACGAAATAAATCAGGTCCAGCCACGGCCCAGCCACGGCTCAGCCACAGCCAAGTGGAACTACACTGCGTTTTAATGTTTAGTGACACTTGGCCTGGCTCCAAAATTGACGCGCACCGCGAAGAAGATGTGAACCCTAGAGTCTCAATACATCACCTTGACAGCTCAACATATTCTTTTAGAAGGTTTTGATATGATCTCATGTTGAGTAATTATACCACACGTGACTTGAATTGGCTTGGCACTAGTCGAGCAGACTATGTGACTCGACTGACAAACTCGACAACTTGACTCGTTCATTCATTTCATTCGATTTCACTCCAGCCAAGATTAGATTCAATCAGAGATGCAGGGCCAGACTCCATGAGTTTCACTGACACGGCTATAGTTCACATGACAAGTCATTTTGGCTGGTTTACCCTTTTCTGGGTACCCAATGCAATAAGTTCCTCGTGTTTGTGGTGAAGTTTGCCATGGAGCACAATATAAATAATAACCTTCTTTGGCAATCAAGGAGGAACATTTTTTTCTGGAGGAATGGAGACGATTTGAAAGTTAATGATTCTGTTATTACGTTCGCCTTGAAACAATGGCCATGGCCCAATTCAGGCATAAAAAGTAAAAAGTAATTTTCCTTTGTTTTCTCTTCTAAAGGCTCTCCACTACAAGCCTTGGCTTATTAGGATCGTGCCTCCGCAATACTGTCTTTTTGCATTTATGTAATGAACTGTTCAGGATGGAAATAAATGTAAATTTTGAATTGAAATGAATTGAATGCAAAAACAATTTTGCTTTAATGCTGCGATAAGATTACCAGCCAAAATGCCATGTCACATGTACCATTTGTGACTGGTTTCCTGCTAATTAATTGCTTAGCAGCAATATTTTCTTCTTATGCAGCTCTATCAAATTGACCCCAGGATCCTAAAAGTTCCCCCATATTATTAAAACGGTGATTGCGTTCCTATTGTATATTTTGCCCCTTATGTTTTGCGATTCTTGTGCCTAGCTTTCACAGCTTATTATCGAATTGAATTGAAATGTTTATTAATAAATAAATAAATAAAAACCTCATCGCAGCCAAAGGCCGAATTAAGACATATTTTATAAACAAAGATGTACACAAAAATAATACTACTATCTTTTAAACATTATTGTCCAGTTTCTTCGAATGTCAGCCTCAACGTCAGGAGATTGACCTCCTTGTGAGTCTGGCAAACTCGGAAGAGGGCGCTGTTTATCACATTAGGGCAGAGCCGTATATTAATACACATCGCTGCATTAGGGTGGTTACAGGGTACATAGTGAAGGGAGTTTGGGGGTTGTATTTCGAAGAAGACTCGTATTACTTTCTAAAAAGAAAAAAACCCAAGCTAGAATCAAATATTTATAAACAAAATTCTTCTTCTGATTTTCTGGAAAACGGTATTGCACCTCCCACCACCCAAATGTTCCGATCCTACTCTAGCAGAATGCGGCCATCTCGAAATATTTTATACCATACTTCGTATTCCAAAATGTTGTCACCAATCGATAATTTTTCACTGGATCTCGCCAGGTCGCATGGCACTTCCAGAGCACCGTAGCGTACGCTTCACGTTTTATCAATGTTACAGTGTATTGAATTTCTATATTTTGTGATTTTTTCGAAAACAATATTGCACCTCCCACCACCCAAATGTTCCGATCCTACTCTATAGCAGAATGCGGTCATCTCAAAATATTTTATACCATACTTCGTACTCAAAAATGTTGTCACCAAACGGTAATTTTCTCAGGATCTCGCCAGGTCGCATGGCACTTCCTGAGCACCGTAGCGTACGCTTCACGTTTTACCAGTTATGTTGTAGTATAAAGATACCGCCCATAGCTGATAACGTGGAAGCAGCATCAATGGTATTTGTATCGATCGACGGCTCGATATGCCATACAGACGTTAGTTAAATGTCAAATCTACTTTTCTGATTCACTCATTTTCCAATAGATTGAGTCCTTACGAAAACGGGAAAAATTACAAGTCTCTAACCTCACGTTAAGATGGTGTAAAATGCCACTGTGATTCTTTTCAAGAGTGCAATTTTTGTGTTCAAATCCAAATATGTTCGATGACGTCAAAAATTATGGTCTGTACACTGCAAAAAATTGACACCGCCGATGATATACTGCAAAAAACCGGGGTGTTAAAATTGACACAATGGGTTTTGTCACATATCATGTCGGTTTTAAGGCCGTTGTCCAGTCTGTTCTGGGTTGGCCATATAGATACCGAAAAAAGAATCAAAATTTACACCTAATAGGGTGTTAAAAATAACACTAATTTCTGCCGAAACAATTACATTCGTGTTATTTTAACAACCTAATGATGTTAATTTTGATTCCCTCTTGGGTATCTATATGTGACAACACCCATGGTGTCAATTTTAACACCCCAGTTTTTGTTTCAGTACATCACTTAGGCTAGATACCCAAGAGAGAATCAACATTAACATCTAAGGGTGTTAAAATAACACCAAATGTAGTTGTTCTTGCAGAAATTAGTGTTATTTTAACACCCTATTGGTGTAAATTTTGATTATTTCATGGTATCTATATGTGACAACACCATGGTGACAATTTCAACACCCCAGTTTTTGCAGTGCACATTTTTCTACAAATAATTTTCAGTTCATTCCTGAATTCTGGATATATCAAATCAAAACGTAATTGCATTCTCTTCCCGCCCGGCTACAGTAGTCCTGGCTCTCGCAGCAGACCACGCTTGGACAATTCGTAATTATATAGGCCCAAAAATAGAATTATTTGAAAGCAAAAGAACAATAAAGGCAATGACCTTCGAGGTTTCCTATCACCGTTAATTGCCTCTATTCAGACTGAACGCTAGCTCTGATTGGGCCATTATGACAAAATCACAATTCCGATAATGATTTACGTAAAATCGAGATGCTGAAGCTTTTTTAAAACAGAGTTTGTGTTTCAACCGAAGCGTTGATAAGGAATGGCGGTATCTTTCTGGTCTGCCGGGTTGTTGGTCATGATGCTCGCAAGCAAGACACATGGTATGTTACAGTGTTCTGTTGTATTGTTGAAACTAAGCATGAGAATATTTGGTTCAGTGAGCATGGGATTGTTTTATTCGAAGGATTTCAATAATTTATGGATTCTTAAAGGAACACGTTGCCTTAAAATCTCAAGAAATTTTGCTGTTTAGAAGTGTTCCATATCCTTATTAAGAGTTGTTCGTGCAATAACATGCCTTTAATGTGTTATAATTAGTGAATGGTGATTAAAAAAAACCAAACATTGCCATCTGACCCCGAGATCTGCCCCGCGAAACGTATACGTATTTCCAGCCGTAAATACCACCGTCCATGTAATGGGCAAAATGCGCGACGAACAGTCGTTACGCTAGTGCCGTAGTCAGTGGCCTGGTAAACCAGTCAGATCTCCTTGCTCTATGGTCAGATGAAAACCGGGTAATAATCTCATTTTCTACCTCGCTCGCAACTTGTAAACCGAGCTAAAGCTAACTCAGTATTGGGTCCAAAATATCCAGCCAGGTATTTGCGGAACGGCCAGCCGCATATTCAGAATATTAGAACACATGCAATACAGGGAGGAGACAAACTATCACATTTGGTTCACCTCCCTGTACTGCATGTGTTCTAATCGCCGGCTGGCTATATCGGGCCCAATACTGTGCTAGATTCAGCTCGGTGTTGGATATTTATTGGAATACAATAAACAGATGGCAATCGTAATATTTTTAATAAAATAATTGCTCAGTCGTAGTTCAACAGCTGCGACTGGAAATAAGACTAATAGAATTTGTCCGCCATTTATGGGAGTCAAAATCTTGACTCCTATAAATGGCGGAGCGTTTTGTTTCGCGAAAGTGAGCAAAAGCGAAGCATTTCTAAGGCACGTTTGTGTGGATAATTATATTCTACTTTTTAAACATCTTTCCGACCGTGCTCATTATACATCAAACGCTTGTTATAGCCCAAAAGCGCCCAACAGCGCCCAACCCGAAGGCAACGTGTCCCTTTAAGAATTTCCAGCATAACCAATTGATGGTTACCTGGTTTTGATTAAAACAGTTTTTTTTTAACAATTAGTGTATAAAAAACCAAACCATACGATCCTCCTCGCAAACTACGGTCTTACAATTCTAACCTCCTTATTGAGCCGATATCCAATCATTCATGGGGAGACCGATCTTTCTCACTTTCTGCGCAGTCAGCGGTCTCCCTATTTTGTCAATATCTTCGTTCGGGGGTGCCAGTGAGAAGCCATAAAACCTTAATAGAATAGTGTTACACCTCCCTACATCATTCATTCAAACAGGGATGCTGTGTTGGATGGGACAAGAACCGGATCCGAACGCACCTCATAGACTCTACCGGTGGGTCATCCCGGTTGAGGATCCCTGCAAGTGCACCGAGGTTCGACCGGGTGGTGTGACCAACCGTACACCCAACCGCCACTTCAAAGTCATCTACTTTGATAACCTGCTTCTCTCTCAAAGGGAGATTCGCGAAGGACTGACTTGTCCAGACGGTTCCGGTAAGACAAACATCTTAAATAAATTACTATAAAATAAATTATCGGTTTGTATTCGCGACACTTGTGTCCTTCAGCAAGGCACTTTATCATGATTGCTTCTCTCAAACCAGGAGTACAAAAGGGTACCAGTGAGAGCTGGGGATCCGGAGTAACCTGCGATAGACTGGCATCCTGTCCAGGGGGAATAGAAATATTATCAGTCGTTTAATGGCAAGGAAACCGGGTATAAACACCGGCCTGATGAGCCATGTTGGCTCGGGGCAGGCTTTACTTTACTTTTGTATACGTGTATTAAATCCATTTTGCCGAGTAGAATTTAGTTCTTAAAGTCCTATCCCTGCTTCGTTTTAAGAGAACTTGGACTGCTTTGTATCTACTTTTGAAGAGTAGATTTGGGAACCGGGGTATGCTTTTACTTTCGCTTACTGGATTGGGGACACTTCTCGTAACAACCATTCACTAGCCCTGCGTCTTTAATCATACAGTGGGCCTAATTTCACACAGGCGCTTAAAGGGATTGTATACGTTTGGTAATTGGAACCCACTGTTTGTTTCAATCCTATGTAGTCGTAGATATATACAATAAAACTAACCTGTGAAAATTTCATTTCAAAAGGTGGTAGCAATTTTGAGATATTGCCGAAAGTCTGGAGCAGTTTGTACAGGATTTTTTCAAGAGAAATATTGGATGGTTTTGGATGGTATTAAATAAGGGCATTGCCATGCCATTAAGAACTTGGATAATTAGAGAAATATACCAATTACTGGTTGCTACTAAATGGACTCAAATAATCATAGCCAATAGCTGGGCATGTGAAGAAGACACTTAGATGTACAAATTCTTGGTAAATGCACATTAATATTTAGTAATATGGGCCCTTTCGTCCCTCGGGATAAAGTCGGGGTGTTTCAACGCCCCTAAAGGGCTAATTAGGGAAAATAAATCAATTACTGGGTAACTAATGAACTCAAATAATTCTATACAATAGCTGGGCATGTCAAGAATGTAAGATATCATCGAAAATGCACAGAAAACATTTTCAATATATCTTGGATGGTGTGGTACGATCTGTTGCCCATTTCCAGCATTTGAGATGGTAATTTGAGTTGAAGTACTTAAGGGTTTTAAGTTGAATTGTGTTACCCCTTCAGGAGAGCCTCCAAGCAGTGGACAACAGACTACAACGCCCTCCACCACGGCGTGGGAACCACCCATAGATTCATCGACAATGACGGGTGAAGCATCGATTTCCTTCGACTCTGCGTGCTTCATGTTACATGGACTGCCGTACGCACCGGATCCTTACGACTGCACCAAGTACTACACGTGCTTCAGCGGCGCTTTAAGACATCAAGCCTGCAATGCTGGTTTGTACTTTAACCCACTTACCAACGGTTGTGACGATAAGTCTCGGGTCGACTGCATCATGTACGATGGATAGGAAATATGATTCAATTTCATTATTTTTTATGATTATTAATTATATCTTTCTGGTAATTAAATCTCAAAACAATCTCAAAATGCCTTGCACTGGACACAAGCCTGAAGACACGTGTGTGTAGAGAAGATAACAAATAATTAGTGTTAATTTGTTCTTATAAATAGCGCACATATCCTAGTAGCTAGATCAGGGAGTTTACAACATTATTATCCATGTTCATCAGGCATACTTTTAGACCATTCCTCTAACTTTCTCAACTCACTGGGGAGCATACAACCCCAAGCTGCTTATTAATTAGCGCTATGGGGTTAATCCAACACAATACTATGTCTCAGCCCTCTCAGGTTCCCATTTATACACCTTGGTTAAGGGAAGCAAGTCATGACCGGGAATCGAACCCACACTCCGATGATAAATGAACACAACTGGCTATAGCTTAACCTGTCTAAATCATCAACTATTTAATTTTTGTTTACCTGTTTTGAAATCTACGGCATTGAAAAATCTCGGGTGAGACAAAGTTCTGCCTTCATTACTTTTCCGTCATATAAGTTCAACACGATATTTGCTGCTAACATTTTGTATGCTTCGATATGGTCACTAAACATCATAATATTAATTGGATTGCTATTCAAACTTGTTTATAAAGTGCTTGTTTAGCATTTAATTGTAGTTTTAATATGTTGACACTTCTAAATGTTTCGTATTTATCGATTAACAAATTAGGCCCCAACCTCGAAGTTGTTAAAAAACTAGTTACACTTTTGCCGTTGAGGGCGTGCGTCAAAATGACAATACTTTGACATAATTTTTGGAATGTTGCTTTGCTATACCTCCATGTCGCACAATGCGGCTACACAAAACGGAGCTCCCACAAATGACGTAACATGGGTGATGACGTTACGGGGATTTTCGTTAATCTTTCTGAAAAGCACAGGAGAAGGGCATTCCAAACGAATTTTTGTTTTTGTTTAATCTCATGTGAACTCAACTTCCTTATTGATTGTAAACATTTTTAAATTAATTTTTCAGCAAAGATCACTTGTTGCCGGTTTCGTTCAAGCTGGTCTCTTATAGTTAACCTATCACGTACTCATTTATTAAAAAAAATAAAAATTAACAAATAATATGTATAATTATAATATAAACTGGCGTAGATCCGTCTTGGACAATGTAGATGATCTTGAAAGTTGTGTATACATGAGCAATGTTATGAAAGTAATGAAATGAATTTGATGGGCCGGTTCGCTAATTGTCACAAAAAGATTACTTAGCAAAAATGTGATTTCCCAAACTTCATGCTCAGCAAAGCTGTATTACCATTAAGTAGGCTATCGTGGACAACATGTAGTAAAAGTTGAAAAACCATCAGTTCCTTTATGTTCCACCCAAACTATAAGAGATTACTTCGTGGTGTTACCACAAACCTTACTAGATTGTATCTTCACCAACATGAAAAGATTCAAATCATATTCACATGTTCATGGTGTCACCCCAAACCTTACTAGCCTGTATCTCCACCATAGTTTCAAATCCTCATGTACGTACATGGTGTTACTGCAAACCTTGCTAGATTGTATTCTCACTATGCAAAGTTTCAAGTCCTACTCATGTACATGGTGTTACTGCAAATCTTACTAGATTGTATCTCCACTTTGCAAAGTTTCAAATCCTACGTATGGTGTTACTGCAAACTTACTAGAAATTGTATCTCCACCTTGCAAAGTTTCAAATCCTATAGTCATGTACATGGTAATTCTGCAAACCTCACTAGATTGTATTTCCACCATGCAAAGTTTCAAATCCTACTCATGTACATGGTGTCACTGCAAAACTTACTAGATTGTATCTCCACCTTGCAAAGTTTCAAATCCTACTCACGTGTGTCACCACAAACCATACTAGATTGAACTCCCACCATGTAAAGTGTATACTCATAATAGGCCTATATCATATTTGAAATATTTTGTGTATGTAAACGTTACTCGACATCTTTTCAAATAAAGCAACGTCAACGCTGTCGTCATTACATTACATGGTGTTTGAAAATAGAAGCATTACATTATTCTGTTTTTGGGACCCTCTGGGTCTAATAAGTTTATCAAAGACCAAGAAGGTGTGGGGTACTACTAATCCGTGACGTCAGTCCGGGAATCTGACGTCACTCACCATCCCAAACACACACAGTCATGTATGGGTGTTAAACCCCTGCTATCGATCGATCCGCGTGTATGCGTTATGTTTCACACAACCCTCTCTTAAGGGGTACAATAGCCCCCCCCCCCACCTCCATGAATAGCCTTGTCATTACTGGGGATTTTCGAAGACGCCAGCGAAAGACACTTTCAGATACGAAATTCAGAAAATTGAAAGTTATGAAAGTAATGAAATGAATTTGATGGGCCGGTTCGCTAATTGTCACAAAAAGATTACTTAGCAAAAATGTGATTTCCCAAACTTCATGCTCAGCAAAGCTGTATTACCGTTAAGTAGGCTATCGTGGACACCATGTAGTAAAAGTTGAAAAACCATCAGTTCCTTTCTGTTCCACCCAAACTATAAGAGATTACTTCGTGGTGTTACCACAAACCTTACTAGATTGTATCTTCACCAACATGAAAAGATTCAAATCATATTCACATGTTCATGGTGTCACCCCAAACCTTACTAGCCTGTATCTCCACCATAGTTTCAAATCCTCATGTACGTACATGGTGTTACTGCAAACCTTGCTAGATTGTATTCTCACTATGCAAAGTTTCAAGTCCTACTCATGTACATGGTGTTACTGCAAATCTTACTAGATTGTATCTCCACTTTGCAAAGTTTCAAATCCTACTTATGGTGTTACTGCAAACTTACTAGAAATTGTATCTCCACCTTGCAAAGTTTCAAATCCTATAGTCATGTACATGGTAATTCTGCAAACCTCACTAGATTGTATTTCCACCATGCAAAGTTTCAAATCCTACTCATGTACATGGTGTCACTGCAAAACTTACTAGATTGTATCTCTACCTTGCAAAGTTTCAAATCCTACTCACGTGTGTCACCACAAACCATACTAGATTGAACTCCCACCATGTAAGGTATATACTCATAATAGGCCTATATCATTATATTTGAAATATTTTGTGTATGTAAACGTTACTCGACATCTTTTCAAATAAAGCAACGTCAACGCTGTCGTCATTACATTACATGGTGTTTGAAAATAGAAGCATTACATTATTCTGTTTTTGGGACCCTCTGGGTCTAATAAGTTTATCAAAGACCAAGAAGGTGTGGGGTACTACTAATCCGTGACGTCAGTCCGGGAATCTGACGTCACTCACCATCCCAAACACACACAGTCATGTATGGGTGTTAAACCCCTGCTATCGATCGATCCGCGTGTATGCGTTATGTTTCACACAACCCTCTCTTAAGGGGTACAATAGCCCCCCCCCCCCCACCTCCATGAATAGCCTTGTCATTACTGGGGATTTTCGAAGACGCCAGCGAAAGACACTTTCAGATACGAAATTCAGAAAATTGAAAGTTATGAAAGTAATGAAATGAATTTGATGGGCCGGTTCGCTAATTGTCACAAAAAGATTACTTAGCAAAAATGTGATTTCCCAAACTTCATGCTCAGCAAAGCTGTATTACCGTTAAGTAGGCTATCGTGGACACCATGTAGTAAAAGTTGAAAAACCATCAGTTCCTTTCTGTTCCACCCAAACTATAAGAGATTACTTCGTGGTGTTACCACAAACCTTACTAGATTGTATCTTCACCAACATGAAAAGATTCAAATCATATTCACATGTTCATGGTGTCACCCCAAACCTTACTAGCCTGTATCTCCACCATAGTTTCAAATCCTCATGTACGTACATGGTGTTACTGCAAACCTTGCTAGATTGTATTCTCACTATGCAAAGTTTCAAGTCCTACTCATGTACATGGTGTTACTGCAAATCTTACTAGATTGTATCTCCACTTTGCAAAGTTTCAAATCCTACGTATGGTGTTACTGCAAACTTACTAGAAATTGTATCTCCACCTTGCAAAGTTTCAAATCCTATAGTCATGTACATGGTAATTCTGCAAACCTCACTAGATTGTATTTCCACCATGCAAAGTTTCAAATCCTACTCATGTACATGGTGTCACTGCAAAACTTACTAGATTGTATCTCCACCTTGCAAAGTTTCAAATCCTACTCACGTGTGTCACCACAAACCATACTAGATTGAACTCCCACCATGTAAAGTGTATACTCATAATAGGCCTATATCATATTTGAAATATTTTGTGTATGTAAACGTTACTCGACATCTTTTCAAATAAAGCAACGTCAACGCTGTCGTCATTACATTACATGGTGTTTGAAAATAGAAGCATTACATTATTCTGTTTTGGGACCCTCTGGGTCTAATAAGTTTATCAAAGACCAAGAAGGTGTGGGTACTACTAATCCGTGACGTCAGTCCGGGAATCTGACGTAACACAACATCCCAAACACACACACACATGTATGTGTGTTAAACCCTGCTATCGATCGATCCTCGTGTATGCGTTATGTTTCACACAACCCTCTCTTAAGGGGTACAATAGCCCCCACCTCCATGAATAGCCTTGTCATTACTGGGGATTTTCGAAGACGCCAGCGAAAGACACTTTCAGATACGAAATTCAGAAAATTGAAAGTTATGAAAGTAATGAAATGAATTTGATGGGCCGGTTCGCTAATTGTCACAAAAAGATTACTTAGCAAAATGTGATTTCCCAAACTTCATGCTCAGCAAAGCTGTATTACCGTTAAGTAGGCTATCGTGGACACCATGTAGTAAAAGTTGAAAAACCATCAGTTCCTTTCTGTTCCACCCAAACTATAAGAGATTACTTCGTGGTGTTACCACAAACCTTACTAGATTGTATCTTCACCAACATGAAAAGATTCAAATCATATTCACATGTTCATGGTGTCACCCCAAACCTTACTAGCCTGTATCTCCACCATAGTTTCAAATCCTCATGTACGTACATGGTGTTACTGCAAACCTTGCTAGATTGTATTCTCACTATGCAAAGTTTCAAGTCCTACTCATGTACATGGTGTTACTGCAAATCTTACTAGATTGTATCTCCACTTTGCAAAGTTTCAAATCCTACTTATGGTGTTACTGCAAACTTACTAGAAATTGTATCTCCACCTTGCAAAGTTTCAAATCCTATAGTCATGTACATGGTAATTCTGCAAACCTCACTAGATTGTATTTCCACCATGCAAAGTTTCAAATCCTACTCATGTACATGGTGTCACTGCAAAACTTACTAGATTGTATCTCTACCTTGCAAAGTTTCAAATCCTACTCACGTGTGTCACCACAAACCATACTAGATTGAACTCCCACCATGTAAAGTGTATACTCATAATAGGCCTATATCATTATATTTGAAATATTTTGTGTATGTAAACGTTACTCGACATCTTTTCAAATAAAGCAACGTCAACGCTGTCGTCATTACATTACATGGTGTTTGAAAATAGAAGCATTACATTATTCTGTTTTTGGGACCCTCTGGGTCTAATAAGTTTATCAAAGACCAAGAAGGTGTGGGGTACTACTAATCCGTGACGTCAGTCCGGGAATCTGACGTCACTCACCATCCCAAACACACACAGTCATGTATGGGTGTTAAACCCCTGCTATCGATCGATCCGCGTGTATGCGTTATGTTTCACACAACCCTCTCTTAAGGGGTACAATAGCCCCCCCCCCCCACCTCCATGAATAGCCTTGTCATTACTGGGGATTTTCGAAGACGCCAGCGAAAGACACTTTCAGATACGAAATTCAGAAAATTGAAAGTTATGAAAGTAATGAAATGAATTTGATGGGCCGGTTCGCTAATTGTCACAAAAAGATTACTTAGCAAAAATGTGATTTCCCAAACTTCATGCTCAGCAAAGCTGTATTACCGTTAAGTAGGCTATCGTGGACACCATGTAGTAAAAGTTGAAAAACCATCAGTTCCTTTCTGTTCCACCCAAACTATAAGAGATTACTTCGTGGTGTTACCACAAACCTTACTAGATTGTATCTTCACCAACATGAAAAGATTCAAATCATATTCACATGTTCATGGTGTCACCCCAAACCTTACTAGCCTGTATCTCCACCATAGTTTCAAATCCTCATGTACGTACATGGTGTTACTGCAAACCTTGCTAGATTGTATTCTCACTATGCAAAGTTTCAAGTCCTACTCATGTACATGGTGTTACTGCAAATCTTACTAGATTGTATCTCCACTTTGCAAAGTTTCAAATCCTACGTATGGTGTTACTGCAAACTTACTAGAAATTGTATCTCCACCTTGCAAAGTTTCAAATCCTATAGTCATGTACATGGTAATTCTGCAAACCTCACTAGATTGTATTTCCACCATGCAAAGTTTCAAATCCTACTCATGTACATGGTGTCACTGCAAAACTTACTAGATTGTATCTCCACCTTGCAAAGTTTCAAATCCTACTCACGTGTGTCACCACAAACCATACTAGATTGAACTCCCACCATGTAAAGTGTATACTCATAATAGGCCTATATCATATTTGAAATATTTTGTGTATGTAAACGTTACTCGACATCTTTTCAAATAAAGCAACGTCAACGCTGTCGTCATTACATTACATGGTGTTTGAAAATAGAAGCATTACATTATTCTGTTTTGGGACCCTCTGGGTCTAATAAGTTTATCAAAGACCAAGAAGGTGTGGGGTACTACTAATCCGTGACGTCAGTCCGGGAATCTGACGTCACTCACCATCCCAAACACACACAGTCATGTATGGGTGTTAAACCCTGCTATCGATCGATCCGCGTGTATGCGTTATGTTTCACACAACCCTCTCTTAAGGGGTACAATAGCCCCCCCCCCACCTCCATGAATAGCCTTGTCATTACTGGGGATTTTCGAAGACGCCAGCGAAAGACACTTTCAGATACGAAATTCAGAAAATTGAAAGTTATGAAAGTAATGAAATGAATTTGATGGGCCGGTTCGCTAATTGTCACAAAAAGATTACTTAGCAAAAATGTGATTTCCCAAACTTCATGCTCAGCAAAGCTGTATTACCGTTAAGTAGGCTATCGTGGACACCATGTAGTAAAAGTTGAAAAACCATCAGTTCCTTTCTGTTCCACCCAAACTATAAGAGATTACTTCGTGGTGTTACCACAAACCTTACTAGATTGTATCTTCACCAACATGAAAAGATTCAAATCATATTCACATGTTCATGGTGTCACCCCAAACCTTACTAGCCTGTATCTCCACCATAGTTTCAAATCCTCATGTACGTACATGGTGTTACTGCAAACCTTGCTAGATTGTATTCTCACTATGCAAAGTTTCAAGTCCTACTCATGTACATGGTGTTACTGCAAATCTTACTAGATTGTATCTCCACTTTGCAAAGTTTCAAATCCTACGTATGGTGTTACTGCAAACTTACTAGAAATTGTATCTCCACCTTGCAAAGTTTCAAATCCTATAGTCATGTACATGGTAATTCTGCAAACCTCACTAGATTGTATTTCCACCATGCAAAGTTTCAAATCCTACTCATGTACATGGTGTCACTGCAAAACTTACTAGATTGTATCTCCACCTTGCAAAGTTTCAAATCCTACTCACGTGTGTCACCACAAACCATACTAGATTGAACTCCCACCATGTAAAGTGTATACTCATAATAGGCCTATATCATATTTGAAATATTTTGTGTATGTAAACGTTACTCGACATCTTTTCAAATAAAGCAACGTCAACGCTGTCGTCATTACATTACATGGTGTTTGAAAATAGAAGCATTACATTATTCTGTTTTTGGGACCCTCTGGGTCTAATAAGTTTATCAAAGACCAAGAAGGTGTGGGGTACTACTAATCCGTGACGTCAGTCCGGGAATCTGACGTCACTCACCATCCCAAACACACACAGTCATGTATGGGTGTTAAACCCCTGCTATCGATCGATCCGCGTGTATGCGTTATGTTTCACACAACCCTCTCTTAAGGGGTACAATAGCCCCCCCCCCACCTCCATGAATAGCCTTGTCATTACTGGGGATTTTCGAAGACGCCAGCGAAAGACACTTTCAGATACGAAATTCAGAAAATTGAAAGTTATGAAAGTAATGAAATGAATTTGATGGGCCGGTTCGCTAATTGTCACAATAAGATTACTTTGCAATAATGTGATTTCCCAAACTTCATGCTCAGCAAAGCTGTATTACCGTTAAGTAGGCTATCGTGGACACCATGTAGTAAAAGTTGAAAAACCATCAGTTCCTTTCTGTTCCACCCAAACTATAAGAGATTACTTCGTGGTGTTACCACAAACCTTACTAGATTGTATCTTCACCAACATGAAAAGATTCAAATCATATTCACATGTTCATGGTGTCACCCCAAACCTTACTAGCCTGTATCTCCACCATAGTTTCAAATCCTCATGTACGTACATGGTGTTACTGCAAACCTTGCTAGATTGTATTCTCACTATGCAAAGTTTCAAGTCCTACTCATGTACATGGTGTTACTGCAAATCTTACTAGATTGTATCTCCACTTTGCAAAGTTTCAAATCCTACTTATGGTGTTACTGCAAACTTACTAGAAATTGTATCTCCACCTTGCAAAGTTTCAAATCCTATAGTCATGTACATGGTAATTCTGCAAACCTCACTAGATTGTATTTCCACCATGCAAAGTTTCAAATCCTACTCATGTACATGGTGTCACTGCAAAACTTACTAGATTGTATCTCCACCTTGCAAAGTTTCAAATCCTACTCACGTGTGTCACCACAAACCATACTAGATTGAACTCCCACCATGTAAAGTGTATACTCATAATAGGCCTATATCATTATATTTGAAATATTTTGTGTATGTAAACGTTACTCGACATCTTTTCAAATAAAGCAACGTCAACGCTGTCGTCATTACATTACATGGTGTTTGAAAATAGAAGCATTACATTATTCTGTTTTGGGACCCTCTGGGTCTAATAAGTTTATCAAAGACCAAGAAGGTGTGGGTACTACTAATCCGTGACGTCAGTCCGGGAATCTGACGTCACTCACCATCCCAAACACACACAGTCATGTATGGGTGTTAAACCCTGCTATCGATCGATCCGCGTGTATGCGTTATGTTTCACACAACCCTCTCTTAAGGGGTACAATAGCCCCCCCCCCCCCACCTCCATGAATAGCCTTGTCATTACTGGGGATTTTCGAAGACGCCAGCGAAAGACACTTTCAGATACGAAATTCAGAAAATTGAAAGTTATGAAAGTAATGAAATGAATTTGATGGGCCGGTTCGCTAATTGTCACAAAAAGATTACTTAGCAAAAATGTGATTTCCCAAACTTCATGCTCAGCAAAGCTGTATTACCGTTAAGTAGGCTATCGTGGACACCATGTAGTAAAAGTTGAAAAACCATCAGTTCCTTTCTGTTCCACCCAAACTATAAGAGATTACTTCGTGGTGTTACCACAAACCTTACTAGATTGTATCTTCACCAACATGAAAAGATTCAAATCATATTCACATGTTCATGGTGTCACCCCAAACCTTACTAGCCTGTATCTCCACCATAGTTTCAAATCCTCATGTACGTACATGGTGTTACTGCAAACCTTGCTAGATTGTATTCTCACTATGCAAAGTTTCAAGTCCTACTCATGTACATGGTGTTACTGCAAATCTTACTAGATTGTATCTCCACTTTGCAAAGTTTCAAATCCTACGTATGGTGTTACTGCAAACTTACTAGAAATTGTATCTCCACCTTGCAAAGTTTCAAATCCTATAGTCATGTACATGGTAATTCTGCAAACCTCACTAGATTGTATTTCCACCATGCAAAGTTTCAAATCCTACTCATGTACATGGTGTCACTGCAAAACTTACTAGATTGTATCTCCACCTTGCAAAGTTTCAAATCCTACTCACGTGTGTCACCACAAACCATACTAGATTGAACTCCCACCATGTAAAGTGTATACTCATAATAGGCCTATATCATATTTGAAATATTTTGTGTATGTAAACGTTACTCGACATCTTTTCAAATAAAGCAACGTCAACGCTGTCGTCATTACATTACATGGTGTTTGAAAATAGAAGCATTACATTATTCTGTTTTTGGGACCCTCTGGGTCTAATAAGTTTATCAAAGACCAAGAAGGTGTGGGTACTACTAATCCGTGACGTCAGTCCGGGAATCTGACGTCACTCACCATCCCAAACACACACAGTCATGTATGGGTGTTAAACCCCTGCTATCGATCGATCCGCGTGTATGCGTTATGTTTCACACAACCCTCTCTTAAGGGGTACAATAGCCCCCCCCCCCACCTCCATGAATAGCCTTGTCATTACTGGGGATTTTCGAAGACGCCAGCGAAAGACACTTTCAGATACGAAATTCAGAAAATTGAAAGTTATGAAAGTAATGAAATGAATTTGATGGGCCGGTTCGCTAATTGTCACAAAAGATTACTTAGCAAAAATGTGATTTCCCAAACTTCATGCTCAGCAAAGCTGTATTACCGTTAAGTAGGCTATCGTGGACACCATGTAGTAAAAGTTGAAAAACCATCAGTTCCTTTCTGTTCCACCCAAACTATAAGAGATTACTTCGTGGTGTTACCACAAACCTTACTAGATTGTATCTTCACCAACATGAAAAGATTCAAATCATATTCACATGTTCATGGTGTCACCCCAAACCTTACTAGCCTGTATCTCCACCATAGTTTCAAATCCTCATGTACGTACATGGTGTTACTGCAAACCTTGCTAGATTGTATTCTCACTATGCAAAGTTTCAAGTCCTACTCATGTACATGGTGTTACTGCAAATCTTACTAGATTGTATCTCCACTTTGCAAAGTTTCAAATCCTACGTATGGTGTTACTGCAAACTTACTAGAAATTGTATCTCCACCTTGCAAAGTTTCAAATCCTATAGTCATGTACATGGTAATTCTGCAAACCTCACTAGATTGTATTTCCACCATGCAAAGTTTCAAATCCTACTCATGTACATGGTGTCACTGCAAAACTTACTAGATTGTATCTCCACCTTGCAAAGTTTCAAATCCTACTCACGTGTGTCACCACAAACCATACTAGATTGAACTCCCACCATGTAAAGTGTATACTCATAATAGGCCTATATCATATTTGAAATATTTTGTGTATGTAAACGTTACTCGACATCTTTTCAAATAAAGCAACGTCAACGCTGTCGTCATTACATTACATGGTGTTTGAAAATAGAAGCATTACATTATTCTGTTTTTGGGACCCTCTGGGTCTAATAAGTTTATCAAAGACCAAGAAGGTGTGGGGTACTACTAATCCGTGACGTCAGTCCGGGAATCTGACGTCACTCACCATCCCAAACACACACAGTCATGTATGGGTGTTAAACCCCTGCTATCGATCGATCCGCGTGTATGCGTTATGTTTCACACAACCCTCTCTTAAGGGGTACAATAGCCCCCCCCCCCCCCACCTCCATGAATAGCCTTGTCATTACTGGGGATTTTCGAAGACGCCAGCGAAAGACACTTTCAGATACGAAATTCAGAAAATTGAAAGTTATGAAAGTAATGAAATGAATTTGATGGGCCGGTTCGCTAATTGTCACAAAAAGATTACTTAGCAAAAATGTGATTTCCCAAACTTCATGCTCAGCAAAGCTGTATTACCGTTAAGTAGGCTATCGTGGACACCATGTAGTAAAAGTTGAAAAACCATCAGTTCCTTTCTGTTCCACCCAAACTATAAGAGATTACTTCGTGGTGTTACCACAAACCTTACTAGATTGTATCTTCACCAACATGAAAAGATTCAAATCATATTCACATGTTCATGGTGTCACCCCAAACCTTACTAGCCTGTATCTCCACCATAGTTTCAAATCCTCATGTACGTACATGGTGTTACTGCAAACCTTGCTAGATTGTATTCTCACTATGCAAAGTTTCAAGTCCTACTCATGTACATGGTGTTACTGCAAATCTTACTAGATTGTATCTCCACTTTGCAAAGTTTCAAATCCTACTTATGGTGTTACTGCAAACTTACTAGAAATTGTATCTCCACCTTGCAAAGTTTCAAATCCTATAGTCATGTACATGGTAATTCTGCAAACCTCACTAGATTGTATTTCCACCATGCAAAGTTTCAAATCCTACTCATGTACATGGTGTCACTGCAAAACTTACTAGATTGTATCTCCACCTTGCAAAGTTTCAAATCCTACTCACGTGTGTCACCACAAACCATACTAGATTGAACTCCCACCATGTAAAGTGTATACTCATAATAGGCCTATATCATTATATTTGAAATATTTTGTGTATGTAAACGTTACTCGACATCTTTTCAAATAAAGCAACGTCAACGCTGTCGTCATTACATTACATGGTGTTTGAAAATAGAAGCATTACATTATTCTGTTTTTGGGACCCTCTGGGTCTAATAAGTTTATCAAAGACCAAGAAGGTGTGGGGTACTACTAATCCGTGACGTCAGTCCGGGAATCTGACGTCACTCACCATCCCAAACACACACAGTCATGTATGGGTGTTAAACCCCTGCTATCGATCGATCCGCGTGTATGCGTTATGTTTCACACAACCCTCTCTTAAGGGGTACAATAGCCCCCCCCCCCCCACCTCCATGAATAGCCTTGTCATTACTGGGGATTTTCGAAGACGCCAGCGAAAGACACTTTCAGATACGAAATTCAGAAAATTGAAAGTTATGAAAGTAATGAAATGAATTTGATGGGCCGGTTCGCTAATTGTCACAAAAAGATTACTTAGCAAAAATGTGATTTCCCAAACTTCATGCTCAGCAAAGCTGTATTACCGTTAAGTAGGCTATCGTGGACACCATGTAGTAAAAGTTGAAAAACCATCAGTTCCTTTCTGTTCCACCCAAACTATAAGAGATTACTTCGTGGTGTTACCACAAACCTTACTAGATTGTATCTTCACCAACATGAAAAGATTCAAATCATATTCACATGTTCATGGTGTCACCCCAAACCTTACTAGCCTGTATCTCCACCATAGTTTCAAATCCTCATGTACGTACATGGTGTTACTGCAAACCTTGCTAGATTGTATTCTCACTATGCAAAGTTTCAAGTCCTACTCATGTACATGGTGTTACTGCAAATCTTACTAGATTGTATCTCCACTTTGCAAAGTTTCAAATCCTACGTATGGTGTTACTGCAAACTTACTAGAAATTGTATCTCCACCTTGCAAAGTTTCAAATCCTATAGTCATGTACATGGTAATTCTGCAAACCTCACTAGATTGTATTTCCGCCATGCAAAGTTTCAAATCCTACTCATGTACATGGTGTCACTGCAAAACTTACTAGATTGTATCTCCACCTTGCAAAGTTTCAAATCCTACTCACGTGTGTCACCACAAACCATACTAGATTGAACTCCCACCATGTAAAGTGTATACTCATAATAGGCCTATATCATATTTGAAATATTTTGTGTATGTAAACGTTACTCGACATCTTTTCAAATAAAGCAACGTCAACGCTGTCGTCATTACATTACATGGTGTTTGAAAATAGAAGCATTACATTATTCTGTTTTTGGGACCCTCTGGGTCTAATAAGTTTATCAAAGACCAAGAAGGTGTGGGGTACTACTAATCCGTGACGTCAGTCCGGGAATCTGACGTCACTCACCATCCCAAACACACACAGTCATGTATGGGTGTTAAACCCCTGCTATCGATCGATCCGCGTGTATGCGTTATGTTTCACACAACCCTCTCTTAAGGGGTACAATAGCCCCCCCCCCCACCTCCATGAATAGCCTTGTCATTACTGGGGATTTTCGAAGACGCCAGCGAAAGACACTTTCAGATACGAAATTCAGAAAATTGAAAGTTATGAAAGTAATGAAATGAATTTGATGGGCCGGTTCGCTAATTGTCACAAAAAGATTACTTAGCAAAAATGTGATTTCCCAAACTTCATGCTCAGCAAAGCTGTATTACCGTTAAGTAGGCTATCGTGGACACCATGTAGTAAAAGTTGACAAACCATCAGTTCCTTTCTGTTCCACCCAAACTATAAGAGATTACTTCGTGGTGTTACCACAAACCTTACTAGATTGTATCTTCACCAACATGAAAAGATTCAAATCATATTCACATGTTCATGGTGTCACCCCAAACCTTACTAGCCTGTATCTCCACCATAGTTTCAAATCCTCATGTACGTACATGGTGTTACTGCAAACCTTGCTAGATTGTATTCTCACTATGCAAAGTTTCAAGTCCTACTCATGTACATGGTGTTACTGCAAATCTTACTAGATTGTATCTCCACTTTGCAAAGTTTCAAATCCTACTTATGGTGTTACTGCAAACTTACTAGAAATTGTATCTCCACCTTGCAAAGTTTCAAATCCTATAGTCATGTACATGGTAATTCTGCAAACCTCACTAGATTGTATTTCCACCATGCAAAGTTTCAAATCCTACTCATGTACATGGTGTCACTGCAAAACTTACTAGATTGTATCTCCACCTTGCAAAGTTTCAAATCCTACTCACGTGTGTCACCACAAACCATACTAGATTGAACTCCCACCATGTAAAGTGTATACTCATAATAGGCCTATATCATTATATTTGAAATATTTTGTGTATGTAAACGTTACTCGACATCTTTTCAAATAAAGCAACGTCAACGCTGTCGTCATTACATTACATGGTGTTTGAAAATAGAAGCATTACATTATTCTGTTTTTGGGACCCTCTGGGTCTAATAAGTTTATCAAAGACCAAGAAGGTGTGGGGTACTACTAATCCGTGACGTCAGTCCGGGAATCTGACGTCACTCACCATCCCAAACACACACAGTCATGTATGGGTGTTAAACCCCTGCTATCGATCGATCCGCGTGTATGCGTTATGTTTCACACAACCCTCTCTTAAGGGTACAATAGCCCCCACCTCCATGAATAGCCTTGTCATTACTGGGGATTTTCGAAGACGCCAGCGAAAGACACTTTCAGATACGAAATTCAGAAAATTGAAAGTTATGAAAGTAATGAAATGAATTTGATGGGCCGGTTCGCTAATTGTCACAAAAAGATTACTTAGCAAAAATGTGATTTCCCAAACTTCATGCTCAGCAAAGCTGTATTACCGTTAAGTAGGCTATCGTGGACACCATGTAGTAAAAGTTGAAAACCATCAGTTCCTTTCTGTTCCACCCAAACTATAAGAGATTACTTCGTGGTGTTACCACAAACCTTACTAGATTGTATCTTCACCAACATGAAAAGATTCAAATCATATTCACATGTTCATGGTGTCACCCCAAACCTTACTAGCCTGTATCTCCACCATAGTTTCAAATCCTCATGTACGTACATGGTGTTACTGCAAACCTTGCTAGATTGTATTCTCACTATGCAAAGTTTCAAGTCCTACTCATGTACATGGTGTTACTGCAAATCTTACTAGATTGTATCTCCACTTTGCAAAGTTTCAAATCCTACGTATGGTGTTACTGCAAACTTACTAGAAATTGTATCTCCACCTTGCAAAGTTTCAAATCCTATAGTCATGTACATGGTAATTCTGCAAACCTCACTAGATTGTATTTCCACCATGCAAAGTTTCAAATCCTACTCATGTACATGGTGTCACTGCAAAACTTACTAGATTGTATCTCCACCTTGCAAAGTTTCAAATCCTACTCACGTGTGTCACCACAAACCATACTAGATTGAACTCCCACCATGTAAAGTGTATACTCATAATAGGCCTATATCATATTTGAAATATTTTGTGTATGTAAACGTTACTCGACATCTTTTCAAATAAAGCAACGTCAACGCTGTCGTCATTACATTACATGGTGTTTGAAAATAGAAGCATTACATTATTCTGTTTTTGGGACCCTCTGGGTCTAATAAGTTTATCAAAGACCAAGAAGGTGTGGGTACTACTAATCCGTGACGTCAGTCCGGGAATCTGACGTCACTCACCATCCCAAACACACACAGTCATGTATGGGTGTTAAACCCCTGCTATCGATCGATCCGCGTGTATGCGTTATGTTTCACACAACCCTCTCTTAAGGGTACAATAGCCCCCACCTCCATGGATAGCCTTGTCATTACTGGGGATTTTCGAAGACGCCAGCGAAAGACACTTTCAGATACGAAATTCAGAAAATTGAAAGTTATGAAAGTAATGAAATGAATTTGATGGGCCGGTTCGCTAATTGTCACAAAAAGATTACTTAGCAAAAATGTGATTTCCCAAACTTCATGCTCAGCAAAGCTGTATTACCGTTAAGTAGGCTATCGTGGACACCATGTAGTAAAAGTTGAAAAACCATCAGTTCCTTTCTGTTCCACCCAAACTATAAGAGATTACTTCGTGGTGTTACCACAAACCTTACTAGATTGTATCTTCACCAACATGAAAAGATTCAAATCATATTCACATGTTCATGGTGTCACCCCAAACCTTACTAGCCTGTATCTCCACCATAGTTTCAAATCCTCATGTACGTACATGGTGTTACTGCAAACCTTGCTAGATTGTATTCTCACTATGCAAAGTTTCAAGTCCTACTCATGTACATGGTGTTACTGCAAATCTTACTAGATTGTATCTCCACTTTGCAAAGTTTCAAATCCTACTTATGGTGTTACTGCAAACTTACTAGAAATTGTATCTCCACCTTGCAAAGTTTCAAATCCTATAGTCATGTACATGGTAATTCTGCAAACCTCACTAGATTGTATTTCCACCATGCAAGTTTCAAATCCTACTCATGTACATGGTGTCACTGCAAAACTTACTAGATTGTATCTCCACCTTGCAAAGTTTCAAATCCTACTCACGTGTGTCACCACAAACCATACTAGATTGAACTCCCACCATGTAAAGTGTATACTCATAATAGGCCTATATCATTATATTTGAAATATTTTGTGTATGTAAACGTTACTCGACATCTTTTCAAATAAAGCAACGTCAACGCTGTCGTCATTACATTACATGGTGTTTGAAAATAGAAGCATTACATTATTCTGTTTTTGGGACCCTCTGGGTCTAATAAGATTATCAAAGACCAAGAAGGTGTGGGGTACTACTAATCCGTGACGTCAGTCCGGGAATCTGACGTCACTCACCATCCCAAACACACACAGTCATGTATGGGTGTTAAACCCCTGCTATCGATCGATCCGCGTGTATGCGTTATGTTTCACACAACCCTCTCTTAAGGGGTACAATAGCCCCCCCCCCCCACCTCCATGAATAGCCTTGTCATTACTGGGGATTTTCGAAGACGCCAGCGAAAGACACTTTCAGATACGAAATTCAGAAAATTGCCAGGTGAGAGTTTTGACTGTTTCTTCCTCCTCTCGATCGTGAATACAAAAGTTCTACTCTGGTTTGAAGAGCGGGGTTTGGGAATTTTAAATCGTGCTTATAGGTCTCAGACCGGGGGAGAAATACACGCACCATGCCATAAGGTCAACCAAGTTGTTGCTGCTAGATTTATCCCGTCTTCAAAACAATATACAGTACTCCCTGCATGGATTTTTCAAAGAGACTTATACAACGAATAAACAGTTGTTAACCAATCCAATAATTTGTTGACTCCAGCTGTTTGAAAATAGTGCTTTTGATCTTAACGAATACACAAAAAAATGGGTAGGCCCTCCATGTATATACTGAGTAATTCAGAATGAGCAAAACTCCTCTAGGCACTAAGACGTTCGTAACTCTCAGGGCCATGTCACACCAGGCAATTTACAGGCAACCAGTTCAAGGCAGTCTCGAAGTACAAAGAACATTTTAATTGGAAAACATTTTTGTTTCTCTTGGATTGTTGGATTTTTTTTGAAAACTGAAATGTTCATGAGTTGGTTGCTGGCCTCCAAAATTTCAGAAAAATGTGTACATCATTCTGAGGAGGCCCCAAAGGGCAGTAAATGACATACTGGATATTAAAAATGGATTTAGCCAAAATTATGCGTAAATCTATAGATAAAAACTTACCTTCACGCCTTGACGATTTCCCCTTCGGCCTCCTCCATGCCTCAGACATCACTAACTAAGAGGGACTGTACTTCCTCATGTAACATGTTTACTTCTCCTTCTGTGTAACAATAATCAACAACAGAATTAGAGACAATGTGTACATAATTGATATCTATCGAAACAAAACAAATTGATAAATTTACATCCTGCACTCACTGATTAGTTATAAAAAGTAAATTTTGGGTTGAACAAAGAAAACAATGACTACAATGCAGTATGAACCTGCGACCTCCAGGCTTACTTGCCAGTGCTCTACCAACTAAGCCTTTTAGCCCCCTTGTTGATGGTCTCCCTATATATATCGTTGTTCTGGGCGCAAGAACAATAAGTTACCGTTGCTTATTTTGATTGCCGCAATTTCAATTAGCCCAATATGAACGTGCACAAAACACCAACAGTTTCTCATTTTCCACTAAAATATCTCCACAAGAGACAGCACCACGGCGACGGAATCCTATCAGGGATTTGTTGTCCCAGGGAATCGACTTTTGTAGAAGGGAGCACTATACACCAAATACAGAGCTACCAACATTTGCATCTTGTAATCAGGGCGTATCATAGCTGTATCTAAACTTAAATGTATACTCTTGTTCAGCATTTTGATATATTTTCTGTCTTCTTCTTGTGTGAATTTTCACTGGAGTTTTAATTTTAAAAGAGAAAGAGTTCTAAGAGATTTACACACGGTTGTGCCCATAAGTTTACTAGTTATAGTTCTAATTTTCCACACCATGATGCAAGGCTTCAAACATCACGCAGTTCAACCTGGTGAAACTATCAACTATTTTTTCTTTTAATGACATGTTTTGAAATCTAACGGCATTGAAAAGTCGTGGGTGAGACACAGTTTTTGCCTTCATTACTTGTAGGCCTATACATTTGCGGTGGACAAGTTGTTAAACCACCGGTTCTTTTCATTTCCACCACAACTCATAAGAGATTATTTTTCTAATCTAATCATTTAGGCCTACATCATTCAGTTTGTTTGAAATTATTGTTAACGTAACTCGACATATTTTCAAATAAATTACAATCCGAAAATACAATAATTGCATTATTATGTTTGTCTTCGGATAATGAGATTATCCGAGGACAAAAAGAAGAAGTGGGGGGGGGGGGTAGCCTATTACTAATCCGTGAAGTCAGTACGGGAATCCGAGGTCACTCACTAATACCAATCCCAAACACACGTGTGAAACCCCTCGTACCGATCGTTTCGCGTGTATGTGTTATGTTTAACACAACCCTCTCATGAAGGGCCCCCTTACCTCCGTGATTAGCTTAAGTCAAGTCCCAGGGTACCAGCGAAAGCAGTTTCTTCATAAATGCTCAAAATACAAAGGTAAACACAGGATACCTATAAATATGGAGGTTCCATCTTGTACATCATTACAAACCTCCAAGAACTTCTTCGCATCTTCAACAAGATTCTCCCTGTCTTCCAACACCATTATATAGACTATCTATAGGTTGCATTATTGCTGTGTTGGTTTTTTTACTCGGCAATCGTACAACGATATTAGAAAGTACCGAATTCGATCGTTCGGAATGTCTTCGTTCGGAGTGTTAACGGTATGTTTACCGTTGGCCTTGCTTGTGTTATTCGGAACGGTCGACGCCATGCCGTATAGACGAAGTACTACCGGTAAGTTTTTCAATTCTCTTTTTTTATGTCATAGAATTTCGGGAAAACTGTGTGTATTTTACTTTGGTAAAATTCTACACTTCATAAAAACAACAATTTGCACAAAATGTCCTGTGGAATGTAAAACACCACACCAGTCCTTGCGCTTAAGGTTTTTTAAACTAATTTTTTCCCCATTTTTATATTTTTGGGGGGATTTTTCAAAATGTGACATAATAATGTGTCACATGGGGCTCCCCGGGGATTTACTTCTTTCTAGGAAGTTTTAAGCCAGAATGTCAAATATGTATTGTCAACACTTTCTGATGCATTAATGGTGGTGATCCATGGTCAAATTAAATTACATGCACTCACTCAAAAGCATATTAAAACATTTCATGTGAAGAAATATTATAAGTATATATTATAAATATAAGTAGGTAGCACAGTTTTTAGTATAGTTGAGAAGTGGTGCTTACTAGCCCACAGCAGTTTGTACTAAACAATGTACGCCGGGCTAGTGTTAAAGGCACTGAACACGTTTGGTAATTGTCAAAGACCAGTGTTCTCACTTGGTGTATCCCAACATATGCATAAAATAACAAGCCTGTGAAAATTTGGGCTCAATTGGTCATCGAAGTTGCAAGAAGATGATGAAAAAAAAACACCCTTGTTGTACAAATTAAAGTGTGCTTTCAGATAGGAATAAAAAAACTTCTTGCAAGAAGTTTTTATTATTTTAGTGAGAAATTACCTCTTTCTTAAAAACTACGTTACTTCAGAGGGAGTCGTTTCTCACAATGTTTTATACTATCAACAGCTCTTCGTTACCAAGTAAGTTTTTATGCTAATAGATATTTTGAGTAATTACCAAACGTGTACAGTGCCTTTAAGGGGAGCCCTCCCAAACGGTGAATTATAAAAGTGTTAGTTCTAGTTGCTCCTAAGATATCTATGTGAGGCTCCCTTAGCTTTTGTAATCATTTTGTTGGCTTACGGAAGGGCACTTGTTTGGTCTTTTATACAAATGAACAATGGACCCCACAAAGTTGTTCTTTGTTCAACTTGGACACCACAGAGGAATTCTTTAGAAAAGGAAATAATAGAACAATAGCAGGATCCCAAAAACCCGATCCGTATGTGTGTGTGGAGCGTGTCTACCCGTTGAATTTAGAGGACTTTTACAAAAGGGATCCCGGTGTTTTGGCAAAGCGAGAACGTCCTCACTTCGGTTTTGTGTACAAAACCAATGGGGACGTCGCGCAAAAAAACAAAAGTCCAAACAATGGGAGAATAAAGAGAAGTCCTCGATTTACGGGATTCACAAACGTGTGTGTGTGAGTGTGTGTGTGTTTGTACCTTCTCTTATTTCATATCATTCTAAATAAATTATTATATTGACAAATGGAATAATGTATTTATTCTTTTATAGATGAATCAGAGTACCGAGTTGTGTGCTACTTCACCAACTGGGCACAGTACCGAACGGGCAACGGTCGGTTTGTCGCCGGGGACATCGACCCGTTTCTCTGCACCCACTTGATCTTCAGCTTCGCTAAACTCAGCGACTCGTACAACAACCGCCTGGAGCCGTACGAGTGGAACGACGAGTCAACGGACTGGAGTGTGGGAAACTACGAAGCCTTCAACAACCTGAAGATTCAGAACCCCGGCTTGAGGACGCTTCTGGCCGTCGGGGGCTGGAATCACGGGGTGGACAAGTTCTCCCACATGGTGGAGACAGCTGAGAGGCGAAGGGTGTTTGTGCAGGACGCAATTGCATATCTTCGCCTGAGGGGTTTCGATGGGCTTGATTTGGACTGGGAGTTCCCTGGCTCTAGAGGGAGCCCGGCCATTGATAAACAACGATTCACCTTGCTTGTTCAGGTTAGTTTCATTCGATATTTAAATTAGTTGTCGCCAAGCTCAGACAAAACATTGTGCACCCTTGTCCCCCAAATCATTACATCATCAAGTGTTTATACTTTTAGTACTTGAAAAAGAGTCTGCTATATGGACGAAACGTCATGTCATTAGAAAATTTTGACTAATAAATACTACAGTACAATTAGGTGGCCTACTAAACTAAAACCAGTCAATCAGCAAGCTTGATGTAAATTTGCCACAGTAGCTGAACTGATCACCATGCATACTATCACTCAAATCTAAAATATTCTTCGAGCGAAGCGAGCCCCTCCATTGTGTGTATTTTCTCAATGTACGCATAGTTTTACAATAAAGTCCCTTCTCTAACAAATCAATTTTAAACCGTCTCTTTAACAGCATTGCACATTAGTTTTTAATTTTAGCGATTCAAAATGCTGAGACAATGATGACATCGCGCACACATTGTTATAACACACACAATTTATATGAACCGCAGGATCTCAGCGAAGGGTTTGCATTAGAGGCTGCCGAAACGGAACAAGAGCGCCTCCTATTGGCGTCAGCCTGCTCAGCCGGATCGGAAACGATTGACAGTGGATACGAAATCCAGAAAATTGCCAGGTGAGAGTATTGACTGTTTCTTCCTCTCGTGAACAAAATGTAGTGTTCATGTTGAATGTAGAGTGGAGTTGGTTGCTGCCCCCCGAAATGTCGGACAAATTTGCAGCGTTTAGCAAGGCCCCAAAGGGCAGAAAATGGCGTACTGGATATTAAAACTAGATTAGGTCAACATTATGCTTAAATCTAACAATAATGGTAAAAAATTACCTTCACGTTTTGACGATTTCCCCTTCGGCCTCCTCCATGCCCCAGACATCACACACTAAGAGGGAATGTGCTTTTTCATGTTACTAGTTTACTTCTTCTTCTGTATAAAAATAATCAACAACAAAATTGGAGACAAAGTGTACACAAATGGTATTTATCGAAACAAAAACATCGATTCATTTACATCCTGCACTCACTGATTAGTTATTATCAGTCAATTTTTGGGTGAACAAAGAAAAAATGACGAGAACCAGGGGCGGATCCAGGATTTTCCAAACGGGGGGGCGTGATTTTTTTTTCAGAATGAAAGACCGCGCCATCCCCAGACAGCATTTTATTTTTCTGCACTGCGAAATTGCCAATGCACTAATGAGAATGACTTCTGATTTTTGTTTCTCTCCCCCCTTTTTTTTTTTCCTGGCAAAAGGGGGGGGGGGCGTGCGCCCCCACGCCCCCCTGGATCCGCGCCTGAGAACGGGATAGGAACCTGCGACCTCGGGGTTGACTTGACGGTGCTCTACCAACTAAGCTTTCTAGCCCCATGTTGACGTTATCCCTATTTTGTCAAAATCTGAATTTGTTCTGGGCGTCAGAAACTACTAGTTATCGTTGCTTATTTTGATTGCCGCAATTAAATAGCCCGATATAAAGACGCACAAAACATCAACAGTTTTCGTTTTTCACGAAAATATCTCCACTGAATTTGATGAAGTTATCCTTGACTGGTTGTATGGTGTTTTAATTTGAAGACTAGCTGATGCGACTATAAATTGACTCTCTCAAAGACACTGATGTATTTTCCCTTTCTTACAATAACTGATGTGGTTGTTTTTTTTGTACATCTGTACACAGTGCTCTTGATTTTATCAACCTTATGTCGTACGATCTTCACGGTCAGTGGGAGTCTGTCACGGGACACCATACCGCCCTCTACCCTGGTTCCACGGATGTCGGTAACAACCGTTTGCTCACAGTGGTAAGTATTCCTAATGTGTATTAGTGTTGAAAAGATCAGTGGTTCATATCCAACGGTGGCAGGGGGGCAAGTGATTTTTATAAAAATTGTTGTATTTTGTATTAATGGTACTTGACTTGCTCTCTGAAAACCATGTGAGTAAAATAATGAGATTGGATCCCAAACTCTTTTTGCCCGCCAACTTGGCTGGTCGAACAATATGAACTCGTCAACTATGAAAACGTGTGCGCAACGCGCAACGCGCAACGCACAACTCTCAGCCAATGAGAGGTCTTCCGTTGACCTCAGCGAGGGCGCTGTTAATTAAGCTTGTGACGTCATATTTTTGTAAAATTGTTTAATTATCATTGTTTTTAATTTACTTTATGTCGTTTAATCCATTTTTGTTTGCTTGTATTTCAGCGCCTTGAGGCGGAACCGATCTGCAACTGTTTGCGCTTTATAAATCTCTCTTTATTATTATTATTATTATATGCTTGCATATTTTGAACGATCAATCTATTGGAGTGTATTGATTTAGTCCAATGAGATTAGGGCAACTAATGTGTAGCTCAACACTTTTATAAAACAAATCAGTATCATTAAAGATATATTTTAAATTGCAACTAATAGTTGAAAACGGGTGTGTCTGTAGACAAAACCTCGACAAAATATTATTTCAATGGTTGGTTCCAAGTGTTTGTTCAATCATGTTGCCTTATTATATAATGTGTTGGCCTACCAGAGTACATTTATGTTCGGGATACTCATACCAGCAGTACATAATAATCACTATTTCTCTGTACAAACATCATTAACTATGATTAGAATAACCGTGGTGTATTAAAACTTGTCTTTCAGTCCAATGCCGTCGATATTTGGCTGAGTGCAGGCACGCCTCCGTCGAAGCTTGTACTGGGCATGGGTCTGTACGGCCGCTCCTTCACGCTCAGCGGGCCAGGCACGGGCATAGGTGTCCCAGCAAGCGGCGGAGGTACGGCGGGGCCTATCACGGCAGAGACAGGGTTTCTATCGTATTACGAGGTAAGAATATGCCACTGTTAACATTATGAGAATAGCTTTTTGTGACAATACAGATCATGTACCTACACAACCTACGGATCAAAAACATCAGTCTGGTTTTCCAAGCAGCTCAGCTCATTTCAGCTATGGGACAATGGTGTGAACAAGTTTGCACTTTACAATTAGCATGGAATATAAAATCGAGATTATTGTATTGGTACAGCTTTATTGCAAAACTTTGTAACACTTGTTCCCTTCTAGATCTGCACAAAACTAAATGACGGCAGCCTGACGTCAGTGTGGGACGAGGAGCGTCTGGTGCCCTATGCTTACCAGGAAAACCAATGGGTTGGCTATGACAATGAAGAGAGCCTCCGGATTAAGGTGAGCACCTGGTTAAGATATCCATTCTTTCAAGAGACGACTTGTTAGGGCGAACACGTTTCTCTGATAGAATGTTATAGGACTATAAACACCGTGAAACGTCAAGTTTCGCACCCACCCCTCCTCCACCCCACCCCACCCCTCAATCCACATCCCACCCACACAATACATTAGATAATGATTCTAACGCTCAGCATGAAGGAGTTTGTAATTATCTTTTCCTCGTTTATTTTCAAGGTGGACTTTGTGAAGGAGAAAAAGCTTGGAGGTGCAATGGTCTGGGCTATCGACATGGATGATTTCAACGGAGTTTGCGGCGAGAAGTGGCCATTAATGAAAGCCATCAACAGCGCCCTCGGTCTCGAAGGTAATTCAACCTTTTTTCTGAATTACAATTTATTTCGTTTTGTTTTACAAGCGTGAACTGGATAGAGAGATTTTCTTTACCACTGGGGGACTTTCGCGAGGAGCAATTATTCAAGGGGTTAGTTAAAACGAACCGTTTTTATTTGCGTTTTAAAACAAAAACGAGATATGTTTTTGTTTACATAGAATTATATCTTGGGGGATGTTCAACAAATAGTATCCGTTGAAACATTTGACGATCAAAATCAGGCATGTGATTTGTCAGGATTTTCCTGATTTCAGGATTTTTCACTGATCCCTTCAGGTTTTCTTGAAAGAGGCAAATTTGCCATCACTGAGATGAAAAGACTTGTCCCTAATATGATCAGACCTTCAGATTTCTATTTGAAATGGTGTAGAACGTCTGTTCACCTCTAACCTGTATATGTCCGGAAGCATCATTTACACACAAAGAGGAAATTGTTTCAGGATTGTTCATGATCATACAATCCATGCAAAATATTTGTGAAATATTTTCGTTCGTCTTGTCTGTGTTATTAATGTTGAGCATCTCCTATAATCTTGGTGCAGGTGATACAGGAGAGGGTGCTCCCACAGACACCAACGTACCAGAAACGAGTGCAGCAGTGACTGATCAACCGGCCACCAATGTACCGGCCACTAACGCCCAGACCACCGAGGCAAGGGCCACCGACTTAGCCGCCACCAATGATCCCGCCACCAATTCACCAGTCACCAGTACACCGGTTAGTGATGCAGATGTCACCAGCAAACCTGCTACTGATGCATCACCTTCCATTTCACCAACAGAGGTAATCACCAACACACCTCAACACACCCACAAACCAACCACCAACTTCAAATGCCAGGGCAAGACGAACGGTTATCACCCAGATCCCGAAAATTGCAGCATGTACTACATTTGTAACAATGGTGCCCAGCACCATTTGCCTTGCCCCAGTAGTCTGTACTTTGACCCGCAGACCTATACCTGCAACTACCCAGCGTTGGTGTCGTGCAACGGGCCGAACAGTCCGCTGTTCTGCGACGACCGCGCGGATGGTCTGTACACGGATCCCGAGGACTGTGCCAGATTCTACCAATGCTCTGGTGGTCTTACCTACTCCCAGTCATGTCCTAACGGACTCCGCTGGAACGACATCCACTTTGTTTGTGATTGGTCATATAATGTCAACTGTGAGCGATCCCAGTAATTCAGAATGTCTGACAACAGAACAGAAAATACAGATACTGCAAAACAAAATTACACTATTATAAAGTTTAAAGCGCATTTAAAATTGGAGAATTTGTTCTAATTCCTGTAAAAGCTACCGTTTTGGGGGTTCTTTAAATGGCGATAACAGTTTTCTGCTTTCAAAGAATATTTTACGTTGCAATGCTGGTCATTGTTGAGGGGATACGAACAAAATGTTTCTATGTAAAGCAAAGCAAACGCCACCTTCGCTTGAAATCCCTTTAATGAATGATCATCCCTTTAATATACCATGACGTTGCCTAGTTGTTCAGCCTAATCACGCAGTCGTATTTAAGTGTCCGTTCGACAATTCGTAGTTCAAGTAAAAGTTAAATTATCTTATTATTCTGCTTTTAGTTATTCCATGGTCACTATAATTAAATAAATACCAGTTAGATATACGTAGTTTATATACATGTAATCATATTATTAGTCCAACTTAGATCCACGAAACCAATCAAATAAATTATCTTCAATAAACTTTTGAACAGTCAAGATGTGTGTGTATGTTTCCTTGATCCCCTCGGAAGAAGAAATTCTCAAACCACGAGAGGAGCAATAGGCTCACCGCCCCCAGTTCCACACACCGTAAACACTGACATTGTTAATAGTTTACAAGAATTGACGCTAGAGTGATATGGTTGTGAAAAACTACGACTCCCGAGGTATTTTTTTTATAGTGATACCACTTTTTTCAAACGAAATGTCAATCGATAATATTATCTTTCATAATTTGCTGTAACGATTCATGTACAATAATACCAATAATAATAATATGCAATTTCTACTTGCTAAACTCGTCATTCTCATCACGATTAAAGAACTGAATTTTAATGGTTTTGAACCTGAATAATTATACTAATCCCCTATGAATAAAAAAGTACTTTAACACAAGGGAAACTGACTGAGTAATTTTCAACTCAACTTTGGGTGAACAATTAAAAATATCTCTGGAGGATGCTACTTAAATGAACTAATCCCAATAAAACTTTAATAAACAATAACAAACTTACTAAATGTATGTAACACAAGTAGATTCAAAGTTCTCATACACCAGGATAATCGACAAAATACAGAAATTGCTATCTACCGAAGATAAATTTATGGCGTTGTCATAAGAAAGCTCAGGGATTATACGGTACATTTTAGTACCATCCTCAAGAGAAATATTTCCGTCTGGAATATTGGCAGCAGCTTCTGGCCATGTGTAATAATAGTGAAGAGGAGTAAATTGGCAAATAATGAGAAAGCGTCCGTGGTAATAAACGAGGGAGTATTCGGGCGGTAAGAATGGTGGTTATTATACAGCAACGATGGTGTAAACTGGTTCCATGAAACACGTTATTGTGATTTCGCTTATAATAATGATTATGGTACAGGTTTTTAAATATAGCAGTACTGAAATACTCATCTGTTATACCACCACTCGTTTGATTAGAAGTTGAACTCACCAAGGACCCTGAAGTTATGGGTGGCTGAGTCAGTATAAGAATACAAAGTTATGTTGCCGGTGGAATTTAATCTGAGGAAAATTCAAGCTTCCTTAGTTTTTGCCTCTAAGTACTACAGGAATAATACAGCTCATTTTAGTGTCATCCTACAGAAAAATAGGCACTTTTTCAATGAAGAGAAAAGTCTTATATTGCACGCGGAATGTTGGGTTTTGCAGAAGGAGACTTGCACAATAAATATCACCCACGTGCGATATTTAGAAAACTTCATTTTCAAAGATAAAGAGGCATAATTATTGCATTTGATAATTAGGGAAGGTGTTTTGACCACGTTTTGGTGTCCGACGGTGTGAATGACCGCTTCTCCATCCCCACTTCTACATGCTACTCTTTTGTCCGACATGCGCTGCCCATAAGTGCGCAATAGACCCCTTGCATATGACGTCACACTCTCAAGCAGCGCCCTCACTGATTGGTGACCTCAGCGTACCAGCAGAGAGGAATGAAAGGAAAAGAATGAAAAAGGAAACAAGAAGCAACATTGTGGCTTTTTTAAGTATGGCATTCCTCTAAAATATAATATTTTAAGTAACAGTTACCAAAACCTGTCACAAGTCAGCAGTGTAAGTCTTGTGTATTATTTTGAACTTTCAGGAACATTATGTAAATCTTTCATTATGTGTTTTCCTGGGGGGGGGGGGCAAACTCGCGCAATAGTCCATTAACGTTACATTTTGATGCCATGCATCAGAAGTCTTGAGCTATACAGACAACATTGTTTTAAAATGTATGGCCATATCTGTCTATTTCTCAATTTACCATTGTGATCGATAGGCAAGGTGTTCAATTATAAAACTATTGACGACACGTATGGTGTCAGGCAGTATACTGAAGGACTGTCGGTTGCACAGACACAATTGCGCTCAAAGAAAAATGGCAGCGTTTCTACAAGCCGCTAGGATTTTGATCTTTGTCTCTCTTCTTACGCAAATTTCTCAAGGTAAGACTTTGAATATGACATAAAGTTTATTGAATGGAGGAAGCAACACAAGAGAAAAACCGTATATGATTTGAACAGGTGAACCCGTTGTACAGTTATGGTCGACATTGTTGTTTACTATGTATTCCACGATCAGAAAAATAAGCAGATTGAAGAATTTTTTTTGCTAAAACTCGCCACAATTTTGCAAATTCACGAAACAAATCTTGCAAAGGAAAAAGATTTTAAAGGTAACAACAGTACATTAAGTACGGTAAATCTTTATTTATATGCAAGAAGGAGGGAGAGAAAAAGAAGACAAACAACAAACAAGCACGAACAGTTTATGCCTGCTGCAAAATGGGGCCCTTTTGAAAAGTGACATGGTTAGGCCTACAAGATTGCTCGGCCATCTCCTTCACGTGGTGAAAGTATCCTGACAATTAGTCTACAGTCGTCTAATTTTACATTTGTTTTGTTTTGAAGGGATGGTATGTTGGATGGGACAAGAACCTGATCCGAAATTACCCCATCGATACCAGTGGTTCATCCCGGTTGAGGATCCTTGCAAGTGCACCGAGGTTCGACCGGGTGGTGTGACCAACCGTACACCCAACCGCCACTTCAAAGTCACCTACTTTGACACCTCTCTGATCAGCAACTCGCCGATAGAGTTTAGTAAATGGCTGCAATGCCCTGGTAAGGAAACATCATTGCAGTATTTTGACTGACTCACATTGCGTATGCGAATGTTGAAGCTCAAAATCATTCAATTAATGTTACACCTTATACAGATGCCTTGGAATTCAGTGAGGAATACACCAAATTAGCAGTGCCGCCGCCGGGAAGCTAATTTTGTAGAAGGGAGCACTACACCAAATACAGAGTTGCCAACATTTGCATCTTGTAATCAGGGAGATTTTATGCAACAATCAAGGAGATATCTAGAATTACATTCAACATAACAGGGACAAAGTTTCCATAATCAGGGAGGTTTTTTAAATGTGTTCATCAGAACATGGAAAGATTGGTTTATTTTCGGGGAGCTTTCTGCGAATCAGGGAGAGTTTGCAGCTCTGCAAAAAGAGAGAAAAGAAAGTCGTGCGCCGGCCTCATTCATAAAATGTAAACCCACTTTTCTGTAAATCGAAGATCTGCTGTTATATGGATTGTTCAACAATTATTCAATATTGTGCCCTTGGGTTGTTATCCCGATGATGGTTGTAAATTGGCAACCCAACCGTTCATTATATTATCATGGTTGAAGAGGAGTTAAGCTCCGTTTATTGCCATCAATCATTCTCTATTTACAACAAAAGGTACAAAAACATACGGAAAGGTACAAGAACACATGCATGCAAATGTTGAACATTCGAAAACGAAAAGAAGGAAATAAAAATAAAAATGGTGGACAATTTAAAATAATGAAAACAGAACAAAAACTAACTGCAAAATTACACATAATTATAGCAAAAAGAAGACTAATTAATGAAATCGGAAGGTAAATTTAAGCTTGTCGTTTTCGAAATAGCACAACGTGTACCTTTATTCGGGTTTGTTGATATATTTTCTTTCCTTTTTTGTGTGTTTGTTTTAGTTGTTTAGCTTACTTCTTCTCTGTGTAAATTTACACTGGAATAATTTATTGCGCCCTCGGACAGACTGGTCGTTGAGAGAGCGCACTATAAATTAAATAAATTAAAAACTATTATTTTATATCTTAATTATAAAACTGAACTCCAAGGGCACAAATCGTAAAAGAGAATAAATCCATTTCCCAAATATTAATAGTTTCCAAAAACGGGCACAATAATTAATATCTAAACACCACCTCGCCACAGTAAATTATTTCGCGGTTCATTAATCCCCACAGGTTGAAACGAATCGTGTACAGAGATCATAATGAAATTTTTTATATTTTTTTATATAGAAAATTACCATGTAGGCTTCCATAAGTAAATGCCAATTGCATCTTGCAATAAAAACTTGGACATAATAATAGCCTATCATAGACTAATCTAAACTGGTTTCGTTCTTACTTATCAGAAAGAAAACAAGTTACCAAAATTGGTGACAAACTTTCAGATTTGTCCGAAACCATTGAATTTGGAGTGCCCCAAGGTACAATTCTAGGGCCACTGTTATTCTCTATTTTTATTAACGATTTTCCTTCAACTGTCGATCATTCTAAAATTGTTCATTATGCAGATGACACGGCCGTTTTTTACTCAAATAAAAGTGTTAAACTGATCAATCTAAACCTTAATTCAGACATGGAAAAAATTAATATCTGGCTTAAATCAAACAGGCTTTCTCTTAATACCAGTAAAACCAAAACAATGCTGTTTGGATCCTCTCAGAAACTTGCCATAGAAACCAAATTCCTTCAAACATTTTCATCAACAATTTGCCTATTGATGAGACACCTTGCATCAAGTATCTAGGTGTCCATATTAATCCTCAATTGAAATGGTCTGAACACATAAATCATATTACTTCATCTGTTTCCAAGCGGCTTGGTGTTCTTAATAGATTAAAAATTCCTCCCACTAGACACTCTTAATCTCTTGGTCAAATCATTGATAATTCCTCAGTTTGACTACTGTGACTTTATTTGGAATACCACCTCTAAGATACATCTTGATAGCCTCGATAAACCTTTAAATAGAACTGGGAGGGTTATACTCAAGGTTCCCCAAAGAACTCACACCAATGATGTATACGTGACACTAGGTTGGGATAAACTAAGTGTCTGTAGGAAGAAACACTTGAACACAATGGTTTTTAAATGCATAACAGGGCTGGCCCCTTCTTATCTTAATGTTTTTAATAAAGTGTCTGATAATTATAATCACCGCGCACTAGAGCCAACACAGCCGGGAACGTTATACTTCCATTCCCCAGGACAGAGGCAGGCAGAAAAACTTTCAGATTTAGGGGGAGCCAAGCATGGAATGCCCTTCCGACAACTCTTAAAGGTCTGCCTGCTGGCAGCATCAGCCGTTTTAAATTTTTAAATAACCAGAGTAGTATTTCCTAGATTGATGGTTATTTTTTTAACTAAGCTTAATTTGTGTATTGTGTCATGTTTGTATTGTACTTGCTTGGACCCATGGGAGACCAGTGGTTACCACTGAATGGGCCACCCAGTTGAAATAAGAAATAAATAAATAACTAAATAATAGACAGTGCACCCACATGTTACATAATTATCAAATATAATCAACTATTCCTTTTCTTAAAATGCTGATTTGCAGTTTCGTGCTTTAAACATTGAACTATGTAGGTTTTAGTTTGTAATCGTGTATCTGTGTACATTTATGTACACTCTACGTAAACTCGTATGATTGTATACTTTTATTCAGCATTTTGATGTATTTTCAGTCATTTTGTGTGTTTATTTTAGCGTTTTGCTTACTTCTTATGGTGTAAATTTTCACTGGAGTTTAATGTAATGCGCCGTCGGACAGTCTGGTCCGTGGGAGTGCGCATTATAAATTCAATAAATAATATTTTTAAAAAAACCTACCGGGGTCGCCAAATATGCATAACTATGATTGTTGTATTAGTTCAAGTTCAGCGTTTTCATGAAGTGTCAAATTCCTATCTTTACAGAGAATTGTGTACAACGCTCTGCACTCTGCAGGCATGTCTCTGTTTTTCACAACGTGACGGAATAAGTTGGGAAAGAACTCATTAAAACAGTTCAAGAATGAGCATAATAGACCATTCAGACCTTTGCCCAGACTTCAACCCAAACGCCAAAGCCTAAAAACATTATTCCTATAATTATAAATTATCCTGAACAATATTTTCTCTCTCAAGACGACAAGGGATTAGACGGATTTCCTGCCTATCCGATGCATGGTGACAAATTAAAAAAATATATATATAACGTTTTAAACGAGAAAGACTATAGAATACAAAATAGCATTATAAAAATAATAGAAAATACAGGATTTTCCGATTATAAACGATCTACAAAACTTACCAAAAGATTTCAACTTGTAACTGTCACTCTTCCAATGATAAATGTTTTGTCTGGGGAATAAGGACAACAAGCAAACAACATTAATTACAAAATATCAATTTGAAGGGGCGGGGCTTAATTTTTAGGGGGTCATCTCAGAAATGTTTCAGAATTTAAGGTGATTTGGCATGGAATGACCCGTCTGAGAAAATAACCTTCAATTCTATTGAGTCATGAAGTATAAAGAAAAATGAGAAATAAACACTGGTAAATGCATGTTAAATTGTGTCAGGAAGATTTCTGGTCTTGTAAAAGCAATTCTGGTCCAGTAAACAATTTGAGCAACAAGCCCCCAAGGTCTTGTGGATTTCTTACCAAAATTCGAATCCTGAATACACTGTGGTCATGTTTACAAAAACCGTTTAATCCAACGGGAAAAGAAGTATAAACTTTTGGTTACAGAAGGATCAAGGCTGACATCCTGACGGACTGCGTGCGTGGACTGTTTGCATGTGTGCGTGTGTATAGTCCTGACGGACTCCGTTTGTGAACTTGGGTTATATGCGACTGTATCAACATTATGTGTGCGCGACTGTGCATGTCAGAAAACGACAATTAAAAGACGTACATCACTGACTGCACTTGTAACTTGCATAAGGCTTTATGTAATCAATATGAAGCAGTTTACAGTTGGCGTTTTTACCACCACTGCGGTGTTTTTGCAGAACTTCCTTACGTTTATGATTGTGAAAGCATTTTTGGAATGGTTCTGGATCCAACGCGAGACCAGTTTATTACGAAGACATGGATGCTGGGCTCAATATTTGGAGCGGTCGAGAGTGTTGCGGACGTACTGTGTAAGTTCGAATTCATTTCTAATAATGTTGATTAATTCACCTAACTGCTCGCTCATGTGGTACGGGGGCGAGAATGCACCCAAGGCGTGCGCCAACGGTACCTAATGGTTTAAATACTTTAACAACTTATACCGAAAAAGATAAGCGAACAAAATGTCTCCCGTCCAATCTTCTTGCCTATATCTAATTTAATTACAGCACCCATTTCGATTCCCTTGGCCAAGAAGTTTGGAGACCGACCAGTCGTCATGTTTGGCGGAGTTCTGGTCACCGCTGGAATGATCCTGTCTTCGTTTGCACCTGACACTGTAACACTTGCCCTGACGTTGGATTTTTTAGTGGGTAAGCTGGTACTACACACTATTATACTCTTTATATGTACAGGATTAGAAATTACCAACAAAAGTTCCAACCTCAAAGCTAACTGAGCGAATGTTAACTTTCGTATATACTTAAAGACACTTGGAAATAGATTTTGTAAACAATAAAGCATTAAACAATAACAACATTGTTTTTCTTCAGGATTTATATGTAAAACAATGAAGTTGTTTGGGGGGTGACTCCGCCCATCACTTTTTGTGACGTCAATCTAGGAAGACTTCGCCGCCTTGATCGAACATCGACCCCCTCGACTTTGCTTGCATTTACGTTTACACATGTGCGAGTACTAAGGAAGTAGTGAGCCTGTACGTTTGTTTTGGTTATCCAAAAAAGGGATTTTTCTTGCATTTTTTCCCGGCAATGCCGACCAAGTGTAATACTACTGAATGCAACAAAACAACTGGAGATGGGGGTCAGCCTGCATCTGTTCCCAAATATAGGCGGTTCTGTGCAGCGAAAAATGTATATATATTAATGAAAAAAGCTTTAATTTTACAAAATACCAGTGCCAAGTGCCTTTAAGGAAAAAAAAACTATCATTGTTTAATATTTCGAAATAAGCGCGTAATTATGAATGTGTTCATTGTTTTTCACTAAAAAGTAAATGAGACCAAAGCAATTTTCCAAAGGTGGGTTGTTTGGTCGAAGGGTGTGACTGGTAGCGACGATTTTTTTCAACAAAAATGTCATATTCATTCCTCCGAAACCAACACGAGATTCGCATTTTTTGTACGAAAACTTTGAGAAAACTAACAACATTCTCAGGATGTTTGAACGTTGGTGTTTCATTTTAGTAAAGACTCGATTAACACTTCCTCGTGTGTCTAGCAACGCTCTCAATTCAATTCAATTCAAGTCAACATTTATTTTCATACTACTCTTCTCAAATAAAACATACAGAATAATACATAGATAAGCGAAATAATCAGCACAGAAGATCGGGGAAAGAGTTAATCTATGTTTACCAAAATAAAAGAGAGTATGAGGCTGTCAGATTAAGCCGAGGCTTGTAGAAGAGCCCAGACAAACTACGAACATGGAGACAAGACAAACAGGTAACGCAAAACAAAACAAACTTTAACTTTGAGAACGAAACATATTTCTGCTTGTTAGTAATTTACACGGGTAAACATAACCATTGTTAATTTTAGTTTGTTCAAATTGGATCTTGAGGCTCAGAAGACATCACAAAGAGGCATTTCGAAGAATGTATATTTGTATTGTTTGTCTTTATAAGAGGTCACAGGATTTTGTCTAAATAAGGTCATTTCAAACTGACATTCCGAATACACCATTGTTTTCTATGTCATCATATCACTAAAAACATGTTTTGGTTTGGCAAATATGTTTGAATAGTTTGTTTTCCTTTTTACTCCAGGATGTCTTGGATGTTGACAGAATATAAACTTAGGATATTTGAAAAATTAATATGTCATTTTATGTTTCCATTTTTCAATTCAACCATGTTGTATGTTTGTATTCAACATTACAGCGAGTGGAATGGGCCTGTCCAAGCCTCTTACACGTGCAGCTCTCGGGAAGAATTTCAACAACCGGGAATTTGCGCTGGCCACTGGAATCTCCGAGATTGGTTCCTGCCTCAGTCTGATTGCTATGCCAACCGTAATCCAACTTTTTATCATGATCTACGGTTGGAGAGGAACCTTGTTGATTTTGGGAGGTATATGTGGGCATTTTACAGTGAGCGGTGCTATACTCTTCAACGGCGATTTCGTGTATCAATCAATCTGTTCAATTGAGCACAATTCAGTCGTAGAACACAATGCTCCCAAAGAAAAGGAAACTAAGAAACCATTTTCCCAAACACTTTCGCAAATGTTTGACCTGAAACTAATGAAGAGATTTCACTTCTGGCTGGTCGCGTTTATTTATGTCATCACACGGATCATCCAAGGGGCATGGTTGATATATTTTGTGCCACAAACCACTGCAAAGGGATTTACGGGTTTATAAAACGTGATGATCTTAGTTTGTTTCATTTTATTTGTTGTTGTTGTTTTTTTCTTTTTTCTTTCTAGGTTGGTTATACGATTCTATAGGAAGCTATGATTTAGCCTTCGTTATATTAGGAATCCTCCAAGAAACAATATTGATACCGCTAGCTCTTGACAAATTCTACTTCCAGCGCAAACGATCAGATTTTCGATAATTTTTATCCGTACATACGTATTGTTTTCATTTACCGTATGCTTCGGTACCAAACCATTAATTACTTTTATATAAAGACCGAGTCTATGATATCAGTTCCGAGTGAAACCGTTCCTCCTCTTTAAAACCTTCAGACGAGGCACGTTGTCAGCACATTCTGACATATTTTAATGTTTCCATTGTCTTAACCACATTGTATTCCCTGGTCAGCTCATATGCCATAAGATCCTAAGCTGGACCACGCTGAACGTTCTTGAGTGGGTGTCAATAAACAGGGTCAGTGGTTTGGTTAGAAGGGGCAGGACAAAAATGTGCCAGCATCTTTTGTGCACAAAATCAGTCCATCAATAAATTGTCTGTCAATTGTCAATAGACATGAACCAAATTACAAAAAAATAATTAATTAAGCAAACAAATAAGCTTCAATTTACCCAGGCAATAGCTGGACATCAAACAACACACTTAGATAAAGAATCGTTGAAAAAAAAGCAAAACAAACCCTTTTAACCTAAGGAACAATCTTGTCAGCATGTGCTGACAGCATGTGCTGGCAGCGTTCCGGAGTTAACGTTAATCCCAATTAGGTGCCTCGTTTGAAGGTTTAAAAAACACAGAGCGCTCTTAAATAATTGATGTGGGATACTTATTGACCCTCCGATGTTCAGTTTCTTTAGAAATCCCACTGTACGGTACAGTATTGTATTGTTATTTCGATCGCCACAATGTGAACTCAACACCATTCCTGACGAAAACAGAGGACGTTTTATGTAATTTTTTCTCTAAAACGTCAAGTCACATTGTTCTTCAAAGTGGTGTGTTTATTGAAAGGATGAGCATTCTTTTTCACAATCCAAAATATAATGATACTTTGATGGGTGTGTACAGTATGTTTAGATATGAATTATTGTGGTGGTGCTATCATCAATGATCAACAAATATTGTTCCACAAAAGTGACCAATCATCTGGCCTGGTGGAAGCCACAAATCCCGTTTAAAGGGACACGTTGCCTTCGGGTTGGGCGCTGTTGGGCGCTTTTGGGCTATAACAAGCGTTTGATGTATAATGAGCACGGTCGGAAAGATGTTTAAAAAGTAGAATATAATTATCCACACAAACGTGCCTTAGAAATGCTTCGCTTTTGCTCACTTTCGCGAAACAAAACGCTCCGCCATTTATGGGAGTCAAGATTTTGACTCCCATAAATGGCGGACAAATTCTATTAGTCTTATTTCCAGTCGCAGCTGTTGAACTACGACTGAGCAATTATTTTATTAAAAATATTACGATTACCATCTGTTTATTGTATTCCAATAAATATCCAACACCGAGCTGAATCTAGCACAGTATTGGGCCCGATATAGCCAGCCGGCGATTAGAACACATGCAGTACAGGGAGGTGAACCAAATGTGATAGTTTGTCTCCTCCCTGTACTGCATGTGTTCTAATATTCTGAATATGCGGCTGGCCGTTCCGCAAATACCTGGCTGGATATTTTGGACCCAATACTGAGCTAGCTTTAGCTCGGTTTACAAGTTGCGAGCGAGGTAGAAAATGAGATTATTACCCGGTTTTCATCTGACCATAGAGCAAGGAGATCTGACTGGTTTACCAGGCCACTGACTACGGCACTAGCGTAACGATTGTTCGTCGCGCATTTTGCCCATTACATGGACGGTGGTATTTACGGCTGGAAATACGTATACGTTTCGCGGGGCAGATCTCGGGGTTAGATGGCAATGTTTTTTTTTTTAATCACCATTCACTAATTATAACACATTAAAGGCATGTTATTGCACGAACAACTCTTAATAAGGATATGGAACACTTCCAAACAGCAAAATTTCTTGAGATTTTAAGGCAACGTGTTCCTTTAATATTACAACAAATATGTCTGTGGAAATATTTCAAGCAGAAAGTTGATAGAAGTCGGTTCTAATAACGATACAACCTTGCTTCATTGTCTCGTTTTTTATATACTTATATAATAAAAACAAGACATTGGGTGTTTGTGAACAAAACAAACACAAAGCTGTTCCGTGTTTTTTTTACTTTGATTAAACGCTCCAGAGCTTTTAGGATGAGGCTGACTTTCAGATATACCCTTGACCTCTGATAGGCCTATTTTACTTAAAGTGTGCCAAAACCCTAAGCCTGATCTTAAATCTGATACTGACTAAAAACTTGTTTCAAACCGGAGCCTGAGTCTGACCATAACTTTACCTTCATTCTAACTGAACCACGTGCTATAGGACTCTAATTCGTACCCAAACCCCTCCTGGTTCAGGAGATATGATTTTGTGATTTGAACTTCTTGTTTGGACCAAAAGGAAAGATCAAAGTGGGTCAACTTTTTGAATAAATTGTCAAATGTGCAGAGAGCTACCAGACGGCACAAAGATTATGACTTTATGACATTGTGGTTCAGGAAGTATGATTTTTATAATTTTAGAGCTTCCTGTTTGGACCGAAAGTAAAGGTCAGACTGGGGTCATCTTTTTTTAATAAAATGTCTGAAGTGTTGTTAGCTACATAATCATTGAGTTATAATTGGCGTCAAATAATTTCGGGTGGATTATTTAAATTTTGGTCCGCATGCTATTGTATTAAAAACGTATTGTAACTTTTAAGTCTGCGCGATTCACAAATCTTGTCTCTTTGGTTGCATCGCACTATTCGTCTATAAGTGGGGAAAAAGTCATTTATTAAATTGACCCGTGTGGAAAAACAAAGTAATAACATTGTTTTTGATAAACTGATCTGTGTTTATCGGGTGAATAATGACTTGCAATGAAACAAAAATAGTGTTAGGCCCGTTAACGTCAACTCTGCCAGGTCTCCATAGAATCTTCACCCGATACACGTCGGCAATCCCGGTCCCGAATTTTTTCCTGAACCTTTCGGGCAGTACAGTGTAATATAATTAGCTGAACTTAATTAGTTAGTATACTTTGTCATAATGACATGAATATTTAATTAGCCAATCTACTAGTGGTTTTTAAGTTAATATACTTTCTTTATTTGTTATTATCTCTAATGTTTCTTTGTTTTGGTTTATGGAGAAGTTGGGAGTTCGTTTTTGTCCAGTTCAAATACATTTCTTTGGCATGGTGAATTACGTGCATAGTATTGCTAGTAGTGTACAGGTGTTCCATAATAGTTGGGTCTTTTTTTATTAATTCTGATGTATGACTGAAAGATTGCAACACAAGCTATTCGTGAACAGCAACCAACTCGCTGTTTCTTTCATTTTCAGTCTTTCCACGTAAATTAACGTGTATTACAATTATATTGATACCCTTTGATCGTATGAAAAGCATTTTTTAATAAGATCTCCATGCTTGCTAGATTTACGTTACACACGCTCAGTAAGTCCTTGGGGGAATCGCCAGTTGCTTTCATTAAGCTGTTCTTTGCAAACACGAAATAAATCCTTGTATACAACGAATCCTCCCACTACATAGCAGTTAAGAGTTTTTAAAAGCATTTTTGTAAAGAGTTCGTTATGAATAGCAGTAGCGGTCGGAAAATTTGACCATGAGCAGAGGTTTTCTTTTGAAAAGATTCAAAAGGTTAAACGAACGATAAATCACTTCCCATTGCAGGATATTTCCCACCGAAAATTACTGAAGCGGTACTCTTCACTCGGATGTGACCTTAATCAGATTTGATCTGCTATCGTTTGTCAAGCCCATAAACAGCTCTGCCAGATACCGAAATAAAGCTGGGCCCTCAATGTAGCCCGGACCGAATTGTAACCAAACAATGTGGCCCCAACACCGTGAACCTAAATGTAGACAGGACGTATAGCCAAAACTGTGTACATAAATGAGGCCTTGAAATAGCCCCGACTAAACACTGGGCAACCATCATAAAAAGCAGTTATGTATAATTATTGATTGCCATGCAGACAAATCATACAAGCGTGTGATTGCAGTGTATCAGATTTAGACTTAGATTGTGAATGATAATTCTCAAACATAATAACTTTTTATTATTTTGATTATTAATAGCCTATCATTATAATCCAAAGAGACAATATTTTTATTTTAAGGTATTTCCCAAAGACGATTCGTATTTATAAAAAGCGTGTAGATTTGCACTTTCCATTTCATTTGGCTGTTCTTTGCTATTGGTCATTTACCCATGCACCATGTTGAAAGCTTGATTCGCCAGGTCTCAAAATGCCCGGGGAAAAACTGCTGCCCATAAAATATTGAATTTTTCAGTGTTGAATTTCTACATTTTGTGGACATTTCAAAGTTAATCATGCGCAATAATGAACAAAATACGAATACAAGCACGGTGATTGTTGATGTTGTTGACTTGAAATCGGTATGCAGTATTTAGTGGTAGTTAATTGCAATAAGTAGGTCATTTTGTCAGTGGGTTGCTGCATTGGTTTGACCAGTTTTTCAGAAATGTGTGCAAGGACGAGTTGAAAAGCAACTGGACACTGGTGAATTTGGACGGTTCAGTTGAAAATGAAATGATTATGTTGTCTTGTAGTTAGTATAATTATGTTATCCTAGTACTTGATAATTCACCTGGTTTTCAGATGGTAAATTCAAAACTATAAGGCCGTGTTCGAATCAAGTGATTTCGAATACAGCTATGACCGTTGGCTGCTGGGGAAACGTTGAAGAATAGACCTTTTCAGCGATCCAGTGTATGAGGGATTTTGTTCCCGGTTTGTGTGTCCCCATACGGTAAATTAACATGGGCTGAAGGAAGTTGATTCAAAAGAGGGCGCTATCAGACAAAAAGTTATACATAGTTCGCCGTACGGGGGGGGGGGGGTGCAGAATCTCGGTTGGGGGGGGGGGGTCTCCTGTGACACTGGCCATAGCCACTGCCGAAGCTGTTAATTCGGATATCGCCTACCATTTGTTATGGTCTTGTTTGAGGTCACGTGTGCTACTTGGAGTACACTTAGGCCTAAGCAATGTGATTTTGAATGTATGTGTGTTTTTCTCAGTATTGTAAAATTAGTGATTATCGACTTATTAAAAGTATACTCATCCTTGGTTCTATAACACACAGATCACATTATTTCATATTGTTAACAATGAGCAATATCACACAGTACAAGTACACCTGCAGTGTATAGGGGTGCCACATCTAACTGATATTATTGCTTAATACCCTTTTCTACCCAATCAAATGGCTTGATGTAGAAATGAACAGGGATTGGGGCATTTTAGAGCATGGGAAGCCTTTTTCTCATTTCAATATGTATGGTTAGTTGGTCGAATCGTGGAGATATTCAGTTTGAACTTTGACAGTATTTGAACCCTATAACCTTGCTGAATGCATCTAAATGCACAGTTGGTAAAGGTTGTTGTAATTTATTTTGCACTAAGCAGTCAACTCGAATCACATACCTTTACATTTTTTACTTAGTAGTATAGCTTTTGTTTTTTCCTCCCCTTTCTTTATGGTGTTTTTGTGGGTTTTGTGTGGGGTTGGTGGAGTCTGTCTATAGCAGGGTGCCTGGATACCATGTAAAGAAAAACAATCACTTGTTGCCTTTTGCTGCAATTAACAAGGTTTTCATTTCCAATGTGTTTTGTTGATCAGAGTCTCATGTTGCGATCAGGGTCCAATTCCATGGCTCTGCTTACCGCGGCATTCTGCGCTTATGTTTCATTGTGTGCTTTCAGGGCTCTGTAAGCGCAGAATTCCGCGGTAAGCAGAGCCATGAAATTGGATCCTGAATGGTTACCATTCATTTTTGTCGGGCCACATTGCGAAGAAACTATTCAGAGTTCATAATATGGTTCAATGTTAAGGCTATATGACACTAGAGTTGTCATGTATATCTTCTAGTTTTCAATAAAACACACCATACAAATAACCTGTGAATGTCTTATTGAAGGTGATCTTATTGAAGTGGAAACAACTAAACATGATTTATATTTTATAAGCCGAGGTGATTTAATGGGTCTTCAAATGCTATTGTTTGGAGGATGGTACTAATGTGAACTTAATATTGTAGAGCTTTTAGATTTTCCTTAAGGGTCAGAGGTCAATATGTCACATTGTGATGCAGGTACACCAAATGTGACTCACAGGATACCTGAAACTTGGATGGTTGTTGTTGGCTTAACTCCATGTAATTATCACTCTTGCTGATGAAAGAGAGTTGGCAATAATTTGTCACAATAAATTATAAGCAATAAACTTGCTCTGGTCTTTATAACAATTAGGCCTCTGCAACAATTGTGTTCATGTATCAGACACTATAACTGACAGGTAATTTACCTTCAAGTATTATAAAATTGACCCAAAGTGAACTGCAATTTCTCCCATAGTTTTTTGTATTTCAAATAACTATTTACATAGACCTATTTTAAGAAGGTTGTTTTTTCAAACTCTCTTTCAATGTGCATAATATAGGTAAATTGTTACTTTAAAAGCAGGCCTGGAACTTTATCTATGAGAGGGCAAGGCCATTTTCATTTTGAGGAGGGCACTTCCATTGGAAAATCTTAAAGTCTATGGGAAACATTTGAAAGGGCACCAAGGCCAAGACCAGGGCAACGGATACCATGGTCTCTTAATTCCAGGCCTGTAAAAGAACTGATATGTCAACAAAATTTTCTATTTCAATGGAAGACAGATCAGACTAGTTGACTTTAATAAAACTGGTTCATCAGACACAGAGGTAGACTTGTGGGCAAGGCAATAAAATGTTTGTCGCAGTGATAACGTAATGGCTCTCACGCTACTATACTCTTGCGAGGTTGCTGTTCTCTCGAGACTTCTGCTCCTGCGAGACTTCTGCTCTAAATGGGGCAGTACAATCTCATTAGAGCCATTACGCTATCACTGCAAGAAATATTTAACACAAAAGTAGCTTACCTACATGTTTGTTCCTCAGTTGTCATTATTAGGGATTTCTGTTGGGCTGGCTCTCTTGTGGAATTTATCACATATTTCCAATGTGACTTTGGGTGACACGCAGACAACCAGGAGAGCGTTGTTTTTTAAGATCTGCTTTTCTCTTGGATGAGCAGTCCAGTATCTCATCTCCCACTCCACACTGCTATGAATTTTAGTCATTCGGACTGTCCTCTGAGTATCACACACAATGTCCTGGTAGTTAGGTGTTTTTTTGTGAGAGATCGCCAAACATCACAAGGCCGGACGGCCACTTCAAGGTGAGGGCTACACTTAACTAATTTGGGCTGTCGACCCAAATCAACTGCCACCAGAGGCACGTTGCCACCTACTCCTGGGGCTGAAACAGGGTTATCCCCTTCACAGTTCGTAAGGATGTAGGCATGGGTATCATCCACGGGAGCCTGGCTGGTAGAGCACAAAGCACTATACCTTCCCAACTTTTTACGAAGCAATTATGGTTAAGTGCCTTGCTCAAGGGCACAAGTGTCATGACCGGGAATCGAACCCACACTCTGCTGCTGACAACACCAGAGCTTGAGTCCGGAGAACTAGAACGCTCGGCCACGACACGCCGAATGGACAGATGCTTCTCAGCAGCAACTTTGGTCCAGTCATCAATGCATGTAAGCACTGGTCCTGTGAGGTCAGCTAATTGGTGGCTTCAGGGAACTTAGAATGAAGCTCATCTATGGAAACAGTCTTTGCGTCTGTTCCTATAAAAAGTAACATACAGATAAATTAGTCAGTATAAGGAATCTTGGCAAGATATTATCCCCACAAGTTGACTTATCCCATAAAATAAACTTGTCAAATGTTTCCCATAGACTTTAAGATTTTCAAATGGAAGTGCCCTTTGCAAAATGAAAATGGCCTTGCTCTTTCAAAGATGAAATTCCAGGCCTGCAAATGGCACTACTGGAGCTCCATAGAATATGAAACTGGTGCCCACTGTTTAAGTCAAATCAGTCACTTCAGCATTTGAAGACATACCTGACTTAAGACAGTTGTAACTACAATAGCTTTTGCCCCTGGGTACCATAGTCTACCATAGGGGCTACATGTAATTAATGTATTGAACCATTCAATTGTGCACTTTTCTGATCTCATTTGGGGGGCATAGGTGTTTTACTAGGATCCTTCCTCACTCTAACACAATCCAACACAATTACTGTAACTGTGATAATGGTGGTACGTCTGATCCCATGTAAAGCACAATCAGTTTAATGGTAATAGTGTCTACATGCTGGACTCCCTCTGCTTCTTTAGGACACTATTTTTGGGGCTATAGTAGTGTATTCCTCACCTCAGTCCTTGAGCATGCAGTTTGAATTTGAAGAGTTTTGGGGTAGTTTAACTAGGGATATGTCTGAAATTATGATATAGCAATACCATGGCAAATGAGTTCACTTTCAATGCCTATATCATGCTATTGCTACATGGCCATTTTTGTCTTTTGCTAAAGACTTTAGCAAAAGTTGAGAACTTTGGGGTCCAGCATGCCATAAAACTGATTGTGAACTGTTGATATGCAGTGAATGTCTACCTTAAACCATCGCCATGCACACTCCACAATGTACTTTACAATTAGCCTATGGCCCATCCATTTGCGGTATAATTATTATATGTCAGAGACCAATGATCAAAGTTACAAACAAAAAAGGGACAACAAAACTCCATACTTATGGGGGAATTCTTAAGACTGGGGTGCTCAACAAGGAAATTAAAGTCTATGGGAAAAATGTTACGTACAGCGACAAAGAAAGACCAAAAGAATGAGAATGTGACATTAGTTTACACTGAATACTGATTTCCGGACAGGTGTTTGGGACGCGGTCACGGGTTTTACAATACAACCTTTCCGTGGTGTCTTATGTGACACTTTTCACTTCAATTCGTACTGTTATTGAATCCTTTCTGCTTCCCTCAAAAGTTAGAGTTAACGATGTGAAAATTAACTTACATGTATTGCTCAAATGCTCCGCTAAAATTGCTGGAATTCCTTGAGTTAGGGGAGCAGACAACTTCGTTCGGTAGACATCTTGAGAATTATCGAGCTGACATAGCGCCCTCTCTCATGCTAAAGAATATACAGCACTGGTAGACTGTTTCTCCTGTCTTTATCCATCAGAATAAAGACGGGCACCCGTCTTACATTTCTAACAGTTTCATTGGATGAGTGTGCATGACGTAAGCTTTCATATCTGCGTTATGATTGGTCCAAAGTACATCATGGCATAATGTGTGGGGCCAGTACTGCACATTATAATATTGTGGCTTGCACTAGGGCAACGTTATTCAACTGTGTGCATATTGATCAATTAAGAACATAGTTTTGGCGTTTTCTCTTGTTTATTTCGTTATATTTTATGTGTTTTTTTGGGGGGTGCATGTTTTCTACAGATAAATCGATAAATTTATATTGAAAATGCCGCCTTAATTATCATTGCCAAAATATCGATCAGGGCACGGGACTGAACGGCATTCGTAGATCTTAAATCAACAGACATCGACCCATAAAAAATGTAATGGAATGATCACTGTTGCTCAGTACACTTTGCAATAAAGTCAGTAACGGCATCGACACGGTTTAGTATATCGTCCAGCCTCACACCACACAATAATATTATTGAGTTCATTATGAATACCAGCGTTATAAGCCTAGCTGTGGTCCTACTCTTCGCACATCATAACCAAGGTAAGATTTTCATTATCCTTCGTTTGTTTGAAGTACATTTAAGAACGATGTTTTGAGCCAAGATCCCTCTAACCATCGGGTATATATGGTCGTCCTTAACGCTAATATATCCTTTTATCTAAACAATTTACCTTCTTAACCAATACCTTATCAATACTTCCACAAACAAATGTTATATCCAGTAAAATGAGAGTGAAATAACATGGCTTTGGAGCACCATCTTCGTGGGGGGGGGGGGGGTCGGGACTGGCTGTCCAAAGCCAATGAATTGGAAGTTCAGTAAAACTGTTATCTAATGAAGAAATCAATAAGAAATCAGTTTATTTCTAAGGACCTCAGAAAAACTCCTAAGAAGTTTCCCTTATAAAGAAGACAACCCACTTTATTTTCTGTAAAATGTTAATGACCTCACGTTTCGACCCTCACAATATTTTAACCTTTGAGAAAGACTCTATGCCTACCAGGTTCGAAATGTAAAATGTCGAAATTATAGCAATTTTATACCATAGGTAAATATAGCTGGTGTGCAGTTTGCAAATGCAAGAGCTCATTCAATTCTCTCACTTTATTTTCTCACACAGCGATGGTCTGCGGTATAGGCATGGATGCCATACCGGGCTCTCTGACGAGGTATCGCTGGATGGTTCCCGTACAGAACCCATGCGTCTGCACCAAGGACCGACTGGCTGAACTGGACTCCAAGCCTCTTTGCCAATCCAACGTTAACATTTCTGACATTCAGCTATACAGCAGAAATCAAGATGATCATCTTGAATGGCAGAACTGTTCTGGTAAAAATATGCTATAGAAACCTAATTTATGTATTAAATACCATTACATACAGCGCTCGGTAAACATCGCACACCTAATTTGCATATCGATCACGTTCCTGCGCTTTAAAAATTTGCCTACACTGGTAGACAATGGCGTCGCGATCTTCTTCTTTTTTCAAACTTAAGCCAGATTTTAAACTAAATTAAATTACCGGTTTTGGAACCTTCAATCACGACGTAGGGTCCCATCTTCCTTAACATATTTGGTGGAATTGTATTCGCAATTTTGATGGCTTTTGTAGACCAAAATGTTGTCCAAATTGCGAAAGGATATTTTAAATTTTTCAATTAAGAAACGTGCATTTTTTTATAATAGTTTAGATGTCATTATACTTCAGCTGTCCATTACATAGTGCTTTATATACGAGATAACCCGATTGTCAGTTTATTTACTTACCAAATACTATGAGTATGTAAGATTGTTTCTTTGGTCAGTGCTCCTTTACATGTAAGATGGAGAGATGCCTCAGAAAAGAGTATTTTGGAAATATCATATTCATGTTTGTGATTAGTTTATTAACAGGAATGCGATCAACTGTCAAGAATTTCTTCACACGCCGTCAAATGTGCCTGCCAGGGTAAATTGAACGACCTCTACCTAGACCAGTCAAACTGTAGGCCTACTAGATTCTACTGATGTGACAACATTGGAACTGTCCGGACAGCCTTTACTCTCACCCGCTGACCAGGGCCCAATTTCAAAGAGCTGCTTAAGCACAAGAAGTAGCTAAGCAAAACAAAATGCTTACCAGGAAAAAGGTAACCAGCCAAAATACCATCCAACATACCATTTGGACTGGTGTCCTGCCAATTTTGCTTGGCAGAAAACTATAAGCAGCTCTGTTAAATTGGGTCCAGTTTATGTGACTGGCCGGGAATGTCCTATGGAATGCAACCGCTGGTTGTAGGGCACTCAGCTGAACAATTAAACAAAACTGTCTTTTCGTGAGTCATTTTCTGGCATTGAAATTGTGACCTTCAATCACACAGTGGCTGTTCATTATTTCGTCCGTGAACAGTTATTAATTATTTTAATCATTTACCATATTATATTGACTTGTTCTTCGAACAAAAACGGAAAGTAAAAGGCGATATAGTGTCGTTATGCACACACACACACACTACGCAGTGTACGCCTGTGTCAATATGCAACTCAAACAGTGTTAGTTGTTGAAAGTTGTTAGGTCAATATTCAATGTGCAATATATAATAAATTAGGTTCCTTTTAGTGTGAACGCTGACATTGCCTTGATATCGATTGAAATTTAAAATTCATCACTGGCGTATGGAAGAGGAAATTAATCATTTTCTGCCAAGTTAATGTAGCATATTTGAAATGCAATGGATTGCTTCGGAACGTATATAAGGTGGCTGCATACATATTAGGTAAATTTACATTGTACACATAATATAGTTATGGGCATGCGCACATCTCTGAGAACGATGAGTTTGCCTGTTGCGAGTTTGCTGCCACCAAGCGTCAACAAAAGTTTCCCATTAGATAAAAACAATGAGAGGAATGTATTGGTGGCAGGCGTAGATGCATATAGCTTTTATCATAGATAAGTACTGTTAATTCATTAAAATAATAGTTACAATATTTCCCATTAACACGGAGGATTGATGCCAATCAGTTCTTTGTCTTTTTGATGTGTCATCATAAAATATTAAGTCTAGAGATGTATTTTCTATCTAAGCCCGAGTCGTAAACAAGTTTTGAAAGTCACTCTAAAAACTCTCGGGTCACAATTGCCCCGGATTCAGGGTCCCAGGGTGCTTGACCTATTTCCGGTACAGGCCGACGCGGAAAGTAGTTAAAATTGGCAGTTTAACTCGGATATGCGTAATTTAGCCCAAATTCTGGGTCATTTGTGACAAAGATTCCGGGTCATACTGATCCAGAAATGGGTCAGGCCCCACGGGACCCGGATCTAACCCTGGAGTTTTAGGAATTTTCAGAATATTTTCTCATGTGTCTTAAAATGATGAAAGAGTAAATAAAATACGTAGAAGAATTCAGCAGGATTCATCAACGTCATCAGATGCGATTAAAATTATCTGATGACATTGACAAACCCTGCTGAATTGGGTGGGTACATGATAAGGAGTGTTCTCTCATGAGTGGATTTTTAGGACCTGAATAGCTCATGTTTAAACGTAAGGAGAGCCTTGGTGCGAGACAACAGACCGTGCAAGTCTCGCGTGTATTCGAAACAACGCGTGAGTGAAACAAACTCGCGCACTTTGAATACGCGCGAGACTTGCAGAGTCTGTAAGGCAAAGTGACACGTCCGGTTTGCGAATCTTAGCTGGCCAAAGAATTTCGATCGAGAGGACGGAGGTGCCTATAAATAGAATAGGTATGGCAGCGCCACGGAATAAAGTGAGAAGCTTGGCAGCAGTTTGTCTTTCAACTGGGAGATTTGGGGTTTTTTCTTCGGGTGAAATATCTGCGTGCATGACCGTGTTGAAGTTAGATAACTTCGGTGATTTGTACTATAGGCAATTTCGAATAGAGTCAACCAGCTGAAGATAGCTTTTCGTATGAGAGCTATTGCCTAACTATCTCATCCAAATTTCCAGTGGAACATATTATAATAACAGCAAAAGTTGCCCAACTCTAGTATTAAATAACATGTTGTTTTGGTAACATGTTGAATCATTGTGGGAAATTACCATCAGAAAACAGACTTCAGCAATTGTTTTGTCAACCTGAAGAAGAGAATAACAAACATGATAAGACGGCGGTCAGCTGACTGTGGAAATGATAGTTAAATGAACAAAGGTAAAATAAATAATCAAAAAGCATGATCAGTGTTTGGTCAAACATCTGCTAAATTTCAAGCATTTATCTCAGATGATTACTGGACTTTCCTTCTGCGAACATTTAGTTGATTAGATTGACACTCCTGGCCTATACTATAAAGAGCCATTCCTAATTGATCATCCTTCACTCCGAAGCATCGCCTTCCGGACTGGTAAGTTAGCTTTATTCATTTACGGAATGTACCGTAGTTTCTTCCACCTTGTTTTTCATCTGTCGAACCCAGGCCTGCATGAAACAATCCTCGCATTTGGATTAGGTTTGAAGTCCCTATACCTGGGCCCAATTTCACACAGAGCTGCTTATTATGCACAACATTTTGCTTAAAACAAAAACAGGATATCAGTCACAGTCGGTACATGTGGTATGGTATTTTGGCTGGTAACCTTACTCCTGTATTCAGCAACAATGTTTTGTGCTTAGCCACTTTTTGTGCTTTAAGCAGCTCTATGAAATTGAGCCCAGACTATTATGCTGGTTATGGTTGTCACATGGCAGTCTCATTGGCCGCCACACCAACCGTAATCATTTACAACGTACAAACGTGCATAAATGAATACATACAACTATCGGGTTGTACAAGTCGTTAAATGGGACCGTAGTCGTGAGAGCAGTAGTCTCGCGCGGAGCTCCAGTCTCGCGATATAGTTGCGAGAGAGCGGTTACACTATCACCGCGACAGACATTTAGCGACTTGTCCACAAGTCTAATATAAAGGGTCTTGTGCAGATGACCGTTTACCAGGCTGGCTACGCCACTTACGCACTGTTTTCAAGGCTGTGCCAACACTGGTTATCAATATTGATTTGTTTGTAAGTCTGCTTTATTTAGATGAAAGATTTCAGATACCTGTTTCGTCCAACTTGTTGACCATTTTGAATTTTAATTGGTTATTTTGAATTACTCAAACTTTATCTCTGACTGTAGTTCTACTCGTAGTTTGCGGACTCAATTATAACCAGCGATGAAGCTTCTCTTGCTGTGCCTGTGTGTGGTCGCTGCCCACGCCGGCCCTGCACCATTGGTGGCTAAAAAGACACGCGGCATAGAGAACGTTAACGGTTAGTGATATAGCAATAGACATGGTGACACCATCTTGTCAAGTTCCCTAATAAATAAACGCATACTGTTTAAAGTCCATACCAGAAAGGTACCGGACAATTTGCCCTTCCAGCCTCACTTTGGTTACACTAATTTAAATGAGAGAAATACAAGATGGCTGCCCCATGATAAAGGTCGATAACCCATGACGTTTGGAGGACTTGACGGTATAATGCATACATTAAGACTGTTAGTATTATCGTTATTAGCTGTTTAATATGTAGTTGGCATTTTATTTAATTTAAAATAAAACAACATAGCCACTTTTTGTGAGTTTATTAATACATAATAAAACAAGCGTCCATTTAATTTTGGTGTTCGATTATATGCTTCCAGTGTCGTAGGTTTTAAAGTACACATAACGTATTCGTGTTTGCTTGAATGGCACTTCAATATTAAGATGTAACAAGAATTTTGTTTAATTACTATTAGCATCTGTTAACTTTCTACAAATCCCAGAGTTGAACGTTACAAAGTGGATTGTACTCCCTCATTATTTTGACCTTTAATGTTTTTAACACTAATAGGACTTTAAACAAACAAACGGAAACATGAAAAAGAAAACGAAAGGGGGGACAAAAAAGTGTTGGCGTGTTTACGAAAACGAGCGGCCGGAAAATGTATGCCGGGGGAAATGTCTGCGTAACCCACCCGATCAGCCTCCCGCCCGGTATTAAGTAATAATAATGACACAGCGACTTAATGTGCTAAAACCACATTTTCCCTTCGATGCATCTCAATAAACATGACAGAAGACGTACCTTTTAAAGTGTCTTGACGAAGACTTCAACGAAAGTAAGATTTCAGCAGTTTGGACCATCCGATCTACGGACGACACACGACAATACGCGTGTCCGTTCTAAAACGTTCGGCTTAACTCTGCGCTGTGTTTAAAAGACTGGCCATTTCAACTTTAGAAGTTTGTTTCTCGATGATATGAAGTTGGATTATACCATCCTTTCTCTATGATTATACGGAAGCCGGATTTTTGTAATTATTACGGAGCAAAGTAATTAAACAAAATGCAAAGTAGCGCAGTAAACAACTGGGGGTCTCTCCCAAAGGAATGTCGGTTTAATCGGCACAATTTCGAAATCCAGCTGAACGTTCTGGCGGTATCGATGGATCGCGGCAAATGCCCACAGGAACGTCCCTTCGCGTCTAGACTTTTAAGACGCTCCCTTTTACCGGCAGTTGAAGCAAAAACTATTACTAAAAAGACTTTAAGCTCAGCTTTCAGACATTGCTTCAGTGCATGAAATGATATCCTGTTCACGACCTTTTTAAATATCAGTGATAAGGTCATCAACATTTGCAGTTCTATATGACGACAAGGTTTAAATTGTCTTAATTTTTCAATTTCTAAGTTTGTTGAAAAACTTGCATCTTAAATCGTTAGCCAAGAACCATTAAGTCATGCAGAATAAAACTCAATTCATGGGTCAACAAGTCAGAAACACGAACGCCTTGTTTTTTGTGACATCACACAAACTGAGTCGCTCTAAAAGATTTGAAACCAAGAGACTAGCCCAAGTCTATCTGTACAAGTCCACGTGCAATACGTCAGGTGACAAATCTTGGCGGGTACACCAACGGACCCAACATAGTGCTAGGACTAGTAATGTAATACATTTAAGTAAATCACAAACTCATTTTCTAAGTTAAACATTTTGACATTTCTCAGCTCAAAGGTACAAAGTGGTGTGTTACTTCACCAACTGGGCGCAGTATCGCCCTGGGACGGGTAAGTTCACGGTGGGCGACTTGGATCCATCTCTTTGCACCCACTTGATCTTCAGTTTTGCTAAAGTTAACGCCGCTCACCTCCTGGAGCCGTACGAATGGAACGACGAGTCAACGGACTGGAGTGTGGGAAGCTACCAAGCCTTCAACAACCTGAAGTCTCACTACCCCAACTTGAAGACGCTTCTGGCCGTCGGGGGCTGGAGCCACGGGACGGCCACGTTCACCACCATGGTGGCTACATCTGCTAGTAGGAAGACTTTCATTGACGATTCAATCTCCTTCTTGCGAACGAAAGGTTTTGACGGACTCGATCTTGACTGGGAGTACCCTGGAAGTCGAGGCAGTCCACCAGAAGACAAAGGAAGGTTTACCACTCTGGTACAGGTAGGTGGTCTCGGGGATTAAAGTACCATGGCTTCGATAAACATCAACAGTTGTTGGCATTTTATCAACTTTCACTCAGGGGAGAGGGAAGAGTTTCCGCAGCATGCCTCCAACTTATTCTTTACCATGTTTACTAGATTTCAAGGATCTTTTTGGAACAGTGTCCTCAAGGCTAAAGAAGTAGATCAAATAGCAGGATTTCTTTACATCTGAAGAAAATAGCAGTTAGTTTTCTCACCAGGCAGATATAGAAAGGTATAAATCTGAGACAAAGTCCGAAATTTCCAATCCCTTTATTAATAAACAAATGAAAAAAATGAAAAAAATTGAAACTTACAATTCAAAGAGGGAAGCTGGGGGGGGGGGGGTTACCAACCCCAACAGGTCTGCCATAACCTCTTATCCATCACTCCATCTCCAGCCTCCCTGAAGAACAAACCTGACTTTGTAACTTGCAATAACTGTAAGCCCCTCCTGTTAATTTGGCCATGCCCTGTAATGAGATACACGGGTATTGTTAAAGTGGAACTGATGGACGAAGGCAGTGCTGATGAATAAAGGCTTTACTTTGATATTTCTCCAGGAGCTGAGAGCAGCCTATGATGCAGAGGGGGCTTCCTCCGGCCGTGCCCCACTTCTCCTTACATCAGCAGTTGCTGCAGGCATTGGTACCATTAATGCGGGATACCAGATTGACTTGATATCAAAGTAAGTAACCTTAAAACTAATGTAGGCTTATCTCTGGATATAATGACACCATTGGTGTGTTTCGAAAAGGAACATTCATAAACTGTTGGGTGTCATGGCCGAGCAGTTGAATGCATTCTGACTCAAGTTCTGAAGGTTGAATCATCAGACTGTGGGTTTGATTCCCAGTCATGACACTTATGTCCGGGAGCAAGGCAGAAGGCACTTTACCATAACTGCTTCTCTTAATCCAGGTGTATAAATGGGAGATTGAATTGTGTTTGATTAACCCCTTGTGCCTATATATAAGCTTGGGGTTGTATGCTCCTCCAGGGAGTTTATAAGGAATGGTCCAAGTATGCTTGGTTAACAGGAATAATAATGTTTTAAAGGCAGGGTACAGTTTTGGTAGTTGTCAAAGACCAGTATCCTCGCTTGGTGTTGGTGTATCCTAACATGCATAAAATAACAAACATGTGAACATTTTTGCTCAATTGGTCATCAAAGTTGCAAGAAAATAAAACAAAAAACACCCTTGTTGCATAGATTTGTATTTTCCTCTTTCTCTTAAAACCCTGCAGTGAGGGAGGTGGGAAGACATGTTCTTCCCAAATCAACAGAAACATTACCAAAAGCATGTGGTAAATACTAGCCATGCCATACTACATGATAGGGTCCCCTGTACCATTACACACAGTCTAAAAGGGGTGTCAATCAACAGGGGTCCGTGACTTGGTCAGAGTGGGCGAAGCAAAAAAAAAATTCCCATGTACAAATTTTTGTTTCAAAGGGGGTTGTTTCCAACAATGTTTTATAATATCAACAACTCTCCAGTGCTCTTTACAAAGTAAGTTTTTATGATCATTAACTTGTGGAGTAATTACCAAAAGCACACCCTGCTTTTAAAGTGCCTTGATCTAGCTACTAGGAAATGTGCGCTACATAAACCAAGTATTATATTATTATTAATATCAACTGATAAAATATATTTAGCTTGATTCTTTTGCAATTATTATCTGTTCAATCTTTTTTTTGTATGATGTGACTAGATTGACTGATAAAATAGAAATAAGTAACCTTTTAACTAAAGCTGATTAAAAACAATTATCTGTGAAAAAGGTGATACCTTTATTATTAGTTTTTCCTTCGGAACACTACATTCATAAACTAGTATATTTTGCTTGATTCTTTTGCAATATCTGTGCAATAACAACTGCTCAGGCATTCTAACCATGCTCATGATTGAAATATTGAAAAGTTACTTTGCAACTTCAGCAGATTAAAAAAATTATCACCTGTCGTGGCCGAGCGGTTAAGAGTACCTGATGGTGTTTCTGATCGGTGGGTGTGTGTTCGGGTGTTTTACCATAATTGCTTCGTCCTTCGGATGGGACATTAAGCCGTAGGTCCCATGCATGTACTAGGATTTGTAGTGCATGTAAAAGAACCCAGAACACTTATCGTGAAAGAGTAGGGGTTAACCCCTGTGTTTCTGGTTCACGTAGCAAGCACCCTTGTTTACAGGTTTCCTCAGGCTTGTGAACTACAGTGATTAAGTTCACCTATGAGGCATCCTTGGTTTCATTACCAGAAGTTATATAATAATAATGATAATAAATAAATATTTTGCTCTAGAATGGAAGTTTAATGGTGAATTTTGATTTGCATTGATAGGTCCCTTGACTTCATAAATTTGATGGCATATGATTTGCATGGATCCTGGGAAAAGGTCACAGGGCACCATGCTGGCCTCTACCCAGCCCCATCCGAGACGGGTAACGACAGGACGTTGAATGTTGTAAGTGTCTTATTGTTTCAAGTTTACCAGAGTATGATCACTTTAAAGGCAGGGTAGACTTTTGGTAATTACTCAACAAGTTAATGACAATAACACCTTACTTGGTAAAAAGCACTGGAGAGCTGTTGACATTATAAACCATTATTAGCAACGACCCCCTTTGAAGTAATGTAGTTTTAAAGAAAGAATAAATTGTTTACCCCAAAATTTCAATCTGTGAAAGGCTTCAGGCATGAAGCCTTTCTCAGGCATCTGAAAGCACACAATTCTATGCAACAAGGTTTTTTTTTCCTTTCCATATATATCGATGACAATTGAGACCACATTTTCACAGTTTTGTAATTTTATGCATATGTTGGGATACACCAAGTGAGGATACTGGGCTTGAAACCTTTCCAAAAGTACACCCTGCCTTTATGCATTCTTAGAAAACAATTGTGAAATATTGTTAACATTCACAAGCAAAATCAGATTGATAAATTGTTCACAGGGATTACAACAACCAGCATTCACAATATTTCATTTATAAAAACATGAATTTCCCCCCAAGATGATATCAAACATTACAAACTTCAGCGTTTGGATGAAAATCTTCAATTGTATTTTGCTGCTTTTTAATTTCTTCAGTTGTTTACTTCAACATGTTTAAAACACAATTACTTCATTAGTCTTTCTTTTGCGTCAACGGCCTCAGCCACTTGTTTTACCAACCGGTGGTTGGCAAAAGTATACTTTCTATCAAATGAGCCAAATCAGTGATGAAACAAGGGTTGCCACCAGAGCAAATTGAAAGTTCTTCATATTCTTCTTAGCAAAGAGTTTAACTGTTATATTAAGTGTAACTTTTTGCCAGTCCAGTTATTTGTGCTACTCAAGGCTGAAAATATAAGTTGGGAAGGTAGTGCATTCTGCTCTACCAGCCAGGCTCGTAGTGGATGATACCCATGCCTACATCCTTACGGACCGTGAAGGGGGTTAACCGTATTTCAGCCCCAAGAGTAGGTGGTAATGTGCCCCTGGTGACAGTTGATTTGGGTCAACAGCCCGAATCAGTTAAGTATAGCCCTCACCGTGAAATAAATGGCTGTTCGGCATTGTGCAATATCTCATACAAACATGATAAATAAATAAAACAAACTTGATAATCTTTTTTCTTGCAGGAGCATGCAGTGAACCAATGGCTACAGGGCGGTACACCACCCTCAAAGTTGATTCTCGGGATTGGAACATACGGTAGAAGCTTCACTTTGACCAGCAGTAGCCAGACGGGAATTGGTGCCACAACTAAAGCCCCAGGGACCGCTGGAACTTATACACGTGAAGCTGGATTCCTATCCTACTACGAGGTAAAAAGTAAAAAACTACACTCTAATTTTTACTCGTTTAGACATAGATAATCAAACTACAAAAGAAAACTGGCGCAGAAGTTTCAGCAAATTTTGGATGCCACGCAGAAGCTTCACAAAATTTGTCCCTTTTCATGGCCGAGCGCTTTGGTGCATCAAGATCAAGTTCTGATGCCAGAGTCATCAGAATTTGGGTTTGAATCCCAGTCATGACACTTGTGTCAACAGGGCAGGACACTTGGCTATCATTTGTTCTCATCACCCAGAGTCAAAAGAGTGGCTGTAAGGGTAGAGATTGTTAATGTGAATCATCAGCAATGTGTGTGGCCATTTGGCTGCTGGTGCTGCATACTCCTCAGGAGTTAAGATGGTTTCGGGAATGCATTGTCCAAAAGAACAGGGGTAGTAGTTAAGGTGCTTTGATACTATGTTTAAAAGAGCTTTCATTTCATTCTGAAGACGAGACAACACTGTTCGAAACGTCAAGACCATACCAACAGCTTTTGTCAAAGCCAACACTCCTCAATGAATTTTACACATCATAGTTCCCTGCAAGGTTTTTTTTTTTTTCTTTTGTAATTTTTTTTTCATGCAAGTTTGCCCCAAACAAGGCTTAAAGCCACTCTTGGTAAGGGGCTACAATAAAAACAAATTATAAATGTGAAAATAACTCTGAAGGTAGGAATTGATATTCCTCTTAAAACAGTCTGGAATGTAGGTTGGAGGGAAACATGCACCAGGCAAGGAGTTCCAAAGAGATGCAGTATGTGGAATAAAGCTGTAGAAATGGCTCTTTGTTCTACATCTCAGCAAAGTGAGAGTCTATGGGTGAGAACAAGCAGAAAGCCTGGTTTCACGCTGAAACACCCTGATAGGAGGAACCAGGTCGGACACGCTGGTGGCACATTTACCATGAAAATATCTGTAGAAAAGACAGAGGCTGGCTACAGACCTACGGTGGGAAAGAGGTTGTAACAATGATCCCAACTCTTCACCAACAAGATTAACAATACGCTTCTGCACTCTATCTAATAAAGAATGACAGGCAGAAGCTCCGGCCCAAATGTGACAACAGTACTCCATAAGCTCCCATTGTTACTACTGTCCCTAAAACCCCTGGCTAATGTGATATTTTTGTTCCCAGATCTGTAAGGGGCTCGAAAATGGTATGACTTCAGCATGGGATGCAGACAGACAAGTTGTCTACGCCTTTAAGGGTGACCAGTGGGTTGGATACGATAATCCTCGCAGTATCGCACAGAAGGTGAGTGAATACAACCCAAAGAAATCATTATGCAAGAAATCATTAAAAGGTCATCGTGTTCAATTGATTTGTACAAAATGCCCTCAAGAAAAAGTTCTTTGTTCAATTTTGTGTTTTGTTGAAAACCTGAATATAAAAACGCAACTCGGTGATTGATGTAGAGAGGGCACATTAAAAGTTCACACAGTTCATTGATCAGAGAGGAATAAATTGGAGATCAAATATGCTGTATATCGGGAGGTAAGATTCTGTTTGAAAGCCTATTGATTTTGGCTTGAACAAAGAAAAATTGACTAGAGCAGGACTTGAGCCTGCGACCTCCGGATTAATGTGCCGGCGCTCTACCAACTGAGCTATCTAGCCCTATCTTTGCAATCTCTCTATTTTGTGTATCGGGGGTGCCAGTCAGAAGCCATTCAACCTGTAACTGCCGTGTAGCCAGGGATCACGACCAAGTTTACGATACAACCGTGGAAGCGGCAGCAGAGGGATCACCTTAAGGGGATGCGACTTTTAATTTCAGATATCAAGTAATATACCACAAGGGAAACTGACAGGGCCAATTTTAAAAAAAATGGGGTTAAAACAATAAAAATTGAAAGCCTTTGACTGACTTTTACACCCCCTTTGAAATTAGATTGCATTTATGAAGAGCAAAGGTCTTGGTGGTGCGATGGTGTGGGCCATTGACCTGGATGACTTCACGGGTCAGTGTGGTGAGAAATGGCCACTCATGAAAAGCATCAACATGGAATTAGGAGGTAAGCCCGATTATACATGTTATAATGACCGATGTGATGACGAAAAGCCCTTTCACACCAGACAATTTTTAACCAGAGACCTTGACTAAAATCACATTGATATTAAAAAATAGCAAACTCCAGTCGTGTGAAACCTATCATTGTGGACCCTTTAGTGACCATAGCGGCCACAAGCGGCTTGTACCAAAATGTCCTACTTCCATTCACATAAAGAGGTCAAAGTAAAGGTCATGTTGGGATATGAAATTTTCCAATGTTAACACAGCATCCCAATTTCTAAACACAAAACTCAATTTTTCTGTTTCGTGTTATTTCTGTTGACTTTTTTACTGACAAAATTTGATTATAGAAATGAAGAATCTTAGCAATGTCCGGGTGTTTTTTTATGTTTATACAGAAATGAATGGTCTCTAAAGGGTGAACGACCCTTGTTACTTTTAACATAGATTCGGCCCTCCTCCATAATAATAACAACCATATTAAAATCACCACGATAAGTAAGTGTGAACAGTGACTGCGCCATAACCGAGGACCCTCGTGCTATGGCGATATCATTTAACTTCAAGGCTTGAATTTTACACTGGACCACCGGCCCGAGGCCAGTGGTGTAGGTGTCGGGCCAGTAAACTTATGACTGGACAAGTTTGGTGGTCTTGTGTTTTCCAATTGAATGACAATACATGTACCTCACACTGGGTAATATCCTGAAAAGAAACAAATTATGTTCAAATGATGACTAGGAGTCTGAAAAATACCTTTTATTTCTATTGAGTAGTGAAGTATACTTAACACCCAAAGAGACAAAGGAGAACCATTCTCTCACATGTTCAAATAAAAACATTCAAATGCATATTGCAAAGAATCAGGAAACTTTTTTCAATTTGATTCTGTTCTCGCACAAAAAATGTTGGTCCAGTAAACATTTTTAGCTACAAGCCCTGTGGTCTTGTGGATTTTTCTCCCAAATTTGAGCCCTGAACTTAAAGGCACTGTACACGTTTGGTAATTAAAAAAAACTTCTTGCAAGAAGTTTTTATTCCTATCTGAAAGCACACAAATTTGTACAACAAGGGTGTTTTTTCTTTCATCATTTTCTTACAACTTCGATGACCAATTGAGCCCAAATTTTCACAGGCTTGTTATTTTATGCATATGTTGGGATACACAAAGTGAGAACACTGGTCTTTGACAATTACCAAACGTGTTCAGTGCCTTTAAGAAGCTTTTTTCTTTGATTGCTAGTTTTTACTAGTTTGGTAGGTGTGTGTCAGTTCCTGGCGTCGGTGACAAAATGAATGAATTAAATTAGAATCTGATGGGAAGACAAAAACACATCAATGACTCTAAACACATAATAATAGTAATAACCTTAATAATAATAATATTTGCTCTTAAATAGCGCAATTCCAAAGAATGATCATTGCGCTTTGAACATTATAACCCCTGGTCACTGGGCCTTTTATTTCATTCCTCAAACCATCTTATCTAAAGGAAGTATACAGCCTGTGCTGCCAAGAACGTAGGGCACTAAGCTAAATCAATCACAAGAACCATCTCTGCACTCACAGGTACCCATTTACCCCTGGTTGATGAGAAGCAATTATAGTTAAGTGTCTTGTTCAAGGACGCAAGTGTCATGACTGGGACTTGAACCCACGCCCTGATAACTCAGCAACCATAACTTGAGTCCGATGCACTAAACCACTCGGCCACGACACATAGAAAAGCTGTCTTTTTAAAATACAATACACATGGGGTGTTTTCGGGGTGTCATGTGGACGAGTGGTTTAGAGCATCGAATTCAAGTTCCGATGGTTAAGTCATCGGGGTGTGGGTTCGAGTCCCGGTCATGACACTTGTATCCTTGAGCAAGATACTTCACTGTAATTGCTTCTCTTCACCCAGGGGTATAAATGGGTACCTGCGAGGGTAGAGTTTGATATTGTGTTTGAAAAGCCTTTGGAGCGCCACGGCAGCTCGGGCTGTATACTCCCCAGGGAGCTGAGAAAGATTACAGGAATGTTATTGGTCCAATGACCAGGGCACTAATGTAAAACGCATTGAGACGTTGTTGTAAAATGCGCTGTATCGAACTAGTTATTATTATTATTAGTTATTAAGAACTAGTTATTATGGATTCTGTTTTTGGTTTTGCTGAGAATGGCTTAAAGGCACTACGTTTGGTAACTGTCATAGACCAGTGTTCCAACATATGCATAAAATAACAAGCCTATGAAAATTTGGGCTCAATTGGTCATCCAAGTTGCAAGAAAATGATGAAAAAAAAACACCCTTGTTGTACAATTGTGTGCTTTCAGATAGGAATAAAAATTTCTTGCAAGAAGTTTTTATTATTTTAGTGACAAATTACCTCTTTCTCAAAAACTACGTTACTTCAGAGGGAGTCGTTTCCTACAATGTTTTATACTATCAACAGCTCTCCGTTGCTTGTTACCAAGTAAGTTTTTATGCTAATATTTGTTTTGAGTCATTACCAAACGTGCACGATACCTTTAACCTGCTGAGTAATGCTCTTTTCCTTCAGGTGGTTCTCCGATTCCACATCCCACAAGCCCAGGGAATGGGGGTGGTGATCCCACACAGTCCATGCCGAAAACAGACCCACCAAGCAGCTTCACTTGTGCCAACAAGGCAGATGGACTTTACGCCGACCCTCAGGACTGTAGCTCCTACTACCAATGTCATGGAGGGAATACGTACCATAAAGCTTGTCCTCCAGGTTTGGTCTGGAACCAAGGTAGCACAAGTTGTGATTGGCCCTACAATGTGATCTGTTAATGTGTTTTAAAAATACAATTTCAGTAACATTTAACTTCTAAAAAAGTACTGACAAGTATAATAGAAGGAAATAAAATAAACTTGCTTTTTGATTAAAGTAATACGCGGCTAACATAAATTGTGATCTTGAACTAAAGCAGAGTTTGTCTATTTTGTAATTAAATAATAATTGAAATACAAAATTTCCCTTGAACGATTACAGCAGCGGCAGAACACTTTTAAAATGGGGGGGGGGGGGGTGCGCTGCCCTTCCTAAGTGCTCCATAAGCCCACGGCACCAGTGTTCCATAGGCCCTAGGAACCAGTGTTCTATAGGCCATAGGAACCAGTGTTCCAAAGGACCTAGGAACCAGCCATAGGCCCTAGGAACCAGTGTTCCATAGGCCCTAGGAACCAGTGTTCTATAGGCCATAGGAACCAGTGTTCCAAAGGACCTAGGAACCAGCCATAGGCCCTAGGAACCAGTGTTCCATAGGCCCTAGGAACCAGTGTTCTATAGGCCATAGGAACCAGTGTTCCAAAGGACCTAGGAACCAGCCATAGGCCCTAGGAATCGGTGTTCCATAGGCCCTAGGAATCAGTGTTCCATAGGCCCTAGGAACCAGTGTTCCATAGGCCCCAGGAACCAGTGTTCCATAGGCCCTAAGAACCAGTGTTCCATAGGCCCTAGGAACCAGTGTTCCATAGGCCCTAGGAACCAGTGTTCCATAGGCCCTAGGAACCAGTGTTCCATAGGCCCCAGGAACCAGTGTTCCATAGGCCATAGGAACCAGTGTTCCATAGGCCCTAGGAACCAGTGTTCCATAGGCCCTAGGAACTAGTTTTCCATAGGCCCTAGGCTTTTGTGTTCCCTAGGCCCTTGGTTCAAGGGCTGATTTCATAGAACTTTTAAGCACTGGATTATAATTACAATGGATTACATGTAGTAAAGCTTTGCACTCTAGTCCGAAGTTTCCTAAAATCCAGAGAGATGGTGTGAGAATTAAAACAAAACAAAATATAATGTGTGTTTGTGTACGAGTACTTTCTCTGTTGTATTTTTGTAGGCCCTCAATTTATTGGAGGCCCTGGGCATAGGGCCTACTGTGCCTATAGACTGTGCAAGTCTCGCGCGTATCGGAACGAGAAAACACGTCAATAGAAGAACATTTTTTTTCTCTGAAATCAAATCTTTGTTTTACATTATATCTAATGACAAAATCTGAAAAACAAAAATACTCATTACATGTTAATAAAATCAATTTTAGTTTTTATAATAAATACACAAATAATGTGTTAATTATTAGTGAAGCAAAATTAAAACTCTGGGACAAGGATGCTTATTCGATCTTAACTTTTCAGAAACCACTTACACGGATTCGCGAAGGTCACACGGGCGTAAAATTAACGCTTGACGCAGTTTTTAGAAGATGCTGACGCCTCAACAACCATAGATTGCAATGAAAAGGCTTCGCGTTGCGATTACAGTATCTGGCGATTATCATCGCTCATCTAAAACAAGCGTTTACATAAGTTTTGTGATCGGAGGTGAGCACAAAATTCTTCATTTTTTGCAGCAACCGGAAGTTTAGGTCAAGTTTAATTATCGGGTTTTCTTCGTTATAAGAAAATATATATTGTTGAAATGATTTTACTTTCATATTTTTTTATAACTAAGTTTTACATTCCCAACAACATATTTATTTTTCATGGTCATAAACCACGTTAAACTAAAATAATTGACAAAACAAAATCGTGCCCACGTAAATCTCCATATGGTTGGGACCACAATGGTCCCGGAAGTTCAAATATGCGCGAGACTTGCACAGTCTATTGGACACATGTTGGATAAGCTGGCCCTTCCTTTTTGTAAAATACTTAAAGTCAGTGCTGGATTAAAGACTCCATAGGCCCTAGACACCAGTGTGCCATAGGCCCTAGGAACCAGTGTTCTATAGGCCCTAAACACCAGTGTTCCATAAGCCCTAGGAACCATTGTTCCATTATTATTATCATTTATTAATTCTGGTTTATTAAAACAATACATTTGTAGCCATGGGGCTAAATTGCCACAAAGTTTACAATAAAGTTTTTTAACAACATTGCAAAGTACATAAAATAGGCCCTAGGAACCAGTGTTCCATAGGCACTCGACACCAGTGTTCCATAGGCCATAGACACAAGTATACCATGGGCCCTAGACACCAGTGTTTCAAAGGACCTAGACACCAGTGTTCCATAGGCCCTAGGAACCAGTGTTCCATAGGCCCTAGGAACTGGTGTTCCATAGGCCCTAGGAACCAGTGTTCCATAGGCCCTAGACACCAGTGTTCCTTAGGCCCTAGACACCAGTGTTCCATAGGCCCTAGGAACTGGTGTTCCATATGCCCTAGGAACTGGTGTTCCATATGCCCTAGGAACCAATATTCCATAGGCCCTAGACACAGTGTTCCATAGGCCCAAGGAACCAGTGTTCCTTAGGCCCTAGACACCAGTGTTCCATAGGCCCAAGGAACCAGTGTTCCATAGGCCCCAGACACCAGTGTTCCATAGGCCCTAGACACCAGTGTTCCTTAGGCCCTAGACACCAGTGTTCCATAGGCCCTAGGAACTGGTGTTCCATATGCCCTAGGAACTGGTGTTCCATATGCCCTAGGAACCAATATTCCATAGGCCCTAGACACAGTGTTCCATAGGCCCAAGGAACCAGTGTTCCTTAGGCCCTAGACACCAGTGTTCCATAGGCCCAAGGAACCAGTGTTCCATAGGCCCCAGACACCAGTGTTCCATAGGCCCTAGACACCAGTGTTCCTTAGGCCCTAGACACCAGTGTTCCATAGGCCCTAGGAACTGGTGTTCCATATGCCCTAGGAACTGGTGTTCCACATGCCCTAGGAACCAATATTCCATAGGCCCTAGACACAGTGTTCCATAGGCCCAAGGAACCAGTGTTCCTTAGGCCCTAGACACCAGTGTTCCATAGGCCCAAGGAACCAGTGTTCCATAGGCCCCAGACACCAGTGTTCCTTAGGCCCTAGACACCAGTGTTCCATAGGCCCTAGACACCAGTGTTCCATAGGCCCTAGGAACTGTTGTACCACAGGCCTGAGGAACCAGAGTTCCACAGGCCTTAGGAACCAGAGTTCCACAGACCCTTTGAACCAATGTTCCATATGCCCAAGACACCAGTGTTCCAGGCCCTAGACACCAGTGTTCCATAGGCCCTAGGAACCAGTGTTCCATAGGCCCTAGGAACCAGTGTTCCATAGGCCCTAGGAACCAGTGTTCCATAGGCCCTAGGAACCAGTGTTCCATAGGCCCTAGGAACCAGTGTTCCATAGGCCCTAGGAACCAGTGTTCCATAGGCCCTAGGAACCAGTGTTCCATAGGCTCTAGGCACCAGTAAACCATAGGCCCTAGGAACCAGTGTTCCATAGGCCCTAGGAACCAGTGTTCCATAGGCCCTAGGAACCAGTGTTCCATAGGCCCTAGGAACCAGTGTTCCATAGGCCCTAGGAACCAGTGTTCCATAGGCCCTAGGAACCAGTGTTCCATAGGCCCTAGGAACCAGTGTTCCATAGGCCCTAGGAACCAGTAAACCATAGACCCTAGGAACCAGTGTTCTGAAGGCCCCAGGAACCATGGATCATACGGATTAGTGCTACTGCTCGCAGGGATTGTAATTAAATGGCCGCCCCACTTTTAAACACCTTGCTACGCGGCAGTTGTTTGGTCTATAGAGGACGCATCAAGTGCAAACCTGTCACATAATCAAAATGACAAAGACACCATCCCAATATTAGCATAAAGGATAAGTTTTTTATTTTGCTCTAAGCATAGAATGACTTATCTGAAGTAACAAGTTAGAGTTACCGTTCAGAAAAGTAATTAAAAGCAGGTTTTACAAAGCTCATGATGCAAACGAAAAATATTTTTATAAAATATAATAAAAGATAAAACAAAATATTATAGCTATTTTAATTTTCAAATAAATCTATTTACAGTGATATGCAAGGATGTTCAACAATTTCGGATTTTGGGCGACAGTTCTAATTTTAAGACTTGGTATTAACAATGGTCTCAATTATAAACAAGGTTTGTCATGTTCGTACGTACAGATCAGTTTACTAGATGTCAAGGTGGATGTGCAAAACATCTTAAGATGTGCTTTAAGTGTAAACCTAGGCTCAAACTTTATATTTTGTTAACTGTTAATGGACCGCATGCCTGATGCCTCACGGAGGCAACGCAGGCAGTTGGCTCCATGCCCCTGGTCATTGCCTTGGTGCCCCTTGAAATGTAGCAAACAGGGTATAAAGTTATGCAGGCCTGATACTTCACTGAGGTGATAGCGGCAATTGCCTCCATGCCCCTGGTCATTGCCTTGGTGCCCGTTGAAACGTTCAAGTACAAACCTTTACATCCCTCATAGAGGTGCCCTTTACTAACAAAAAACTGCCTTGCCCTTAAGAACGAAGCATCAAGCTTCGGGGCCTCAACATTTAAAAGACAACAGCAAAACAAATGACACATTAACCTCAACTTTTCTTTTTCAAATACTGTACACTCAATCTTTTCATCTCCTATCCCACAAATTAAAAACAATTTGTTTTTGATAAAGTCAACAATAATCAGCAATCTGTGCAAACTGCTGCATTAAAATTTCTTCTCGGATTACCGGATCAAATTTAAACTTTCTGGACTAAGGCTCATATCAAATGACTCGGGCCAGGAGTTCATTTTGGTATTTCAAATCCCAAATAAAGCAAGGCTTGTAGAGAATTTTGGCTTAAAAATGCAATAAATCAATATAGTAATAAACCACAAGGGACAAAGAACAAAGATATTGACAAAATAGTGAGACCAACAATATTGGGGCTAGGTTGCTCAGTTGGTAGAGTGCCGGCATGTTCATTCGGGAGGAACCCAGGTTCAAATCCTGTTCTAGTCAATTTTTCTTTGTTCACCCAAAAAATTTAATCTATAAAGGTTTCAAGAAATGATTCAACTTGGAGATTTGTGTTAATAATGGTTAATAAAAGGTGCAAAGGTAGATGTATAATACTAAAAATAATAGTGGCTTATTATATAGCGCTCAAATCCGTCACTCAGTGATGCTCCAACATTATTACCCCTGGTCACTTGGCCATTTATTTCATTCCTTAAGCCATCTCAGCTCATTTGGGAGTATACAGCCTATGCTGCCAAATATGTACCGCACCAAGCTTTATTAGGGTTTTTTCGCCAAGAAAGTGAGTTGCTAGAAGTAGTGCAGCGAAGCTAGCGTGCATGCGTAGTAAAGAGGTTTTATGCAAAATAGCAGGTAGAACACAAACGTTGTACAGCAGAAAGAAAGACAGATGCTTCATATCTTAATTAGAGATGGGGTCAGATGTACGGCAATAAGCAAGGAAAGTGGAGTTACAGACATCATAAGTGGTGGGTAGCCGTGTTAGTCAGGTACTTGCATGAGGGAAAATAAATTGTAGCACTTTAATGACTAACTAGTAAGAAATATCTTCAAGCTTTCGTAGCAACAACTACTTCATAAGATGCAATAAAGAAAAACAACTTCAACCAAGGTTTACATACAGTTCAGCACAGTCTAAACAAAGGATGGTAAAGAGTCATTCCAGTGTTAAGGACAATAAAACAGGCTCAATGGAGATGGGTTTGGACACACTGCCCCAGCCTCACTACCATGAGTAGCGCGCCGTTTCAATACCTCTTGTCACTAACCCCTGGTAGGGCTGTGCTGAAAAACAATGCTGATTGGCTCCAAAAAGTGACTGCTTTGCAAGCATGCTTGTTAAAAACGTTCGAGCGCTTGTAGGACGCTTAGTACGCGTGTGTGAAAATAAGAGTATTTTGACGCAATTCAATTTCAAATGAATCATGTTTTCACACAGTCATCCTAAACTGCACAGAGTTAGACATATCACAAGATCAAAGAAGAATGAGAGGGGACCAGTTGCTCTTTGACTTGATGCCTCTTTTTGCGGGTTACCATACTTGAGCAAGCACGTAGAGTGGATCAGCCACAGGCCTAATTAAAATTTGCCAGATGCTAGCACATTTTAATGAACCAATTCCAGGGGTTATGAGCAAGCAAGGCATGCGTGGAAATAATGGCACGGTGAGATCGGTCACCTCTGAGAACAAGGTTGACACTGCCCGAAGAACAGATAACAGATGAACAACAAGACTACTGGAGTGGCAACCAAGAACGGGGGAAAGGAGAAGAGGCAGACAAAGAAGATGGAGGGATGACATAAGATTCATCACCTCGATCCCGCGGATGTGTTTGCTCCCTGTGTGCTATACTTGTTAGGGGATGAAGGGAAAAGGAGAAGAGGCAGACGAAGAAGATGGAGGGATGACATAAGATCGTACGCAGGAACAGAATGGACAAGAACAGCAAGGAATTGAAATAAATGGCATTTACAAAAAGGAGGGCTACATCCTATGTGATGCACGCAGCCTAAATGATGATGTTGGTGAATTATTTGATAAAAATAACACAAGTTTTTCCATCACAATGGAACCTCAACCTCAATCATAAGTATCAACTAGTATTTTTCTTAAAATGGAATCATAAAGATTTTTTCACAAATATTTCAATCAAGTATTCACATTAATTTCATGAGGTTTAATTTTGTTTTATTTTACTACAGTTGCCTCAAGGAAAACCGTGTATCTAAGTAACAGTGCCGATTTCATAGAGCTACTTAAGCACTAGCAGAAAATACTGCTTAGATTTCCTGCTCAACAAAAATGAACAGGACACCAGTCACAGATGATACATGTGACATAGTATTTTGGCTGGTAACCTTATTCTAGAAAGCTTAATATTCTTAGCTACCTTTTGTGGTTAAGCAGCACTATGAAATCAGGCCCAGATATTCAACCTTCAAAAGTAAGGGTCGTAGAGCACACTTCAATTGGATTAGACTTTTGTAATGCAGCATTAGGTGAAGTATGCAAACTGGCCATCTCATTTCACTGTAGGAATATACCTTTAGCATGCTGCCACCATCTCGGTCATGTTCCCTGTATCCAGTAACAGTAAAGGATGCTAATATTCATGGTACAAAAAGGAACCAGACTATTTCTCCTTCCAGCCTCGTTTGGTTTTCTTGATTTGAATGGGAGAAAATCAAGATGGCCGCACCGTGATAAAGGTCTATATGGCACAGTTATTTGATGCTACACAAATCATGTTCAAAAGCCATTGAAAATAAGCCTAGTTTATGTACAATGCAATTTTCGTTAAACAAATATTTATATGTACACCCTATCATTAAAGCCATAATTAAAATGGCAGCGCTGTACAATCGGCATTGAAATACTGAATAAACAATTACAAGTCAAAAGAGACATGAGTGGCGTTTTTGATGAAATTGGAAATTCTTCAATCGGTAAGATTAGTTTCATTAGACGGATATTCACTGCAGTTGTCATGGGAGGCTGCGGGGGGCCATTGTCTACTTTGACCTTGGTTGACCTTTAACCCTTAAGAGACCGTTCAATTCTCTATATCATTACCATACGCCCAGAAACGGCTATTATTGTGGAGTTTGTGACACAATTTGTTCGCGTAAAAGTGTTTGAAAAAATAATATGAAACAGAAATGTGGTTTGCTAAGAGACATAGCTAATAAGTTAATATTGAAAAATTGGAAAATGTCAATTCAGGACGTGACCTTTACTTTGACCTTTCTGTGAGTTGGTCAGATGTTGCAGCCGTTTGCGGTTGCTATGGGCATTTTGGTACAAGCCGTTTCTGGCCGCTGTGATCTCAATAGTGTTAAAAAAGGAGTCTAAGGTCAGAAAAGATAGCGATATACAAATGCCAATATTAAACAATTTGCAAGTTAGATTTGCAAAAAAAAAAACCACAATAGTAACTCATACACCCCCCCACAAAAATTATATATCTATATAAACCAAGATTCTTTTGTCAACTACGAGTGCTATGAAGCATTAGTAATAAAACCAATCAATACTGAACAAAGCAACAATGGGTGAACATAATTGGAAAGTGATGCGCAAATGCCAATATTAGCCAATTTGCAAATTAGATTTGAATCATTTCTGTTATACACTGTCTTGCTTTATCAGAACAAATAATGCTTAAATTTTAATTCCGCAGACCAGACTGTTGCTATGTCACATGATTCCAGGCAAGCTTTTGTATAGCAACCTCCAGATGGACAAACCCTGTTACCGCCGTGGCATGACGCAATTGTTCAGAATTGTGTAGGGGTGTTCGCCATCTCCTTTGAACTACGCAAAATAGTTACTGTCTTGGGAATCCAATTTGAGCAGTCACTTGTGATTAATCAAGTCATTGTACCAGACATTATTCAAATCTAGCTCGCAAATGGCTTATTAAAATACTTACACCAGCAGCACTGCACGATCACATGAAAAAAACATGACTGTTTGTGAAGACAGAGCCCCCCCCCCCAAATAAAAACAAATTATCCCATGTTCTGTCAGTGTGGCATCCTAAACTATTGTCACGGAAATAGTGATCGCTCCGATGTTTTGTTCCATGTGTCCAGCGTTCTCCCTTAAAGGGAGGGTATATCTTTGCTAATTACTCCAAAAATTAATGACCATAAAAACTTACTTGGTGAAGAGCATTGGAGAGCTGTTGATATCATAAAACATTGTTTGAAACTATACCCTTTGAAGTGTAGTTTTAGAGAAAGAGGTAATTTTTCACTAATAAATTTGAATCTGAGAAAGGCTTCAGGCATAACGCCTTTCTCAGGCATTTTAAAGCAGACAATTCTATGCAACAAGGGTGGTCTTTTCTTTCATTACTTTCTTTAAACTTTGATGACCAATTGAGCCCAAATTTTCACAGATTTGTTATTTGATGTATATGTTAGGATACACCAAGTGAGGATACTGTTCTTTGACAACTACCAAAAGTATACTCTGCTGTTAACAGTGGTCCGCTGACTAAATGCAAGTTAAACCTCTGGTCCAGCTGGCTAGTTTAGTGCTTTTACAATTTATATGTAAACCACTAAACTTCACAGATTGTTCATACCATTTCAAATTCAAGTCCAATACAAATTACAACAGAAAGATGAAGCGACACGTTTTCTCTTCACGCGTACATGCAGAGCTGCCAACATTTGCATCTTGCAATCAGGGAGATTTTGTACAACAATCGGGGAGATATTTAGAATTACATTTAACATAATAAGGCAAACATTTCCATAATCAGAAGATTGTCAAATTTGTTCATCAGAACATGGAAAGATTGGTGTATTTTCAGGGAGCTTTCTGCAGAATCAGAGAGAGTTGACAGCCCTGGTACGTGTGATGCACACGTCACATCACAGACACATTTGTAAATCATCATAAAAGTGCGTGTTTGCCACACGCCTATTACGCACAATTTTACGTTCAAAACGTCAAATGGACACTCTAGACGTTTTCTCAAACATTACGTGAATGCAGACCCAAGTTTGCCAATGACAAACTCGGGTCACTACTCATCGGTTGGGGAAATAGCAGTTTTCAACACGATCTTTTTGATCTGATCAAAAGATCATGAGGTGTAAACATGTGGTTTAGGGTGTCACTACCTGTGAGTTTTCTGACACAAATATCTACACAATTTCACAAGGTCTTGTTTTTAATTTGAAGTATTTGCAAACAGTGTTTAATTGAAAGTAACTTTGAATCATAAAAATCGACCAAATATATCTTGAGAAATGGAATAAGAAACAGTAGGACTTTCTGCTCTTCAGCATTCCGGTTATTTGATACCAGCATTAGGCTTGTGGGTCAGGATCACTGGCCTTGGGGAAGTGGGTTCCAGGGTAAATGTTTATATTACAACTACTTTACTGATAACAGTATGATAAGAGTCACAGTGAAACCGCTGAGTAGAATTTAGAGATTTTGGCTAATGGGAAATTCATGTAATGAACGGGTAAGAAAACAATGTTATAAATCTCCATGTTAAAAAGATTTGTATGGGAATTTTTTTACAAATTATTTCTCCTTTAACTGAACCACCGCGCTTTGACAAAAGGCATTAATTAATTGATGTATACATGTGTCTCTCTTCATTACATAGATAAATGGACAACGTGAAGCTTAAAAGTTTGAGCTCGCACTGAAACTTCAAAGGACAAGCATTTACCGGGTCTAGTCCCCGACTCACTTGCCAAAATCACAGCGTGATCTTAACGATGTGCAGCCCGATGCCCGGTTCCATTTCTCTGTGTGCAAGAAGTGTGTACCGTTTGGAAATTAAAAGCAGAGTCTAGTATTCATGGCGTGGCCGGGAAAAACGCAGACCCCACGAGAAAACAAGGAACGTGAAAATAAACAACGTGGATCTCGGAGTAATCGCTGAAATTTCACATGCATGAAAGGACTATATGTACACATAGTCGTATGCCCGACGATATATTGTGCAGCTTCACCTCCCTAATGTTGAATAATAATAATAATAATAATAATAATAATAATAATAATAATAATAATAATAATACTGAGTTCTTATATAGTGTGTTATCAAATCTGATGGGCATCTCAAACTGCTCAGTATTTTTTCCTGCAAGGTATGTGGAGCTACGTTTTTTGAAGTATGAGACCTATTCCTATGAATGAAAACTTTCACATATGGACCAGTGAAATAACTGGCTGACCAGTGAAATGATGATGTAATTGGTCCTGCTGGCTAGTCACTGAAAACTTTAAAAAAAATAGGGCGAACAAACCCCGATTTTCCTCATTGAAACAAAACTCTCAGCGACAACAAAACATTCAAAACAAACACAGGGTTAAAAAACTCGGGCGATAGAAATACTTGATTAATAAGGAGGCAATGATTAAGATGGGCGTGGCAGACCTTTACATCTTGTCGTCGGTCATCTCCATGAAGTTCTCGTAGACGTCCCTACTGCACTCTCCTTTTTGGTTGAAGACAAATTTGAAATAGCTACCATCGGCACAAATTGCTGGAGATAGAAAGGAGAGGAGGAAAAAGTTAATCAAAGGCAACTTTGTCGACGGAGTCGAATTCTTTGGTAACAGAACCGAGCAAGTTTAAAAGTATATGGAATTCTTATAATAATAATTTATTGATTTATATTACACCCATTCCATAAAATGTAACTAAATAAACAACAAAAAAGGACAGTAATACAAAATCAGGAAAATCACAAAATGAACACAAATAAGTTGGTAAATCACAAAATGAGCACAAATAAATTGGTAAAAAGCAAGGAATTACCACAAACCATAAAATGATACCACAAGACCCTTACCGGACTCCCAGACACAAATAATGTTACAAGAGTACAACAAAATAAACAGTAAAAAGGCATTAACATTAAGACAGTAGAAATATAAAATGCTCTTTGAAGAGCAACAATAAAAGCAAACAAAATAAAAAATGTTTGTAAATAGCTTGTTTAAAAAGATGTCTTCAGAACAGACTCTTATATAGCCCTTTATCATACCTGACGGGCGTCTAAAAGCCCTCATGTTTTTTTTACAACAGGTTATGCAGAGCTATGTTTTATGATACACATGTACAGTATATCATCTTGTGTAATAATAATAATAATAATTTATTTTTGATATAGCGTTTTCCATAAAATCTCAAAACGCTGGTACATGTGCAAGAAATCACAGGAATATATACATTAAACCAGTAAATCAGTAAACAAATAATTAATTGATTATATACCATAAAGTGAAAGCACACAATGAAGAAGTAAAAACCCACAAATGACTCAAAACCACATTAAACATTTTAAATTGCATAGGCCCTAAACACCATAAAAGTATAAGGACATCAGTTTAAAAACATTATTTTAAAATCTAATTCATAATAATACATTTTACAAGGTGATACGGCACATATAAATCATTAAACAGCCTCGCTATAAAATTAGCGCTGGAACCTAGAAATAAAAAGATGACTGGAATTTGGCAAGAATGATCTCCTTAAGCGCTGTATATTTGTGCTCATGAGATTTGGGACTTCAGAATATACTCTTTATAAGCAGAACCTCTTTATATCGAGGGTTGATTGTATATGCCTTGATTTTGATTACTCACCTATAACAGAGTTGGAGTCTGCACCAAAAGCGCAGATGCACTGAGCGTTATCGGGGACTTGAAACTTGGAGAAACTCCACTTAGAGCTGAAATACTTTGGCAGGAAACTGGCTGATGCAAGACTAGAAAGAGTAGCCAACAAAATAAACAAGTAAGAATTGCAAACTCATTTACAAAGTCCTTCACCGCAATGCTCCAATCTTAATTGCAAAGCAAAGTGTGATGTCATAATACAAATCACTATGGTGATATTGACAACTCATCTTAAAGGTATCGTACACTTTGGTAATGACTCAAAACAAATATTAGAATAAAAACTTACTTGGTAACAAGCAACGGAGAACTGTTGATAGTATAAAACATTGTAGGAAACGACTCCCTCTGAAGTAACGTAGTTTTTGAGAAAGAGGTAATTTCTCACCAAAATAACAAAAACTTCTTGCAAGAAGTTTTTATTCCTATCTGAAAAAGCACACAAATTTGTACAACAAGGGTGTTTTTTCTTTCATCATTTTCTTCCAACTTCGATGACCAATTGAGCCCAAATTTTCACATATGTTGGGATACACCAAGTGAGAACACTGGTCTTTGACAATTACCAAACGTGTTCAGTGCCTTTAAGATGAATGTTAGAGCTTTGTGAAATCGAGTCCTTTGGGTTTCATTCATGTAGGGATGCGAGAGGGAGGCCGGTCCTCTACTGAAAGGGGACGAGCACGGTCTCACTTGCGTTCTCTACATTAAAATAAGAAAAAGCTCAAAATATCCCTACCTAGATTGCTTGTTTTTTCGAGGTTCCTCCGCACCAAATACATGCACCGTGCCGTGGTCGCTTGATACACACAGAAGTGAAGAGTCTTGGTTGAAGTTGATACTGAAAAACAGAAAATAAACAATTAGCAGACAATTCTCCTGAAGACGAGTAGAGTACACTGCTCAACACCGTTTTTTTCTCAGAACCAACACTTCTCCCAGAAGAGTTGTAAACAAGGTTGTACCCGCAAGTTTACTACTCTAGTTTTTCTTACACAATAAACAATTCACTGACATTCCATTTGTTGCTTCTATGGTAATGATTGAGCTCCCCAAAACAAAACTTAGCTTGCCAATAACTTGATAAAAATTGATAAAAATTGAGCAAAAGTTGTCAAGATTTAGACACACAGTTAACCTCAGTTGGCCTTTACATTGCTTATTAGTCTTTTTGATTAAAGGGGCTGTGTCGTCTCGATCAAAGCAGGCCTGTGACTGCACAGGGAATTATGAACTCTCACCAAGTTACTGCTAGTGCACACGTTCTCCATAGATATGATACGTAGGGAGGGCGAAAAGTGCAGTAACTACATTTAGGTGAGAGTTCATAATTCCACATACAGCCACAGGCTGCACCTTGTTTCGTGTGTGGACAGGATAAGAAGAAGAGGGAATGTAGTGAGTGGGGAAGAAGGAATCTATTCTGCTTACCAGTAGATATTGGCGCTTCCTGACCCCCTTCTTAGTTCCTGTAGTTGAGTTCCATTACTAGTGTCAAATATCCTTATAAGTGTGCCCTGATAACGAAAACATAAAAATAACTAACGTTAAGAGCAATTAAGAACTCACTCCGCGGCAGTGAAGTTAATAACGAGAAGTCCCCTCGGTCCACTAAGCCGAAAATAGTAGTTATTGCCAATTTCCTAACCCCCACCCAGGTAGTAGTTAATAAGCAGAAACCTGTAAACAAGGGTGCTTGCTATGTGAACCAGAAACACGGGGGTTAACCCGTACTCTTCCATGATAAGTGTACTGGGTTCTTTTACGTGCACTACAAATCCCAGTACATGGGACCAACGACTTAATGTCCCATCCGAAGGACAAAGCAATAGATTATGGTAAAGTATCTTGCTCAAGGACACAAGAGCCACGACCGGGACTCGAACCCACACTCTGCTGATCAGAAATACCAGGGCCCAATTTCATAGAGCTGCTTAAGCAGCAAATATTGCTTAACAAACTTCTGCTTAGCATAAATGAGCAGGATACCAGCCACAAATCACACATGTTGAACGTTATTTTAGCTGCGAACCTTATTCTAGTAAGCATAATTTGTATGCGCTTAGCTACTTTTTGTGCTTAAGCGGCTCTATGAAATTAGGCCCTGAGCTTGAGTCTGGTGCTCTTAACCGCTCGGCCATGACACAACATAAAAAAAAAGACTAATTAACTAAAAGCACTAAAACATTTCAACAAACCAAAACAGGTAAATAATGCCACAAGGTTGACTTTCAGGATTGAGGAAACATTTCTTCAAGGCAACAACAACCTTTTCCCTAAGTTTGACTATTTGTTTTGTTATTATGCTGGGTCATTCATATTTATAGACAAATACACAAATTAAGCGACGGCTTTGTATTGACATTGCTGATAATCAGTGTCAAAGTCTAGCGTCAGAGTATAAAATGGTACATCCACTTAATAACCAATACACTGTACCATCACTACATGTATGTACCATCAACATGTACCAGTCGGTAATTGAACATCTTTCTTCAGCAAAAACGTCAAAAATAGGATGTTTTTATCAGTTAGACAATCGTGTGCATTCACTGGTACATGTACAGGTATGGTCACTGACTATAATAATAATAACTAGTTTTTATATAGCACTTTATCTATGGGCGTCTCAAAGCACTTCTTATTATGATTTAAGACAGGTTTTGTCGTAACCAAGCGGTGTAGTGCATCTAGTTCTGGTGGCTGAATCATCAGGGTGTGGGTTTGATTCTCGGTCAAGACACTTGTGTCCTTGAGCAAGGAACTTAACTCTTTCAGTGCCGTTTTTTTCCCCTCGTTTTTAGCCTGAAATGCCCTTTTTTTTTCTTTTTTTTCAAAATTCTGTAAAAAAAATTTTTAAAAAGTATTTCTCACCTAACAAAATGTATTTTGCTGATTTGTGTTGCCTTGTTACATCCCAAAGTCAACAGTATTTCTTGAGTGATAATGCCCTCTCTTGATAACATGTATGGGTCGTCCGTATGTACGATTGATGACACGTTTTGAGTGCATAATTTTTTTTTTACATGTACGATAATGGTTTTTCGGAATATACATAAAATAGATTGCACATGTACGACCTTGGCACTGAAAGAGTTAACCATAACTACTTCCCTTATCCCAGGTGTATAGATGTAAATGGGAGTCTGAGAGGGCTTAGACAGTCATATGACTTTGAATTAACCCTTTAGTGCTTTAGGCAGCTGGGGTTGTTTGCTCCCAAGGGAGCTGAACAAGTTTGAGTAACGGTCTAAGTATACATGTACCTGCTGAACAGGGATAATAATGCTGTAAACTCCCTTGATCTAGCTACTAGGAAGTGTGCTATATATAAAAACCAAGTAGTATTATTATTATTGTTATTAACAACAAAAACCTGCTTGAGCTTTCAGAGCAACAACTACTTCATCAGATGTAATGAAGGGGACAATCTACTAAGACCGTACCGTACCGTACTCAGTTCTTATGTAGCGCTTTATCACACCCGATGGGCGTCTCAAAGCGCTCAGTATTTTTTTCTTGCAAGGTATGCGAAGCTACGTTTTGAAGTACGAGACCTATTCCTTTACATACAGTGTAGCACCATGTAATGGTTTTAGGTTCTGTGGCACATTATGCTGCCAATCAAACCAGAGAAACCGGGGCGAACCCCTTCTCTTTAGGATAAGTGCACTAGGTTCTTTTACGTGCATTACACAACACACGGGACCTTCGGCCATCCAAAGGACGCAGCAATAATGGTCAAGTGTCTTGCTTAAAGGCACTTGACACGTTTGGTAATTGTCAAAGACCAGTATTCTCTCCTGGTGTATCCCAACATATGCATCAAATAACAAACCTGTAAAAATTTGGGCTCAATTGGTCATCGAAGTTGCAAGAAAATAATGAAAGAAAAACACCCTTGTTGCACAAGTTTGTGTGCTTTCAGATGCCTGAGAAAGGCTTCAGGCCTGAAGTCTTTCTCAGAATCAAATATTTTAGTGAGAAATTACCTCTTTCTCAAAAACTACGTTACTTCAGAGGAGTCGTTTCTCACAATGTTTTATACTATCAACAGCTCTCCGTTGCTCATTACCAAGTAAGTTTTATGCTAATATATATTTTGAGTAATTACCAAACGCGTCCAGTGCCTTTGAGGACACAAGTGTCACGACTGGGACTCGAACCCACACTCTGCTGATCAGAAACACAAGAGCTTGAATCCCGCGTTCTTATCTGCTCTGCCACGACACACCACTAGATGTTCCAGTCACAAACCCCAACTTTTTCATTTGTGTACCCACCTGTTTGTTTGACACATTCACCTTTTAAATTTGATCCTTTTCAAAACACGTCTATTATGGTAATGGGTTGTCACAAATACAAATTTTACCTTTTCTGAGGCAGAGGCCAGCCTTGTCCCTTGATGGTTGAACGTTAAGCAGCTCAAGGCGTTGTCATGGGCTGCAATGTCTATTGGGATCTTCTCGGTGTTGGCGAGGTCAACGACCTGGACATGACCCGTACGACGACCTGGAAACGCTAGCAGGGAGTTGTTACTGTTTGGGCACAGCACACACAGACCTAAAAAAGAAATGAGGGAATAAATAAAATACACTGTTTTCACCTTATTATCGGAAGGAACTTTTTGCTTTATTAACAATAGACCGTGCAAGTCTCGCGCATATTCAAAAAATTTTTGGGACCACTTTGGCCCCACGTACGATGCTTTAACGCGTGAAGGAAACAAACTCACACGCTTTAACGGGTCCCAATGTTCGAATACGCACGAGACTTACACAGTCTATAGGCGATTTAAAGTTAACTTCCAACTATTTAACCCTTCGTTGCACCATTTATTTTTGTGATAAATTGATCATATGGACACGTTAGTTCGCCCAGGTAGTAGTTAAGAAGCTTGTGGTCGAAATTTTTAAACATTGACTATTCTGAATAGCTCCTTACCTTTGGGATTAATCCACGTTTCAAATACATGAAGCTGTTGAGGGTTTTGAGTAAAGGTGTAGACTTTGATCATGGTTTCCAGGACGACGACAATCCTGTCTCGTCTGAGTCGGACGGCTTGGACCTCCCCAGTAAACTCCAGCTCTATCACTGGTTTCTTCTTGACATCGTCCCAAATCATCACTGCAAGGAGGTATCAAACATTAAAGGGGCACTTTAATGGATGTTAAATTTGCATCGGGGATAAAGAATATTATATTTGGTTTAACCCTTACACCGATGTGTGTAAAGCACTATATAGACGATGTGACCTCTGTTTACATTCAAACCGCCCTCTGTTGACAAAACACTGTCCAAGTCATGTTCCGCAGGGCAAGAAGACGCGTACTCATGGTAAGATTGCGTGTACTTTCATGACGAATGACAAGAAGTTAACGACTAGCTAGCTAGTACACAGACGTTTTGCCCGGCGACATGCGCGCGCATCATGTTATGGTTTTCAAGTGACGTCAGGGGTCACATCGTCTATATAATGAGTACTTTAAGTTATTTCGGCAGATACGCAAAAAAAAATCGGCTGATACGCAAAACAATTACAGTAGTTTTACAAAAAACATGAAAAGAAAACCATAGGCCCCCTGGGCCCCTATAGAATGCTCCAAATTGCACAGTAGGGATTTGAAAACCAAGAAAAACACCAAGTAAAAACATTCAGAGGAATTCTTTTAATTCAGCGCACTTCGGCCAAACATCCCAAAATTTCGGCCCAGAATGCCCCACAGTTTTGAAAAAACCTGGGGAGAACCCTGGTGTGCTTGTGTAAAGATCAGTGTCTTCAGCTCTATTTTGAAAGTTTCCAGACATGCCAGAGAAACAATGTTCCGGATGGAAACAGATACATGTATGTCTTAAGATTACTCTTAAAAACTACAACAGAAGAAGCCCGAATGTTCACTGGAAGCCTTTTGCAGAGAGCAGCAGCCCAATGTTTATAATTAAAAAAAGGTTTTCCTGAGTCCAATAGAATATTCTGGCATGTTGACATCCAAGCCTAGGATCTGAGATCGGTATGCCTGGATCCATGCCAAAGATTGTTGCATGACTTTCAAGTAGTCAATCCACTGAGGTCAGGCATAACCAGTACATGGATCGGAATTACAGGTTGGTACGGTTCCAAGTGCAAACAAGGATGTACACAATTGTTGAGTACAACATTGATACCATGGGAATCATTGCTTGTTTCAATCAAGCACACAACCAACATTTGGTACTTGTCAAAGACCAGTATTCACACTTGATGTGACCCATGCAATAACAAACCTGTGAAAGTTTAAGCTCATAGTTTTTGGCGTCACAAGAAAATAGTGAAAAACCCTATCACAGCTTTACTGTTTTCAAACATTGCATTTCAAGACTGTTTAAAGATCCGCATAAACCCTGTTATTGTCCTACCCAGAGGACAAAGCAATTATGGTAAAGTATCTTGCTCAAGGACACTAGTGTCAAGACCGGGACTCGAACCCACACTCTCCTGATCAGAAGTCTAGAGATTGAGTCCGGTGCTCTTAAAGGGTGTGTACAACATTGGCAAGGTTGAAAATATAAATATTCACAGATTTGCACATAACTTGCTTACAAGGTATAAAAATGGTTGTAGTGGGAAAACTTCCCTTGAAAAAGTTTTGCTTGAAATGCTATAGGTTTTACAAAATGAGTAAAACAATTAGTCTTTATCACTGGTGATAAAATTTGATGTTTGAAAACATTGTAAATATAAAATGGGGTTTTTCACTGTTTTCTCATGACTCCGAAGACCGATTTAGCTTAAAATTTCACAGGTTTGTCATCTCATGTATATGTTGGGTCACATCAAGTGTGGATACTGGCCTTTGACAATTACCAATGATGTACATTTGCTTTAATCGCATGCCCACGACATGCCAAAAATAAAAGCTAAATCATTGAGTTTAGGAGAAACTTTGCAACTCTGGTAATTTTCATTTTAATTTGTTGTTGTCCAATGAGGACTCTAAGCATGTAGTCTGCCTCACCTTTGTTTGGGGGGTAGTTGGGCGTCTTTCCGCCTCCAACCAATGCAAGGTAGTTACACCTGAACAGCATCTCCACATGTCCCACACCTCCATCAGTAAAATCTGCCAAGGTAAAGAAAACAGGATTTGAAACTCTGCATTGTGGCGGTACATTCTTGTGAAGTTTGCAGAAACACTATGTACGGATCTCTCTTATAAGTTGTTGTGGTTCTGAAAAGAACTGACGATGTAACAACTTGATGTTTCGATCAGTATGTTCTGCCTGTCTTCGGGAGAAAGCATACCGATAGAAGTAGGGCCAATGATTTTCCGTTTCAGAAAAGTGCAAATTCCGTTTTTAAAAAACATGAATTCCGTTTCAGACAAAAAAAATTCCGTTTCATGTTCTTTAATAGATAAAAGGTTGTTAACACACAGGGAATCGATTATAAACATAACTTTTGTATAAGATGCACTGCTGACTTCTTAAATGTTAATTTGAATTGAAAGTTTTCCTGAAAAAGATAGTATATTATTTTTTTTAATCAACGGCCGATTCAGTTCCGGAGTTGGCAATTTCTAAAAACGTAATGCACTGTCTCACTGTGCGCTGCAACAAAAACAAGAAACATGTAACAGCCGTTGCACCGCAGTATCATTGCATATGACGTCACCGTGTACTTCTCCTCCACACAGAAACAAATTGTCTGCCATTTTGTTTTCGCTTAGGTGACAAAATGTTGAAAGATTATGGTTGATTTTAGACCTTTCTGAGATGAAAAATCAATGTCTGTGTTCATATAGAGCGTAGGTAAGCTAGTTTGAGTATAATTGTTGATAAAAGGGAGGGTGAAAATGCAATTTGGGTGAAATAAATGAAAAGATCGTGCCGTGAATGTGATGATTTTGCCCTCCGTCTAACGTGTATTCATTTGCTATGTATAACGTCAGGTCGAGTCAACAGTACGATCTCGTAACTTTTTAAGGTCTGATTTCTGATGCTTTTTTAGTTTAACAAAAAGAAACTTAATAAAGAATGCAGTGTTAAGTTAGCTTGCCTGATCAATTTCAATAGGTTTGGCCTTAATAACATGAAAAAACCCTACTTTTTGTCACTATATTTTCATTTTTTTTTACTTCAAACTCAAATCCCGTTTTCCGTTTCAAAAGGCAGATTCCGCGAATTCCGTCCGTTTTCCGCGATCGCGGAAAATCATTGGCCCTATAGAAGCGTTGAGTTGTCAGACAACAGGTGGGTTATTCCAGGTCAAATTAACCAATAATTTTCTTGACCTCTCAGATTTTTTTCAAATTTTAGTCTCTACTTGTATGTACTTTCCCAACCTTGTCTTTCTTTCTCTTTCAATGGATCCGTGTTATACACCCTGAAACCATTCTCCATTCCACACGCAAAACATCCTGAAATGTAGACAAAGATTCAAACTGTTATTGTTCCATTAATTGAAGGCATTGTACACAATTGGTAATTAGAGCCTAATGTTTGTTTAAAACCTATATAGTTGTAGATACATGTGTATACCATAAAACTAACCTGTGAAAATTTCATTTCAAAAGGTGGAAGCGTTTTTGAGATATTGCCGAAAATCTGGAGCGGTTATGTCCACGCAGAAGAATAATCTGCATTGGAATACACACTCTAAGAAGTGTTACGCGCAACGCTTCTCAGATTCAAATGTTTTGGGGGATAAAAAGTGATATATTTTTCCATAACTGCAGTACTTTGAAGTGAAAAGTTTCTCAAAATGCATTATACTATCCAAAGCTGCTGTACTTCTTACCAACTAAGTTTTTATTGCCATTTATTATCGGAGTCATTACCAAACGTGTACGATGCCTTTAATTGACATGATCAAAAAAATGCAGTGATTATTACCATTGTAAAATGACAACTTCCTTCTTTCGTTTTTCTGGATTGTGCATTGATTTTGTGTGTATTTTTGTCCTGAATTCTTCTGTTCTTTAGCATTTCCATTGGACTTGTGTGGTGGTTCAGAATTAGATTCAACCAATGTAAAACTATTCATGTATGATGTCCTGATTCCAAACAAAAAAGGAATTTTGAGTAAGAATTTTGTGAGCGGTTTTATGGACTAGCTTTTGGAGCAATATTAATTTTGACAGAAATGTTGTTTATGACTGTGATGAGTTAAGGGCAAGGCCTAACTAGGAAATTAATCTAAATCTAAGAAAATCAACCAATCTCGAAAAACGACTGTATTAAACACAACAAAGTTTAAGCTATTCATCAGTGTTGCAGTCAAGTAGTTTTCAGTTGAGTACCAAATACTGCCTAGTAACAAGTGGCCCCTTGCAACTACAACCGTATTTTGACAACTTGAAGTTAAAAATTGAGTCGGAGAGAGTACATTCAGTCAAGTATCGAGTGTGTGGACTTCAAGTACACGATTAGTTTGCTAGCTGAGTACCAGTACGAGTCTCAATAAACAGTAGTCAAGTAATACTCAACTCAATGTGTACCGAGTATGAGTACTGCAACACTGGTATTCAACTATTCGTGGAACCATTTTTAGTACTGAATACAAATATCATTTCCATCCCCCATAGTTGCGATAATCGCACCCTCCACCCTCTGAATCTGAATATATCATAGTTGAGAAAGCATCCTAATGGAATTGGAAGCACCACACCAACTTTTGTTAAGAAGACAATGAGGGAAATTTCAGTTTTAGATGTGGGAGGAAAACCCCAAATAGGGAAAACCCAGATGCAATCAGGTAAGGACTGAAATGAAATATTCACTCACATTCTAATCGTGGAGGAATCAAAGATCATAGTTATAGTATGAAACTTGTTTTCACATGTGTGCAAACTATTTACGAACGGCCGGCCGGGGAATGTTTTGTTTACAATGTGGTTCTTCCGCTTACCGGGGTTCCACCCGGGTACCCGACTGGTATTCACCTCGGGTATCTGGGTCTAAAATTACCCATGGATGCACACACTACACAGCCTGACAGTGCTGGACTGAAAACCCAATCCACAGCACATGCAAGGTTTCGGTCCGGGTATCAAACCAGGGTCCACAGACAGAGGTGAAAGGCGGGGACAGAAACCACTGAGGCAACCTGACTGCCCAGCTCCCATCCCAATGGCAACGGTCACAGACAGCTGGACAGGATGGATTGGATTGGAGGGTTACCAATCGCAACTCAGTGCTTAACATTAACAAGCAAAAGAGATGTCATTGTCATCAATGACCAATCCACATTATGTCTGATCTTCAGCCATTTTACTGCCCTGAGTACTTACTATTCCCTTAAAACAGTTACACGTTGGTAACATGGCATTGAATCATGCAGATGCATGATTGATATGATTGAGTTTAATTGTACACACAAATTGGACCACAAATTTACTGAATTTTGTTTAACAAAAAAAAAAAAATCTCGGACGTTAATTATTATAAATTAACAACACTCTTACCATGGTCCTGGTTGAAGCCAGCGTACAATAACTTGTTACCAAAAGGATTCTCCTGCCCTAAGTTCATGTTAAACGTAGATGTTGAAAAAGGGAAATATCTTGACAGTTACTTTCAGTGTGATTAGTTCCCTTTTCATGCAATCGGGCCCTCTATAGTGTGTCACGGTCGAGTAGTGATGCCTGCTTCGCTTCCTAATAAAAGTAATGGGGTCGTCCCCTTTGCCATTTTGGACGATTTCACTTCATAAAATGGGTAAGTTACAAAATTTACTTGGTAAACTCCATAATAGATAGACCTCATACAGCATTTTCTTGATATTATTTTATTTAAAAATTTCGAAAAAGTATTCATAAAATTATATTTTTTCAATTTAATGTAATATTTGAGGGTTTTTTAAATAAAAAAAGTGATTTTTTGCAAACTTGTGGTTTTGGTTAGCCCTAAGTGTCACGTCGAACGTGTCGATCAAAGTCTCGCGAGAAGCAAGGAGACTTCCGAATGTTGACCTTTGTTTGACCCAAGCCCAGCCATGTGTAACCTGTGTAGTTCGTGGTGTTCGTAGTGCAGATAAGACTTCACTTGAAACTTGTCGCGGAAACTTCACCTTGGTCTTTAAACTACTACAATGTCATCTTTTCAAAAGTGTATTTCCGTCCTTAGCAAGTCCTTGGCTACAAGGGCATCGGCTAGGTCACCATTTTGCTCCAAGTTGGCAGTAGGTGTCCAAACGCCTGCATTTGCTCGCTGTTTCAGTGTTACGCCAGCAGGTAAATGATCTCTGTGTGTGTACGTTACAATCTTGGGAGTAACTATTAGAATGCAGGGCCACTTGGTGTGTGGACTATATTTCCCTTTGTTAAACCATCCCTCTTCACCAGTGTGTTCTTATATACAGCTCTGAAGTGGCCCTGCATTCTATAGTTGAGCTCTTCTTGTGTCGTGATAAAACTGATGGTTTTTATTGTAATCTTCAGTTTTTGATTACGCAATGCGAGTGTACTGTTATTATATTTCATTTAGCAATAGGTTATTCTGTCCTCATGCACAAAATTCCCCGTAGGTTATTCTGCCACCTTAAATTAAAGTTAAACTAAAAAGGGTGTGTACAGTCAACTGTGTTATTGAATTATATTTGTAGAAATATAAATGTTCACATTTAATTATGATATTTGCACACAACTTCCATGGTATACATGTACATGGTATAGATGGTACTAAAACAACTAGATAGTATTCATGGAGCTATTAATATTAATGGTATAAAGATGGTCATGGTGGAAAATATCTCTTGAATTGAAATGTTTGTGCTTTTTTAGAGTAGTCATGGTAGTAGAAGAATGCTATGGTTTTTGAGAAATTAGTAAAACAATTAGTTTTGAAATTTGATCTCGCGGGTTCAAAACCTGAAGTTTGAAAACAGTGTGAAAACATAGTTGGGTTTTTCACTGTGTTCTTGTGACTCCAGAGTCCAATGACTGATTTGGCTAAAACTTTCACAGGTTTGTTATTTCATGTTGGGTCTCACAGAAAGTGTGGATACCGTAGTGTCTTTAACAAGTACCAATGTTGTCCATGTGCTTTATCTTCTTTGACTTAGGCAGTTCCGTCATGACTGACAGTGACAGTAAATAAAAGTGACAGTGCGTACATACACCATGCAGACACACACTGTAAAAAGAGCAAAACTAGACCCAGTAAGGGGCACTGTACTCTTGTTTTTTCAAAAATTTGACCTCTGCGGTCGTACTAGATACATGTAGCCCAGAAGTCAAAATTTGAGAAAACGGAGTACAGCGCCCCAGTTACTGGGTCTAGAGCAAAATATACAAAGCCATAACTCACGTGTTGGTTATTCCACAACAATTTAAAAATTTACAGCAAGCAACATTATCTCTTCTTTCCAGGGGCGGATCCAGGATTTTCCAAACGGGGGGGCGTGAAAATATACCAAGCAGCAAAATCTTCCCTTCCCCATTTCTCCCCCCCCCTTCTCTCTCTCTCCCTCTTTTTTTCTTTTCTCCCTCATTTTTTTTTTTTTTTAATATGAAAAAGGGGGGGCGTGCGCCCCCCACGCCCCCCTCTGGATCTGCGCCTGCTTTCTTTTACATTGAACAGTTGAAAAATTATCAATAATAAATAGCAATCTCTATTCAGGTCTGCATAGCTTTGCATGAAGCTCCCATTTAAACTTGTACATGACCTGACAATCAATTTGGAAATATTTGGCAATCTTTGGAAAGTACCAGAAAAGACCTAAAGTTGGTTTTCCGTTCTTAATAGAATTGATTTGACTGGAGGAAATGAGAAAATTTACATGATTTTGACACTTTGTAATCGAATCATTAGTTGCGATAATCGTAACCCTCCATCCTCCCGATGGTCACAAACCAGAGGGTTACGAGAAAATCACCAATAAATGTCAACCATTTTTGTCAGACTAGGTACCAGATTTTCCCAATTATAACCACTTTCAAAAATCATGACACACATTCTAAAAACACGAATTTGATCTTCATTGTGTAATGAATCAATTTAGAACACTTAAAACATCATCAAGAAAATATTTTGAAGAAAAAAAACAACAATTTCCAGAGACTGACCGAAGATCAAATCCGTGTTTTTAGAATGTGTGGTAATAACAAGAAAAGTGGTAATAATTGGTCAAATCTGGTCACTATTCTGACAAAAAAAGTCAAAATTGCACATGTGGGTGATTTGTTACATGATTTTTCTTGTAACCCTCCGGTCTGCGACCGTCAGGAAAATGGAGGGTTACGATTATCACAACTACATGTAAGTAGTCATTTCAAAGTGCCTCGGATACAGCATTTTTGCCGGCCTTTCATCTGTAACTTCATTATGTCATTCTTTGATCCCCAATTACAGCCAATTATGAAAATATCATCGTAGAGAAGAAAGGAGAAAGCAAGAATATCGGATTGATACAGCTGAACCGACCCAAGGCCCTCAACGCTCTGTGTGACGCTCTGATGCACGAGGTGTCTGATGCACTCAATGTGTTTGAAGCTGATAAAGATGTTGGCTGCATCGTCATCACTGGGTCCGACAAGGCATTCGCTGGTAGGTTGATTGGGTTCTATAAGGCCCAGTAAAACAAAAAACATGTTTAGCGTCTGGGTTCCTGAACAAAAGGTAGTACGAGCGGTTTTTGATTTTGTTAATTTCAAAATGTTGCCTCACCATGTAGGAGATGAGTCTACAAAACGAAATTTAGTCCAGGTGTAGATTACTCTTGTATTTACAAATAGTGTAAATTTAATGATGATGAGTAACTGCTGCAAAGGTCAAAGGTCACAGAGAATTTCTGTGAGAATATTTTGTTCCTGGAACCAACTTTGGGGCCTTGCAAAAATTGTACTAAATGAATAAGAGCTCTATCAGTGCTTGGGGGTAGCCACACATAACATGCAAAATCAAGCTTTTCTGATTTTCAAATATATGTACGAGGTAGGTCTGAAAAGGGAAATTAAAATTTTTGGCAGATTAATTTAGTGTTTTCAGCAGCCTGCAGAAAGAAAGGGGAATGAGATACACTTGTTTTGAGGCCAAATTTGAGTTATTTGGGAGAAAGTCAGCTTTGTATCTTATTTCAAAGGCATTCTAAAACGTCATACAAAACGCAAAAATATTAAATGATGTATAAATGTTTACTTTTGCGATTGAGTCCTCTGGTAAAACCTGTAATTTCTGTGTTGAGCATCGAGATAAATTTTCTCTCAGTGATTGTTCAAATGGAAACAGTTTACATGAAATCAACTATTCTGGTCTTGCAAAATAAATTCTGGTCCGGTAAAAATGTTGTTCTGGTCTGGTAAAAATGTTGAGTGACAAGCCTTGCGGTCTTGTGGAATTTTACCCAAAATTTGAGCCCTGGCGTGGGGTGTGACATATTGTTACTGCGTAACATGTCTATTACAAATTGTTTCCAGACAATGTTGTTGAAAGGTTTCTTGATCTTAGTTCACCCGTCCCTCTTTTTGTTTTTAAAGCTGGAGCAGACATCAAGGAAATGGAGGGGAAAACATTCCAAGAAGTTTACGGAGGAAATTTCCTAAGTCACTGGGACCAGGTCACAAGAACTAAAAAACCAGTCATTGCTGTCGTCAACGGATATGCTGTAAGTATACAAAACCTGTTTTATTTGCTCATCAAATACCACAAGAGAAACTGACTGGGTAAATTATAAAATTATTTTGGGTTGAACAAAGACAATTGATTAGAGCGGGACTTGTGGTTTATTACTTGATATTTGAAATAAAAAGGCAACTTTATATTTCAAATATCAAGTCCCGCTCAAGTCAATTCTTCTTTGTTCAACATAAAATTATTACAAATTTACCCAGTCAATTTCCATTGTGGCTTATAATTTAGTATATATTTAAAGGCACTGAACACGTTTGGTAATTGTCAAAGACCAGTGTTCTCACTTGGTGTATCCCAACATATGCATTAAAATAACGAGCCTGTGAAAATTTGGGCTCAATTGGTCATCGAAGTTGCAAGAAAATGATGAAAGAAAAAACACCCTTGTTGTACAATTGTGTGCTTTCAGATAGGAATAAAAACTTCTTGCAAGAAGTTTTTATTATTTTAGTGAGAAATTACCTCTTTCTCAAAAACTACGTTACTTCAGAGGAAGTCGTTTCCTACAATGTTTTATACTATCAACAGCTCTCCGTTGCTTGTTACCAAGTAAGTTTTTATGCTAATATTTGTTTTGAGTCATTACCAAACGTGTACGATACCTTTAAAATAAAAAGTTGCATCTCCTTTTGAGGTGATTCCTTTGCTGCTGCCTTCCAGGTTGTATTGTAAACTTGAGTGTGATCCCTGGCTTTAAATACAACAGTTACAGGTTGAATGGCTTCTGACTGGCACCCTAGAACAAAGATATTGACAAAATAGGGAGACTGCAAACATTAGGGCTAGATGTAGATAGCTCAGTTAGTAGAGCGCCGGCATATTAATCCAGAGGTTGCAGGTTCCGCTCTAGTCAATTTTTCTTTGTCCAACCCAAAATCAAATACATGTACAATGTAGATGAGAAAAAGAGCTTTCCAATACACTTAAATTATGCAAAAAAGTACAGTGCAAACATTTCTCAACAATACATGTAGAATGGTTAAGACATCACCTCACATTGATGTCACAGGATTTTTCCATAACTTTTTTAGTGACTAGCCAGCAGGACCAGTTAGCTTGGCATTTCATTAGTCCACCAGCTTTTTCACTTGTCCATAGTTTCATATTATGAAGTGATGCTTATAACAATGAACTAGCCAGCCAGAGCACTTGGAAAGAATTTTGACTTGTCAGAGTTCTCCCCAGGGTTTTTCATAAATGTGGGGTATTCTGGACCCAAATTTTTGAAGTTTGGCCGAAGCACGCTGAATTGAAACGAGGTCTTTGGAATGTTTTTTACTTGGTGTTTATACTTAGCTGTAAATCACATTTTTCATAAATGTGGGGCATTCTGGACCCAAGTTTTGGAAGTTTGGCCAGATTACGCTGAATTGAAACTACATGTACATGTAGGTCTTTGGAATGTTTTTTATTTGGTGTTTATATTTAGCTGTAAAACCCTACTGTGCAATCTGGAGCATTTTAAACTTGATGATCTTTGTGAATTTGATCTAAAGCCGCAATTCGCGTGTATCGGCCCGACACGCTAGCTTGTGTGCAGGGAGAACCCTGCTTGTCCACAAGTGTTTTAACGAGACCACTGCGGACCACTGTTAAGGGAGAATGCTGTCAGACAAATCATGCGTGGTGTTTCAGTTGTCTTCACTTCTAACATGTTTAATGCCACTTCACTCTTTCCAAGAAGTGCCTGATTATGGCATGGGGCATTACATTCATGAATGATGCAAGAAGTCCAAAGGTCTGAAGTCTTCAAATGTCTGTACGTGTACATTATGCAATTCGATGTTTAATTCCATGACTGAAGTGCTTGTAATTTAATCCACAAACATTGAGCAATGGTTTTAAACCCTTCGGCAAATAGATTCATAATCCTTACTTGCTGGCTGCTGCTGCTGTGCTCAAAATACATGTACCTACAGGGCCAGGTATCCTTTGGTCTGGGTTCCATTCATACCAGGGCCCAATTTCATGGCTCTGCTTACCGGCAAATTCTGTGCTTGCGATCACCATTCTTTGCTTACAGGGCAAGCGCCAAATTTCTGCGCTATCTGTGTAAGCGAAGAATGTCTAGTAACATGGAGTATGCCACAAAAGTTTTTCTCTGGGCCCTCCGGGTTTTCCTCCCGGAAAAATCAAATACTTTCGATCTCAGGCGGTGCTCCCTGGTCATACATACATGTACATGGGTCGATGTGGCTGGCTGCTAAAGGCGCCTTTGCATGCTTGTGGCTTGAAAACGTAGCGGCCACAGTGCTAGCCAGAGAGGTGTCTTTTGGACACCCTTTTTTAAAATTTGGACACCTTTTCTATCTGTCATTTACATGTAAATGTATTGAAGTGAACAATTGGGAAACCAAGTTTTTGAATTTCCAGCAAATTTTGACACCCTTTTACCAAATCCTGGCTAAAACCTTGATACAATGTAGCTGCGTCCATCGCAATTCAGCTTCTCAGCTGCAAGTAAGGATTATTACATTTACATTTATTTCAATGTTGCCATTAAGTTACATGGGTACACCGTTAAAGTTAAAGTACAAGATAATAAATATATAATGGTAAACCAATTTAAATGGAAGTTGAATAAATAATCACAAAACAAGACCATATTTAGGCCTAGGATGAAGCAAAAGCTTTTGTTCCCACCTACAAACAGACAAACAACGTATACAAAGACACCAACAGACAATTACAACACTGACTAACATGATGATTAGCCTCCCAAATTATTATTATTATTATTATTATAAATTTATGGGCGGGGTCATAAACTATTGGTTCTGTGGATCATCTGATCTTCTTAACCTGGAGCTTTTCATTAATGTACTTGCAGTATCAAGCTCTCTAGAGAGTTTGGGACCAGTCTGTAATTCTCACAAAGATCCCGAATCTCATGAAGTACATCAAGTACATAAAGCATATAATAATGACAATTTTTATCTTGATAAATGAAACTTGTGTATGTATTTCTGTAGCTTGGTGGAGGATGTGAGCTGGCTATGATGTGTGACATCATCTATGCTGGATCAAAAGCCAGGTTCGGCCAGCCAGAAATTTTGTTGGGAACAATCCCAGGTATGTGTCTTCCATTTGTTTTGTCTTTTTTCAGGGTTTTTTGGGGGAGTGCTAAGTAACTGGTAACCTTCAAGAACCAGTTTCCAAATAACCGTATTTTTGGTTGCACGAGGGTGCTCTCAATGGCTAATTTTCTTACCACAATTACAGTTTTATCTTATTTTGACTGCCTGTATGTTGTTTTCTTGTATCAATGTTCAAATAAATAATAATAATAACAATAATGAAAAAAAACACTTTACTTGTTTTACATCACATAAATTTTGTGACACTGCTTACCACAGTGCCACGAAATTCGCAGTATTTTTGACCTTGTGAGGGCGGAAAGTGAGTGATTATATCTAGGCAATAATTCTGCGATAAGCAGCGCCATGAAATTGGGCCCAGTGCTTTCCTGTGTACATGTAGCATAATAATATGTAACTCGTAAGCTGTTCTGCTGGTCTGCTGATCTCTTTCTCCCACCCTCCTCTCACTTCCACGGCCATACAAAACTGGAAAACATGATGTACAATGTAGACGGGGTCTTCTAATTTGTTTGCAAATGACAAACTTATGCACACACGTGTGTTTGTCCACACGTTAAATCAAGGACTTGTCCGTGTCCTCCCATTGTTTGTACTTCGTTTTTTTTTTAGCGACATCCTCATTTGTTTTGTGCTCAGAAGCAACCCAAGGTTGTTCTTGGTCTGTCACACAACCTGGATACCTATAGCTGAAGTCCTTATAGTGTCCATGGGTAGACACACGCACTGATATATTTGTGGACCCAGTAAATCAATCTCTCTGTTCTCTGATTGTTTGGACTCGAGTTTTTCTTCTAGTGACGTCCCTTTAGGTTATGTACACAAAATCAAATCAAGGACATCCTTGTTCTGTCAACCACCAAGATTGCTTTTTTAGAGGTCCTTGGTTTCAACAAGTAGACTAAACACACTCATGTACATGTATTTGTGCAGTGTTGTGTAGGGACTTAAATCATTTGTTATCTTGTCTCTTGTCATATAGAAGAAAAGTTTGGCAGGAACCCAAGTTCTCATTGTCTAATTGGTTGTACTTCTTTCTAATTTGGTGATTTGGGGTTGGCAACCACACAAAGTTTCTCCTAAATAAGGAAATCAAACAAATTCAAAATAAATGGCCATGTTTATTTTCCAGTTTGGGGTACTGTGTCTTCATGTAAACTTATGGTATTATACTGTGCATTATTATGTTGGAAGTCAGCAAGCAAGACCGTAACTTGGAGTGGTCTGGTTGGCGTAGTATTTTCATTCCTTGCCTTCCACCTCTAGGACCCGGGTTCGAATCCCACCGGGGCACTATGTGGATTGGGTTTTCAGTCCCTACATGTACCTAATGGCGTGGGCTTTTCCGGAACAACCCTCTGGGGACAGTTCTTTTCAGAACTTGGTAGTCTCCCGAATTCCGAAAATCTACTCTGCGGCAGTAGAATAGTCTCCCGAATTCCGAAATCTTCTCCGCGGCAGTAGAATACATAGCAAGACAAGTTCTCAAAGAACAAAAAATCTTCACAGCAAAGTAGATATACACATGGTGTTATCGCAAGCCAAACATTTATACCCCACTATGCAATGCCTCAAAACCTAATAATGTAACCTTTTGCCCTGTCTTTCATTTTACAGGTGCAGGAGGCACTCAGAGACTCACACATGCTATCGGCAAGTCCAAAGCAATGGAGATGGTCCTGACAGGGGATCCAATCACAGGAGATGAGGCTAAGGAAATGGGTAGGAGAGGATTGATTTCTTGTTGTCAGTTACTTTATTTCCCAACTCTAAGAAAAATTTACTAGAGCGGGATTTGAACATGTGACCTGCTGGCGCTACCAACCTACTAGCACTAATGTTGGCGTTCTCCCTATTTTGTCAATATCTTTGTTCGGGGGTGCCAGTCAGAAGCCATTCAACCTGTAAATGATACAACCTGAGAAGCGACAGCAGAGGGATCACCTTGAGGGGATGGGACTTTTTATGTCAGATATCAAGTAATAAACCACATGGGAAACTGACAGGGCCAATTTCAAATAATTTTGGGTTTGACAAAGAAAAAAGGATTAGAGCATGACTTGAACCTGCGACCTCTGGATTAACAAGCCGGCGCTCTACCAGCCCTAATGTTGGCGGTCTCTCTATTTTGTCAATATCTTTGTTCAAGGGTGCTAGTCAGAAGCCATTCAACCTGGAACCACCATACATAAGAGAAAGATATATCAGTTGGTAGAGCGCCGGCACGTTAATCCAGAGGTCACATGTTCAAATCCCGTTCTATTCAATTTTTCTTATTTCACCTCACAGGCCTGATTCTTCGTTTTTGGAAAGGGCAAGGACATCAAGTCGTTTTCTCTTTGGTAAAGGGAACCTCTGTGAGGAAATTGTACATATCTAATGGAACGTTTCAAGGGGCATTGACAAGGGGCAGCAGAGGCAATCGCCTCTGTTACCCCCTCGAAGTATCAGGCCTGACCCAAAAAAATTATTATTACTTGTTGGTTTAATGAGGCTTTTGCGTTTAATTGTTGTACACCATTTCAGATGTACATATACAAGCTCAAGTCTATCTGTACAGTGTCTTGATCTCAACATTCAGCTGAAATCTTTGTGCTTGTCAGAATATCGACCCAAAAAGATTGATCTAACTGCCTTGGATCCAGTTTGTTGACGTTGTTTTGTTTACTTTGAAGGGCTCGTAAGCAAAGTTTTCCCACCGGACGTCGTTCTGGAAGAAGCGTTCAAGTTGGCGGAGAAAATTGGGAAGAACTCTAAACTGACGGTTGCCATGGCAAAGGAGGCAGTTAATGGCGCCTATGAGCTTTCTTTGGAGGAAGGACTCAGACTAGAAAAGAAAATCTTCCACTCCACGTTTGCAACGGTAAGTTTCTGTTTGACTTCAGCGATGACTGTTCTGATGGATATGACGCCAGAAAAAGGTGGGCTCAGGAACTGATGCACACTCATATTGTGAGGTTGTCATAATTTTGCTTTTTTTAGGGGGGAGGGGCGTTGATGACTTCCATATGCCTGTTTGGAAAAATTTGTTAGATCAGAATTTGAACCTTCAACCTCCGGAGTAATGTGCTGGCGCTCTACCAACTGAGCTATCTAGACCTAATGTTGGTGGTCTCCCTATTTTGTCAATGTCTTTGTTCGGGGGTGCCAGTCAGAAGCCATTCAACCAAGTTTATGATACAACGTGGGTTCATGATACAACAAGAAACACCGGGGTTAATAAGTGTTCTGGGTTTTTTACGTGCACTACCAATCCTAGTACACAGGACCTACGGCTTACTGTCCCATCCGAAGGACGAAGCAATTATGGTAAATAAATAATGGCCCGGACTCGAACCCACACTCCGCTGATCAGAAACACCAGAGCTTGAGTCTGGTGCTCTTAACCGCTCGTCCACGACACGCTACAAAAGTTATTATGGTGTTTGCACATTATAATTCAACAAGTTTGTTTGTCTTTTTTTTGTCTTTCAAGGTAATCATTTATTGAATTGTTTGTGTTTATTTTCCACCTTCAGGATGATCGAAAGGAAGGGATGACAGCGTTTGTGGAAAAGAGGAAAGCCGTCTTCACCGATAACTAAAGATCATTTTATGGGACAAGGGTTTGTGACAGCAGGGTTTTTGTAGCAATCATGACGTTGATTAAGAACAATTGCTTAGGGGTCTTGTCAAAATTAATTCAGGACAGGTACATGTAGTCGGATAAAAATTCTCCGATGTCAAATTTTGTTGGATTTCCTTCGAACTGTATTTCTCTGAGAGACATGGCTTTACTCGCTGAAAGTCACACAGTTCTCCGATGCACTAAGTAAATGCCCTATGCCAATGCACCCTGCCGAACGCTCTGTGGTTTGACTGGCTGATTAATTGTAGTATCACAAACTTCAGTTTGGGAGTGGTCTGAAAGGTTTGGAGGTCATTGTATTTAACTAAGATGTGTAGTGTGATTTTTTAGTGAGACATGTACAGACCCCCTGCTTGTTTTCCAGTAGATAGTGATCTAAGTCTCTGCGGTTTGTAAAACAAATGAAACCCCAGACGATGTGAGCTTCTTCCATGTTTTCTCCGACACCCAATTTCAAACAAGGTGAATTAACGGCGGGTAAAAAAACCTTGTCCCGGATGGTACTTATCTGCTGTGCTGGTTGTCCTGGACTAATGTTGACAAGGTCCCTTTAATAGACAATTTAAGCAATTTTTTTTGAGAAGTTAAAATGATCACCAGATTATCCAAACCATGTATATAATGGTGAAGGAAATGTTTGTGGACATGATTAATGGTATGGGTAGAGGAGTTTAACTTTTGGCAATTTGTTTTCTGTTTACGCGATGTGCCCTCTGGCGACTCGGCGAAACCAAAACAATAAGTTTCTGCAAGGCTATGAACATACGCAATCATGTTTTGCGTAAGTTTGGATTAGGAGAGACTTTGCGGGTCATATTGCCTGAGAATTTCATTACCTTTGGCGTCACTCCATAACCGAATTCATGCAAAAAGCATACCGCTGAGAAGATTTCAATAGAGGGCGGTTTATACATAAACTTAAGGCACCTGGTTTATTGCCTTTCATCCTTAACCATGCCCGATATACATGTACATGTATGGGCAGAGGGTACACCGCCAATGTTTCCATGCTTAAACACACTATTTTTCTCTTGTACAGAAGTATCCCCCTTAAAATCCTCTAAAGAATTCCTAAGATTCCAAGCACACAACGACGACACAATAGGGGTACCACCATGTCCCATATCACGCACCAAATGAATCATCCTCAATCACTAATCTCATTTGATGTATAGACCCCTTGCACATGATGTCACAAGCTCAAACAGCTCCCTCACTGACGACAAAGGAAGATCGCCAACTGGCTGATAGTTGTGCGTGGTGCGTACCCACAGGCACGTTTTCATTGTTTGTCCTCAGCGATGGCGGCCTGTGCAAGGGGTCTAACATCTGTTTGTGTTTTTAATTTGTTTTCTTTTATCAGAGTTATCTATTTTAATAATTTGAATTAATTATGGTTAGATTGTATTTCTCCGAAACTAGCCTGATCAGTGTGGGCAGTCGCTAATGAAAACGTTTCGAAGGGGGGATTATTACACAGTGAGGTACAGTTAGTTGAATTGAAAAATACGAGACAACCGGACTTGTCCTGTCATTAGACCACTATCATGGGGGAGTTCGCTATCACAGGCGGTTTTCGGGGTGATAGCGGTTCGTGTTGTTGATAGCGCCCTCTGTCGGAGAGCTTTCAAGATAATAAACAACAGGAGTGCTTGAACCAAGACTAGTATGTAAGCAGAGGAATTGTTTGTTTTATAACCACTGGCCCCGGGCCTGCAGTTCAGTGTAAAATTTGAGCCCTGAAAAGAAGTTTCTTGTTTAGTCTAACACCTCCATTCCATCATAACCAAGCACCAGTTTAATTTTGTGGACCTCATGTTATGTGTTACGTTCCAGTATGACATCTAAAGCTTAAACAGCACCCTCTCTGAGGTCAAAGGATGACCTATCATTGTAGAGCCAAATTTTTTACTCCACGAAATTACAGACCACGTTAGTTCACAAAGTGAAATGAAAACCTCACAATTTCAAGGGAAATTTTGTGTGAATCATTATATTCTACTTTTAAAACATCTTCCCAACCATTTCATTTCATAATGAATGCTTTTATAGCCCAAAGCGCCAAATCCGAAGGCAATGTGTCCCCTTAAGACGTATGCCTACAAAACTTGCTTTTAACACTTTTACAGCAGCTGTTTTCAGGTAAACATGTACAATGTAAGCAGAGGAATTATTTGTTTTATAATCAAAATAAATACAATCGTTTAAAACGACCAAAAGGAACAAAATTTAAAAGCCAATTTTTTGTTGTTGTTACTTGAATGTTTTATTTATTTCTATTCTGATCTAACACTAACAATCTTGTGTTGACTTCATTTTGCCTGCACCTACCTACCCTTGTTTCCCCAAAAATATTTACACTCATACAAATTTAAAAGTGCATGTTCATATATCATGTACATACTCATCTTTTTTAGTATCAGTTGATACTTCTGATGTTAAAGGCATCGTACACGTTTGGTAATTGGAGCCTATTGTTTGTTTCAAACCTATATTTATGTAGTTGTAGATATATACCATAAAAGTAACCTGTGAAAATTTCATTTCAAAAAGGGGAAGCGTTTTTTGACTTATTGCCAAAAATCTGGAGCGGTTATGTCCACACAGGAAGAATAATCTGCAATGGAATACACACTACATGTATGTGAAGCGTTACGAGTAACGCTTCTCAGATTCAAATGTTTTTAGGGATAAAAAGTCATATATTTTTCCATAACCGCAGTACTTCGAAGTGAAAAGTTTCTCAAAATGCATTATACTATCCAAAGCTGCTGTACTTCTTACCAAGCATGACAAGTAAGTTTTTATTGCCACTAATTATCAGAGTCACTACCAAACGTGTAAGATGCCTTTACAAAAACAGAGCATGACAATATTTAACTGTTTATTCGTAAACATTTATAGCCAGTCATCTGGGCTCAATTTCAAAGAGCTGCTTTAGCACAACAAGTAGCTAAGCACAACAAAACTATGCTTACCAGAATAAGGTTACCAGCCAAAATACCATGTCACATGTACAATCTGTGACTGGTATCCTGCTTAATCTTGCTAAGCAGAAAACGGTTACGCAACTATTTTCTGTAGCAGCTCTATGAAATTGGGCCCTTGTTTTGTTTTTGATGAAGCTTTATTACAAGTTAATGAACAAAGCATGAAAACTATTAACTATAATCTCATCTAATTACTTGTATATAATTTGTTTTCGCCCTTACACCAATGTGTATAGCACTGTCTACTCAGTATTTTCCTGAGTTTTGTGAAAGAAATCCACAGGCAAATCACTAGAAAATAAACTTTATTTTGATTATTTCCTTTCTCTTTAAGAGATGTTAATTATGCATTGTTGCGTTACCCACTGCTAAACCATAGGATTCGAACTGCCTCTAGCGAACGGGCTAGCTCGGTGGTCTAGTGGTAAGACATCTGCTCTAGCAATGCAAAGGTTGTGGGTTTGAATCCCACTCAAGTGAATTGCCCGTGGAGTTCTTTCTGTAGTTCTGTGAAAAAGCTCCACAAGCAAATCGCTAGAAGATAAATTTTATTTTGATTATAACCTTTCTCTTTAACAGATGTTAATTATGCATTGTTGCGGTACCCGCTGCTAAAACATAGGATTCAAACTGCCTCTAGCAAACGGGCTAGCTCGGTGGTCTAGTGTTAAGACATCTGCTCTAGCAATGCAAAGGTCGTGGGTTCGAATCTCACCCGAGTGATTTGCCTGTGGATTTTTTTCACAGAACTCGGGAAAGAAATAATAATAAAGAGACATTTATAAAGCGCAAACAGTAGTGCAGATCAGCTCCGCCTCAAGGCGCTGAATACAAGCAAAGTACTGAGTATACAGTGCTTAATACACATCAGTGTAAGGGTAAAAATTCTATTCTTTATCCCTGATGCAAAATTTACATCTATTAAATACTTTTAGCAATGATACTCCAAGTTTCCTATTGCCCCAACATGATATGCCATTTGTGAGGTACATGTAGATTTGAGTATTATCTGGTACAATAACTTGTTTAGGCCATGTCCGAAAGAAGCAGCTACACTACATGTAACAATAGTGAAGATTAAGACTTTTCAGCATTCTGGCCATAGCCACTGCCGATTCCATTAATTCAGACTGCCCTTATTCACAAGTGACCAACTTAAATTTGAATTTCTCAGACTTTAAAAAAAATGTTTTTTAATGAGAGATGGCCTTATATCACAAGGCCAGAAGGCCACTTTAAGGTGAGGGCTACACTTAACTCATTTGGGCTATCGACCCAAATCAACTGCCACCAGGGGCACGTTGCCACCTACTCCTTGGGATGAAACAGGGTTACCCCCGTCACAATCCATAAGGATGTAGGCATGGGTATCATCCACTAGGAGCCTGGCTGGTAGAGCAGAATGCACTACCTACCCAACTTTTTACGAAGCAATTATGGTTAAGTGCCTTGCTCAAGGGCACAAGTGTCATGACCGGGATTCAAACCCACACTCTGCTGCTGACAACACCAGATTTGGGTCCGGTGAACTAGATCGCTTGGACACGACACGCCACAAGAGACAGTTTCTATGTCACATGGTTCTTGGCAAGCTTTTGCATAGTTACGTAAGAGACGGCAAACATCCCTTACACAATTCTAAACTAAATGAATGTTTATGGCAGAATGGTAAAAGGCTTTGACCATCTGGATATTGCTGTACAAAAAAACTTTCCCTGTAGCAACACTGTCTTTAAGGAATCAAACTTGAGTGTTCACTTGTGCCCAACCAAGTCTTTGTACCAGACATTATTTAAAATCTAACTCCTAAATGACTTGATAGCAAAAAGCTGAAGGCATTTCCACACTCACTGCACACCATGTTTTTACTACACTACCAATTCTAGAACCTGGGACCTACAGCTTACTGTCCCATCCGAAGGACAAAGCAATTATGGTAAAGTATCTCACTCAAGGACACAAGTGCCACGACCAGGACTTGAACCCTCACTCTGCTTGTGTCCGGTGCTCTTAACCGCTTGTCCACAACACGTCACAAAAGTTATTATGGTGTTTGCACAATATAATTCTAAAAGTTTGTTAGTTTTTCTTTCTTTCAAGGTAATCTTTTCTTTAAAATCTAACTCACAAATGGCTTGACAGCAAAAAGCTGAAGGCATTTCCACACTGACTGCACACCATTTTTTATGTTGGGTTTTTACAGGGTCCATTTTGTAATTCACATGTTGTCAATGTTATAAAAAATTATTCCTTAAGAATTTATTGACAAAGTTCCTGCATTTGTTTTTCTCTATTTAAGGAAATCATGTTTTATTTACTTTTTTATTGTGTTTAGCTTAAAGGCACCGGACACGTTTGGTAATTACTCAAAAAATATATTAACATAAAAACTTACTTGGTAACGAACAACGGAGAGCTGTTGATAGTATAAAACATTGTGAGAAACGACTCCCTCTGAAGTAACGTGGTTTTTGAGAAAGAGGTAATTTCTCACTAAAATATTAAAAGACTTCTGGCCAGAAGCCTTTCTCAGGCATCTGAAAGCACACAAAGTTGTACAACAAGGGTGTTTTTTCTTTCATCGTTTTCTTGCAACTTCGATGACCAATTGAGCCCAAATTTTCACAGGCTTATTATTTGATGCAATTGTTGGGATACACAAAGTGAGAATACTGGTCTTTGACAATTACCAAACGTGTACGATGCCTTTAACAACAGCAACGTTGTTGTTGTCATGTAGATACTTGTACACTCGATTCCATGCTCAAGGACGCAAGTGCTATGACCGGGTCTCAAACCCACACTCTACTGATCATTAACCAGAACTTGAGTCCAGTGCTCTTAACCGCTAGGCCACGACACGCCACAAGAAACCACCTCTTTTTAAACCCAACACTCCTCCAAAAGAGATTTAACCCTTTAGAGACCATTCATGTCTGTATAATCATCACCACACGCTCAGACAGTGCTAATCTTGTAGATTTTTTAACTCCCTTATTTTCAGGAAAAATGTCAGGAAAATGATTAAGAATCAGAACTATATGGTATTGGAAAATGTCAATTCGGTACATTTTCTTTTACTTCTTGCTCTTGCTCTTGTTTGAGCATATGTAGGTCAAATCTTGCGGCCCTTTGCAGCCGCTATGGGCTTTTTGGTACAAGCCACTTGTGGCCGCTATGGTCTCTAAAAGGGTTAAACATGGTTGTACTCCCAATTTTACTAAGTTATAGTTACTTCTGACGCCACAAGAAGTCTAAGAATCAAAAAAAATTAATGGCATCGGCTACAATCAACCATAACTTCCTAGAGTTGATGTAAAGCATTACATTGGTCAAGGTTTCTTCCAAAAAACTCATTTGAATAACTACTTATAATACTGAGTTAATTCTTATATAGGGCTTTATGATCACACCCGATGGGCGTATCAAAGTGCTCAGTAATTTTTCCCTGCAAGGTATGCAGAGCTATGTTTTGAAGTATGACATGTATGAGACCTATTCCTTTAAATAGCACCATGTAATGGTTTACAAGGTGCTGTGAAATCATTCTTAAATCATAGCAAATAAAGTAAAACTGTTCCAACTTTAAAAAAAATTAAGGGGAGTCAATGTTCACAATGATGAAATCTGCGTTTCAAGCCAGAAATATTCTGCGGTTACATTGTTTCCCGGGAGACTCGTCACCGCCGTTGTGTGATGACGCAGAGTGAAGTGTGATGCGGCTCAATGTCCGTACAGGCGACCCACTACCCTCAGTGGGGTTGTCTTTTGGTACATCAAGATCACCATAGTTGTTCTCCACAAAGCGGACGATCCTGTTGACCTGGACTTCCAGTGAATCCATCGAGTCCTCATAGGATGTCATTTTGGCTGAGAAACAAATGTTTAAAAAAATATCATTGACTGAAGTTGATTCTGTCTATTTGGCTTGCGGTAACACCATGTGTATATCTACTTTGCTGTGTTGTATTTTGTTCTTTGAAAACTTGTATTGCTATATTCTACTGCCGCGGAGTAGATTTCGGAATTTGGGAGACTATTTTACTGCCACAGAGTAGATTTTCGGATTTCGGGAGACTATCCCCAGTTCTAAAAAGAACTGTCCTGCTTCTTTACTATCTACCTGGGCGGAAGGTAGGAAATCGGTCGGGACTACTACTTTCGCTTAGTGGATCTGGGGACTTCTCGTTATTAACTTCACTGCCGTAGAGTGAATTCTTAATTGGTCTCAAAGTTTTGACTAGCTTGCTCTAGTCATTGTCGGGAGATTCTATTGAAGGTGATTCTATGACATAAATATTGGATGCATGTGAGTACATTATTGCAGAATATAATCACGAGGTGAAATATGGACTATTCCATTTCGCAAGGCGAAGCCGAGCAAAATAGAAAAGCCAGATTTCACAGAGTGATTATATTTTGATTTGAGGTTGAACAAAGACAAATTAAACAAAGAAAAATAGGGAGACCGCTAGATTACTCAGTTGGTCGAGCGCTGGCATGTTAAACCGGAGGTCGTTGATTCAAATCTCGCTCTAGTCAATTATTTTGTTCAACCCCAAATCATTTAAATGTTTACCCAATCAGTTTCCCTTGTGGTTTTTAACTTGATATTTGATTATACTTTGACAATGCATGAACGAATTGCATTCAATATTTGTGTTATATCTTATTTGTTATCTGTGTGAAGTATATCAAATCCATTCACGTTTAGTGATGTGACAGTGGGTACCAACCGCATCTCTAGCTGGAGCATTTGCGAACGGACACCAACCCTCAGAAATCTGAGAAATGGTTCATGCATGAATCGTTTCTCAGATTCAACTTTTTTTGGGTTAACAAATTTCCAAACCATATTACTTTAAAGGGAGTCCTTAAAATAATTTATACTATCAACAGCTGCAGTACCTCTCACCAAGTAAAGTTGTTATGGTCATTTTTGGAGTATATAACCCTACCTTTAAGGTTGATGAAATTGGGCCCACTGGTGACTATTCCTTTAGATAATAAATGTACCTGACACTAACCTTTTGCTTTCAACAGTGGATTTTCAGGATGACTTTGAAGAGGCCTTAGGAAGAAAGCCTTGAATCTGGTGATCATAAACTCCACCATCTCATGATCTGTAGCATCGTCAGATCCTTCCTTGCTTCTCAACTGCCTGAAGGCCTCTGTGACGATCGTAATGAACATATTCGTCAGGATCATGTACATCGTCATGATGTAGACGACAAAGACGGCACCACCGATGATTGGTTTGGCCATCTTCAACGTCTGGAAGTCAAACTTTCCAAGCAGCATGGAGAAGAGGGTCTCTGACGTTGTGACGAAGGTGCTGAAGGAACCCACGATAGCATGGAAGAGGAGGTAGGTCAGCTGGGCAAAAGCACAGAAGACTAAACTCCATATGATTGAAAAGTGGAAGAGGTCTTTTGCAGCGTAGCTCAGAGTCATCCCAAGGAGGGACATCTTGGCATTAAGGCGGAGGAGCCGCATGTACCGGATCAATGAGAGGAATGAAACAAAAGCCAAAATGTACCCTAAGAGCTCGTCCCACTTTGCAATATGGCTGAAATTGACGAATTCACCTGCAATAAAATATCAATATTCAAGAAATTCTAGTTAGGTTGCAGTTGGTTTTTAGCACCATGTACATTGAAATCTCTATTTTAATTGTGGTAATTCTAATACTAATAATAAACCGTATTTGTATAGTGCATTTCATTAAAGTCCCTATGTGCTTGTAAGTATAGACCCCTTGCACAACGTGCAAAGCACCAACACGCGCCCATCCTGTCCGCCATTTTGGGAGTCAATTCAGGAGTCAAAATATGCACAAAGGAATTGACTCCCAAAAAGGCGGAAATGGTAGACGCTCATTGTTCGGAGGTGCGTTCCGCTTTGTGCAAGATGTCTATAGAGAAAACAACAAACAAAATAAAATACCATTGGAAGAACAGTTACATTCTAAAATGAACAGGTGTTGTAACAACTCAACATTTCGATCAGTATGCTCTGATCATCTTCAGGAGAAAGCCACACATCGGTGCTGCAGGCTGAAGTACTGTGGATTGTTCTATGATGTACAAATGCAGGAAGCTTGAGCAGGATCCTGTTGGAAATTTCTGCCTTTGCGTATCATAGAACATCCAGCATTGGTGTCCCTCTTTCTCCTGTAGACAATCGGAGTATACTGATCGAAACAGTGAGTTAACATCACTTCAGGAGAAAGCTGGACACCAATGCTGGATGCTCTATGATTTATTACGGTGGGTAGCTCGATTAGGACCCTGTTTAAGCTTTCTGCCTTTGCGCATCATAGAACATCCAGCATTGGTGTCCAGCTTTCTCCTGAAGATGATTAGAGTATACTGATCGAAACGTTGAGTTGTTACACCACCGGTTCCTTTTCAAAACATCCACGTCCTCGCCTACGCGGCCTTTTTAGAATGAGAAAATTGGTTCTGTGTACTAAACCCTGATCTTTGCTCTTGACGTCCTGCAGTGTGTTGACTATAAAGATCTGCCGGAGTATAAACATCACGATGGTAATGACGGAAAGCAGAAGCATGATCAGCTCAATAGCAGTCCAGAAGTTTTTCAGCTCCTTCCAGCCAGCCTGTTTGATCTTCACAATCAGACGGAAGAAGAAGTAGACCAGGTAGGCCACAAAGAGGACCTAGGGGTACAACATGTATAGGGTTTTACATCTTTGTTGTTATGTTCATCAGTTTCTGCATCTAGATATATACAAGAAGTAGACCATTCAGACCACAAAGAGGACCTAGGTGTTAAACATTTGAAGGGGTTTACGTCATTTCTTTTTTCATTAGTCCATGAATCTAGATTTACTTATGGAGGAAGAGGAGGCTTTTAATTCTGAGGATTTGTACGAATTTCAATTTTTTTTTGTTTCTTTCAAAATCATTTGACCTTAAATTTTTTGGAAAGGCAGTGTTGACCCGATTCACTCTGCGTCATCACCCAAGATAAATCTTGTTTTGCGCCATTTTAGCAGTCAAATTTTCTGTGTGTTACTGTACATTTTTTGTTTCGTTCATGGAATGGAATGTGTTTATTAATTAGTCCAGGACAACCAGCGGATAAGTACCATCCAGGACAATGTTTTTTACCCGCCATTAATTCACCTTGTTAGAAATTGGGTGTCGGAGAAACCATGGGAGAAGTTCACAGTGCCTGGGGTTACATTTGTTTACAAACCGCAGAGACTTTGATCGCTATTACTGGAAAACAAGCATTGGGTCTCTACATGGCTCACTATAATCAACTCCTCTACACTACACATCTTAGTTACTACAGTTAATCAGCCAGTCAAACTGCAGAGCACTCAGCGGGGTGCATTGGCATAGGGCTTGTCTTTAGTGCATCGGAGGAGTGTGTGCCTTTCAGAGAGTAAAACCATGTCTCTCATAGAAATAAATTTGGCTTAGGATAATTGTTATCCGACTACCTGTCCTGGATTAATTTTGACAAGACCCCTTACTGTGAATGGACTGAATCCTGGTTGTAAGCCATGGCCGATAATCGGCCATGCTATATTATTGGATTTAAATACAATGGTAAGCAATCATGCAGCCTATCGGTTTCTTTTTAATGTCTGGAATTGGATATTACACAATAATCCTTGTAAGAAGGAGATTTCAAGTATGAATTCCAGTACCCGTTTTCCCTCTTTGTATAACGGGGCATACACAGTATAAGACTGTGAATGCATGCCCGGGCAATGGAATGAGCTGTTTCGGCATATATAAATGTATACTTGTCTGTCGATGGCATACCTGGGCATTTAAAAAAAAACGGATTCATCAGGCTTCTGTTTGTGTGTCCATGAAAGTTTTGTGTGTAAATTGTGGAGCTGAGGTCAGGCATTTTGTCTGACTTATTTACCTGAAAAACAACAGTGAAGACGGCCATATTGTCCTCGTAGTGATACAGCCTCAGCGTGTTGACATTGGACGACACAACAGCACCCCCTGTCGGCAAGGTCTCCACCAACATTGTCGCCACGCTGAATAAGTTGATGTTGGCATTGAACACAGAAAACTCCACAAAGATGGCCCGTGTCAGTTCGTCGTACCATCCCGTCTCCCGTAAGAACGTCGCCATGGATAAGGCAGTGGATTTGCTTGTGCCGAACTCGGCCACATAGCCACCTCCTGAGTAGAGGTTCAGTATGCCGAAATGAGGTACCCCGTTCAGCTCTTGGTAGTCTCGGAAGATCCAAGGGGACTCCTCCTCCTCGGTGGAGTAGAGCTGAGCTTTCTCAGAGTTTGTCGGTTGCCAGCCGACGGTGAAGTTTCTCTCGTCTTCGTTACTCCAGGAGTAGCCAAGGTGGCACTTTGGATTTAAAGTCAGCACATCTGGAGGAATCTGGCAGGGATCTGATATGCAAAAAAGGCTTTAAATGTCAAGATTGTTTTTGTAATGAGCATTTGGTCTCGGAGACAGAGGCCTTGGAAATAAAATAATGCCCCAGTCAGTGTGTTTTGTCACATTCATTTTCTCTCGGCTTCACTTTGAGCCAACAGAAGGCCCCATGCTTTACATGAAGTAAATATTTGTATATAATCTCACCCGGCTTCACTCGTAGCTGCCTCAGGCGTACAGGGCCAACTCGGTAACACTGCCAGTTACTCAGGAACCTTGTATGCCTCCAGTGCATGGGAGCTCCGTTGTAGTACGTTTCGCCATAGAGACCTGGCAGCAGAGCTTGGTCAACCCATTTCCAGAACAGGTCAGGGGTGAGCTTCTCCAAGCTTTTGAAGTTCAGTTTTGTCTGGTGGGATTTGAAGACATAGAGATATGCTATAATTTTTGGGTTGAACAAAGAGTTGGGTTGTAGACGTCTGGTGAGGACGCCCTCGTATTACTCTACCAGTGGTGCTCGACCGAGACCTTAAGACAGTAGGCAAGCGTCTACTTAGCACAGCTGGGTTGGACTATCTAAGACTTCTGTCCAAGGAGGAATGGACGGAGCTGACAGGAAAGCGGAACTGACAATGTCAGCTACACGATAACTGCTACACACACACGAGACAGATTGACTAGAGCGAGACGCTACATGTACCCTAACCAGTGGTGTAACCATTAGGGGTGGATCCACGCCCCCCCCCCCCCATTCAGAACCCCTGTGTGTACTGTGAATATGGCTGGTGAAGAGTTGGGCTCATCCACCAGTCTATTCAACTTGGTTCGTCCTATCAGGGTGTTTGAGAGGAAACCAGGCTTTCTGCTTCTTCTCACTCTCACACTCTCGCTATGCCACGATGTAGAACAAAGAGCCATTCCAACAGCTTTATTCCATGTACTGCATCTCTTTGGAACTCCTTGCCTGTTGCATGTTTCCCTCCATCCTACAATCTAGACTGATTCAAGAGGAATATCAGCTTCCAGCTTCCCTGAGTTTTTACATCCTTCTTTGTGGCCCCTTTACCAAGAGTGGCTTTTTAACCTTGTTTTGGGCAATCTTGCTTTAAACAAGTTGCAAGAAAAAAAAACTTACCGCAGTCTGCGCCCCAGTATTTTTAATGAAGATATCCCGGATGGATTGGGACATGTGGAATGATGTTCCATCCCTGGTGGTGAAGCACAGGAACATCACTACCGCAACAAAGACTGTATAGAACCCTGTGTCCTTCAGGATGCGGTTCATCTTCAGCTCCTTGAGTCGCTTCTTGCGAGCCTCTTCAAGGGCTGCCTTGGTGGGCGGGGGACAGAATCTGCCTCTTCGTCCCCCTGGCACAGACCGAGATTAAATAGAAACCACAAGATAACTCTCACTATTAAAACTTTCTAAGATCTTAATAATAACAATATTAATATGGTGTCGGTATCGACCAATAGCTCTCAGCACTACTGCTAAATATAGAAGCTAAATACCCGGATCTTAGACAAATGTGTCAAATTTCACTATTATATATACAACTGGACTTTCCCTTTAACACAAGTGGACTGTCCCTCTTACAAAAGTGGGCTTAACCTTTGACACAAGTGGACTGTCCCTTTAACACAAGTGAACTTTCCATCTAACACAAGTGGACTGTCCCTTTAACACAAGTGGACCGTCCCTCTATAACACAAGTGGACTGTCCCTTTAACACAAGGGGAAAGTCTCTTTAACACAAGTGGACTATTTCTCTAACACAAGTAGACTGTCCCTTTAACACACAGGGACTGTCCCTTGACACAAGTTGATTGTCCCTCTAAACACAAGTGGACTTTCCCTTTTACAGAAGTGGACTATCCCTCTAAAACAAGTGGACTGTCCCTCTAAACATAAGTGGACTGTCCCTTTAACACAAGGGGACTGTCCCGTTATCACAATTGGACTGTCCCTTTAGCAAAAGTGGACTGTCTCTTTAACACAAGTGGACTGTCCCTTTCACACAAGTGGGCTGTCCCTTTCACACAAGTGGGCTGTCCCTTTCACACAAGTGGGCTGTCCCTTTCACACAAGTGGACTGTCCCTTTCACACAAGTGGGCTGTCCCTTTCACACAAGTGGACTGTCCCTTTATAGCCAAATAAGGTATCCCAGTGCAGGTGCAACCATCAGCAAAGATGTGCAAAATGTGGACAGATTTGTGGTGTTACCTTTCAGCATTGTTTCATGCAGGATCTCTTCATCATTCCCGAGCTGATTTTGATCTTTTGAGAATCCCTCGTCGACCTGGATGTCCGTTCTAGTGGGCTTCTTAAATAGCAGGGACAAAAAGATGGCCACAGCAATCACCTGCACAAATATGAAATAGAGGAGTTGCACGAGGAGGCGGGATCTACGTCTTGGACCTTGAAGGTCATATGCAAGGGAGAGTGGTAGTCAAATGTTGAAACGATGACAACTAAATAGGATTTCAGACCTGTTGGCATTTCCAATGTATTCTTGCTATCGAAAAGACAACGATTGTTTCATAGAATCTGAGCAAACAAATTATTGAAGAGTTTTGGTTTGTGACTTTCAAGTTAGATTTGAAGCTTTGTGATGTGTAAGTACAACAAGGAAAAAGTTTGAAGTTGACAACCATGTGTTGTGAGAAGACTTGGTTCTGAGAATAGTTAGTTCTGAGAAGAGTTGGTTCTGAGAAGATTTGGTTTTGATAAGAACTGGAATTGAGAACAATCTTGACAGTTCAAACAATGTACTCTGCATGCTTCAGGAGAATGCCCAAATAAAAAAGAAATGTGTTAAATATATAAGATCATTTCTGGTAAATTTAGGGCCTTTTTTCCTTTTGAAAGTTTCAAAGGCATACTATGTATGGTTTTGAATATAACATGTCCTATCTCGGCCTCTTTTTACACTTTCGTCCCATCTTTATGGCAAAACAGCTCTGTACTCGCTTCTCTCAAAATGTCTTTTTTCGAGTTGGGCTGTTTTGCCATAGAAGGGCCATGCTGGGCTTGGGCTTGGGCTAATTGGGCTCCGTCATTTCTTTAGAAAACGTGTCCTTTCCTTACAGGGCTTCAATCAGGTGGACAGAGCCCAAGCTTGGAACCCAAGCCCAAGCCGTGGTTTTGAAAAGGGCCTATGTTCCTTGCCTTGAATGGTTGTATTATGATGACAGAGTTGAAGAGTGACATCAACATGGATGTCAGCCACTCAACGGACTTCTCTCTCCCCCACTCCAGGCTGTATAGCACTGTGAAGAATCCTGCTGTGACAGCTGACAGTATAATTAGAAGCCAAGCAATGTAGACACACCAGTGCGGCAGCAGGAAGGGTCTACTCTTCATCTTCTTGTTCTTGAGCTTAGAGGAAGCCACATGTACTAGCTCTATTTTGTCGCCGTTCAAGTCACTCGTAGAGGCCTGCGGTGAGGTATTCTCTGATGATTCACCATCCGCTGTATCCTCAAGATGGTGGGGAAGAATGGAAGTCTGAGACGGTTTACACTTCCGGAATAACTGGACTATGATGATGTTGACTGGAACCACAATCACTGCGCTGATGAACCCGACGTAGACCTCTTGCAGGGTGAAGACAAACGTGCCGAGACGTAGTACAGTCTTGTTTTCAATCTCGTTTCCTGTTTCTCTATAGAACATGGCACTCGCGATCATACTCAGATACAGCAGGCACAGGCAGCAGGATAACCTCTGAACCCTGGTAAAGGTGCTCCTCGTGGGGCGGCTGAAGAGCGAGAACCAGATGTGTTCGTCGAAGAGATTCTTTCGACTGCTGGAGTAGAAAAGTTTGCTGAACTGGGTGAGGTCAGAGCGTGTTGCGACTGGGACGACACGCTCGACTGCTCCGTCTTCTTTTTCCACAGCCAGCCATCGGTCACAGACAAAGAAGAATCTAAAAAAAACAAGACAAATTATTCATTCTAATAGCAAACTTCCGAACACCTTCAGTCCTGGAATTTCATCTTTGAGAGGGCATGGCTCTTATTTTACAAATGACACTACTATTGGAAAACCGTAAAGTCTATGGGAAACTTTTGAAGGGGCACCAAGGCCAAGACAAGGGGCAACGGAGGCCATGGCCTCCGTGGCATCTGTGTAATTCCAGGCCTGCACCTTTCTCACACTATTTGCTTTTCCTCTGTCAGGTGAAATGAAAAGATGCCGTTTTCTCTGCCCTTTTAAATGAGAGGAGAAGTTGCTATACCTTCTCATAATTTTTTTGGGGGTCAATCTCCTCAATTTCTTGAAGATATTGGCCAAAAAGTATATGTAGTTTTTCCTATCTTTTTCCTATGTACAATGTGTACACTATCCACTATTGGAGTCTCCAATTTTCTACGATGCCTGCTGATGGTGATCCATAGAGTTTTTAAAAGTTTAGGTTCAAATTTCAATAAACCGATTTGCTCTTTCCCTGGTATCAAAAGTAAATCCATCACAGACAACAGATACATGTTTTATAAGTTTACGTGGATGTAGCAAGAATCATTTAGAAATTTAGGCTCCATTTTCTATCACCACCATGTCCAGCCAACAAGATTATAAACATTTGTTCTCTTTTTAAGTATCGATGTTGCTAATTGGCGTGTCATGGACGAGAGTGTATGAACACTCAGCTCAAGCTCTGGTGTTTCTGATCAGCAGAGTGTGGGTTCGAGTCCCGGTCATGGCACTTGTGTCCTTAAGCATGATGCTTTATCATAATTGCTTGTCTTTCGGATTGGACATTACGCTGTAGGCCCAGTGTACTAGGATTGGTAGTGCACATAAAAGAACCTAGAACACTTATCGTGGACAAGTAGGGGTTAACTCTGGTGTTTCTGGTTCACATAGCAGCACCCTTGTTTGCAGGTTTCCTCAGGCTTGCGAGCTACCTTATGAGGTGTTCTTGGTTTCATTACCAGAAATATATAATAATACAAAATACAGGACTTTAGTGACAATTGAAGCAGTGACTTACTGCTGTCTGGTTTGCAGATCAGTAACAGACACCTGTGAGAGGTACCAGCTTGCCGATTCCCCAGCTCCAGAGTTATCATGCCACACCTTGATGTGAGACAGGTTCCCTAGGGGTCTGGCCACACTCATCAGGAAGTGGCATACACTACCCCTCTCAAAAATCTAGGGGAATAAAAGGCAACTTTTAAAGGTAGGATCATAGATTGGTTTTTGTTGACATAATGCTTTTGTCAACGTAATGCTGATTTATAGGCAGAAGTAGAAAGAAAGATACATTAAAAGTCACATGTAAAAATTTCAGCTGATTACCGTGTCTACTTGCTGAGAAAACATCAAAAAGCTGTCATGGTATTTTCACAAGAACGTCGAATCCATTAACCCTTACAGTGCCGGCTTTGTTTTGGTAATTCTGTATCCACAGGCTGGCCATTTCTTTAGAATGTATGGGAACGTTGTCGGCCTGTGGATAAATATATGACGTTTGAAAAGGTCGGCGGCGCTCGAAGGGTTAACGTTTAGCGAGGTGACATTGGGTACCAACCACATCTCTGGCCGCAGAAACTTGCCCGAATTGTAGATTTGTTTTTCTCATTAGAAGAGAAATTCTATTTTGATGATTACCTTTCTCTTGTTGTCATCCAGAAGTCGGACTCCGCTATCTGCATCGTCTGCGCTGAGTATTACACTGACCTTTGACCTTGTGCCGCTCCCTGGACTCATTCCCGTCTGCACCGTCACTTGGTAGTAATAAGAGTGCTTTGGGTGATTGTCAGCCAGTGGACAGACTCCCCACTGTGGAAACACATACGCACTTGGGTCTACAAATATGTATTTCATGGGTTTCCCTGACATTAAAGGTATGATTGATGATAATAATACTGATTTCTTTTATAGTACTTGAACTACTCACGACAGGCATCTCAAAGTGTTGGTTATTTCTACAACAGGTACTTCGTATGTAGAGCTATGTATGAATTATGAGACCCATGTACATAGCACCATGTAAGGGTTAACAAAGTTGTGCAGGGCAATCTCTGCAGCCAACCATGCCAGAAACACTAGTCTAGCAATGATAATAATACTCATTTCTTATAAAGTACTTTAACTACTCACAACAGGCATCTCAAAGTGCTGATTATTTCTACAACACGTACTTATGTAGAGCTACATGTATACGAATTATGAGACCCATTTACATAGCACCTTGTAAGGGTTAACGAAGTTGTGCAGGGCAATCTCTGCAGCTAACCATGCCAGAAACACTTGGCAGGACAAACCCCTTCTCTTAACGGTAAAGTGTGCATTACTTAACACACTTTTCGTCCCGTGTGAAGATGAAGCAGTTATGGTTTATAAGGACACAAGTGCCAAGCTCGGGAACAGAACCCACAGTCTGGCAAGTTGGAATTTGGGTCTGGTTTATGGAAGAGCAATCCAGGGCTCAAATTTCAAGAAAATTGCCACAAATCCAGCGACCGATTTCACGAAACATATGTCCTAGGATGAGTAGCTTGTCTTATTAAGTTGTGATTAATCCTAGGATCGACTTCATCAAACTTAAGATGAATTTGTTTCTTCCCAACTACCTTGGTAATGCAGTTTAAAATGTCCTAACTTAAGATTAGTGTGAGGATCGTCGTAGGCTAAGTACGTACGTTTCGTCACACACGCGTATCAAACACAATGACAAAAAAAGACAATGGCGCTGTCGCTTTTTGCTGAAGCTCAGCGGGCAATTATGCGAGAGCGATTCTTTTTGGGACAGAGAAAATCTCCAGGATGATCTGAGCGACGAAGAGATTTATAAAAGATGCAGTTTTACCAGACGGGGTTTTTCAAGTGTTAGAACGCACCACAGATGCTTTGGATCCGGAAACAAGGGTAAGTTTGGAGAAAGGTCTCCTTCATAGTTGATAATTATAATATTTATATTGCCAGTTTTAGGCCTAATATTCCAAATGATAATATACCTCTTGTCACTCAAAACTGCCATTGGACCAGAATTATCTTTTACAAGACGTGATATCATTGTTTCTTATACAGTGTGAGCTTAGTTCATCTTCAAAATTACATGTGTATTATTATTATTATTATATTCGTATTAATATCAATATGATTATCGTTATAACAACTTCAAAGCCGTAGGATCTGTGTGTTGTGTAATGCACAAATAAGAACCCAGTGCACTTATCGTAAAGAGAAGGGATTCACCATTACATGGTGCTATGAAAAGGAATTGGTCTCATACTTTAAAAAAACGTAGCTCCACATACCTTGCAGGAAAAAAATACTGAGCGTTTTGATTTGTCCATTGGGTGTGATAAAGCGCTATATAAGAACTCAGTTTTATTATGATTATTAACTTTCTAGTGATAAATCTAAGGATCCTTATAATTTGCACAAGCCACGTATTTTATAGCAGATGTCTTTAAACCGCCAGACCAGTCACCAGGCCTGATGAGGAGAGGCCAGTTGGAGGCCTACAATTAGCAGCGAGTACCGCAACAATTTTAATAAATACATTGGGTAAAAGAAATCTGGTTCATGATAATGGATGACAAGATTCTCGCACATAGCAGTGTTTCAGAAGGATTGTTGCATTAAAGGCACCCAACTATTTGTCTTGCCAGCCTCATTTTGGTCTGATTGATTTGAACAGAAAATTAACAAGATGGTGGCACCATGGAAGGGATTTAGATGTGTGGTACCCAATGGTCATTGTAGCTCTGACTACCTTGATGATATCCTGTCGATCTTTCCTCCTCAGCCACACCAGAAGAATCAAATACAGTCCAAAACTTCCCAGCACTGTTGAGAAAACAGCTGCATTGTCGGCAAGGCTCTTGGTGAAGACTGTGGAGAAATCGATGGTGTTTGGTGGAACGAAGAAGGACGCTGCGAAGGACGAGAGATGGTTGCAAAGACAGTGGGTTGAGCGGATGGTTGTCAGTGGACCAGCCTGAGGAGCATCAAAAACAGCAGGTGAGTTTATAAGTTACTTGTGAAGTGTAACTGTGAAATCTGGCTGTCTCGGTTCTGATTAGTCAATCAATAGCAACAAGAGTGTGGTATTAACAGTTATCTTCAAGCAAACTTGAATCCTCAATTCTGATTGGCCAATCCATAGCAACAAAGGTATGATAATAACCTATATTTTACGGCCGGCCCATGCCACACCCTGTTCTATCGCGCTGTTCTAAGTCCGGGTATTGCACTATTTTAAGCTATGCGTCAGGTTTGCTTGAAGATATATTGTTATCAAACTCGGCTTGTGGAATACAGAATAATTTTGCACATCTGTGTCTCATATCCAACTAGGATGGCCTCGTTGCATATGGGTCACAGAAGTGCTTTATTTTTCCGTATTCCACTCCCGCTTGTGCGAAAACTAATACTATCTTTCTGGTAATGAAACCAAGAAACCCTCAAAAGTGCCTCATACTGTAACCCGACTTATATTTGGAAGGAAAACCCATGCAACCAGCTAAAGACTGAAAAACCAATCCACATGCAAGGCTCTGGCCCGAAGTGGGATTCAAACCGAAGTCAACCGAGGTGAAAGGCATGAAAAAAAATCAACCAGAATTCAAGAACACTAACCTCACAACCCTCACTGCTCCATGCTGTAATATTTGTGTCCCAGTACCGGCAACCAGAAGCGTAGGTCACTAAGGTCACATTAATGACCTCTGACACAACTGAAGACAGATTGTTCAAGACCATAGATTCTGAAAACAAAACGAATTTGGTGTGTAAGAAGTTTTTGTAATCAAACCTCAATTTCCTGCAGAATTCAAATTTCTATGTTTTAGGCGGTGCTTCTTATGGTTTATTTGTTTACATTCCTGAAGAGTATGGCCAAAGGAAATCACAGGCAAATAACTCGGATGGGATTCAAACCCACGACCTTTGCATTGCTAGAGCAGATGTCTTTCCACTAGACCACAGAGCTAGTTCTTATGTGATGCGCTACATGTATACAAGAACCATATTACTGTTATATGCAAAGGTCATGGGTTTGAATCCCACCCTAGAAATTTGCCTGTTTTTTTTATACAGAACTCCAACATGTTTCTGTCTAGTTTAAACAAGAATATTAGTATATTATTAATTTTAAAAGAGAGTATTAATATTTCATTTACCCATCAGAACGATTCCCAAGTAGTAGTTGCCGACACCAGACAACACTTCTACAGGAAACACAGCCGTATATTTCGCCTCCGTCTTTACCTCATCGTCATCCCAGATTTCCTCCTTCCCAAGAATCCGAGGAAGGGTCTGAACTGCATCGTGCATCTTCTCGTCTGGGAAGCTGCCATTTCTCAGATAGATCAGGAATCTTGAGTTCTCGTCGGAAACATCACGGAAAAACACTCTAAGCTCAACGTTCTCCTCAGTAAGCTCAACCTTAAGGGATAAATAAGTCTTGTACTAACACAGGTAATAGCAATTTAAAAGTGTAGAGACTTGTAATTTTTCCCATTTTCATAAGGTCTCTAGGCCCCTATGTATTGGAAAATGAGTGGATCAAAAAACTGAACTGGACCTTGGAGCCCCTCTTTAACCCTTTCATGCACCATTTATTTTAGTGATAAATTTATCATATTACATATGGAAACATTAATTGTTACTCGTTTTTGTGTGCAAATGGCGACCCCAAAGAAGCAGGTCCGATAGCAACCTCAAAAGTCCTCTTTCCCATTGTGAAAAATGTGATCGTGTGATCTTTTTTGTTTGTTCTACAAATATTTCTCTGAAGGGATTTGAACCGGGCGTTATAGCTAAATAGTTAAACTCAAAACAGTAAAAATCTACCTACCTTTTGGAATTGCATATCTGAGATGCTTTTGAAGCTCATCTTCAGCATCCTTTGACTCTCCACTTTCCCTTCGTCAGTCTTTAAGCTGATGCTTATCTTATTGGTTAAGTTCCTCACCACAAGTGGAGCTCCGCGATCGCTGAGTTCCATCGTGAGGACCCCCTTGGATCCAATGTTTGCTGAACTTTCAGAAAAACTGAATGGGTTTGAATTGAAGAAGAGTACCTGTTGGAAGGAATTGGAAAATCATTCTTAGTTCTTATGCTGTGTGATGCGCCATTACACAAGTGATCACATTTTTGATAGAATGGAGGTATATGATGTTACTGCAGAGTAGTCATTGAGGTCAAGTCTCAAGTCGTTGAGGTCAAGTCTCAAGTCGTTGAGGTCATTTCCAAGTCATTGAGGTCAAGTGGATTTCAAAATATTTGAGGTCATGTCTCTAAGTCATTGAGGTGAAGTCTTAAGTCCAGTCTAAAGTCTTTGAGGTAAAGTCTCTAAGTGTTTGAGGTGAAGTCTCAAGTCAAGTCTGAAGTTTTGTAGGTAAAGTCTCAAGTCAAGCCTTACCTTAAGATCCTACCTCATAGACACACATATTGAGTGTTTATAGACCCTGCTTATTATTTCTTGTCAACTTTAGTACTCACAGTCTGCTCAACATGGATGTCATCTCGTTCGCCAAACAGTGAATATCCATCCGGAAGACTGAAGGATCCAGCACCACTCAGTATGGATTTATTCGCTATTGAGTTTGGTTTACCTTTGTAAACCTCCACTATGAGACCATCAGAGTCCAGGCGCAGGGGAGGATGGCCCAAGACCCTCTTGTCCATGACGACATCTACTGCGAGGTCGATTGTTTGCCGTGCGAGGGTGCTAATTGTACCAGCCTGATAATGGTGACAAGCAGATCAGAGCATCAAGGTAAAATATTTGGTAATCATGCATTTTTGATTATGAGAAAACACTCAAAGATAATAATAACTAGTTGTTATATAGCGCTTTATCTACGGGTGTCTCAAAGCCCTTATCATCATTTATTTCCAGACAGGTCTCTAACCTCAGAGGTACCCATTAACCCCTGGGCGATGAGAAGCAATTATAGTTAAGTTTCTTGCTCAAGGACACAAGTGACATGACCGGGATTTGAACCCACACCCTGTTGACTCATCAACCAGAACTTGAGTCCGATGCACTAAACCGCTCGGCCAGGACACACCATAATACTAATATATACTTGTGTAGGATTGCTCCCGTAATTTGACACCCCCACCTCCCCACCAACACACACGCCATACGTACCACCATTTGTGCATTTTGTATATTGGTTTTCTTCTCCTCATCATATCGTGCAGCTTGCTCGGCAGCATCTTCAGGCGACATATCATCACCGTACAAGTTGGAGACTTCCAGGTTACCAGCTGATGAAGGAGTGGTGGTGTACAGACCTGCTTCCCCGGCTCCCATTGCATCCTGAACTAAGCCGTCTGATTGGGCGATCATCTTCCCCAAGCCGGCGGTGATTTCTAAAGTATTGGTGAGTAATCAATTTTCTTTGAAGGATTTTTCATCATGGTCGGTCCACCAACCCCACGCTCTTAAAGGAACACGTTGCCTTGGATTGGGTGATTTGGGCTAAATAAAAGTGTTTGAAAGCATTCATTTCGAAAGGAATATGGTTGGAAAGATGTTTTAAAAGTAAACTATAACGATCCAAACAAATATGCCTCAAAATTGTGTGATTTTCCTTTTACTTTGTGAACTAACACGGTCACCCATTTTGTAGAAACAAATTTTGACTCCACAAAATTATGGACGGTGTTAGTTCACGAAGTCAAAGAAAAACCATGCATATTTGTTTGGATCATTGTATTCTACTTTTAAAACATCTTTCCTACCATATTCATTTTATAACAAATCCTTTTTATAGCCCAAAGCGCCCAATCCAAGGCAACGTGTCCCTTTAAACCTAAACCACACTTGCATTTTCCCACTCCATTATCACCGCATACAAGGTTTTAGTTTGTTCTAGCATTTAGAATGGCAAATTGGCTCTGGAACTGGGGTAAAGTCGAGTATTAACGAGTCTGTGACTTCAAGTCTGAGTACTTTACTTTATTTATTGCACATCCAGCAGCACAATTAGCGCCAATAACAGGATGAATAGGAAACGAGAAGAAAGGTTCAGTTTTAGATGTGGGAGGAAACACCCAAAATAGGGGCAAACCCACGCGATCAGGTAGGGACTGAAAACACAATCCACATGCAAGGCTCCAGTCTGAGGTGGGATCTGAACCAGGGTCCACAGAGGTGAAAGGCAGGGAAAGACACCTCTTTGCCAACCTTATCCTCTGATACTTTGCTAAGTATAAGTTTGAGTGTCTTCAAAACAGTACTCAAGTTTGAATATTGAATACCAAGTTTGAGTACTACAACATCGGGTATGGGCATTTTTTCTGTGAACAGCAAATGTTACAAATGAGAGGCACCTGTTCCTATTGTTTTGTCAATTATTTTAGTTTAGCGTATAGTTTATGTTTATGAAAATTATATATGTTGCTCGGAATGTAATACTAAGTATTAAACAATAAGTAAAATCAATTCAACAAATTAGCGAAGAAAACCAGGAATAAGACTTGACCTCAGTTTCCAGTTACTTGTTAACAATTAAGAAATTTTCCCAACTAACAAGCATGTTGTCATTAAACCTATGTGATAGATGCACACATCTGGCAAATGGTGTTTCTAACAAGTATTAATTTTGTTTCAATGTTAATTTGAACAAATATTTGTGTTATACAAAAATTGAAAATTTATTTTATAACAACTTGCTATGGGTATTTTGATTTTCAAGAATTTTGTATAAATATAATTTTAAAAGAAGATTTGATTTCATAGAAAAATATAGTCTTCATTTCTTCATTTTCGATATGCGCAAGACTTGCACATTCTATGTTGTGGAGAGTATCTTGCTAAAAAATTACCCCTAACTTTCAAAAATACAAACTAGCAAGACAAGAAGAAAGTTGTTTAGATAGAGTAGCTGGATAATGTGTGTGTCTGACAAGGGTCTTTACCTGCTGCTGTAGTGAGAACCAATGCTTCATCATCAGCATCTATGCGTTGCAGGGTCGTGGCCATTTCTAACATTGCTCTTGCTGCATCCAGCTAGGAAACAAATCAAGCATATTGGTTATATTTTGCATTGTAAATACCCATTACTATTATAATTATTATTATTGTTTGCAGCAAACCTTTTCACTGTGGAGGCTTGCATAATTATCTGTGATGCATGCATCTCCACTATTCACATCAACACATGCACCACTCATAAATTGCACATCAGTAATTCAAATGGTGGCAGCGAGTTGACATTTTGCAGTTGACTTTTTATGTGTGGAAAGAAAATGGAGGCCAGACAAGGCTATTGCCTCTGTTGCTCCTGGTCTTGGCCTCTGTCGACCCTGGTCTTGGCCTCTGTTGACCCTGGTCTTGGCCTCTCATGCCCCTGGTCTTGGCCTCTGTTGCTCCTAAATTTGGCCTCTGTTGCCCCTGGTCTAATTGGCCTCTGTTGCCCCTTGTTTTGGCATCTGTTGCCCCTGGTCTTGGCCTCTGTTGCCCCTGGTCTTTGCCTCTATTTTCCCTGGTTGTGGCCTCTGTTGCCCCTGGTTGTGGCCTCTGTTTCCCCTGGTCTTGGCCTTTGTTGCCCCTAGTTTTTGGCCTCCGTGTACCCCTGGTTTGGGCCTGTGTTGCCCCTGGTTTCGGCCTCTTTGGCCCCTGGTCATAGCCCTGTTGCCCCTGGTCTTGGCCTCTGTTGCCCTTGGTCAGGGTATCTGTTGACCCTGGTCTTGGCATCTGTTGCCCCTAGTTTTGGCCTCTGTTGCCCCTGGTTATCGCCTCTCTGGCCCTATGGACTGATTGCCCCTCTTATTCTCTGTTGCCCATGCTCTTTGCCTATGGGACACAGCCACTTTATGATTTCCATGGAAGTGCCCTTTGCAAAGTGAAGCTGTCCTTCCCCCTAAGCTGAAATTCTAGGGGTCGATTTCACAAAGCACTATGATTCATCTTAAGAAGAGTTGTCAGTATTATCATAGTAATTTATATTGTGACATCACACTTTGCTTAGCAACTAAGATTGATTTGCACTTGTGAAAATCGAGCCCTGGTCTGAGATATCATGCACTTACCAGGGCTCTGTCATTGAGGTGGCCAGTAACACTGTTAGACAGAGTGGAGGAGCCTTGCAGGAGAGCTTCAAGGGTCTTTCCCCACACAGACACCCTAGATAGTGTTGATACCAATTCAGATCGTAGCTGGAACAATAAATCAAAACCAGACTACTAAATTTACAGGTTGTATCACATTCAAGGTTTTTATAAAGGGTTTGGAATTAATGTGTACAAGACACACATATTGTGTATGATGAGTTATTCATTTTGTAAGTCTGTGAAAGAAACCTGGAAGTACTTGTATCCCTCGTTTATTCATATAGCCTTGTGTGACTCAGACTCAACCATTTGGACTTCACTTTTGTGACTCGTGCTCGACTCAACCCAAATGACCCAGGAATTAGGTTCAATCACTGGACTTGACCGTTGTGACTCTCTAATCGAATTCAACCCAAATGACTTAGAGCTTGGATTCGACCATCTGATTTAAACCTTTGTCATGTTTTTGACTGGTGACTTGGACTCGACCCAATGACTCAGGACTCAGACTCGACCATCTGGACGCAATCTATATTGTATGCGACTAGTGAATCGGACTCGACCCAAATGACATTGGGCTTTGACTTCATCATCTTTTTATCAGCCTCTGTGACTTATGACTCAGATTTAACCCAAATGATTCAGGACATGGACTCGGTCATCTGGACTCGACCTTTGTGACTCGTGACTCAGACTCAATTCAAATGACTCTGGACTCAGACTCAACCATCTTGTCGTGACCTCTGTGACTCATGAATCAAACTCAACCCAAATGACTAGGGCTTGGGACTTGATCATCTGGAGTCATCACATTTGTGACTCGTGACTCAGACTCAACCCAAATAATTCTGGAGTCGGTAGACTCAACTATCTCGTCTTGACCTTTGTGACTCATGGATAAAACTCAACCCAAATGACTCTGACTCAACACTGAGTGCTTCAATGGAAGAATGATACACCTACCTCTACAAGTGATGAATTTACAACCTGAAAGGAAAAAAGAAACATTTTACAACAAATCAGTAAAGTTTTAAGCCATAAGAGAGTTAACTAAACACAGACAAACACAAAGCTGAAAAAAAACATTTTCAATAGGTAAAAATATTGATATTTTGATTATTTTATAGAGAGAAAAATTCCCTGAGAACTTGCTGGCAGAAATTCATGAGTCTGACAGAAACACTTGTACAATCTTAACTTACACTAGGTAGGACAGACAAGATTGCAGTTATTAGCTGAGTTGCCCCCTGCACGTCACCAGATGAAACTAGAAGTGAAAGTTGACTGGTGTTGGAGCTGAACAGGGATGTAAGGTCCTCCCGGGTCAGACTGGGCGGTCTCACCTACAGGATTGTACAAGGTACACATGTATGAATGTTATACCATGGTACTAGATTGTAAAGTCTAGAACCAATCACATGATGTGATACAAAAACACATGTACATGGCTCAGGGGAACATGAATTAAGTACCCCATGGACGACGAAATTGGCATGGTTAAAAAAGCAGACGAACAGTGGCGAACAATTGCAAACAACAATGGTGGTACGGTTGTTAACAGAAGTACTGCTTCACTGCTCCCTACAGCACATCGCACACTAATTTAAATCAATTTACCTATAGTACCAGCGTAATTACAACCTCATACCCAGGGCTATTCCTAATATTGTACATGGCGTTGGAAATGACCAACGGTGGACATGATCAAGGTAATGTACCCCGCCAGGCTTATAGGTACTTACAAAACATACACAAACCTAGATTTCATACAAATCTAGTTTTAGTTTCACATATTTTAAGACCGATGTGTGAAGTTTGGTTCTAAGGAGTGCAAGGAGCTTTCCTCAACAATTTAAGGAGAGCAGAACAGAATATAGCTCTCCTCAAATTCCTTAAAATGGAAGACTTGAACTTCGTTTGAAAATAAGCTTCTTTTCGGTCATCTCCACTAACTTAGTTCAGTTGCAATCACTGCGTAACTTACCACAACTGTCAAATTTACAGATGCAACTGCCCCGTACGCATCCAGCACACCAACCACCACCTCATGTGCGTAGCCAGACTCCTCCCGCCCGAGCTCTAAGAGAATCCCCGGGACTGTCCGTTGCGTCCCGGACCACTTGAGCGAAAACTTGGTTTCTCCGGCGACTCTGCTCATCACACGATACCTAAGGAACTGAACCGAGGATAGATCGGGGGAAATGGAGGGGCGGTTAAGGGCGTGGCCCTCGTCCAGCCAACCAGAGCAGGTGATGCTAAACTCGGTGCTGATGGCATATCCTGTGGTGAGAGTAGACGGTGAGTACTTTCAAATGTATTTAATCTTTGTTTATATCGTCACGTTAGTGCAAAAACGTTGTATCTTGTTTTTGCCAAAACAACATTGTATCTCACACAAAAATTCTTCTTGTGTACATCCAGGCTATTTTAAAAGCAAGATACAATGTTTTGACAATTTCCAACTCGCGCGTAACGTAAGTTAGGAGATCACAACATTTAGGCTCTGACACAAAGATATCTTGTGATTTATAACTATAATGTAGTGGTGGTTTCCGCCTCTTTTTAAGTTTTTAAGGCATGGAACTGCTGTACCATGATGGTATGGGGAACCACAGAATGTGCCTGGTGACAGGAAGCTGAATCTTGTAATAATTGCATCAGGGGCACTATGTGGGTTCGGTTTTCAGTCCCTACCTGATTGCGTGGTTTTTTCTGGAATAATTCTTTTTGGTTTTCTTCCCATATCTAAAACTGAAACTTCCTTCTTTGTCTTCTCTCTGGGGTTCTTGGCTAGTATGGTAATTAAGTTCACTTTTCTGAGAGTCCTTGGCTTCACAACCAGAATTAAAATATCTTACCTGCAGTTGGAGTAATCGAACATGAACCGTCATACGGCGGTAGATTGGTGATAAAAGAGTGTTGAGTAAAGCCGCTTCCATGAGTCTGATCCCAGACATTCAACTGAAGTACGTACTCTCTGCCACCTTCAAAGTTGTGTGAATAAAAGGCAATACCTTGCTTGTCCGAACCTTGACCAAACAGAAAAGTTAAGAGCTTCTTTGTAATCAAACGCGCTCAATCTCTGGCAGTGCTCCCGTTGTCATTTTATACGGGTCGATTATAATGGCTTCTTATATAGCGCTCATATCCGTCACTCAGGGACGCACAAGGCGCTTAAACATTCTGTATTTTCCTGCAAGGTATGTGGGGCTAGGTAAGTATGAGACCTACTCCTTTACATAACACCATGTAATGGTTTACAAGGTACTGTGGCGCAATATGCAGCCAATCAAACCAGGAACACCGAGGCGAACCCCTTTTCTTTTCGATAAGTGCACCGGGTTCTTTTACGTGCATTACACAACACACGGGACCAATGGCTTTACGTACCATCCGAAGGACACAGCAATAATGGTTAAGTGTCTTGCTTAAGGACACAAGTGTCACGACTGGGACTGAAACCCACACTCTGCTGATCAGAAACACCAGAGCTTGAGTCCGGTGCTCTTATCCGCTCGGCCACGAAACATGCCACGGCTCGCTGCTAAAGCCACCCTTGCATGCCTGCGGCTCGGACACGTTGTACCCCCGTCCTTTTCAAGTAAGCTTCTCAGCTGCGAGTAAGGATGATTAGCCTCCCAAATTGATAAATTAATATTATTTGTAATTCAAGGTCTCCTCAAAGTACTGTTAGCTTCTGACATTAACTATAGACCCCTTGTACTGACATCACATGTGGCTACTGTCTTCCCATGGTCTGCCATTTTGGAAGTCAAATTGCGTGTACAGATATGGTGCACCTCTAACTGTGCGTGCATCGTCTAAAATGCACACTGCACACATACAGCGAACCTGACTTCCTAAATGGTGCAATAAAGGTTTCTTGTTCAACCCAAATTTATTCAGTCAGTTTTCCCTTGTGGAAACAAAATTCAACAGGCTCGATATTTAAATACGAGGGAGACTTGGAAGGTCTATAACATAATATTAATGTTGATTACTTTGATCATTAACCCGTTCATGCAACATTTATTTAGTGACAAATTGATCATATGGACACAGTAATTGTTTACTAATTTTTTTGCAAATGGCAACCCCCCTAAAAAACTGTGTGGCCGTACTTTTTTTCTGAAGGGATTTAAACCGATCAATAGCGACCGGTCGGCGTGTGAAAGAGTTAAATTGATATTATACATAATCCCAAGTTGCTTACCTGTTGAGGTTATACTTTCAAGATCACTTATAACTTGTAACTCTTTGCTGCCCTCTTCCCTCACAAATAAAGACCAGTCAAAGACTGCTTTTCCTGCGTCACAACCGCTGCAGGCACCTTGCAGTATGAACGAAGAGGTTGGGTTGATTTTAGCTGCACAGTTGGAAACACAGCTGTATCGTAACACAAAAGTAAATAGCTTGTAAGATCCAGGAACTGGGCCCAATTTTATAGAGCTGCTTTAGTACAGAAAGCAAAACAACATTTTGCTTTAATTGATGTTAAATTTGCATCGGGGATAAAGAATATTATATTTGGTTTTACCCGTACACTGATATGTGTAAAGCACTGTATACTCAGTGCTAATGCAGGCGTCAGTTTGAAGCCTGAACCCACCCTCCTCACGTCATCACCTTTCTTCACCTGAGCCAATTATGTATAAGGTCAGGATTTCACCACCACTTCACTCTATCAGCAAATGTGTTAGTCCAAGCTTCACCCTTTGAATTATTTCCATAGGTGAAGCTTCACTTTTTCAGTTTTTGCCAGGTCTGACGCTTCACCACTGTTTCACCATATTGGCCATCTGCCATGTCTGCATAGCCTGAACATCTGACATCTTTCCTTGCTGATAAGGACAGGGGACCAGTCTAGTTCGCCTCGTTGCTAACTTTCGCCAACGTTGGCGGCGCACAGCTCGTTCCACTCAAAATGAGATTGGTAGCAAACGTGCGCAAACTTCGCAACGTTTGCGCAAGTGGAACGCACCACAGGATACAGTTTGCAAGGTGGTGCGGCGCGCGATGTTAGAATGTTTGTATTTGTGTGGGCAAACTTCAGTTCAAAAATTGCGCGCACGCAAATTCCAAGTTGGCTTGCGCGAATTTCAAAACAGGCCATCTTCAAAGACTGCATCACAATTACAGTTGTTTGAAACGCCACGGCTTCGACATACTTTCGGCGCGACCGATGTCGTGGATTCGATGTCACATCACCAAACACAAATAAGGTTCGTCAACGCTTCACCCTTTTCATCAACTTTATAGGTAACGCTTCACTCAATTATTAAAAAAGATAGTTACGGCTTCACTATAACAACAAATTATTGACCTCAGGCTTCGGCATCGAAACGGCGTCGATATTTTGCGACCTCTGAGGAGGGTGGGTCCACGCTTCAAATTGACGCCTGCATAAATTATGCTTATCGGAGTAAAGTTACCAGCTAAGATACCATGTCACATATATCATCTGTGACTGGTATGCCATGCTTATTTTTGCTGAAATGCATTGTTTTTGCTTAAGCGGGGCTAAGAATTTGGACCCTGGTGTAAGTTCTGTCCTTGTTGGTGTGTACAAACAAACAAATGATTCCTCTTGGGGTTTTTTATTACTTCAAATGTTTGAATACTATGGATTGGATTGGAAGTTTTGTGTCCAGGCAGAATTCCTGTAGACAAAAATTAGACAAAATATTAACTAAAATACTCTCATGAAGAATTTTCACTTCGTATTGAATGAAAATCCTTTTTTTGTAGTAAGGAAAAGTTGCAACGGATAAGTACTATTACATTCCTGTAAATGAATGCTCAATGTATGATTGATTATGGGCATAGATTGAAAAAAAAGAAGAAGTTATTCTTGCCTTATGGAGACCACTGGCGGGACGCTGTCAACGACCACAACTGTTTGCTCGTAGGTGCCACTTCTTGATCCAAATACCACCTCCGCCCGGAACACGTAGTGGGCACCTGGTCTCAGCCTTGATGCGTCGAGGTTAATCACAGGGTCTGTAATGTTTAGCTGCTCCCATGAAGTGAGGTCGTCACAAAGGTGTAGCAGATCTGTCTTGCTGACATTGGATTGTATCTGGCACGACCAGTTGATGGTCCAGCTTTGCATGTTGCTTGTTGGATCATCTGGGTCGTAAGATGACGCCAGGGCATTCAGAGACAGCGGATTTGCTTTGCCCACTGCTCTGCCGCTGCCACCTTCAATCACCAAAACCAGAGGTGATGGATTTATTTTAAGGAGAGTCCTGTCGACCCGTGGAGGGTATCCCTCTACCTCGGCATAGACTGATACCAAATACAGACCCACGTTAAGGAGACCTGACGACAAATCCAACTGGTTGTTGTTCTCTGGTGGAATTGACAGTTCGTCACCGTTTAAGGCGTCAAATACTTTCCAAGAGAAGTTTGTTGAGGCAAGGCCAAAACAGTCAAGGGAGACGCTGGCTTCCAGCTGGATAACGTCAGACCTTATATGCACCCTTGGAGTGTATGAGTTGCCAGGACCTCTTATGGTCACCACTGGGTGACACAGGCAACCCTTAACTGTAAATTCTCTGACGATGTGCGCTGTACTGAAGAAAGTTGTCACAGACACGTTGATATGGTAATAGCCAGGCGTCGTGAATACATGTGATAGGTGTGTGCCTACTTCTTGACCCGTTGGAATGTAGCTACTGTTTTCTGTTCGCAATAAAGTCTTACATGCTTCAGGTCCATACACAATGTGCTGAGCATGATAACCAACATCCCAGGTGATGCAGAGAGGATTAACGACCGTTAACCCACTCCCGAGTAAGCTCAAGTCCACCTTTTCATCAGGGTTGAAAATCTGCTCCTCTGTTTCGCCATTAGCTTCAATGGTGGACAGGTTGAATGGACCTGCTATGTATAAAACATAGTGCATTTCCTGGGGTGCACTTTCGCCCTTGCTAAATTGCAATGTTATGTTGTATATGCCAGGTGTGTTGTACATCCTGTTCACCAATTCAGTGTGTTCTTCTTCCCCATTGCCGAAGTTCCACTGAAAGGATGTATCATTCTGAGTGCCATTGGCTGCTAGTTGAACTTCAGAGCCACTTGGAAACCAGTTCAGGTCTGGTCCAAAGCCATCAATAAGGCTTCCAGTGTCGTCAACGAATTTCAAACTTACATCCACTCCAGGCTTAATAACGACAGTTGTATCAAGTCCTTGGTTGTCAAGTCTGTTATACACGCGCGCATAGGCTTGGTAGGGTCCTGAAGCGTTGTATCGATGGGCGATAACAATTTTGTGATTCACGTCAAAGTCCATTCGCTCAAAAGTTACATTAATCCCATCTCCAAAATGCCATTCCACTTTGATGTATGGCGGATGGTTTAAACCGTTTGGTGTTATCAGAAATGTTATCAGTGAATCGGGGAACTTCATTGGACTGTTTGATGAAAGCTGCAATGTTGCAGTGCTGTACATGACCTCGATGACAAAAGTGGCATTCGATGAACCTACCCTGTTACTTGCATAGACTGAAGGATGGAATGTCCCTGGTGCCGCAAATGTATGCTGAAACATTTGAATCTTGATTTCACTGGCCATCAGGACAGTGCGATTTTCATACTGACCATCACCAAATAGAACCGTATACTCGACCAGTGAGCCACTTGTCATGCTGACTTCGAAGGTTACCTCTGAATCAACTCCAACAACCGCCGTATGGGAGAGTATTTTCAAGTTAGTGATGTTTTCATAAACATCAATCTCTCTTTTCAGGTTTACGTGTCCCAGAGCGTTACTGCAATTCACGTCAACCAGAAAATGTCCACCTTGGAAGATCCGTTTATAAAGAAGCCGATCACCAGATTGAATTGAAACATTGTTCATCCTTTGACTGGGTTCACCGGTCCCCCACTCCCATATGCACTCCATTTCTGATGGAGACGGTACCCCCTGATCAAGTGAAAGGTGGAAAGTGATAACACCTGGATAAAGAATGCTTTCACTCACTTCCAGGCTTAGTCCTTGCACAGGATACAGGACTTGGATCTCTGTGTGGTTACTTACAATGCTGCTGAGGTTGTTCCATGCATGGATTGTGAGGATGTAAGTTCCCGGGACGTCGTAGGAGAAAGTGAAACTTTCATTTTGCGGCTGGTCTTGAAATCCGTCATCCACACATCCATCATCGTAGTCAATATTGTATGTTATGGAAGACCCAGATGTCGGTAAAATCCACAGTGTTATATTAGCGCCAACTTCAGCAGCCATGGAACTGACACTAAAGTCGATACCACGAATTGGTTCGAGAACAATCACTGTTCCTATCAGCAGCTGATTACTAACCATATTGGAAAGGTTCACAGAAACATCAAAAGTTCCTGCGTTGTTGTATTTATGAGAGATATTGAAGTCTCTCGTTTCTTTAGGAATCACCTGAAGATCAGAGTTACCATCCCCAAAGTCCCACAATGCAGTCAGGTTTGTTGGCGCGGAAAGGTCCTTGTCAAAGTATATCTTTAATAAAGTTAGGTTAGAAGTGCTTACCGTACTTGGGTTGATATGGAGTTGGTATCCTTCATCTGGTACAGGGATTTGCACTGTCACTGGTATCCCGTATGCCACACATTCGCTAATTGGGTTTGAAGAATGCAGTGTGGCTCTGTAGTAGCCTACTTTGGTATAGACCTTCTGAAGGATGTGATCTTCACCCGTGATAAGAGTTGCATTTCTAGAGCCATCTCCGAACGTTAAGTTCAAAGAAATATCCGATCCATTCACCGATATGGTGTAGTCTACTGATGTGTTGATGGGAACAGCTTGGGAGGAAGCACTGAGAGAACATCCAGATATAGGTGTATGTACGTCTAGACTGAATTGAAGGGTCATGTTGCTGACCATGTTGTGACAGAACACTTGCACCTCATAATTCAGCTTTGGTGTGACATACGTATGGTGAGCGGTGAGGTTGGTGGACTCTGACAGATTGGCACTTAGTGAGTCCGATGAGTGGCCATCATTGTAATCAATGAGACACTGAGCTATTTGGGATGTTGGGACACCCTTCGCCAGGTACACTACAATGTCAACTGGGGATCCTGTTGACTCAATTGTCTTATGGTGAACCTGAAGGCCATTGAGTCTGTTGATTATATTGACTGAGAGCTCCCCGTGTGTCTCGCCAAATACATTCAGAGCTTTATATCTGATAGCATAGACTCCTGGAATCTCATACGTGTGGCATATTGGTGTTATCATGGAGCTACTTTCTGGAGATGTCGTTGACGTATTCAAGGATCTTGTGATTGTCAGATTGTGTCTAACAACTTCGTTGCCATGCTGGAAGGTCGTGTTTGAACCATCCCCGAAATCTACCACAAAGGTGATGTTACTTCCGTTGATAACCTGAAGCTCCAAGCTGACGTTTTCTCCAGCTGCCTGTGTTGATGGGACAAGATGCCCGGAGAAGCCTGTGATGCTTTCTCCAACTTGAATGATGATGTTTTGGAGGGTCACAGAGGAAATCGCATTGAAAACGCGAACACCTAAGTCAAAGCGCTTGACCACAGGGATGCTCAAGAAATATGTGATCATAGACTCTCCTGGTAATGGAATGAAATCAACTTCGAAATCGTCTTGGAAATAGTCAAGTGAAAATACTACTCTTGCATCAGTTGGCCAGGCAGATGTGTTCAATGAAGGATATATCTTCAAGACCACAGGATCGTCAGTTGAGCTAGAGTTAGATACCACCGTGCTAAGAGCTGGCACTGAATGGTAGACTTTCACCGTATGAATCTCACTTTTCACAACGCCAATCTCATTTGAGACTTCCACGTAAACTTTGTAATGTCCGGCTGCTGAGAAGCTGTTCGTGTAGGAGAGTTGGCAGGGTGCCGTCTCACAAGTCATCAGTGTTTCTCTCCTTCCAAATTTGAAGTAGAAGTTACAAGGAGCTCCACCCTCAACAAATGCTGTCATGTTGACCATGTCACTCACTTTAACAGCTGTTTGACTGATCGTTGATGAGAAATTTGTCAATGGAGCCCCGACGTAGACATCTGATCTTAAAGTCACTAAACCACTTATCAAGTTGGAGGCCTTTACCTCAAGAATGTGAGTACCTGTTAGGCTTGTCAAAGTTACCCCAATGAATAACTCACAGCTAGTCTCACCACATGTGATATTGGGCATGGATTGACCATCATACAAGACTGTGGTGTCGGTGATGTTGGTGCCAGCTATCTGAAAGGGAACTTTGAGATTATTCCCTTGGGGAATTTTAAAGGTACTGTTGAGAGAAATTGAGACTCTATCCTGGACTGTAATTTGGGCATAGGCACGGACTGTGGAAGGTTGTAGGTTTGTGCAGCTTGCATTCAATGTAAACACTCCTGCTGTGGTGTAGTAAACAGTGGCTGTATGCAATGTAACTGTCGATGATCCACCCCCACTATCCAACGTGCATGTTGTCTGGGAACCTCCATTAACAACTTCAAGCGGTATTGTCACATTTTCAGATGTTGCGATGACCTTATCTGGAATTGCCAGATAGAGATTTCCTGTTTTCTGTATGTCCTCCTCAGCAGTTATCTGCAGGGTTTTTATTACTGTGTTGATCTCATTGGTTGCCCTTGCTATCAGGTTGTGCGCTCCTCGAGCGAAGGTCAAGTAGGTCCAGGTCTTAAATGTTTCAGCAATCGGGTTGCCGTTCTCGTAGATAGAGTAGAAGATATTCTCACCCGAGGCCACGCTAAAGCCGATGTTGATGTTGCTACCCTCTATCACCGTGTGGTGACCGTCGGTCGTTACTATCCCATCAAAACTTACAGTAAAGCCAGTGATTGCTAGTGGATCTGGCATCGCAGAGCTAAATGATGGCAGCTGGTATATGCTCGTACTATTAGGACCACCACAAGAAGCCTTTGCATACCCAACACATGTATTGCAAGAACCACTCACTCCTGAGCCGTTGTAGGTGTGACGGCATACACATGTTTGACCATCTCCAACAATTAGAGCGTACTTGTGAACATTTAGGTCACACAAAACCATGCACTCCTGTGGTGATGATACTGGAGAATTCAGGCTGGACTCCGCTGCCAATAAGTGCAACTGATATTCTTCGCAACCCTCGAAGTAGACTTCCAAAACATCTGTGGTTTTCAAACCATAGAGAAAAAAAGTGAATTCAAGGTTTGTGATTGGAATGTTTGTGGCTGTGGCCTACAATAAGATTTTAAAAAGTTAACATGTCATGCATGTGGTCGGTATCTTCATTGTCGCTGATTGGTTTAATGCAATTATGGTTTAAAGTGATAAATAAAAGGCATCTTAAAAGTGGAAAATTCCAAAACAGCAAAATATTAAACTCTACAGTAAACAAATTATTTTTGGGGGTTAATGCATATTGAATATTAACATTTAATGAGATGGCCTTGGTTTCAGATTGCACTTGGTTCAGTAAAAGACAACCCCAAATTATTTAAAATTTACCAAGTCAGTTTCCCTTGTGGTTTATTACATGATATTTGAAACAAAAAGTCACTTCCCCTTAAAGTGATCCCTGGCTGTCGCTTCCAAAGTTGTATCGTAAACTTGGGTGTGATCCCTGGCTACACGGCAGTTAAAGGTTGTATGGCTTCTGACTGGCACCCCAAACAAAGATATTAACAAAATAGGGAGACCACCAACATAGGGCTAGATAGCTCAGTTGGTAGAGCAATCTGGAGGTTGTTGGTTCAAATCCCGCTCTAGTAAATTTTGTATTTGTTCAACCCCATATTTAAGGAAAAGATTGTTAATGATGGCTATGCATGTATAGCATAATTATACAATGTTGCAACACTAACCTTCGGTCTTCAGATCAGAGATGTTGTAGGGGTTTATCCATGCATCCCAAATAGTAATCTGCCGAATATCAGCCCTGGCAAAACCACCGTCCAAGTCATTCCTCCCGCCTACATACAGGTACAGGAACTGATCGTCAGAACATGGCGAGGAAACGTTATCTCTTAGGTAGCCTTCGTCAGTCTGTGCTCCTGCACACGACCCATCCACGTACACGTCTAATCCTATGTCGGGGCTCCAGGACATGATGACATGTGCCATTCGGTCCATGGTCGCTTGGTAGCGCACGTGCCAAATTCTCTCTGTGGTTGCAACGGCGATGGAGAAGACACCATGCCGTAAGCCGGTTATTGGATCCTCCACGGAATCCAGTCTCAAGTAGAATCCGTTGGACTCTGCTCTCTGAGCTCCTGATGATAGGTAGTACACACCCTCGTCCCCCACCGTCGTATCCAGCGGACGTAGCCATAGTGCTATGGTGAATCCGTCCTCGCATGCGGAGAGATTGCCCGGGCAGAGATCAGTCCCGATTGGGATGACTTGTGATGAGGAATTACCATCCAAGACGAGCTCGACTTCGGGGGAAGATTGATTGGACGAGTACAGCTGGAAAATCCTTGAGTGGTTACCTTGAAATAAAGAGTCGGGAGGTGATTGGGAAATTAATAATAATAATAATACAAGACATTTATGTAGCGCATATTAATGCAGGAGCCTCTCTGCGCAACACAAAACATAAAACAATGAAATGATATATATATATATAAAGCAATATGTTACAAAAATATAGATTCAAACAAATAAGTCTTTAAAAGTCCCTCAAAAATCTGAAGAGAGTCAGCTTGGCGAATATGAAGAGGTACATGTAAGTCATTCCATAACGAAGGTGCAATAAAGTTGAAGGCTCTTTGACCATAGAATTTAGTGGAAAAAGTAGTTTTTGTCAGTAGGGATTGGCAAGCAGAACGAAGAGGACGAACAGAAACATATTTATGGAGAAGATCAGATATATAATCAGGAGATAGGCCATGAAGAGCATTGAAAGTGAGATTTAGCTTATACGCGATACACAATTTGATAGGGAGCCAACGGAGTTCTTTTAAGAAACGTGTTACATGTATATGTTGAGAACAGTCTATTTGTCGTGTCTATTGTCGTGTCGTTTAAAATAGCAGTGGCGCAAGTTTGAAATTGAAATTTGAAAATGTTTAAACTTAAAGTCTATGGGAAACTTTTGAAGGGGCACCAAGGCCAAGAGCAAGGGGCAACATGGCCATGCTCTCCGTGGCCTCTTTGTTAGTGACATTTGACTATGAAAACCTATAATAGTGCCCCAAGACTGAAAAATACTGCACAAAGTGTCATTTCCTCCTTTATATATGTCAAGTATAGTTACACAATTCAACAAGTTTAAAATAAAAACAAAATGATATGTTTACTTTAGTAAACATGAGGCCATTTGTATTTTGTGAGATTGTTTATTGGTTTTTATCCAAGGACAAACAAATAAATCAATTTGATGATTTTAATTTCCCTTTCATGAACTTCTTTCTCTGGAAACAGAATATTTCCCAATATTAAAACATTACATACCAATAAAATTGTTGGATTCATTCCTGTTGTGAAATGAAGAGTGTTGTTTGTTTTTGAAACCATAGCAACGCTTGATAACACCCTCAGTGGGGTGTGAACTTTGAAAACTGATCAATCGAATGCATCAAGTCTCAAGGTTGATTGACTGAATCAATTTAGACTCGACCGCTCAATTAAGCACTTAAAGGTATTATACAGGATTGGTAGAGCTAACAAAACAGTCGCAAGCAAAGTTCATGTTTTGTGTGATTAACCATATACATGAAATAACAAACCTGTCAAAATTTGAGCTCAATTGGTCATCGAGGTCACGAGAAAATAGTGAAAAGAGACCTTATGTGTTTTCTGTTTTTCAAACATCGAGTTTATTATCATCCGCGTGATACTAACTAATGTTTTACTCTTTTCTCAGAAACGATAGCATTTTAGGCAGAAATATTTTAAGGAACCCTTTCTACCATTACTTACTTTAAATCATGTAAGTTATGTGTGAATCTGTGAACATTTGTGTTTTTCCATCTTACCAATAGTGTACAGGGCCTTTAAGGGTTGGCCTACTCTAGATAAAGGATACAATTTGCCATGTAATGATTGAGGCTGATTGAATAGACATTGTTGCACTTTATAACAACGAGTAGAGATTTCCAGCCGTTATCTTTTTCAACAGGACCATAAAACTGGGAAAATCACCATTTTTAATTGAATAAACTTTGTTGAAATCTGCAACTTTGTAACAACAAGTAGAGATTTCCAGCCATTATCTTTTTCAACAGGAACATACAACAGGAAAAAAATTCCCAATTTTTCATTGAATAAATTTTGTTGAAAATCAGCCGAGACTACTACTTTTGCTTAGTGGATCGAGGGGACTTTTCGCTATTAACTTCACTGCCGCAGAGTGTGTTCTTTTAGTGGATCGAGGGGATCAACTTCTCGTTTTTAACTTCACTGGCGCGGAGTGAGTTCTTAATAGGTCTCAACGTTTCGACTAGCTTGCTCTAGTCATCGTCAGGAATTAATGTTCTTGTTGCCCTAAGTCCAGTGGGGACAGTATGTGGGAGCAATGATGGACTTTGTACAAGACACAATCTGTCAAGTTTGAAACAAATTCTCAAACCGATCCCCCCCCCAAAAAAAAAAACCTGATAAGGAACTATTGTTTGACACTTGACAGATCCAGTAACTGTCGTTGAAGTGAATTTCTCAGCTGGACAATTGAAATTTGAAAGAGGGAACATAAAAGCACAAGCAATGTAGGGACATTTTAGAAATACTATTTACAGCTAAACACAGGAATGAAACAATAATATGCCTACAGCTGTGTTCACAGCTACAGAAGAGACTGGAAAAGGAAACAAATTATCGGGGTACAGCTAACAAAACGGGGGAAAACAAGGAATATTGTGGGACCAATCATTGCAGTCGGTTCATTATAGGAAAGGAGAAAATCAAATTGTCAAAGAAACACTCAGCTGACGCATGCGGTAAAAGTAACCATTGTAGAATAACAGCTAGACAGTATGACAGACAGCAAAATGAAAGAGAACATTGAAACACAAGCAAAGTAGGAACATTAAATTTAGAAATATGTACATGTAATTGTTCATAGCACATTTTTTTCCATACTCATCTAAAAAGAACGTTGGTTAGAAATACAGAATAACAGTGATAGTGCAATGTAATAACATTAACTAGATTTTATATAGCAGCGTAGAGCTTATTATATTTATTTCCAGACAGGTTTTTGAAGTTTATGAATTATGAGGCCCATTTATGTAACACCTTGTAAGGGTTTATCAGGTCATGTGGGGCATTCAGCAGCCACTGCCAAACACACCGGGGCAAACCGCTTCTCTTATTCACACTTGTGGAGTGATAACCAAAAGCACACCCTGGCATTAATGTGATTGCCTTTGTCACTATTGTATGTAGCACGTACACCAGGAGAGAGATTTTTATGCGTTTGAATTGCATGACAACTAAATTCTTTGAACTTTGAACTTTGAACTTTGAACTTTGAACTAGAGGGGGGAAGTAATGTTTGCATTTCAACAAAGGAAGAACAGCATTCGTCTAACACATTACTGTATAGGAATGTGGAATCAACGCTGACTGCTTTTTTAAAAGGGAGGGTATACCTTTGGTAATTAATCCAAAAATTTATGACCATAGAAACATACTTGGTACCAAGCACTGCAGCTGTTGATATTATAAACATTTTGAAAAACGATTCCCTTGTAAGGAATGTGGTTTTAGAGAAAGGGATTTTAAAAAAACTCAATCTGCAAAATGTTTCAGGCATTATTTTAAAAAAAAATCATCGGCTACATGTAGAATGTACACAGGACAGAAGTACAGGTTTTCTGCGGATCCTTAAAAAGTATTAAAAAGTCTTAAATTGTATAAATAGTTACAGCTAACAAAACGAGGGAAAACTAGCAATATTGTGGGACCAATCATTGCAGTTCATTATAGGAAAAGAGAAAAACAAATTGTCAAAGAAACACTCAGCTGACGCATGCGGTAAAAGTAACCATTGTAGAATAACAGCTAGACAGTATGACAGATGGCAAAATGAAAGGGAACATTGAAACACAAGCAAAGTAGGAACATTAAATTTAGAAATATGTTCATGTAATTGTTCATGGCACATTTTTTTCCATACCATCTAAAAAGAACGTTGGTTAGAAATACAGAATACAGTGATAGTGAAATGTAATAACATTAACTAGATTTTATATAGCAGCGTAGAGCTTATTATATTTATTTCCACACAGGTTTTTGAAGTTTATTAATTATGAGGCCCGTTTATGTAACACCATTAATCAGGTGATGTGGGGCAATCAGCAGCCACTGCCAGACACACCGGGGCAAACCCATAAAAAACACTGAACTCAAGCTCTGGTGTTTCTGATCAGTGTGGGTTCGAATCCCAGTCGTGACACTTGTGTCCTTAAGCAAGACACTTAACCACATGCTTTGTTCCTCGGATGGGACATAAAGCCGTTGTTCCTGTGTGTTGTGTAATGCACGTAAAAGAACCCAGCGCACTTATCGTAAAGAGAAGGGGTTCGCCCCGGTGTTCCTGGTCTGATCGGCAGCATATATTGCGCCACAGCACCTTGTAAATCATTGCATGGTGCTATAAATGAATAGGCCTCATACTTCAAACGTAGTTCCACATACCTTGCAGACAATTGTGCGCTTAGAACATCCGTATTAAGTGCCTAATAAATGATGTGTATTACTATTATTATTCTCTTGATCACACTTGTACAGTGATGACCAAAAGTACACCCTGTCTTCAATGTGATTGCTTTTGTCACTATTGTATGTAGCATGCACACCAGGAGAGAGATTTTTATGCGCTTGAATTGCATGACAACTAAATTCTTTGAACTTGAACTTTGAACTTTGAACTTTGAACTAGAGGGGGGAAGTAATGTTTGCATTTCAACATAGGAAGAACAGCATTCGTCTAACACATTACTGTATAGGAATGTGGACTCAACGTTCACTGCTTTTTTTTAAAGGGAGGGTATATACCTTTGATAATTAATCCAAAAATTAATGGCCATAAAAACTTACTTGAAGCACTGCAGCTGTTGACAGTGTAATATTTTGAGAAACGATTCCCTTCAAAGTTATGTGGTTTTAGAGAAAGGTATTAACAAAATTCAATCGGCGAAATGTTTCATGTTTATTTTTGAAAAAAACATCGCCGGGCTGCATGTAGAATGTACACAGGCCAGAAGTAAAGGTTTTATGTAGATCCTTAAAAAGTATTAAAAAGATTAAATTGAATTTTCAAAATTTAAGTCCTTAAGAAGCATTAACAAGTATTAAATTCCAATTTTTGAGGTCTCGAAAAAATTGGATGAGACCCGAGTTACGCTGCGTGTACAAAAGTAATGGGGTGAGCTGGTATACCTGTTTGTCCCATGCTTTATTTCACTCATTTTCTGTCTTAAATTTTGTTAAGGGTAGCAATAATTAAAGGGAAGGTATACGTTTGGTAATCACTCTTAAAATTAATGACAATATTAACTTACTTAGTTAGAAGTATAGCAGCTTTCGATAGTATAAAGCATTATGAGAATCATAAAGTAATGATATCGTCAAAAATCCGGAATGGTTATGCCCACGAAGGAAGAATTATCCGTAATTGGAATACACAGTCTGACAAAGGTATCTGACAGTAACATTTCTCAGATTCAATTTTTGGGGGATAAAAACTGATACCTTTTTTCATCACCACATTACTTCAAAGTGAAATGGTTCTCAAAATGCTTTATGCTCTCGAAAGCTGCTGTACTTCTAACCAAGTAAGTTTTTATTGCCATTAATTTTTAAGAGTGATTATCAAACATTATACCTTCCCTTTAAGGGTCAAATAAAATATAAAAAATAGAATTGGATAGCCCTACCTGAAGCCTCATTCGCCCTACAGGGGGAAGTCTCCCCTCCACCGATGAAACCTTCAAACAAATCGGTGATGACAGACCCGTCGACTGCGGTCCTGCCATGCCCATTGCCCAAGTATCCACCCCAGTCTGCTGCAGCTAGCAAGAACAAAATAATCCATATATTGAGATTGACCATGATTGCTCCCTTAGTGACAACTGAAATTCATCTCCCAAACACGGGAGATTTTATATCTTTTTCATCTTCCCCGGAAGTGTCAAAAACATATTTTTTTTTGTTCAAGCTGGTTGACGCAGGAAGAAAATACAGGGTGTCACTTTGTGTTTATTAACGTCACAATAACTTTCATCCAATGGGCCTATTAATCTAACATGAAACCGGTCTGGGTCATTTTGCTTATACCATAAGCACTTGATCTCAAAGGGAGAAAATGTTGATAGCAGGCTCGGATTACCAGCCAAAAACTCCATGTGATGTTATACGACTGGTCGGATGGTATACATTATAATTTGTTAAGCAATAATTTCAGCTCAGCAACTTTGTCAAATACAGTCGTTTTTAGAGTGAGAGTTGTGACAACTACCAGGGTTTAGTTTCACAGAGCTGTTTGAGCATAACATTATGCTTAACAACTTTCTGCTAAGCAGAAATAAGCAGGGTACCGGTCACATATTGTACATATGTGACATGTTGGCTGGTAACCTTGATGTAGTAAGCATAATTGTGTTATGCTTAATTAGTTTTTGTGCTTAAGCAGCTTAAGGTGTAATTCGGCCCAGAGGATATGACCTTATAACCTGTTAGGTTATGTGTATCAATCAATGACACCTGTGCCTTCTGGATACAGTCTACGCTGTGTACCGATTCTCTACATCACCATGTAAGGAGCTGTTACCTTTCCATGGACATGATGAACAAGTTAAAATACAATGGTGTTGTGATAAAATATTGATTTTAAAGGGGAAAAATGTCATAATTATGACTGGGCTTGGCTGTGTTTAAGTCATTGTAAATGAATCAAGCCATCAACATGACACCATAGATTCAATTCAAGTTCATTATCAATTAGCGGAAAAAAATGAGGTGATGTTCATAAAAAGCAGGGCTTGTTTAGGAACAGTGTGCATATACAGTCGACTCTCGTTGTAACAAGATCAGTGGAACTGGCCAAATTACCTCTTTATAACAGTAACGTTGTTATAAGGGGACAGAAAAAAAAAAAAAAAAAAAAAAACAAGGAAGAGGGGTTCGGGACTTCCCGTGTACACTTTATAAGCAGAACCTCTTTGTAACTGCTCTTTATAATAACTGCTCTTTATAATTGACTGTGCTACAGGAACTAACAGAATGACAACTAAACAATTGAAGAAAACAGCAACATACCAGAACCCAATTTCATGGAGTAAGCAGACAATGTTGCTTAACAATGTTGTGCTAAGCAAAACTCAGCAGGTTACCAGTCAAACATTGTGCATGTGATATGGTTGTATGGCTGATGGTAACCTAAATCTGGTAAGCAACATTTTGTTGTGCTTAGCTACAGTTTTGAATCTGAGAAGCGTTTCTGTTAGAAATGTTTCTTAGATTCTGTATTTCAATTGCAGATTATTCTTCCTGCGTGGACATAACCGCTCAAGATTTTCGGCAATATCTCAAAAACACTACCACCTTTTGAAATGAAATTTTAACAGTTTAGTGTTATGGTATATATGTACAACTATATAGGATTGAAACAAACAGTGGGTTCCAAATTACCAAACGTATACAATCCCTTCAAGAAAAAATCAACTAATCTAAGGATTGAATAGGGTCAAGACCAAGGAAATGCAAGAAGTGGGACAATGGCTCAAAATGTAGGTTTCCTCAATAAGCACAAATTTAAAAAATTACTTCATTTACTATAAGTTTTATGAGTTTTGTTATTGTTTTATTTATTTATATATATTTTTAGGGGGGTTGCTTACGGAGCTTTTAAAGGGACATAAGTGACCACAAAAATTGGGTACAAATCTTCGTTCAAATGAAAACAATCTTCGTTCAGACGAAAAAAACAATCTTCCTTCGCACAAGCAAAAATCTTTGTTCGAACAAAGAATATTTTCAAGCGAGCAAAGATTTTATCCAGATTTCTTTTTACCTTTGTCCCTTTAAAAGCTCCCTACAGCAACTATAGTAAGTATTTTTGTATGTGCATGAAATTTCTAACAAAACATACTTTTTTTGTTTTCACTCAAACAGGGCAACCAAAGTTTGATGAAATAAAATGTTCCACGGGTTGATTGATTGGTGAGTATTTAAAGCTGGCTGATGGCAAAACTTGCCAATTAAAGGCATCGTACACGTTTGGTAATTGTCAAAGACCAGTGTTCTCATTTGGTGTATCCCAACATATGCACAAAACAACAAGCCTGTGAAAATTTGGGCTCAATTGGTCATCGAAGTTGCAAGAAAATGATGAAAGAAAAAACACCCTTGTTGTACAAATTTGTGTGCTTTCAGATAGGAATAAAAGGCTTCTTGCAAGAAGTTTTTATTATTTTAGTGAGAAATTACCTCTTTCTCAAAAACTACGTTACTTCAGAGGGAGTCGTTTCTCACAATGTTTTCTACTGTCAACAGCTCTCTGTTGCTCGTTACCAAGTCAGTTTTTATGCTTATATATATTTTGAGTAAATACCAAACGTGTATGATTCCTTTAAGTCAATCCACTTTAAGTATCATTGTTCCACACCATGACGTAGATGCTTGACACATATATAAGAATCAGGCCACTTAGAAAAATAATTATTGATCGTCCCCGCCTGACCCTAGGAAACCCTCCGACCCCATTATTTTTATTTATTTATTTTTTCCTGTAAAAAACAGCCTATTCAATGATCTTTTCAGTCAAATTTGGCTCAGTTCTGCGCCGCACACCGGACGTAGATGCTTGACACATTATAACAATTAGGCCACTTAAAAAAAATAATCGTTGATCGTCTCCGCCCCGACCCTTTTTTTTTTATTTTTTAAACAGCCTATTCAATGATCTTTTCATTTAAATTTTGCGCCGCACACACAATTAGGGTGGAAAAGATGTTTGACGAAAGGTTATTCATGTTGGCAAAAACAAGAACAATTCTTCAAATATTTTCTTAGGCTACACTACGTTTTATTTTTTTGAAAATGTTTACAGAAAATGTCATGGGTTTAACAAAACAATTAATAACACAAACCCTCTGTTTAATAGTGATTGTGATGATTTCTTTATAGTTTATTTAATATTTTGCCGTGTCAAAAAAAGTCAATTAAAACCCCCTCCACACAGAAAAAAAAGGCTGCTCAACAATTTTTATTGTAGTGGCCTAATAACATATTACATAGAGTAATGTGGTGTGATGATGCAATTGTATCCACTGGTTTTGGTGTTGCAATGCCAAGCATTGTAGAGGGTATTTCTGAAAATTTACTCGTACACTAGCTTGCACCGTACGAAGGTTGGCTACATAAATGGTGGTCTGGTAGGCTCTTATGTCTCCTTAAAAACCAGTGTTTAACCGAACCACACACTCTTGAAAATTGCAGAATTGATTTGACTATGTGTAAGTGCCATTTTTTACATGTTTTATGTTATTTTTTGTAACAATAATGGGGCATTGTTATCAGTAGGCATAATTTCCGGCTACCTTGATGTGCAAATGAAAAGTGTTTTTGTGTAGAATATTTAAAAGGATATGACGTTCGATTTTCTGTGGGGCGCTGGTTGTCAATTAATTGTTTGACATGTTTTATCATGGTTTATAACAATTAGTGTAAGCCATAGAAGGTGTTGTCCAAGTTATTTGTTATAGTTTACATACCAGGAAAGAAATGTTTTGTGCTTTTTAAATTTTTGTAAACCATGTACATAATACAATCAATTATGAATTATGGTTTATAAAACCATGAAAGTTGAATCATCATCAAAAATGGTTTAAATATCATGGTTTATTAACCCTGAAAATTTAGTGATTGTAAAAAATGGTTTGTAAATCATGGTTTATGAAAATTGGATCATCATTCCACATCAAAAATTTGCTAAGCAATTACATGACAAATGGCGCCCCATGAACTTATCATGATGCTGGTTGGATGTGGAAGGAAGGAGATGGTTTTGTTTTGTTTTTTATGTTTGGCAATGCCATGAATGAAATTGTTGTGGCCGAGTTTTGGCAGCATTCAACGTAATGCTGAGTTAAAGGCAAAATTTTCAAGAAAGATACAATAAAAGCCACATGTGAAAGTTTCAGTTGAATACAGTCCTACTTGTTGAGAAAACAGCAAAAGTTACAGAAATTTCACCAAGAATGTTGAATCCATCTGCTTTAGCAAGGTGACAGCGGGTACAAACGGCATCTCTAGCCGTATTGAGACACCACGGAAATTTCTAAAAGTCGCCCGCAGGCTATCTTTGGAGATTCAAAGTTGTTGACAAACTTTATAGATTTCTAATCAACAGGGGAACTTAAGAAGAAATAATTTCACAGGTGTTTTATTACAGTTACCGTCTTTGTAACAAGAAGGTTTTCTGAAACATAATTAAACAATTTCCTTTTTTGGGCTAGTTACCAAAATATAACCCTAAAATTAAGTTGACTATATTGTCTAGCTTATGGCACTCCTGAGGCTCCACCGATCCTATGAAGCTTAAACATGGATTAGTTTCAAAATAGGCTTTTATGTATAGACCCCTTGCATTGGTCGCCATCTTTAATGTCAAACAATGCAAAGGTGCACCCATGTACGCGCTGCGCACGACTCTCAACCAATGATAACTCTTCATTGACCTCAGTGAGGGGACTGTTTATGGCTTGTGACGTCATAATGCAAGGGGCCTGTAACTTCCTTTTTAAGAATTTTACATCAAAAACTGGAATTTGTATCCTAAAAGAAAATTTGTTAATTTGTTCTATTTCAGACAAGGTAGCTGTTTTGTTTAGTTTTCTTGCGATGTCAAGTAACTTTACCGTTACGTGTGAACCGATGAAAAGACACTTACTGGCTAAGCCCTCGCCGGCCCTTCCATCGCCGGCCCCACCCTGGACGGCCCCGCCCTCATCGGTCCCGACCTTGGCAACCCTGGACATAGATAAGACCCCTCTGGATAAACAAGAACAGACGATGCACGAGACAAGTCAAGAAGGTACGTGTAAACTCATGAAGAATATACTTTGCTGGTCAGGATGACATTTTAAACAAAACAAGAAGTAAAAGGAAAAAATAAAAACATGGATGACTGACTTCCACACTGGCAATGAAATTTTGTAATGAAGCATGATGTTGTACATTTTTGGTTGTTAACTCGTTGACTGCCGCCTACGAGTATATTCGTAGTAACAGGTGTAACGGATTCTGCCACTACGAGTATACTCGTAGAGAATGAAATGCTTTTGTATAGTGAATTGAATACACTGGCATCACCGAGAACACAACGAAAGCTTCTGGCAGTGGTGAGCACACATCATTACAATTTGTATGCTACAACATGTAGACACAAAAAAAATACCTATCTGGTATGCACGCATGCGCACCACACTTGGATGCTTGGCAAATGAGAACGCCCCTACGAATTTATGAACGGCAGTCAACGTGTTAACCCGCATTTTTTGTGATGGTACATTTTTGTTGATTGTAAAGACATTGACCCCTTGAATGACGTGGAATGCACCTCAGCAAAATGCCATTCTACCATTTCCGCCATTTTGGGAGTCTGTTGATCCTTACTTCAAAAAACGGTGGACAGGATAGGTGCGTGTAAGCGCACTTTGCATCCTGGGCCCAATTTCATAGAGCTGCTTAAGCAGAAAATACTGCTTAAACAATTTCTGCTTAGCAAAAATAAGCAGGATACCAGCCACAGATAGTACATGTGAGATGGTATTTTGGGTGGTAACCTTATTCTGGTAAGATAATTTTGTTGTGCTTAGCTACTTCTGTGCTTAAGCAGCTCTATGAAATTGGGCCCTGCAAGGGATCAATTGGTTAAGGGTTATAATTATTTATCAGTTTAAATAACTTCATGAAGTTAAATGATGATAAGACGGAGTTCCTTCTATTTGGGTCACGTCAACAGTTAACAAAGGTTTCAGTGCCATACATTTCCATCGGTGATGCTCGGATAGCTCCCTCGCTGCAAGCTGGGAACTTAGGGGTTATTTTTGATTCATCGATGACACTTCAACCACACATCAACAACATCGTTCGTCTGTCATCATATCACATCAGGAATATTGGTAAGATTCGCAAGTACTTGGACAAAAGTGCCACTGAAAAGGTCATTCATGCATTTGTTACTTTTCGTCTTGACAACGGCAATGCTCTTCTCTACAGTCTTCCTAACAACCAGATTTCCCGTCTTCAACGCCTCCAAAATACAGCATTGTGACACTGTCTAGAAAATCCTGTTCTATCAGCCCCATTCTGAAACAACTAGACTGGCTCCCTATCTCTCAACGAATCATCTTCAAGCTGATGCTCATTGTCCACAAAGCACTTAATGGCAAGGCTCCCCACTATATTTCTGAACTACTTCAAGTTTACACTCCATCAAGGAATCTTCGATCAAGTTGCATGCTTCTCCTCATTGAACCTAAGTCTCGACACTCATGGGGTGACAGGTCTTTTTCTTCAGCTGCGCCACGCATCTGAAACTCTCTACCACTTAATCTTAGATCTTGTCTTTGTACCACAAAATTCAAATCTCTTCTCAAAACTTATCTTATGTCACAGGTTTTCAAGGACTAATTTTGTTGTGTCTGTTTTTCTTTGTTTTGTTTTGTTTTGTTTTTGGTTTTTTACTGCGCCTTGAACACCCAGCAGGGTGGATATGTGCGCATTACAAGTATTATTATTATTATTATTATTATTATTATAATAATAAAAATACTGGGTTCTTATATAGCGCTTTATCACAACCCTAGGGGCGTATCAAGGCGCTCAGTATTTTGTTTTTCAAAAGGATTAGCAGAGCTATGTGTTTAATTATGAGACTCATTTATGTAGCACCTTATATAGGTTTACAAGGTGCTGCGGTGCATTCAGCAGCCACTGCCAGAAACACTGCGGCAAACCCCTCCTCTTCACGATAAGTGTAACTGGGTTTCTTTTAGGTGCATTACACAACACACGGGACCTGCGGCTTTATGTCCCATCCTAAAGACGCAGCAATAATGATCAAGTGTCTTGCTAAAGGACACAAGTGTCAAGACCGGGACGCAAACCCACACTCTGTAGATACTGCATTTAGCTGAAACTTTCGCATGTTTTATTTATTGTATCTTTCTTTATAATTCTGCCGATAAATCAGCATTACAATGACAAAAAACAATCTATGAACCTACCTTTTAGAAATACAGCAAAAATGATTTCTAAATAAAAACAGAGGGAATTACTAACTAACCCACAAACAAGACCTCGGTGGCTTTTGCCAAATTGTTTATTTTTAGAACTGGAATTCCCACCTTGGCGATGGTGTGCACTGTCTAGTTAGACCCTTTGTACTTAGACCCTTTGTGAAATGTACAGGTATTTTTTGCGTAGTCATCCCAAGATCCGGTGGTGCATATAATAACCTTTGGTTACAAAGGTTGAAATTCATGATTGCGAATGAACAACTCACAATGTTTCCAGTATTTGTGTAGTTTCTGTAACTGGGTTCTTCCATTGAACAAATTTTGCTAGAACATAAGAACGGCAGGTTGAACCATGCTCCCCCCTCCAACAATAAAAACATTTATTTATTTGTTTATTTCGTTACCATTTCAGAAGGGACAGGCATTTCAAAATGTGCTAAAATACCATTTCGAGATAATATGCATTTGAAAAGGTGTTACATTTATCTGAAAGCTCTGCAGTATCAAAAGTTTCTCTCTCCAGTTTAAATGCCCTGATGTGTTTTTTTCTAAAGAGTTAAACCTGTTTTCTCAGCAAGTAGACACTGCATTCAGCTGAAACTTTCACATGTTATATATATTGTATCTTTCTTTATAATTTTGCCGATAAATCAGCATTACAATGACAAAAAACAATCTATGAACCTACCTTTAAGAAATACAGCAAAAAGTATTTCTAAATAAAAACAGAGGGAATTACTATCTAACCCACAAACAAGACCTCGGTGGCTTTTGCCAAATTGTTTATTTTTAGAACTGGAATTCCCACCATGGTGATGGTGTGCACTGTCTAGTTAGACCCTTTGTACTTAGACCCTTTGTGAAATGTACAGGTATTTTTTGCGTAGTCATCCCAAGATCCGGTGGTGCATATAATAACCTTTGGTTACAAAGGTTAAAATTCATGATTGCGAATGAACAACCCACAATGTTTCCAGTATTTGTGTAGTTTCTGTAACTGGGTTCTTCCATTGAACAAATTTTGCTAGAACATAAGAACGGCAGGTTGAACCATGCTCCCCCCTCCAACAATAAAAACATTTATTTATTTGTTTATTTCGTTACCATTTCAGAAGGGACAGGCATTTCAAAATGTGCTAAAATACCATTTCGAGATAATATGCATTTGAAAAGGTGTTACATTTATCTGAAAGCTCTGCAGTATCAAAAGTTTCTCTCTCCAGTTTAAATGCCCTGATGTGTTTTTTTCTAAAGAGTTAAACCTGTTTTCTCAGCAAGTAGACACTGCATTCAGCTGAAACTTTCACATGTTATATATATTGTATCTTTCTTTATAATTTTGCCGATAAATCAGCATTACAATGACAAAAAACAATCTATGAACCTACCTTTAAGAAATACAGCAAAAAGTATTTCTAAATAAAAACAGAGGGAATTACTATCTAACCCACAAACAAGACCTCGGTGGCTTTTGCCAAATTGTTTATTTTTAGAACTGGAATTCCCACCATGGTGATGGTGTGCACTGTCTAGTTAGACCCTTTGTACTTAGACCCTTTGTGAAATGTACAGGTATTTTTTGCGTAGTCATCCCAAGATCCGGTGGTGCATATAATAACCTTTGGTTACAAAGGTTAAAATTCATGATTGCGAATGAACAACCCACAATGTTTCCAGTATTTGTGTAGTTTCTGTAACTGGGTTCTTCCATTGAACAAATTTTGCTAGAACATAAGAACGGCAGGTTGAACCATGCTCCCCCCCCCCAAAAAAAAAAAAAAAAACCACATTTATTTATTTGTTTATTTCGTTACCGTTTCAGAAGGGACGGGCATGTCAAAATGTGCTAAAATACCATTTCGAGGCATTTGAAAAGGTGTTATCTGAAAGCTCTGCAGTATCAAAAGTTTCTTCTCCAGTTTAAATGCCCTAATGTGGTTTTTTCATGAAAAACAAACACCAAAACATTGATTAATTAACACGTCTCTTCGTTTTTTAGATATTGCCGAAAATCTGGAGCGGTTATGTCCACGCAGGAAGAATAATCTGCAATTGGAATACACAATCTGAGAAACGTTACTATCAGTAACGTTTCTCAGATTTATATTTTTGGGGATAAAAACTGATATCTTTTTCCATAACCGCAGTACTTTGAAGTGAAAAGTTTCTCAAAATACGTTATCCTATCCAAAGCTGCGGTACTTCTTACCAAGTAAGTTTTTGTTGCGATTAATTTTCAGAGTCATTACCAAACGTATACAGACCCTGTAAAGGGAAGAAAAAAATTCCAACATGTAGAAAACATGTTTTTTGACATGCCGGTCCATTCGTGAAAACGGTGACGATTTATGTGAAATTATCTTGTTTTATTATGGTTTATTAATTAACACTGATATCGAAAAACTTCTACAAAGATTGTTGGTAATATGTAGACCAAAAACTATTTTGAAGATGTGTATACACAGTTGTGGAAAACGTTACCCTAACCATTCACATTTTTAATGTTTGTCGAAAATTAACACCATAATTCATAATAGGATATTAAATGTATGAGAGAAAAGTTTCAAAAACTGATGATTAAGGAAGTCATATTTTCTGCATGTCAGATTGAAGTATCACTTAAAGAGGAAGAGAAAATGACCAATTTAATTTTTTGATGTACTCATAAAGTCCTCATGTGAATGGGGAAAAGATTAAAATTCTGTAACCTCACGTTAAAATGGTGTAAATTGCCATTGTATTCGATATCCTTCCAGTGCAAAATTTGTCAACATCCAAAACATCATTCTGAGAAAAATGGATTTCTACATTTTTGTACAGGGATGTTTGGTTCATAACTGACCTTTCAGAGCGAAATTTGAAACATGACCCCATTAGATTTTAACAACTAATAAATCTTTACATTCTAAGGAGGAATTTTATGTCAGTCAAAAGGTTAAATTCAAGGCCGTTTTGATTGAATATTATCAAAAGTCAGTTATGAACCAAAACATCCCCGTACAAAAATGTAGAGACCGATTTTTCTCAGAATGATGACATCATATGTTTTGGATGTTGAAAAATTTTCCACTGGAAGGGTATCGAATACAATGGCAATTTACACCATTTTAACATGAGGTTAGAGACTTGTAATTTTTTCCCCACTCACATGAGGACTCTATCTATTGGAAAATGAGTACATCACAATTGGTTATTTCCCTTCCTCTTTAATATAATTGCATAAAGTGACTGTTTGCTTATTCCCCAGAATTTGCTGTGTAAATCATGAAACAGTTTGCTCTGTCCAATCCCTTATCCCTTATTTAGATGTGTACTTATTTATCCACCTCCTTTTTTACACTTCGGGTGGGATTCAAACCCACGACTTTTGCCATTCTAGAGCAGATGTCTTAGACCATCAAGATTGCCCAGTAGCTAAAGGCAGTTTGAATGGATACCACAATAATTTAATAGATGTTAAATTTGCCTCGGGGATACAGAAGATTGTTTTACCCATACACCGATGTGTGTTAAGTACTGTATACTCATTACTATTGAGTCCTGTGACAAAAATCCACAGGCATATTACTCGGTTGGGATTCGAACCCAAGACCTTTGACATTCTAGAGCAGATGTCCAATACCACTAGACCACTGCAATTGCCCGGATGCTAGATGCAGTTTGAATCTTATATTGTAGCAGCGGGCTACGTAACAATTTAATAGATGTTAAATTTGCATTTTTTCACAGGACTCAGGAAAGTACTGAGTATACAGTGCTTAATGGCATCGTACTCGTTTGGTAATGACTCTGAAAATTTATGGCAATAAAAACTTACCTGGTCCGAATGTATAATGCATTTTGAGAGACTTTTTACTTCGAAGGACTGTGGTTATGGAAAAATACATCACTTTTTATCCCCAAAATTTTTTGAATATTGAGAAGCTTTATGGTAACGCTTCTCATAGTGTGTATTCCAATGCAGATTTTTCTTCCTGCGTGGACATAACTGCTCCAGATTTTCGGCAATATCTAAAAAACGCTACCAGTTAAAATTAAATTCCCACGGGTTAGTTTTATGGTATATATCTACAACTATGTAGGATTGAAACAAACAGTAGGCTCCAATTACCAAACGTGTACGATGCCTTTAACACACATCAGTGTATGGGCAAATAGAAAAATTATTCTTTAACTCCAATGCAAATTTAACATCTGTTTACTTACACTTGCTTACATTATTTGTTTTCATTTACTTGAATTTATTTATTTATTATTGATATTCCAGAGAACGACAAGGTCTGCCAGAAATCGTACACTTCTACAGACTATTTCTACCAACCAGTTCTAGACATGTGTCTGCCCTGTACATTCTGTGTGAACAATGATGACTCATACTGTGAAGTATGCAAAAGTAAGTTGACTGATGATTACAAAGGTAGTATTCACTAAGGTTGTTTAATATTGCACTAGACAACATTTTGCCGGGGAAAATTTGGTTGACCTTTCACACTTGAGTCCCTAACCCTGGGCAGCCCAGGCATCAGTGTACTTGTCATGCGCTTTACGATCGTGGAACTGTGCCCCGAGTGTTGTACACATGTGCGAACATCGCCCTGGCGACAGCCAACACATACAAATATGACGGTATAGTAAAACAAATATAACATGGTTTATTAGCTCTCCTTGCTATTGGAAATTGACAAACATGTATAATATTTAAAAATCAAAATTTGGGGTGAGTGGTGGGGTCAAAAGAAATTCGTAATTATTCAACATTGGTTACTCAGAATGGCCCCTTACAGTAGTTGTACATGTACATGTATGTGTGGTATCTAGCTTATCTTCCTCATTGGTTTTAGCCCTGTACCGTTTTTTTGTGGTTTGTATGTCCAAGGTTGTTCCTTACAAACATCTACTGAATTGAACAACCTGCCATACTCATTAGGTCATTCCAGACCAGAAGCTAAGGCTAGGCTCTGTTGTTGATTTATTATTTTCGTTAAGTTTGTTTTATTTTACAAATTAAAAAAGTTATTAATGGCCTGACGTTTTGACTCTAGCAGGGTCTTTCTAGAAGGCCAAGACTCTGCTAGGGTCAAAACATCAGGTTGTAAACTTTTTTTTGCATTTATACCATAGGTCCTTTTGGTTGCTAAGCAGTTTGCAGATGGCTAATTAAAAAAGAAATTCCTTCAAATTAACGTCTGTGGCCAAGTTTGTGCGAGAACTATCGTTGATTATAGCTCAACTAAGTTAGCCTGAATTCTGTCTAGCCGACGATGGTTGGACTATGCTAGTCGACTATTTGGAATCAGCCTACTGCTCCATATTATGCCCCTTTGTAAATATATTGTGAATGTTGATGTTGAATGTAATATTGAAAATTGGTATGTTTAAAAATTCTCATTTTTGGCTTATTTTGATGACAGAATATAGTGTTTAATTTATCCTGTGACCAATCGATACATTGAATAAATCACAATTGCAATTATAAAGCAATGAATGCCTGTGTTAATTTTTATATAAGGATCTTCCACGGTACCCAGCTTGGCAAGCACCGCCTCTGCCCCAGAAGATTCACCCAGCACTACTGATCACCAGCAGATCTCTGAAACGGAGAGTATAACGGATGGAAAGAAAACTTCTTCATCAAGTTCCATTTTAATCCCAGGTAAGCAGCCAAACTTCCCCTCCAGCCTTCTCTTCCAGCATTCAAACCCAGCCTTCTCCTCCAGCCTTCCCCTCCAGCCTTCCGACTCTCCATCCTCCCTTCCAGCCTTCCCCTCCAGCCTTCCCCTTCATCTTCCTCTCAAGACTTCCCCTCCAGCCTTCCGACCCTCCACCTTCCCCTCCAGCCTTCCGACCCTCCACCTTCCCCTCCAGCCTTCCAACCCTCTATCCTCCTCTCCAGTCTTCCCCTTCATCTTCCTCTCAAGCCTTCCCCTCCAGCCTTCTGACCCTCCATCCTCCCCTCCAGCCTTCTGACCCTCCATCCTCCTCTCCTCTCCAGCCTTCCCCTCCAGCCTTCTGACCCTCCATCCTCCCCTCCATCCTCCCCTCCAGCCTTCCGACCCTCCATCCTCCTCTCCTCTCCAGCCTTCCCCTCCAGCCTTCTGACCCTCCATCCTCCCCTCCATCCTCCCCTCAAGCCTTCCGACCCTCCATCCTCCTCTCCTCTCCAGCCTTCCCCTCCAGCCTTTCCCTTCATCTTCCTCTCAAGCCTTCACCTCTAGCCTTCCCCTGGTTTATTTTGATGAACACAGTGTATAATTTATCCTGTGACCGATACATTTTATAAATTTTAATTGCAATTATAAAGCAATGAATGCCTGTGTTAATTTTTTATAGCAGGATCTTTCACGGTACCCAGCTTGGCGAGCACCGCCTCTGCCCCAGAAGATTCACCCAGCACTACTGATCACCAGCAGACCTCGGAAACGGAGAGTATTACGGATGGAAAGAAAACTTCTTCACCAAGTTCCATTTTAATCCCACGTAAGCAGCCAAACTTTAAAAAAAATCCTTCCCCCCAGACTTCCCCTCCCCCTCCACTCGAGTCTTCCCCCTCCTGCCTTCCAACTCTCCATCCTCCTTTCCAGCCTTCCTTTCCAGCCTTCCCCTCCAGCCTTCCCCTTCATCTTCCTCTCAAGCCTTCCCCTCTAGCCTTCCTACCCTCCATCCTCCTCTCCAGCCTTCCCCTCTAGCCTTCCCCTGCAGCCTTCCGATCCAGCCTTCCTCTCCAACCTTCCCCTCCAGCCTTCCCCTCCAGCCTTCCCCTCCAGCCTTCCCCTCCAGCCTTCCGATCCAGCCTTCCTCTCCAACCTTTCCCTCTAGCCTTTCCCTCCTCTTCCTCCCCTCCAGCCTTCCCCTCCAGCCTTGCGGGTGCACCTCTCTAAGTTTAAACAGGAATTCCTGTTCTTTCCCTTTCAAATTTGTGGTCTTCGAGTTCAGTGTGAATTTGATATAAAATTTGGGGGGTGAATTATAGGGGGTATACCACGGTGCGGTTTATTAATTGTTTGACCCTAATATGTTTACTGCTGCAGTAAAGGAACATGTGTTGAGACTTTGAAAAGTCTACTGACAACAGTTCACTGAGTGCGGCGCTGACGCCTGGGTCACCTTACTGAGTGCGGCGCTTACGCCTGGGTCACCTTACTGAGTGCGGCGCTTACGCCTGGGTCACCTTACTGAGTGCGGCGCTTACGCCTGGGTCACCTTGCCCAAAATCCAGACATGCATTTTTTAGTGTTTGATTTTCCAGATTTGTTTCGTACAAAATGGATTTCCTGTTTTTTCATCATCGCCCATTCTCATGCCTGAAATAGAGTTTAAAACAGAGATTCCCCCTTATTAATATTTTGTAGGCCCTCTAAATATTCTTTATACAGATTCGAGAGCCAAATAGAAGGGTTACAGTGAAAAAAATTGTCCCCACTTGTGACCTTAGGGTTGGATGACATACCGGTAGGCCCTGAAAAAAATAAAGGTCCTATTTACTCAGAGATGTAGGGACACTTTTTTAAGACTATTGCTCAAATGTTTGGAAAATTACACCGGTGTAGGTTTTTTTAAATTTTGAGTGAGAATAACTCGACATTCTTGGGACTCCCCATATCAAATTGAGCAGAGGATAAAAGTTCAAGAGAGTTAGTGGACAAATTTCCCATTAAAGCTGTGAGACTTCTAAGTATTTTGTTAGTATTTGAATATTTAGCATTTTGCTCTATATGCTATGGGAGTTTATTTTGTGGGGTGCACCCTTCCCCTCCAGTCTTTCCCTCCAAATTGATTTTGATTCTTCATTTCCAATTATTATTTTATTTACAGAATGGCTCTTGATTCTGTTGATTTTTATATTGGTTGGACTTTTGATTTGTGGCCTTTTGTATGTATGCCGATGTGTGATCAAACGAAACAGTAAGTCCTGTGCATTCATTGCAGTTTAAACCTTTTCACTCTTTTTACATTCAAATGCATTAGATTTACCTCAATTTAAATTTACCAATAAATGTTACAAACAAGCAACTTCACACTGATGCATTTAAGTTTGATGCTCTGAAATATAAGTTTTTGGGTAAAATATTTAGGAGCTTTAACGATTTAATAGGATGCCCCTTTTATATTTAGGGTGTAGGGTGTTGTGGCTGAGCGGTTAAGAGCATCAAATTCAAGTTCTGGTGGTTAAGTCATCAGGGTGTTGGTTCGAATCCCGGTCATGACACTTGTGTCCTTGATCAAGACACTTAACTATAATTGCTTCTCTTCACCCAGGGGTATAAATGGGTACCTGCGAGGGTAGAGGTTGATATTGTGTTTGAAAAAGCCTTCGGAGCGCCACGGCAGCCCAGGGCTGTATACTCCCAAGGGAGCTGAGAAAGATTAAGGGAATGTTATTGGCCCAATGACCAGGGCACTAATGATGCGCATTGATACGTTTATTGTAAAATGCGCTATATAAGAACTTGTTATAATTTATTATTATTTTATATTTCCATCCGACCATATTTTTGGAACCATGGAATAAATGGGATACAAGAATAATATATTAGAATAATCAATGTTTTAAACTTATTTATTTGTTTACTAATTTTTCTTTTTGATATTTCTTTGACTCAATTTTTAAATATTGTCTGACTAAATTGTCAAAATATCATTTTTCCTGAAGAAAAAAAGTTATGCCTGGAATGAAGCAGATAATTTAAATCAATGCTCTCCCATTTCAGGAGTTTTCAAAGGCTTTTCGTGGCTTTCAAGATGTAACGTTGCGGTTAAAACAAAAGAGGAAAATTACCAAACCCACAAAACCTTTTTTTAAAAGAAAAAGGAAATCAGCATATCAAGTGAAACGTTGCCTGAATACTACATCTGGTTGTGTAATTTTGTAATTGTAAAAAATCCTAGCAGGGTATTCAGACAGTCAGACATAAATTCACACATTTTTCTATGATTTCAATTGGAAACTGAATTTTTATTTTCCAGTTTGTCTTTTGACTAAGCCAATTTTGAAAGAGAAAAAAACAGACAATTTGAAGCACTAATTATTTTGAATGACCCTCAATTTTTAAATCAAGTGTAGTTTTCAAAACAAGAAAAATAGTTTGATAATACTAAGCCATTCAGCCCTGTTGACTTTATAGGTATTATACAGGTTTGGTAGAGCTGACAAAATAGTCGCAGACAGTGTTCGTGTTTTGTGTGATCAACCATATACATGATATAACAAACCCTTGAAAATCTGGGCTTAATCCGTTGTGTGAGTCAGGAGAAAATTGTGAACAATCATGCCAGTTTTTCAGCATGTAAACACATTGTCCTTAATTTTGTTTCTAACAATGCTGAAAATTGTGCCCGGTATTTCGCTATTTTGTCCTGACTCACGCGACGGATTAAGCCCAAATTTTCACAGGTTTGTTATTTCATGTATATGGTTGATCACACAAAACATGAACACTGTCTGCGACTATTTTGTCAGCTCTACCATTCCTGTATAATACCTTTAAGGAAACTTTAAATGATGTTTTCTTGACTTTAGTATTTTTCTTATAGTATTTTAAACAGAATGGTTTTTCTGGAAGATTTTTACTAGCATGAACTTTTTAATCAGTGAGCTCTCAGAGTAAAAACTAAGCAATTTATTTCCCGCTAATTTCCAACCCTGTGTTTTGTCATACAGAGCGAGTAGCTGACAGACAGCCATCTGTGAAGGCACAAGCCATTCCAACCACTCCTGCCACTCCAGAGGAAGCAGAGACCTGCCTGGATGGTATCAATGTTGATAATATTGATTCTGGTCTTAGCAAACCCCTACAAGATACCGATCCGGTACCACCATTTCATCCCATGGTTCGCAACTCCTATTCCAGCTCCCTTGACTCTATCGCTAGCAACGATTCCTACAAGAGTGCCCGATGTCAGTCTCCAACAAGAGTATAGAGCCCTGAAGGCGCAAGATGGGGACCTAGGGCTGCAATGAGAAATGTGCACCGGACGCCATTTCAGTATGCAACTCTTTTGATGCAACAATAGATCAGTGCAGACAATGACCATTGCTATCAATGATCCAACATTTGCTTGCTGAAATGGCGCCCATGCGTATTTCACGCTCCAATAATAGACGTTTCGAACAGTATACTCTGCTCGTCTTCAGGAGAATGAGCAGAGTATACTGTTCGAAGCAACAGTCCTCCCAAAAAAGATTTTACACATGGTTGTACCCGCGAGTTTACTACTATTTATAGTTACTTCTTACTTCCAACACCATGCAAAGCTTCAAACACCACTTAATACTATAGATAGATTCCTTCCTCAGTGTCTTGTCTCCATTGGGTTCTTGGCTAGTACAGTGATTAAGTTCGCTTTTCAGAGAGTCCTTCACAACAAGAATAAATGAAATGAAATGAAATGAAATGAAATGAAATGAAATGAAATGAAATGAAATGAAATGAAATGAAATAGAGTGCCAGTAACCTATTTTGCACCTTTGGCGCTCTATAATCTGTTGTCATCATTCCATGTTATTCCTTTGTTGTATGTGAACAAGTTGGCCTATCAGACAGCTGATTGCTGTGTACATTGTGGTCCAAATGAAAAAAAATCACAATTCAAAAAGCAAACCACTATGACACTGAGATTGCGAAATATAAATAAATAAATAATCAACCCAAGAATTTTTCAATTGCTTGTCAGGTAGGGTAACAAGTTTTTTTATCTTCCAGGGTCTATAGTTATTTTGATTGTATTGGCCTTGGGCTTTTGATATTGCAAAATGTGCACAGAAAAAATATCCCACCAAAACATTTTTCAATGGCTTGCAGGGGTGCTAACAATGTTTTTATCTTGCAGGGTCTGTTGTTATCTTCAATGTGTTTTTCTTTGCACTTTGAGTTTACAAAGTATGAATAGAAATTTTTTTTCCAGGGCCTGTCGATTCAAATTCTGAGAACTGGCATTTATACTTATATTGGTTTTCAATTTTTGTTGTCAGTTCTCAAGCTTTTCTTTATCAGTACCTTCCTGATATATATCAAACATCAATGACATCATGTGATTCCAAAATTCCTTTTTTTATAATTTGTTTTTCTTTCAGTACTTTGATGAAAAATGTTTTCTTCCAGGTTGTCTACTCCTGAATCGTATTCCTTGGTTTTAAAACTAAGCATTGGTTGATAATCAATATTATTTTTCCCTTATGATGTCGGAGAGCTAAATTCAATCTGTAGATTTTTCTAAGTGTAAGGAATTGATTGTAGTCACTGATATGATAAAATGTGGTTCATCTTCCACATTATTGGTCAGAACCTAAAATATGTCCAGCACACTGCATTAGCCAGATGGGTGTCTGGGTGTCTTTTGAACACCCTGTTTTAAATTTGGACACCCTGTTTTGATCTGTCATTTACATGATGAGAATGTATTGTAATTGAACAATTTGGTTACCCAGTTTTTAAATTTCCAGCAAATTTGAAACACCCTTTGCCAAATCCTGGCTAATACCTTGGTCTAGTAATAATCAGTAAGGTAATCAGCAATAATGTTTACTCCACTATAAAAAAAAACAATAACAAAAACCTTACTGTTTCATTGTCACTAATGATGAGCCTATAAAACAGTCAGTTGTTTTCATAATACTGTTTTGGTTACAGTTTATGGTGAGATAGAATAATATGAGTGGTACAGGAACAATGTTACCACAGAAACCTTTCGTTTTTGCTGTAACGACAAAAAAAACAAAGTTCACTGACCAGTTTTGGTGCTTTCTTTTACACATAAAATGCAGTGGATCATTCGTATCGTATTTGATTTTTAAGTAGGAACTTGTTTAGATGAATTTTAACAGCAGTTGAACTTTCAATGACGTCATGTGTAATCCATCTATGCAAGGGGCGTGTATTGAAAACTGTCTATTGGTTTTTTGATTTTGTTTTGATTTTGTTTTGGTTTTGTTTTGGTTTTGTTTTGGGTTTTTTGTTAAATGGTTATGAGGATGATGTGGACATTTGTTTACATCATCGAAAGTAATGAGAGATTGTCATCAAACGTGATGAGATCAAACACACAAAGATTGTGTGTAATATAAACAGTTGAAGCTAGTCACTTCACTGTGCAAAAAGTGTGTTAGTAAAGTGTCAACGAGCTTCATTTGAGATGCAGCTCTCTGAAGTTTCGATTGGATGCTAATGCCACCCGTTAAACGGGGGAAAAAAAACTACTTGATAACTATCTCCCTCGAAGATAAGAGGGAGTTTTTACCAGTGTGCCCGTATGGAGTATCAGAGATGTTTCCGATATTCCATACTCTCCATGTAAATAAATAAAAACCTTTAAAATAAGAAAAAAAAGAAAAAAGAGAAAAAATAAAAGAAAGGTAATCAAAAAAAATTACATGGAGCGTTAGGCTATTATTATGCCTAGGGCCACGTAAAATAATAAACAAACGTAATTTATTTGTAGCTATTTTTATTTGTTTTAAGTGTGTAGGTTGTACTGCTTTTGCATGATCTTCATTGTATTTGAGCCTATTATATACTTTTCTTTTGTGACGTCACAGCCGCGGGTTGTGCAAACCTTGTGCGGCCTTCATTGCAGAAAATGCAAAAAAATTATCATTCAATAGTGCTATCAAATTACCCATAAGCACAGGTATGGCATTTGCGCTACCCAAAATAAAAGGTTAACATTACTATACATTCTTCATAAAAAGGGGTTTTAAATGTGTTATTGAAATGGGCAGATTTGTGCCAACACAGTTATATATTTTAAAGGTATCGTACACGTTTGGTAATGACTCAAAACAAATATTAGCATAAAAACTTACTTGGTAACAAGCAACGGAGAGCTGTTGATAGTATAAAACATTGTAGGAAACGACTCCCTCTGAAGTAACGTAGTTTTGAGAAAGAGGTAATTTCTCACTAAAATAATAAAAACTTCTTGCAAGAAGTTTATTCCTATCTGAAAGCACACAACTGTACAACAAGGGTGTTTTTTCTTTCATCATTTTCTTGCAACTTCGATGACCAATTGAGCCCAAATTTTCACAGGCTTGTTATTTTATGCATATGTTGGGATACACCAAGTGAGAACACTGGTCTTTGACAATTACCAAACGTGTTCAGTGCCTTTAAGATACCCTAGGCAAACCCGTTCAAAAAAGGTTGAGTGTCTGTAAACAAAAGAAAGGTCTATGGTAGTATTTTGTAAACACTGTATTGTAAAATGGTATTCGCAAATCCAATGTGTGATCAAAACTGCCTTTTCGTAAATTTACCATTTAGGTTGACAATGTATAAGTTGTCTATGTACACTCTAAAACATTCGGTTCAGAATTGATCCGGATCCGGATTCCGCGGGGCCTGACCCATTTCTGGGTCAGTGTGACCCGGAATCTGTGTCAAAATGGCAAAGAAATGGGTCAAACTGACGCAGAATCCTTGACAAAATCCCATTTGTAACCAGTTTCCGTGGAATCCGGGTCAATTCTGGCCCCGGAGTTTTTTAGAGTGTTTGTTATTATTGAATACACAGACTTCACTCGGGGATGGCACAACGTTGGCATTTGCAAACGGTACATCCAATTAAAATCTTCTATTTTCCTTTATTATGAAACACAGCCCTAAAATGGAGATCATTAAAAAAAAACTCCAGAAGAAAATCTCTTAATTATTTTTAAGAACCAGCTGTTCTTAAACCATTGAAACCATCGAGTAGACTGAGCACTTTATGTTTAACTGTACTCGTTTGTAAATTTACATTCAACCGATCATTTTTTATCAACCACCTGACACATACTGTGTTGTATAGGAAATACCTCCTCTTCATTTTCAAAAACTTGATCATGGAAGTTTTCATTCATTTCTGACCAACGTTGTACCATCCCTTTAAAATGCAAAATGCATGACATGAAATAGTGTGCTTTTAGTAATGCACAATTGCTTGTAATTCAGTGGTTTTAGGTATTCAACTTATTCAAGCTTGTATACTGCAATTAGTCGTAGAATATATCTCTTGGTTGAAATGTTGAAATAAAACGTATATACAGTAATCACACGTACCCAGAATACTTATTCAGTCTTAAATGAATATATCTTAAACAAGTTATATTTTTACTGGCCATTCTTTGATATTTTTCGTTTACCTTTTTTAACCTCTGCTCCATCTTGTAAATACATGTGTAGATTAATGATTTGTTTAAAGTTTTGGTGATGTATTTTGTTGTATTTTTTTATAACGAATCCAACCGTATGTGGTTGCTAATAAAATGAACCTTACTTACTTAAGTCAGAGGCACAGATTCAAATTAATGAAGGTAAATCAGAAAGCCCTTCTATTGTCAGACCATTTCAATCTCATCCCGAATGGTTTTTGAATGATGTGTTAAACCACTGATCCTGCATTAATGGCAGGGTATACTTTTGGTAGATACTCCAAAATTTAATTACTTGGTAAAGAGCACCGAAGAGCTGTTGATATTAAAAAACAATGTTAGAAGCGACCTCCTTTGAAGTAATGCAGTTTTAGAGAAAGAGGTGAATTTTTCACCCAAAAATTTGAATTTGAGAAAGGCTTCAAGCATGAAGCCTTTCTCTCAGGCACCTGAAAGCACACAATGCAACAGTGGTGGATTTTGAAATTGAAATTTGGCCAGGTGGAAAGTTATTGTAACATTTCAGTAACTGTATTAAGGACACAGTAAAAACTCAGTGTAACATCCACCGAGAAAGGAAACAATCACATGCATTGTTTGTTGTTTCTGTGTACGGCTGCAGTCATAGTTGTAGCCTTTGTTACAATTTCTTTTTTCCCCCATTATAGAAGAACTTTATGCTGATAGACAGCAATCATTATTACTGTAGGGCCTATAACTTAATATTGAACTAGATCATGAATTGTAAACCAAATAATTTCAACAAGCTTGCTTAGCAAATAATTTCTCAATGTGCGTAGAATAGGTTTTTCAATTGAACTGGCTTGGTAGAAAATAAATTAGAATGCATGAATAAAATGTATTATTTTGTCGATTGCTTATTTGTGTCGGTGATGACCAACAATATTAACAAATTATTACTGCAGTTTAATGTCAACTCTTAAAACATCAAGGGACCCTATTCTGGAGCCTAAGACCTGGGCCCAATTTCATAGAGCTGCTCAAGCAGAAATTATTGCTTAAGCAGAAATTATTGCTTATGCATTTCCTGCTCAGCAAAAATAAGCAGGATACCAGCCACGGACTGTACATGTGATATGGTAATTTAGCTGGTAACCTTATTTTGGTAAGCATAATTTGGTTGTGCTTAGCTACTTTTTGTGCTTAAGCAGCTCTATGAAATTGGCCCCAGCAGACGGAGCTCCAGAAATGACTTGCCACTCTTATCAGCTGCAGAGTATAGTTAATGCTCGAAAGTGGCAAATGGCACTCTCTTGGGCTCCCCACATGTGTGTGTTATTTTTCACACCTCACATAAATAGAACCCGTTTAACCAAATATACTCCACAATTGCTGGTTACAACTGTAATGGTGCTCTCGGACTTATTTTAAAAGCTGTTTGAAGCACATTAATGTTATCCACCTTGCACGCAGCGCTGCTGGTACGCTATAGGTCGCGCGCACGTTTTATACGCACCAAGAACAGCTGTCGTCCAATGATTAGGGCCCAATTTCATATTGCTTAAAAAAAATTCTGCTAAGCAGAAATGAGCAGGATACCAGTCACAAATGGTACGTGTGACATAGTAGTTTGGCTGGTAACCTCATTCTGGTAAGCACAATTTTGTTGTGCTTAGCATCTTTTTATGCTTAAGCAGCCTATGTTCAAAGCAAAATTATATCGGGAAGATGTTGAGCAACAATTTTCCATCAAATATTTTGGAACCTTATTTAATTTTGCATTTTTTGAGTGGATTGGAAACACTGCATAGATACAAAGTTCGTTGACTGTGTTGACAATGACTAACTATTCATATTTCACATTATCCATTTCCTCATCATTCGATGATTGGATATCCGTTATGTAGGTTGCTTCGATTAAAGGGGTCAGTGGGTGTTATGTTATTTAATCCGACAGTAGATATAGGCCTATGTCGTATTAGAGATATCTTTATTATTTTGGTTAAAGGCCCTATACGTGTCCCTTCAGCTTAAAGGCACTGTATGGACACGTTTGGTAATGGTCAAAGACCAGTATTCTCACTTGGTGTATCCCATATGCATAAAAAAACCTGTGAAAATTTGGGCTCAATTTGGTCATCGAAGTTGCAAGAAAACTTTGAAAGAAAAAATACCCTTGTTGCACAAATTTGTGTGCTTTCATGCAGATGCCTGAAAAAGGCTTCAGGCCTGAAGTCTTTTTCAGATTCAAATATTTTAGTGAGAAACTCTTTCTCAAAAACAACGTTACTACAGAGGGTCGTTTCTCACGATATTGTATACTATCAACAGCTCTCCATTGCTCGTTACCAAGTGAGTTTAATGCTATATATTTTGAATAATTACCAAACGTGTCCATAGTGCCTTTAAAGGACTACAGTGTGTCTTTAATGATAGTCACCCACTTCGTAAATCTATCATTTGGTATGTGGGCGACCGTCTGGATGGCATATGAATTTCTGTGTACAACTTTAGCAACCAACCCCGGAAACGGCAGAAGACGACTCCAGAAAGCACTCAAAAACATCTTCTTTTTTTTGCTTTTTAGTGTCATATCTCAACTTTTACTCAACGTATCAATTTCGTTCTTGTGCCAAAAAAGAGAGTAGTTATTCATCTTCAAAACTGTTTTAAAATTATATTAAAGTATTGTTTTAAAGTCCCGTACTATGGGGTCTAAAGATAAACAGTTTTGCCAGTTTTACTGTGTAGCCGGCATGTTTTGCTCAATGCAGACCATGCAATGCGGTCCCTAAACGGTCGTAACTCAGTAACCCCTCAGCCGATTGTTTTCGTTCGAGCTTTAAAATAGAGGGTGATCCCTCCCAGGAAGGTGATGTTAAACATCTAGTTGATTGGTTATAATTTACTGCCGTACTAGGGCACTGTTAGACCAAGCAGCGAATCAGAATGGTTGTTTGAAATTCCATTGAACGCACGTGTCCACAGCATTCGGCGTACTATGACAGAGAATGCTTTGTAAAAAAGGTACCAGTTAAAGAGGTAAATTGCCTCCTTCTAAATGTGATTTAAAGCGTGCAAATTTATACTATTGGAAAGTCCAATTCTTAGAGATTTATGTGATAATATTTTTGTTTTGATAAGACAAAAGTATGAAGTAGTTATGATCGTGTGAAAAATGTCTTGAAAATGAAAAAATCCGTCAACACATTAACACAAGTTTGGAACTCGAAACCTGCTACGTGTTTATTGGGGCATACCATTCTTAAGAAGGGGGTAATGCTGTCGTGTAGTGTGATTGTTTTGTTTTACTACAGTTCATTTTTCCGCATGCTTCTGCAATAGGGCCTATAGTTTTGCAACAGAGCAATAGTCGCAGTTCATAACAAATTTAAACACTTTGTTGTAATTTATTTTTCTACGTTTGATTTAATTGCAAAGTTTGAGAAATGTTTTTACACCTTAATTGTAAATGGAATGGCCCAAGTTTAGGCTTTACGGACGAACGCACAGCTTCACACAGATCGGGCTAATCCGCTTACTGGACTCCTGTATAGAGTTTTAGGTACAAGCATAATGATTTACCTCGAAGTAAAACAGCAAACAGGGGGTAACAAATTCATATGATGCTTCAGGTTTCGCAAGAATTTGCCAGAAGCCGGGATTCTCCCCTTGCTTCATTGCGTCATGCGCATGCGCATGCGCATGCGCAATATCAATACACAACACCGGCACAGATCATCCACATTGATTAACATATCCAATTTCATATACATTAAGACTAAAGAGAGCCGGTGTTGAAGCCAAACGCAGCGGAAACGATCAGCTGAAAGTCTATAGTTATGTCTCCTTTGAGTATACTCAGTAAGTGGTATATTGTTTTCTGTTTTAAGATATTCTTCCACAGGTTCTGATTTTCGAAATACGAGGTTCCTACTTCTTTACACAATGCTTCATTGCAAAACTATCACTAAATATCCGAAATTTCGTGTCAGCGATGCAGCAATTTAGCTGTTCGTACAATTGCTGACATATTAATTTGTTGTTTTATTTTGTTTATTGTACAGAATTGTGGGTGTTCCTTGGAATTGGAGTGGGGATAGGTCACCATGGCATGTGTTGGCCTCTTGGGAATGGGCCTAATCAACCATCACATCATGACATGGAGCCCGGTGAGACTATATCTATTGTAAAAAATACTATAATTATGGTAAATACTAAAAAGGTACTTAACGTCCATTTACTTGATTTCTGTGTCATGAAAAATGGAATCTGCAGCCTTGCTTAATTATCCAGTCGGGCTGGCCAATGACCTTTTCGTTTACACTGGATTGTCTGTTGTCTAGAATTTTACAAAAAGAAATTCAATGTATAGGTAGGATGCACTGATGGGAAGAGGGGTAGACCTTAATCATGGAGCGGCCATCTTGATTTTCTTCCATTTATTTATTTATTTATTTATTTCTTGTTTACCCTGGGAAAACCTCTCAGTGAAACACTGTTTTTCAGAGGTGCCCAGCAACTACATGCACATTAAAATTGTAAAATTAATGTAACCAGACCGAGGCTGGAAGGGCAAATAGTCTGGTTCCTTTTTGTGTGATGAATATTAGCATCCCTTACTACTGTTGGAGACAGGGAACATGACTAATATGGTGGCAGCATGATAAAGGTCTATTGCCTTATGGTGCCGACTTTGCATATTATGCTACTCTTTTGTATTATGGCTAGAACAGTTTTTAGTTCTTTGAAAGGTGCTGAAGGGTTTGAGCTGGCTTTGGAAAAGTTTTCCTTTTTATGTATCATGTTTCTTCTGGGGAGAGTCGATTTCAGTTCAGGGGAAACCTGGTTGCGACTCAGAAAAGCCATTTTAAATTCCGTTTGATCAGCGATGTGAAATGAATCTAAATTTCCTAAAAACGACGATCCTGGAATTGTTCCTGGACTTTGCACTGTGTTCCTGTTTTTACGAAGAATAGAACGAGAGAAATTGTACCCTGTTCCATTGTTATTATTTCTTTTTCCCTGATGTGGCCCATTCAAATTACCCCGTCGATTAAATGGGCAAATATTACGTATTTTCTAATTTTCTCTGAACTGTCGTAACTGTTGTTTACTTTCGGTGACAAGCTAGACCTGCTTGCGGCAACACACGCAAAAACCGCAACAATTACCAAAATGTGCTCTGTGCGATTTTGCAGTGACGTTTGTATTTGCGGGGGATTTGCGGTGGCGGTATGTTTCCTTACCTCCATGTTACCCTCCCCCCCCCCTCCCCGTTTGACAAGGGACACCCGATTGTTATTAAAGTGAGGGGGGTATACCGGTTCCTTAATTGCTCCACAAATTTATAACCATAAATACTTACTCGGTAAATAGCACTGGAAAGATTTTTATTTTTAAAAATGACACCCTTTCAAGTAATAGTTTTAGAGAGAGGGGTAATTTTCCAACCCCCCCCCCCCCAACAAAAGTTCAAAAAACAAAAAAATAAAAGTATTACTTATAATACTTATAGGCCTAACAATACTACGAAACAAAAATATTGAATCTGAGGTGAGAAAGGCTTCAGGCATAAAACCTTCGTCAGGCATCTTAAAACGCAAAATTCTATTCAACAAAGGGTGTTTTTTCCCCCATTATTTTCTTGCAACTTCGATTGCCAACATTGCAACTTCGATTGCCAACATTGTCACAGGTTTGTTTTGTAAAGCATATATATATATATATATATATATATTGGGATACACCAGGATACCAAGTGAGGAAACTGATCTTTGACATTTACCAAAAGTAGGCCTACACCCTGCCTTTGAAATAGAAAACGAAACCGAAACCAAACATTGTATTTGTGCAAATAGGAGTATTGCAAACCAATCTCCGTCAGATTCATGGTGGCTAATTGGATAACTTTAAGTTATTGTACCATAGGTCAAAGGTACATTCGTTTTCTAACCCAGTCAAAATTTTACAGAAGGGACCGCACCGACCCAATTCCCTTTGCCCACTTGTCAATTCAGTATGATGGGTCTCTATCAATTGTCATTGGGGCTTGGGCTGTCTGTGGGTTTATTAAAAGCTTGTAACATCACACATCATATAATGTTCGGCAAGTCGACTATTTTGACCCCCTTGATCCTACTCAATTCACAGGAGAAAATCTGAACAAGGTATGTCAGGAGGCTGACAATATGACTGTGTATGAGGAAGTGTTGGAGATGTGCATTTCATGTTCAACGTGTGGTATTGACTCCCAGGATGATCACTGTCACACTTGCCGAGGTAAATATGGCTATCGCCTACACTCTAAAAACTTCGGGGTATGATTCAAGGTACAATAGGGGGCAGACCCATTTCGGGGTCAGACTGACCTGGAAACTGGTTAAATTATGTGGATTTAGAGTCGGATTCTACGTCAGTTTGACACAGTTTTGGGTCAGTTTGACACAGATTACGGGTCATACCAACCTCGTCCCCATGGTTTACTTTATTTCCAACCATGTTTACAATAGTAAACCCTGGGAGGGAAACTCCTTACTTGGACCCTGATTGGACAACGACTGGTGTACAAAAGTGTATTCAGTATTCACCATGCTCACAGCCAGACTATTCTAATTTGCATACGTTTCCAAACATTTTGGATATGCAAATGATCCAATACCAGGGTGAGAGAGCGGTCAACCTCGTACACCTCGTACTGCTCGACACACCCTGGGGACAAGGCTGGGGTCATACTGACTGGAATGAGTCAGGCATCCATTTGACCCGGAATTCAGTTCAACTTCTGATCCATGACTCTCTTTTTTGTTTAGTTCGAGTCAAATTCTCCTCTTGTTTTCAGACAATGGATTTGCATTTTTTTTATGGTGTCAAAATGAAAGCTCATTATTTCAATATAAAGCCCAGTATAATCCTTCAGAGAAACAAGTCTATTTCAAAATAATGTCAAAGTCGAGAAGATAGCGTTTTAAAAAGTCGAAATACTGTTGCATGAGCGCCATGAGCGCCTTTTAGGCGGATACCGGCGCTAATACTAAGTTTTCTTTATTATTAGTATTATTATTATTATTATTATTATTATTATTATTATTATTATTATTATTATTATTATTATTATTTTATGGAAATAAACACGTTTGTTTTTAACCCAATCGTGTATAATACCTTCGAAAATACTGTTTTATGTCCTAAACCCTACGTGACACCCTCAAAAAAATTCACACTCGGGCAGCATCGGTCACTTTTTGAGTGACCGTTTTGATATTTGCGTGTAATACATTTTTATGAAGAACACAATCATTTTCAAATGGCCCACACCATAAGATATGGACCCTTCAATTCATCCGAATAAACAACCAGGTCACTGCTTACATCCATTGTACAAGTATACAGAAGAAGCAATCTGGAAACCATTGGATCATTTCACCCAGTAGTGGCTATTGACTCCAATGTCAAGTAACTGCTGTACAATTCCTAGGGGAATTCCGGTAGAGCTGGTCATTTATGGATTTGTTTTGTGTGGAAAAACCCCCGATGATAACAAGACAATTGGCATGCTATTTGGCTAGGTGTAGTTGGGGAACTTGGAATTTGTTTGATTTTTGAAGAAAACAAATGGTGGAGTACAGACTGTTTAATTAAAAACGGACACTCAATAAGTAACCGATGGCTTCATGAAGTGTTAATGCAATCAGTGAAATTTTTACACAATTTCAAGACACATTTCGTGTACTACGAAAAACCTTTCTGTTCATCATACAAAAATGAGGGAGAGCTTTGAAAATGTTGCCTAACTGCATCATTATGTAAGACTGATGGGTAGCAAAATGTGTATTTTCTTCACCCAGCACTTGGGATTATTCCAGTTGGACCCACGCCGGTGGTTGATAACACTGAAGTTGATGACCCAAGAGACACAGACCGCGATTCGCCTGAGGAGATTGTCAAAAACGATAACAAAATGGACGACGCTGAGGATGGCAAAAACGAGAACAAAATGGACGACGGTGAGGTTGTCATGAACGCAAACAAAATGGACGACGGTGAGGTTGTCAAAAACGAGAACAAAATGGACGACGCTGAGGATTACAACGCTCGGGATAAGCCCTCTCTCGCAAAAGATTCTTCGTCTGATATGGGTATGTATATACTGGTTCAAAAACTCTTTCTCAGGTTTTATACTGTATTTCCCTTTGTTTTTACAGTCATTGTTGATTGGTAATTTGTTGTATTCCTCATTTGTTCGTGTTTTTAGGTGTGTTTTTAAACTTTGTTTAGTCCTACTTGTAATTTTCTTACCGTTTTTACTTTATTGCTAATTACTGATATTGTAAATCACATCAAATTTGGTCTATGGGCCACGAAATGTGATGTTAATTAAATGAAATGAATTGAATAGTTTCACAAACAGTAGCGTAACTAATGGGCACGTGACGCCCCCCCCCGCCCCATTGATATCCGTGCCCCCCCCCCCTCCAATTTAAATCCTGACTTTTGAGATTACAAATTGCCAGGGAGTAAAATGTTGCATTTAACAAGCTTTTAATGTGATAATGTCCATGTCTTCAAAATTAGTTTTCCATTTAAACGCAGACCATTTCAATTTTTTTACACAGTTAATGGCACAGCAAAAGCGCTGAAAAGGGTGATCGTTTAAAGAGAAATTCAAACAATTTTGATTGGCCTGAAGTGCCCTCTTGAAAACAAAATGGGCGTCCCCCCTTGTGCCCCCTTAAATTTTATCCTATAGTTCCGGTGTGGCAGGAGATTCTGTCCCCCCGGAGATTCTGTCCCCCCATACGGCAAACTGTGCACAAACTTATTTTGATAGCGCCCTCTTTTGAATCATCCTCCTCCAGCCCATGTTAATTTCCCGTATGGGGACAGAATCTCCGGGGGGACAGATTTCCCTGGGACACCGGCGCTGTTCACAAAATGCTGTTAATAGTTCTTATAATATAATTCCCTCCCTTTACTTTAGAACTCGGAGAATTAATACACTTGGTAAAACCAAAAGATCTCTTAAGACTTACTTATAAATTAAAGCTGCCGAATATTATTAAGGGGGGGTCACCGTTTTGTTTCTCTCTCGTGTTGGATTGGGCATGGGGTCACACTCTTTACTCTTTACTTTCTCTCGTTTCACAAGTATTGTTTTATTGACTGTAGGTTTTCTGTGCATTTTTCATTTTTAATGATTGCTTTTTATTATTGGAATTTGTAATACAATTTACGTTTATATTTTAAAGTGTTCTTGTATTGGTTTTTAATTGCACTTTTCAATGTATATATTTCTTAATAATTAGTGTAAAGCGCATTAGAGCTTGTTTTTTCATGAATTTTGGTGCTACATAAATACTGTGTTATTAGTTATTACTATTATTAATAGCAGGTAATACTTATAACCTTGATACTATAATTATTGTTGTTGTTGTTGTTTACCAACAATCTAATTCTATTCACCCATCTAGGGTTGTCACCGGGACTTCTGGTATTCGGAGCAGTCTTCGGGGGCGTGTTTACAATCACGCTAGTAGCAGGAGTAGGAGTGACATTGATGAAACGAAGAAACGGTACGTACACGCTCTTGAAGTCTACTTCGGCATTCCAAAGTAAACTTCATGAAAATCACAATCAAGGATGGTTTAAAAAAAAGATACGATGCAATACTTTCTGAAGACCACATTCACTTCAGTCAGCTTTAAATGGCTTCAGACAGCATCATAATTATTTTAACCACCTTGTTGAAAACTATAATTGAAATTACGTTCAGGTCAAAACTTTCTTTAAGATCCGACCTTTTTCGAACGTGTCATTCATTGTGTAAAAACTATTTGAACAATTTCGTTTTATGTAGGGCCTGTGCCTGTGAGCAGTTGAGTCATTTTGGACACACACCAATACAAAGGCATTACGATGCAGGTGTGGCGAACTGTGCAGAAATTTCGTCTGATAGCGCCCTCTTTTGATCAACTTCATTCAGCCCATTTTTGTGGGACACACACACCCAGTGACAAAATCTCCAATGACACTGCTAAAAACAATGAAGAAAATTATCCAAGGCGCCGTTTTCTCAATCATAAAAAAAAGCCTTTGTAAAAAGCTTGAATAATAATTGTGATGCATTAATTTCTTTAGGGATGTTACCTGTTCCACAACATGACGATGCAGCAGCAGACCAATCACCGCCCCAGCAAGAGACCATGATGCCTGACGATGTTCACCCAAGCAATGTCCTCACCAATACCCTCACGAACAATAAAGGACTTGGCCAGAACTTGGAGTTTTTTGAAACCCTTGTGTAAGTCCTTCACAATTTTTTTCAAACGGGAAATGAAAAAAAATACGCAAAACACACACACACACCTTACTTTAGGAGCTTAGTTGTTCGATGGACAACGAGTGGTCTGTAATGAAGGCCTTGGTGCTGAGGTTGGTCCTCACCCATCACACTGCGTTCGGCAGAATATTACAGAAGTTCGCCACAATGGGCAACGAGTGGTCTGTAATGAAGGCCTTGGTGCTGAGGTTGGTCCTCACACATCACACTGCGTTCGGCAGAATATTACAGAAGTTTGTCCACAATGGGCAACGAGTGGTCTGTAATGAAGGCCTTGGTGCTGAGGTTGGTCCTCACACATCACACTGCGTTCGGCAGAATATTACAGAAGTTTGTCCACGATGGGCAACGAGTGGTCTGTAATGAAGGCCTTGGTGCTGAGGTTGGTCCTCGCACATCACACTGCGTTCGGCAGAATATTACAGAAGTTCGCCACAATGGGCAACGAGTGGTCTGTAATGAAGGCCTTGGTGCTGAGGTTGGTCCTCACACATCACACTGCGTTCGGCAGAATATTACAGAAGTTTGTCCACAATGGGCAACGAGTGGTCTGTAATGAAGGCCTTGGTGCTGAGGTTGGTCCTCACACATCACACTGCGTTCGGCAGAATATTACAGAAATTTGTCCACGATGGGCAACGATTGGTCTGTAATGATTGTGGTTGCTGAGGTTGGTCCTCACACATCACACTGCGTTCGGCAGAATATTACAGAAGTTTGTCCACGATGGGCAACGAGTGGTCTGTAATGAAGGCCTTGGTGCTGAGGTTGGTCCTCACACATCACACTGCGTTCGGCAGAATATTACAGAAATTTGTCCACGATGGGCAACGATTGGTCTGTAATGAAGGTCTTGGTGCTGAGGATTGTTCCTCGCACATCACACTACGTTTGGTTAACGAGTGTTCTGCAATGAAGGCCCTAATTGTTGTAGGTTGCTTGTATCTTTTAGTTTTTCTTTCACAATAATAAACCATGACTGTAGTTCGTTGCTTTAAAACCATAATAGCTTGAATTAATGTTTAAAGTAGAGTGAAGTAATATTTATAATGTGAAATATATTGGAATGTGTAGCTGGGTGTTGTTTTTATTATTTAATTTCACTGATGTTGTCTTTTTCATACCATGTTATTGTAGTAATTTGTGGGAAGACAATACTGTAATAATTTTTTTAAAGTAGAGTAAAGTAATATATACTGTGAAATATATTGGGTTATGTAGCTGGTGTTGTTTTAGGAATTTAATTTCACTAATATTGTATTTTTCATACCATTTTATTGTAAGAATTCGTGAGAAGACAATATTGTAAGAATTTGCCGTGATATCATAATTTATGGTTAATAACTTCTCTTTTGAGTATTATGTGGTTCCGAAGAAACCGGTGGACTCAACGATTCTGATAGCTGTCTATCGCCAAGAGACTGCTGGGTTTCAACTGGGCATGTGGTTTCTATAAAGTCCATAATAAAGCCACAGGCCCAGTTGGAACCCAGCAGACTCCTGACGACAGACAGAGTATGGTTTCGAAACGTAGAGTCCACCGGTTCCTTCGAAACCACATTATACTCAAAAGAGATATACTTAATCACATGGTGTCACCGCCAAATCTGACAGCATTTTATTGTATAGGCCTATGTTATTGTAGTTTTATTTTTTTTATATTTTTTTATATAAAATTATGGGAATTTGCTAATAGACCGTGCAAGTCTCGCGCGTATTCGAACATTTTTGGGACCACTTTGGTCCCACGTTCATTGCTGTAACGCATGAAGGAAACAAACTCACGCACTTAAACGGGTCCAAATGTTCGAAAACGCGCGAGATTTGCACATTCTATTACAAAACCCTAATACAGCCACTCAAGGTGATTGCTAAAAAAGGGCAGTGGCATAACCAGTTAGTTTCAAATTCAAAAATGGGATTTCGACTTTCTCATAACACACTCTTACTGTTTACTAAATTCCATCACCGAAGGCAAATTCCCTGAAATGTTTCTTCTGTCTGCCCACTATTATTCCTTTGGAAGATTGGAACTTTATCTACAAATGTTTCTTCTATTTGCCCACTATTATTCCTTTGAAAGATTGGAACTTTATCGGTGAAAAGCCTTTCAGAATGACACTATTACTAAGAAGTTCTCGGATAATTACCAATCATGTATATAGGCCTTCTCTTCTTCAAGTTCAAACATTAACAGGGAATCCAAAACTTACAAAGGGAAAACAAACCACAGAAATTAAAGATAATCGCAAATGTTATCCCACCCGAGTAATTTGCATTTGGATTGTTTTCACAGTGCTGATCATGTATCGATAAATAGTAAAAATTAAAATTTCAATTATTGTCCCATACACATTCAATGTACCAGGTGGCTGTCAGCTAAATTATGCCAACTCCATTGTGAATTGTCATAATGCTCAGTGGACCGAGTTGTATTTTCTACTGGGCTTAGAACTGTCTATGCTGTGTTGTAATAAAAACATAACAACAACATAAGGCTTGCAACAACAACGAAAAAACATTTCTTTAGCTTCGTTGATGACCCGGGGGTCAACTCATAGCTATTTGCATAGACGCTGCAATAGAACGCCTTGAACTTTGCCCCGCAGACAACAAAACAAGCTGGCAGGCTCCAACGATTTCTACAATTTTTAAGCATTGATATTTCTTTAGGCCTACGGGTAGTGTTTCCTATGATGAGAGTAATAACATGGACGATCTATGGATTAGGAACAGTATTATGGGATTCTGAATTTTTTATGAGGATCCAAAACACACGGTGTTAATTTTGTTTCGTCCGATTTGCAAAAATGTTGTTTTCTTTTTTGAAAGAAGTTTAATTTACACAGACACTGTAGCACGTATTATTTCTTTACCAAGGGAGTAACCAGTCATTTTCATTCGGGGGTGCAAGCGGGGGGAAATTCATAATTTGTAGGGGATAATATTTTAATGTATTGAACTATTCATGTATGCATTGTTGGTGTTTGTTGGGGTATGGACAACCGGGCAAAGGGTTCTGAGGATGTGGCTCACTCCCTGCCCCCTTCTAGTTCCGCCACTGTTCATGACTTAACCTTTCATTTTCGTAATTTATTATTTGGTGTTTTGTTCAATAATTATTGTGGCTATAGTAACGGTTTGTTTTAGCGTATATGAATTATTTTAAACGTATAGATCCAAGTTTAAGCAAAATTATTGTGTATGCTTATTATTTGCATTTTGATTTTTAGCACGGTGTGGTCATGTTTGCATTCTTTCTGATGATTTTTAATAAATGCAACATAATGTTTGCCTCCCTAGTCTAAAGTGTAGGTCGATCATCGGTGTCTTTATTTGAATAATGACTGAGGTTTGAGTGCAATCGTCGTCGTTTGATGGGGAAGGTTTCTGGTGGCGTGTGGGTGGATATTGGGTACATGTCAGTTCACAATATGGATGCTGGGCATAAATTACCTTTTTTTTTAGAATGTACTGATTTCCGGTCTATATTATACCAGATTTGTGTTGGAGCTATCGCTAATTGTATTGGGTCTACTTATCTGTGCTTAATTTCATATAGCCTGTAAGCACAACCTGCTAGCGAAAGAAATATATTGCTTAGCTGAAACAGGTTACCAGACAAAATTCCATCAAGTTTACAATGTTGCCACTGGTGCCCAACTCATATTTTGCTAAGCAGTATTTTCTGCATAACATCTGTATAAAATGAATACCTTATGAAATTGGGCCCTGTTCATGGAACGACTGAAAATGTAGAAGATTCCCTAACTAAACCAGGCTATCTTATGGTGGTAGCTAATTATGCTTCTACTTGGAACAAAGTCCATGTCACACCAGGGCAATTTTTCCAGGCCTGGGAGGCAACCACTTGCACTGCATGCACAAGGAACGCTTTGGCAGCACAGGAGACATTCGTCTAGCTGTAAAATTGCTATCCCCAAAATGAGAATACTAAAATGTGTATGAATTTCAAAATATTGGAGATTTCCTGGAAGTGGTTGCCTGTAAAGTGCCTCGTGTGACTTTGGCCTTTACAGTAATATTTATTGAAGATTTATAAAACAAAATATGCATTATATTTACCTGCAATGAATGAAACGGTTGTGATGCGAAATACAGATCAAAATGGCAGGGTATATCCATGAGTAGGATGAGCTCTAATTTTCCTGGGTTTTCCCCGAGTGAGAAAACAGATTATCGTATATCATTTCCAATGTTTATGTTTTGGGCGACAAAGGTCGCCTGGCGGCAAGATCCCTGTGCAACGGGCTTTTGCCGCCCTCAGTTAATCCCCGCACCTGAACAAAAGGCCGGGCTGACGTATGGTAATCGGTAACTTCGGCACCTTGCAAACTCGGCAGCTTGCAAACTCAGCACCTAGAAACACGGCACCCAGCAAACTCGGCACCCACAAACTCGGCACATGCACAATTACAAATTCGGCACCCCGTCCAAAAACGGCCGATTTACCGCTGCGTAGTACATGTAAAACATAGTTCAGTCTCACGTGAGGGGTAGGCCTACAGCGTGATCCAGCGAATTGTGTCTAGCATGATCTTGAAAGCTGGAACATAAATACAGGTGGGATTGGGATCCACAAATTACTAAGTTACCTTTTGACGTCTGGAGCCTTTGACGCCTATGTATTTATTTTTGTCAGTAAAAAGTATGAATGATTTTATAATCTCCGTCCAGGAGTATTATTAATGTGGGGTTGAATATCCTTTACTGGGATTTTAAATATGCAAACAAAATCGTAGTGGCCCGACGTTTCGACCCTAGAAGCAGACTCTTCTTCCTCAAATTTGCCTAGGCCTATAGCCTTATTGGGGAAAATACGGTAATTACAGGAAGAAATACGATTTTGACCCAAATCGGGCAAAAGGTACCACACAGGCCTACACAAAAGCCCGGTCATGACAATACGAAACTCCAGTGAAATTGTTGAATAAGGCAGAACTCGATCCAATATCAAGTATTATAACTTAAAGAAATTATTTTTGAATCTTGGTTTTTAATATCGTATTACTCCCACTTATTTTGGTTATGGCTTTGCCTCGAAAAATTTGGTACCTGGTATGCCTGTGCCAATGCAACGTACGGAGGCAAGCGACTAGCGAGGCATGAATTCCATGGCGAGAAATCGTGCGACGTTCCCGGGACTCGGTGTGGGAGCAAATCCCACGACTTGTGGACGGAGATGTGCTCATTCGTTTGAATTCACTTTTGGACAATAATTTCCCATTAGCCAAAATCTCCGAATTCTACTCACTGATTTCGCTGTGAATCTTATCAGCTGTTATCAGTACAGTAGTTGAAATAGAACATTCACACTGGAACCCACTTCCCCACTGCCAGTAATCCTGACCCAACAAGCCTACTGCTGGTGTCAAATAACAGAAATGCTGAAGAGCAGAGAGAAAGTTCTACTGTTTCTTATTCGATCTCTCAAGATATATTTGGGCGATTTTTATCATTCAAAGTTGCTTCCATATTAACATTTAACACTTGTTCCCAATACTTCAGATTATAAACAAGAACGTGTGATTTTTTTTTAGATATTTGTAAACTCACAGTCAGTGACGCCCTAAACCAGCTGTTTACGCCTGATGAACTTTTAATCAGATAAGAAAGGTCGTGCTGAAAACTGCTCATTCTCAAACCGTTGAGTACCCGAGTTTATCACCAATGTAGTTTTGTTTGACAAAAATACCTAAATTCTTAAGTTACGTAAACTACAGCTGCATTCTCTATGTATCCCGGATTGTTCATAATGACAATGCCAGTCTTAGGCCTTATTTGGTATTCACCGTACCTACTGACAAAAGATCGCATCAACTCCGCAAGGTGCAAGGTTGGGAACAGGGTCCCCTATTGTTGGAACGTGCGTTACACATTGGTGCCACGTCATTAAGCAAATGTTATGTTATATAATTGATAGCAATGGTCAATGTCTGCAGTACCCTCATGGTCCGCACTGATCTATTGTTGCATCCAAATAAGTGCTGAATGAAAATGCGGCCAGTGTATACTTCACATTTCAGCACATTTTCCCACCCGGTGTGACTCAAACTGGGCTGTATGGAAATGCCTCAACCGAATCAGAACATGTACCGGTCGCTGCAAAGTAACTCTCAAGAAATGGGGATATCTGAACGGCCAGGATGTAACCTGCATATGCGGTTCAAATCCACCTACTCAGATGTCCCCTACTGGATCGGAGCAGAGGTGCGAGGATTGAGACCTGGCTTATTTCAATGGAAGTGCCAAAGACTGTGCTCAGTTCTGGCTGAAACACAACATCTAGCATGTGTGGACACGATAAGAAGAAGAAGCACAATTTCATCTTGCGCCTGCGGCACAGAAGGATCTTTGTTGCTGACCACACTCATAAATACACGTACATGTACTGTAATGTCGAACGCCGTTATAGGCCTACCCCGCTCATGTGTTCATGTTATCCTAACATTTGCAGGAGATAGACTATTTCGACTGAAGAGGGACGCAGTGCACCGGATACATCTTTAGTTTTTGAAAAGTTTAAAGGCTATTTTGACGAAAGGTTGAATGCCATTTCAACGCCAAAAACATGCTAGGAGTCTATTTGCATAAAATAAATTGGAAATAAACATAAAGAAAGCTAGATTGTTCTGGACAAGGCCAAATTGGTTTTGAGCGACACATCTGATCCTGACTTGACGATTGACGCGCTTCAAGAGGCGGAGGAGTTGGTAGCAGATTGCAAAAAGAATATCCGCATCGTCAACGGAAGCAAGACTGGATGGGTGGTGATCGCGAAGATGGAGAAGAAAGGCACCGCACACCTATCTGTAGAGCAGCAAAAGATTGTCGGCACCATAGAGGAAGAGGCAATGAATGGCCTAGACAGCCGAAAACTCAAGAGACGATCTACATCGTTCGGAGCTTCTAAAGGGAAAGGTACACAAAATAATTTTTAAAATATCATCAACATTTCGTTCCCTCGAAATACTATTTCGTCCCCTCGAAATACTGTTTTGTTACCACGAAATAATATTTCGTTCCCTTCGAAATAATTTCGTCACCTCGAATTAATATTTCGAGGGAACGAAGTAATATTTCGAGGGGACGAAATAATATTTCGGGGGTAACGAAATAGTATTTCGTGGGAATGAAAAAATATTTCGATGGAAAGAAAAGATTTCGAGCGAACGAAATAGTTCTATGTAGCCTTCTGAGTATCCCCACTTACTGGTCATTTCCGGTCAAAAGATGGCAAAATATGGCAATAAAATTTGGATTTTCGGAAGCACAGATATGAGAGCCCTTGAGATGGGCTTTCCAATTGTATAAAATATGTACACATCTAGCATTATTCTTAGAGCGATTCGGCCGTCCTTATGTTGTATTTCTCTTTTTGACAGGTCTGTGTACAAAATTCCCGTTGAACATGCTTTTGAGGAGCCTTCCGAGTAACCCCACTTGCTGGTCATTTCCGATATGAAGAAAACACAAAGTGGCAACAAAAGTTTAATTTTCAGACTCAGGGATATGAAAGGCAGGTTTTGATATAAATTTTGTGTCCCTAGCATGCTTAGTTCATGAGTTATTGTCAAACATAGCGCATAATTTGTTTCAAACGGTTATTCGGCGGGAAATACGTAGCCCCAGTTGGTGGTTGTAGCAACCTTACTTCCTGGCCGATCTCCTCGCCTACAAAGTCGTCACAAAACCGAAACTATAACAAACGAGGAGAGAGCTCTTGAGATGGGCTTTCCAATGGTATAAAATATGTACACATCCAGCATTATTCTGAGAGCGATTTGGCCGTCCCTATGTTGTGTGTACAAAAATCCCATTGAACATGCTTTTGAGGAGCCTTCTCAGTATCCCCACTTGCTGGTCATTTCCGGTATGAAGATAGCACAAAGTGGCCATAAAACGTTGATTTTCGGACTCTGGAATATGAGAGGCAGATTTTGATATAAATTATGTGTCCCTAGCATGCTCAGTTCATGAGTTATTGTCAAACATAGCGCAGAATTTGTTTCAAACGGTTATTCGGCAGGAAATGTCCTGCTTGTGTTGATACGTAGCCCCAGTTGGTGGTTGTAGCAACCTTACTTCCTGGCCGCTCTCCTCGCCTACAAAATCGTCACAAAAACGAAACTATAACGAGGAGAGAGCCCTTGATATGGGCTTTCCAATGGTATAAAACTTGTACACATCAAGCATTATTCTGAGAGTGATTTGGCCGTCCTTATGTTGTATTTCTCTCTTTGACAGTTCTGTCTACAAAAATCCCATTGAACATGCTTTTGTGGAGCCTTCTGAGTATCCCCACTTGCTGGTCATTTCCGGTTTGAAGAGAGCCCAAAGTGGCCATAAAATATTAATTTTCGGACTCAGGGATATGAGAGGCAGATTTTGATATAAATTTTGTGTCCCTAGCATGCTTAGTTCATGAGTTATTGTCAAACATAGCGCAGAATTTGTTTCAAATCGTTATTCGGCAGGAAATGTCTTAGTTGTGTTGATAAATAGCCCCAGTTGGTGGTTGTAGCAACCTTACTTCCTGGCCGCTCTCCTCGCCTACAAAATCGTCACAAAAACAAGACTAAAACGAGGAGAGAGCCCTTGAGATGAGCTTTCCAATGGTATAAAACTTGTACACATCCAGCATTATTCTTAGAGTGATTTGGCCGTCCTTATGTTGTATTTCTCTCCTTGACAGTTCTGTCTACAAAAATCCCATTGAACATGCTTTTGTGGAGCCTTCTGAGTATCCCCACTTGCTGGTCATTTCCGGTTCGAGGAGAGCCCGAAGTGACCATAAAATATTAATTTTCGGACTCAAGGATATGAGGGGCAGATTTTTATATAATTTTGTGTCCCTAGCATGCTTAGTTCATGAGTTATTGTCAAACATAGCGCAGAATTTGTTTCAAACGGTTATTCGGCAGGAAATGTCATGATTGTGTTGATACGTAGCCCCAGTTGGTGGTTGTAGCAACCTTACTTCCTGGCCGCGCTTCTCGCCTACAAAATCGTCACAAAAACGAAACTATAACGAGGAGAGAGCCCTTGAGATGAGCTTTCCAATGGTATAAAACTTGTACACATCAAGCATTATTCTTAGAGTGATTTGGCCGTCCTTATGTTGTGTTTCTCTCTTTGACAGTTCTGTCTACAAAAATCCCATTGAACATGCTTTTGAGGCGCCTTCTGAGCATCTCCACTTGCTGGTCATTTCCGGTATGAATACAGCACAAAGTGGCCAAAAATATTGATTTTCGGACTCAAGGATATGAGGGGCAGATTTTTATATAAATTTTGTGTCCCTAGCATGCTTAGTTCATGAGTTATTGTCAAACATAGCGCAGAGTTTGTTTCAAACCGTTATTTGGCAGCAAATGTCATGCTTGTGTTGATACGTAGCCCCAGTTGGTGGTTGTAGCAACCTTACTTCCTGGCCGCTCTCCTCGCCTACAAAATCGTCACAAAAACGAAACTATCACCAGGAGAGAGCCCTAACCATGGGCTTTCTAATGGTATAACACTTGTACACATCCAGCACTATTCTGAGAGTGATTTGGCCGTCCTTATGTTGTATTTCTCTCTTTGACAGTACTGTGTACAAAAATCCCATTGAACATGCTTTTGAGGAGCCTTCTGAGTATCCCCACTTGCTGGTCATTTCCGGTATGAAAATACCACAAAGTGGCAACAAAAAATTTGATTTTCGGACTCAGTGATATAAGGGGCAGATTTTGATATAAATTTTGTGTCCCTAGCATGCTTAGTTCATGAGTTATTGTCAAACATAGCGCAGAATTTGTGTCAAACCGTTGTTCTGCAGGAAATGTCATGCTTGTGTTGATACGTAGCCCCAGTTGGTGGTTGTAGCAACCAAACTTCCTGGCCGCTCTCCTCGCCTACAAAATCGTCAAGGATATGAGGGGCAGATTTTTATATAAATTTTGTGTCCCTAGCATGCTTAGTTCATGAGTTATTGTCAAACATAGCGCAGAATTTGTTTCAAACGGTTATTCGGCAGGAAATGTCATGCTTGTGTTGATACGTAGCCCCAGTTGGTGGTTGTAGCAACCTTACTTCCTGGCCACTCTCCTCGCCTAAAAAATCGTCACAAAATCAAAACTATGACGATGGGAAAGCCCTTGAGATGGGCTTTCCAATGGTATAAAACTTGTACACATCCAGCATTATTCTGAGAGTGATTTGGCCGTCCTTAGGTTGTGTTTCTCTCTTTGACAGTACTGTGTACAAAAATCCCATTGAACATGCTTTTGAGGAGCCTTCTGAGTATCTCCACTTGCTGGTCATTTCCGGTATGAATATAGCACAAAGTGGCCATAAAATATTGATTTTCGGACTCAGTGATATAAGGGGCAGATTTTGATATAAATTTTGTGTCCCTAGCATGCTTAGTTCATGAGTTATTGTCAAACATAGCGCAGAATTCGTTTCAAACGGTTATTCGGCAGGAAATGTCATGCCTGTATTGATACGTAGCCCCAGTTGGTGGTTGTAGCAACCTTACTACCTGGCCACTTTTCTCGCCTACAAAATCGTCACAAAAACGAAACTATAACAAGGAGAGAGCCCTTGAGATGGGCTTTCCAATGGTATAAAACTTTTACACATCCAGCATTATTCTGAGAGTGATTTGGCCGTCCTTATGTTGTATTTCTCTCCTTGACAGTTTTGTGTTCAAAAATCCCATTGAACATGCTTTTGAGGCGCCTTCTGAGCATCTCCACTTGCTGGTCATTTCCGGTATGAATATAGCACAAAGTGGCCATAAAATATTAATTTTTGGACTCAGGGATATGAGGGGCAGATTTTGATATAAATTTTGTGTCCCTAGCATGCTTAGGTCATGAGTTATTGTCAAACATAGCGCAGAATTTGTTTCAAACCGCTATTCGGCAAGAAATGTCATGCTTGTGTTGATACGTAGCCCCAGTTGGTGGTTGTAGCAACCTTACTTCCTGGCCGCTCTTCTCGTCTACAAAATCGGCACAAAAACGAAACTATAACGAGGAGAGAGCCCTTGATATGGGCTTTCCAATGGTATAAAACTTGTACACATCCAGTATTATTCTGAGAGTGATTTGGCCGTCCTTATGTTGTATTTCTTTCTTTGACGGTTTTGTGTTCAAAAATCCCATTGAACATGCTTTTGAGGCGCCTTCTGAGCATCTCCACTTGCTGGTCATTTCCGGTATGAATATAGCACAAAGTGTCCATAAAATATTGATTTTCGGACTCAAGGATATGAGGGGCAGATTTTGATATAAATTTTGTGTCCCTAGCATGCTTAGTTCATGAGTTATTGTCAAACATAGCGCAGAGTTTGTTTCAAACCGTTATTTGGCAGCAAATGTCATGCTTGTGTTGATACGTAGCCCCAGTTAGTGGTTGTAGCAACCTTACTTCCTGGCCGCTCTCCTCGCCTACAAAATCGTCACAAAAACGAAACTATCACCAGGAGAGAGCCCTAACCATGGGCTTTCTAATGGTATAAAACTTGTACACATCCAGCACTATTCTGAGAGTGATTTGGCCGTCCTTATGTTGTATTTCTCTCTTTGACAGTACTGTGTACAAAAATCCCATTGAACATGCTTTTGAGGAGCCTTCTGAGTATCCCCACTTGCTGGTCATTTCCGGTATGAAAATACCACAAAGTGGCAACAAAAAATTTGATTTTCGGACTCAGTGATATAAGGGGCAGATTTTGATACAAATTTTGTGTCCCTAGCATGCTTAGTTCATGAGTTATTGTCAAACATAGCGCAGAATTTGTGTCAAACCGTTGTTCTGCAGGAAATGTCATGCTTGTGTTGATACGTAGCCCCAGTTGGTGGTTGTAGCAACCAAACTTCCTGGCCGCTCTCCTCGCCTAAAAAATCGTCACAAAAACGAAACTATAACGAGGAGAGAGCCCTTGAGATGGGCTTTCCAATGGTATAAAACTTTTACACATCCAGCATTATTCTGAGAGTGATTTGGCCGTCCTTATGTTGTATTTCTCTCTTTGACAGTTTTGTGTTCAAAAATCCCATTGAACATGCTTTTGAGGCGCCTTCTGAGCATCTCCACTTGCTGGTCATTTCCGGTATGAATATAGCACAAAGTGGCCATAAAATATTGATTTTCGGACTCAAGGATATGAGGGGCAGATTTTTATATAAATTTTGTGTCCCTAGCATGCTTAGTTCATGAGTTATTGTCAAACATAGCGCAGAATTTGTTTCAAACGGTTATTCGGCAGGAAATGTCATGCTTGTGTTGATACGTAGCCCCAGTTGGTGGTTGTAGCAATCTTACTTCCTGGCCGCTCTTCTCGCCTACAAAATCGTCACAAAAACGAAACTATAACGAGGAGAGAGCCCTTGAGATGGGCTTTCCAATGGTATAAAACTTGTACACATCAAGCATTATTCTGAGAGTGATTTGGCCGTCCTTATGTTGTATTTCTCTCTTTGACAGTTCTGTCTACAAAAATCCCATTGAAAGTGCTTTTGAGGAGCCTTCTGAGTATCCCCACTTGCTGGTCATTTCCGGTATGAAAATACCACAAAGTGGCAACCAAAAAATTTGATTTTCGGACTCAGTGATATAAGGGGCAGATTTTGATATAAATTTTGTGTCCCTAGCATGCTTAGTTCATGAGTTATTGTCAAACATAGCGCAGAATATGTGTCAAACCGTTGTTCTGCAGGAAATGTCCTGCTTGTGTTGATACGTAGCCCCAGTTGGTGGTTGTAGCAACCTTACTTCCTGGCCGCTCTCCTCGCCTACAAAATCGTCACAAAAAACGAAACTATCACGAGGAGAGAGCCCTAACCATGGGCTTTCTAATGGTATAACACTTGTACACATCCAGCACTATTCTGAGAGTGATTTGGCCGTCCTTATGTTGTATTTCTCTCTTTGACAGTACTGTGTACAAAAATCCCATTGAACATGCTTTTCAGGAGCCTTCTGAGTATCCCCACTTGCTGGTCATTTCCGGTATGAAAATACCACAAAGTGGCAACAAAAAATTTGATTTTCGGACTCAGTGATATAAGGGGCAGATTTTGATATAAATTTTGTGTCCCTAGCATGCTTAGTTCATGAGTTATTGTCAAACATAGCGCAGAATTTGTGTCAAACCGTTGTTCTGCAGGAAATGTCATGCTTGTGTTGATACGTAGCCCCAGTTGGTGGTTGTAGCAACCAAACTTCCTGGCCGCTCTCCTCGCCTACAAAATCGTCAAGGATATGAGGGGCAGATTTTTATATAAATTTTGTGTCCCTAGCATGCTTAGTTCATGAGTTATTGTCAAACATAGCGCAGAATTTGTTTCAAACGGTTATTCGGCAGGAAATGCCATGCTTGTGTTGACACGTAGCCCCAGTTGGTGGTTGTAGCAACCTTACTTCCTGGCCGCTCTCCTCGCCTACAAAATCGTCACAAAATCGAAACTATGACGACGGGAAAGCCCTTGATATGGACTTTCCAATGGTATAAAACTTGTACACATCCAGCATTATTCTGAGAGTGATTTGGCCGTCCTTAGGTTGTGTTTTTCTCTTTAACAGTACTGTGTACAAAAATCCCATTGAAAGTGCTTTTGAGGAGCCTTCTGAGTATCTCCACTTGCTGGTCATTTGCGGTATGAAAATACCACAAAGTGGCCATAAAATATTAATTTTCGGACTCAGGGATATGATGGGCAGATTTTAATATAAATTTTGTGTCCCTAGCATGCTTAGTTCATGAGTTATTGTCAAACATAGCGCAGAATTCGTTTCAAACGTTTATTCGGCAGGAAATGTCATGCCTGTATTGATACGTAGCCCCAGTTGGTGGTTGTAGCAACCTTACTACCTGGCCGCTTTTCTCGCCTACAAAATCGTCACAAAACGAAACTATAACGAGGAGAGAGCCCTTGAGATGGGCTTTCCAATGGTATAAAACTTTACACATCCAGCATTATTCTGAGAGTGATTTGGCCGTCCTTATGTTGTATTTCTCTCCTTGACAGTTTTGTGTTCAAAAACCCCATTGAACATGCTTTTGAGGCGCCTTCTGAGCATCTCCACTTGCTGGTCATCTCCGGTATGAATATAGCACAAAGTGTCCATAAAATATTGATTTTCGGACTCAAGGATATGAGGGGCAGATTTTTATATAAATTTTGTGTCCCTAGCATGCTTAGTTCATGAGTTATTGTCAAACATAGCGCAGAGTTTGTTTCAAACCGTTATTTGGCAGCAAATGTCATGCTTGTGTTGATACGTAGCCCCAGTTGGTGGTTGTAGCAACCTTACTTCCTGGCCGCTCTCCTCGCCTACAAAATCGTCACAAAAACGAAACTATAACGAGGAGAGAGCCCTAACCATGGGCTTTCTAATGGTATAACACTTGTACACATCCAGCACTATTCTGAGAGTGATTTGGCCGTCCTTATGTTGTATTTCTCTCTTTGACAGTACTGTGTACAAAAATCCCATTGAACATGCTTTTCAGGAGCCTTCTGAGTATCCCCACTTGCTGGTCATTTCCGGTATGAAAATACCACAAAGTGGCAACAAAAAATTTGATTTTCGGACTCAGTGATATAAGGGGCAGATTTTGATATAAATTTTGTGTCCCTAGCATGCTTAGTTCATGAGTTATTGTCAAACATAGCGCAGAATTTGTGTCAAACCGTTGTTCTGCAGGAAATGTCATGCTTGTGTTGATACGTAGCCCCAGTTGGTGGTTGTAGCAACCAAACTTCCTGGCCGCTCTCCTCGCCTACAAAATCGTCAACTATATGAGGGCAGATTTTTATATAAATTTTGTGTCCCTAGCATGCTTAGTTCATGAGTTATTGTCAAACATAGCGCAGAATTTGTTTCAAACGGTTATTCGGCAGGAAATGCCATGCTTGTGTTGACACGTAGCCCCAGTTGGTGGTTGTAGCAACCTTACTTCCTGGCCGCTCTCCTCGCCTACAAAATCGTCACAAAATCGAAACTATGACGATGGGAAAGCCCTTGATATGGACTTTCCAATGGTATAAAACTTGTACACATCCAGCATTATTCTGAGAGTGATTTGGCCGTCCTTAGGTTGTGTTTTTCTCTTTAACAGTACTGTGTACAAAAATCCCATTGAAAGTGCTTTTGAGGAGCCTTCTGAGTATCTCCACTTGCTGGTCATTTGCGGTATGAAAATACCACAAAGTGGCCATAAAATATTAATTTTCGGACTCAGGGATATGATGGGCAGATTTTTATATAAATTTTGTGTCCCTAGCATGCTTAGTTCATGAGTTATTGTCAAACATAGCGCAGAATTCGTTTCAAACGTTTATTCGGCAGGAAATGTCATGCCTGTATTGATACGTAGCCCCAGTTGGTGGTTGTAGCAACCTTACTACCTGGCCGCTTTTCTCGCCTACAAAATCGTCACAAAACGAAACTATAACGAGGAGAGAGCCCTTGAGATGGGCTTTCCAATGGTATAAAACTTTTACACATCCAGCATTATTCTGAGAGTGATTTGGCCGTCCTTATGTTGTATTTCTCTCCTTGACAGTTTTGTGTTCAAAAATCCCATTGAACATGCTTTTGAGGCGCCTTCTGAGCATCTCCACTTGCTGGTCATCTCCGGTATGAATATAGCACAAAGTGTCCATAAAATATTGATTTTCGGACTCAAGGATATGAGGGGCAGATTTTTATATAAATTTTGTGTCCCTAGCATGCTTAGTTCATGAGTTATTGTCAAACATAGCGCAGAGTTTGTTTCAAACCGTTATTTGGCAGCAAATGTCATGCTTGTGTTGATACGTAGCCCCAGTTGGTGGTTGTAGCAACCTTACTTCCTGGCCGCTCTCCTCGCCTACAAAATCGTCACAAAAACGAAACTATAACGAGGAGAGAGCCCTAACCATGGGCTTTCTAATGGTATAACACTTGTACACATCCAGCACTATTCTGAGAGTGATTTGGCCGTCCTTATGTTGTATTTCTCTCTTTGACAGTACTGTGTACAAAAATCCCATTGAACATGCTTTTGAGGAGCCTTCTGAGTATCCCCACTTGCTGGTCATTTCCGGTATGAAAATACCACAAAGTGGCAACAAAAAATTTGATTTTCGGACTCAGTGATATAAGGGGCAGATTTTGATATAAATTTTGTGTCCCTAGCATGCTTAGTTCATGAGTTATTGTCAAACATAGCGCAGAATTTGTGTCAAACCGTTGTTCTGCAGGAAATGTCATGCTTGTGTTGATACGTAGCCCCAGTTGGTGGTTGTAGCAACCAAACTTCCTGGCCGCTCTCCTCGCCTACAAAATCGTCAAGGATATGAGGGGCAGATTTTTATATAAATTTTGTGTCCCTAGCATGCTTAGTTCATGAGTTATTGTCAAACATAGCGCAGAATTTGTTTCAAACGGTTATTCGGCAGGAAATGCCATGCTTGTGTTGACACGTAGCCCCAGTTGGTGGTTGTAGCAACCTTACTTCCTGGCCGCTCTCCTCGCCTACAAAATCGTCACAAAATCGAAACTATGACGATGGGAAAGCCCTTGATATGGACTTTCCAATGGTATAAAACTTGTACACATCCAGCATTATTCTGAGAGTGATTTGGCCGTCCTTAGGTTGTGTTTTTCTCTTTAACAGTACGGTGTACAAAAATCCCATTGAAAGTGCTTTTGAGGAGCCTTCTGAGTATCTCCACTTGCTGGTCATTTGCGGTATGAAAATACCACAAAGTGGCCATAAAATATTAATTTTCGGACTCAGGGATATGATGGGCAGATTTTTATATAAATTTTGTGTCCCTAGCATGCTTAGTTCATGAGTTATTGTCAAACATAGCGCAGAATTTGTTTCAAACGTTTATTCGGCAGGAAATGTCATGCCTGTATTGATACGTAGCCCCAGTTGGTGGTTGTAGCAACCTTACTACCTGGCCGCTTTTCTCGCCTACAAAATCGTCACAAAACGAAACTATAACGAGGAGAGAGCCCTTGAGATGGGCTTTCCAATGGTATAAAACTTTTACACATCCAGCATTATTCTGAGAGTGATTTGGCCGTCCTTATGTTGTATTTCTCTCCTTGACAGTTTTGTGTTCAAAAATCCCATTGAACATGCTTTTGAGGCGCCTTCTGAGCATCTCCACTTGCTGGTCATCTCCGGTATGAATATAGCACAAAGTGTCCATAAAATATTGATTTTCGGACTCAAGGATATGAGGGGCAGATTTTTATATAAATGTTGTGTCCCTAGCATGCTTAGTTCATGAGTTATTGTCAAACATAGCGCAGAGTTTGTTTCAAACCGTTATTTGGCAGCAAATGTCATGCTTGTGTTGATACGTAGCCCCAGTTGGTGGTTGTAGCAACCTTACTTCCTGGCCGCTCTCCTCGCCTACAAAATCGTCACAAAAACGAAACTATAACGAGGAGAGAGCCCTTGATATGGGCTTTCCAATGGTATAAAACTTGTACACATCCAGTATTATTCTGAGAGTGATTTGGCCGTCCTTATGTTGTATTTCTCTCTTTGACGGTTTTGTGTTCAAAAATCCCATTGAACATGCTTTTGAGGCGCCTTCTGAGCATCTCCACTTGCTGGTCATTTCCGGTATGAATATAGCACAAAGTGTCCATAAAATATTGATTTTCGGACTCAAGGATATGAGGGGCAGATTTTTATATAAATTTTGTGTCCCTAGCATGCTTAGTTCATGAGTTATTGTCAAACATAGCGCAGAGTTTGTTTCAAACCGTTATTTGGCAGCAAATGTCATGCTTGTGTTGATACGTAGCCCCAGTTGGTGGTTGTAGCAACCTTACTTCCTGGCCGCTCTCCTCGCCTACAAAATCGTCACAAAAACGAAACTATCACGAGGAGAGAGCCCTAACCATGGGCTTTCTAATGGTATAACACTTGTACACATCCAGCACTATTCTGAGAGTGATTTGGCCGTCCTTATGTTGTATTTCTCTCTTTGACAGTACTCTGTACAAAAATCCCATTGAACATGCTTTTGAGGAGCCTTCTGAGTATCCCCACTTGCTGGTCATTTCCGGTATGAAAATACCACAAAGTGGCAACAAAAAATTTGATTTTCGGACTCAGTGATATAAGGGGCAGATTTTGATATAAATTTTGTGTCCCTAGCATGCTTAGTTCATGAGTTATTGTCAAACATAGCACAGAATTTGTGTCAAACCGTTGTTCTGCAGGAAATGTCATGCTTGTGTTGATACGTAGCCCCAGTTGGTGGTTGTAGCAACCAAACTTCCTGGCCGCTCTCCTCGCCTACAAAATCGTCAAGGATATGAGGGGCAGATTTTTATATAAATTTTGTGTCCCTAGCATGCTTAGTTCATGAGTTATTGTCAAACATAGCGCAGAATTTGTTTCAAACGGTTATTCGGCAGGAAATGTCATGCTTGTGTTGATACGTAGCCCCAGTTGGTGGTTGTAGCAACCTTACTTCCTGGCCGCTCTCCTCGCCTACAAAATCGTCACAAAATCGAAACTATAACGATGGGAAAGCCCTTGATATGGGCTTTCCAATGGTATAAAACTTGTACACATCCAGCATTATTCTGAGAGTGATTTGGCCGTCCTTAGGTTGTGTTTCTCTCTTTAACAGTAGTGTACAAAAATCCCATTGAAAGTGCTTTTGAGGAGCCTTCTGAGTATCTCCACTTGCTGGTCATTTCCGGTATGAATATAGCACAAAGTGGCCATAAAATATTGATTTTCGGACTCAGGGATATGATGGGCAGATTTTAATATAAATTTTGTGTCCCTAGCGTGCTTAGTTCATGAGTTATTGTCAAACATAGCGCAGAATTCGTTTCAAACGGTTATTCGGCAGGAAATGTCATGCCTGTATTGATACGTAGCCCCAGTTGGTGGTTGTAGCAACCTTACTACCTGGCCGCTTTTCTCGCCTACAAAATCGTCACAAAAACGAAACTATAACGAGGAGAGAGCCCTTGAGATGGGCTTTCCAATGGTATAAAACTTTTACACATCCAGCATTATTCTGAGAGTGATTTGGCCGTCCTTATGTTGTATTTCTCTCTTTGACAGTTTTGTGTTCAAAAATCCCATTGAACATGCTTTAGAGGCGCCTTCTGAGCATCTCCACTTGCTGGTCATTTCCGGTATGAATATAGCACAAAGTGGCCATAAAATATTGATTTTCGGACTCAAGGATATGAGGGGCAGATTTTTATATAAATTTTGTGTCCCTAGCATGCTTAGTTCATGAGTTATTGTCAAACATAGCGCAGAATTTGTTTCAAACGGTTATTCGGCAGGAAATGTCATGCTTGTGTTGATACGTAGCCCCAGTTGGTGGTTGTAGCAACCTTACTTCCTGGCCGCTCTTCTCGCCTACAAAATCGTCACAAAAACGAAACTATAACGAGGAGAAAGCCCTTGAGATGGGCTTTCCAATGGTATAAAACTTGTACACATCAAGCATTATTCTGAGAGTGATTTGGCCGTCCTTATGTTGTATTTCTCTCTTTGACAGTTCTGTCTACAAAAATCCCATTGAAAGTGCTTTTGAGGAGCCTTCTGAGTATCCCCACTTGCTGGTCATTTCCGGTTCGAAGAGAGCCCAAAGTGGCCATAAAATATTAATTTTCGGACTCAGGGATATCAGAGGCAGATTTTGATATAAATTTTGTGTCCCTAGCATGCTTAGTTCATGAGTTATTGTCAAACATAACGCAGAATTTATTTCAAACCGTTTTTCGGCAGGAAATGTCATGCTTGTGTTGATACGTAGCCCCAGTTGGTGGTTGTAGCAACCTTACTTCCTGGCCGCTCTTCTCGCCTACAAGATCGGCACAAAAACGAAACTATGACGAGGAGAGAGCCCTAACCATGGGCTTTCCAATGGTATAAAACTTGTACACATCCAGTATTATTCTGAGAGTGATTTGGCCGTCCTTATGTTGTGTTTCTCTCTTTGACGGTTTTGTGTTCAAAAATCCCATTGAACATGCTTTTGAGGCGCCTTCTGAGCATCTCCACTTGCTGGTCATTTCCGGTATGAATATAGCACAAAGTGGCCATAAAATATTAATTTTCGGACTCAAGGATATGAGGGGCAGATTTTGATATCAATTTTGTGTCCCTAGCATGCTTAGTTCATGAGTTATTGTCAAACATAGCGCAGAATTTGTTTCAAACCGTTATTTGGCAGGAAATGTCATGCTTGTGTTGATACGTAGCCCCAGTTGGTGGTTGAAGCAACCTTACTTCCTGGCCGCTCTTCTCTCCTACAAAATCGTCACAAACACAAAATTATGACGAAGAGAGAGCCCTTGAGATGAGCTTCCCAATGGTATAAAACTTGTACACATCCAGCATTATTCTGAAAGTGATTTGGCCGTCCTTAGGTTGTGTTTCTCTCTTTGACAGTATACCTGTGTACAAAAATCCCGTTGAACATGTTTTTGAGGAGCCTTCCGAGTAACCCCACTTGCTGGTCATTTCGGGTATGAAGATAGCACAAAGTGGCCATAAAATATTAATTTTCGGACTCAGGGATATGAGAGGCAGATTTTGATATAAATTTTGTGTCCCTAGCATGCTTAGTTCATGAGTTATTGTCAAACATAGCGCAGAATTTGTTTCAAACCGTTATTCGGCAGGAAATGTCATGCTTGTGTTGATACGTAGCCCCAGTTGGTGGTTGTAGCAACCTTACTTCCTGGCCGCTCTCCTCGCCTGAAAAATCGTCACAAAAACGAAACTATGACGAAGAGAGAGCCCTTGAGATGAGCTTTCCAATGGTATAAAACTTGTACACATCCAGCATTATTCTGAGAGTGATTTGGCCGTCCTTATGTTGTATTTCTCTCCTTGACAGTTCTGTGTACAAAAATCCCATTGAACGTGCTTTTGAGGAGCCTTCTGAGTATCTCCACTTGCTGGTCATTTCCGGTATGAATATAGCACAAAGTGGCCATAAAATATTGATTTTCGGACTCAGGGATATGATGGGCAGATTTTGATATAAATTTTGTGTCCCTAGCATGCTTAGTTCATGAGTTATTGTCAAACATAGCGCAGAATTTGTTTCAAACGGTTATTCGGCAGGAAATGTCATGCCTGTATTGATACGTAGCCCCAGTTGGTGGTTGTAGCAACCTTACTTCCTGGCCGCTTTCCTCGCCTACAAAATCGTCACAAAAACGAAACTATAACGAGGAGAGAGCCCTTGAGATGGGCTTTCCAATGGTATAAAACTTTTACACATCCAGCATTATTCTGAGAGTAATTTGGCCGTCCTTATGTTGTATTTCTCTCCTTGACAGTTCTGTGTACAAAAATCCCATTGAACGTGCTTTTGAGGAGCCTTCTGAGTATCTCCACTTGCTGGTCATTTCCGGTATGAATATAGCACAAAGTGGCCATAAAATATTGATTTTCGGACTCAGGGATATGATGGGCAGATTTTGATATAAATTTTGTGTCCCTAGCATGCTTAGTTCATGAGTTATTGTCAAACATAGCGCAGAATTTGTTTCAAACGGTTATTCGGCAGGAAATGTCATGCCTGTATTGATACGTAGCCCCAGTTGGTGGTTGTAGCAACCTTACTTCCTGGCCGCTTTCCTCGCCTACAAAATCGTCACAAAAACGAAACTATAACGAGGAGAGAGCCCTTGAGATGGGCTTTCCAATGGTATAAAACTTTTACACATCCAGCATTATTCTGAGAGTAATTTGGCCGTCCTTATGTTGTATTTCTCTCCTTGACAGTTCTGTGTACAAAAATCCCATTGAACGTGCTTTTGAGGAGCCTTCTGAGTATCTCCACTTGCTGGTCATTTCCGGTATGAATATAGCACAAAGTGGCCATAAAATATTGATTTTCGGACTCAGGGATATGATGGGCAGATTTTTATATAAATTTTGTGTCCCTAGCATGCTTAGTTCATGAGTTATTGTCAAACATAGCGCAGAATTTGTTTCAAACGGTTATTCGGCAGGAAATGTCATGCCTGTATTGATACGTAGCCCCAGTTGGTGGTTGTAGCAACCTTACTTCCTGGCCGCTTTCCTCGCCTACAAAATCGTCACAAAAACGAAACTATAACGAGGAGAGAGCCCTTGAGATGGGCTTTCCAATGGTATAGAACTTTTACACATCCAGCATTATTCTGAGAGTGATTTGGCCGTCCTTATGTTGTATTTCTCTCCTTGACAGTTCTGTCTACAAAAATCCCATTGAACATGCTTTTGAGGAGCCTTCTGAGTATCCCCACTTGCTGGTCATTTCCGGGATAAAGATTGTACAAAGTGTCCATAAAATATTAATTTTCGGACTCAGTGATATAAGGGGCAGATTTTTATATACATTTTGTGTCCCTAGCATGCTTATTTATGAGTTATTGTCAAACATAGCGCAGAATTTGTTTCAAACGGTTATTCGGCAGGAAATGTCATGCTTGTGTTTATACGTAGCCCCAGTCGGTGGTTGTAGCAACCTTACTTCCTGGCCGCTCTTCTCGCCTCCACAATCGTCACAAAAACAAAATTATAACGAGGAGAGAGCCCTTGAGATGTGCTTTCCAATGGTATAAAACTTGTACACATCCAGCATTATTCTGAGAGTGATTTGGCCGTCTTTTTTGTTGTGTTTCTCTCTTTGACTGTACTGTGTACAAAAATCCCGTTGAACATGCTTTTGAGGAGCCTTCCGAGTAACCCCACTTGCTGGTCATTTCCGGTATGAAGAAAACACAAAGTGGCAACAAAACTTTGATTTTCGGACTCAAGGATATGAGGGGCAGATTTTTATATAAATTTTGTGTCCCTAGCATGCTTAGTTCATGAGTTATTGTCAAACATAGCGCAGAATTTGTTTCAAACGGTTATTCGGCAGGAAATGTCATGCTTGTGTTTATACGTAGCCCCAGTTGGTGGTTGTAGCAACCTTACTTCCTGGCCGCTCTCCTCGCATACAAAATCGTCACAAAAACGAAACTATAACGAAGAGAGAGCCCTTGATATGAGCTTTTCAATGGTATAAAACTTGTACACATCCAGCATTATTCTGAGAGTGATTTGGCCGTCCTTAGGTTGTGTTTCTCTATTTGACAGTATACCTGTGTACAAAAATCCCGTTGAGTTCTTTTGAGGAGCCTTCCGAGTAACCCCACTTGCTGGTCATTTCGGGTATGAAGATAGCACAAAGTGGCCATAAAATATTAATTTTCGGACTCAGGGATATGAGAGGCAGATTTTAATATAAATTTTGTGTCCCTAGCATGCTTAGTTCATGAGTTATTGTCAAACATAGCGCAGAATTTGTTTAAAACCGTTATTCGGCAGGAAATGTCTTGCTTGTGTTGATACGTAGCCCCAGTTGGTGGTAGTAGCAACCTTACTTCCTGGCAGCTCTCCTCGCCCACAAAATTGTCACAGAAACGAAACTATAACAAAGAGCGAGCCCTTGAGATGGGGGATATTCAAGGCCAATAGAAATGCAAATTTCGTCACTCTAGCATACCTAGTTCAGGAGTTATGGTCAAACTAAGAGCGGAGTTGTTTCCAGCCACCAAAAAGGTAAACAATAGTTTCAATTTTCAGTTTTTAAAACTTTGCCCGTTCGAATGGGGTAGGGGTGACGTTTTGGACGTTCGCGCCGCTGAGAATTATGCACAGACACAAACCAAAGACGAACTTGGAGCCCTATATTAGGGCTCTCCAGTGCTGTATAGTTTGTGCAAATCCATCAATTTCTTAAGAATGATTTGAGCCTTCACGCATTGTGTTTGCTCTCAAAACAGCTAAATTTGAGGGGGGTCGAAGGGGGTGGGGTGGCGTTTTGGACGCTCGCGTCGCTGAGAATTATGCCACAGACGCAAAACAAAAACGAACTTGGAGCCCTACATCAGGGCTTTCCAGTGGTGTAAAGTACGTGGAAATCCATTAATTTTTTGGGAATGATAATGAGCCTTCTTACGTTGTGTTTGTTTTCAGAATTGGGGTGTTTGGCTAAACTTGCGAGCCCTTGAAAACAACTCGGGGTATGCTTGCTTGCACGTCTTTTTGAGCAAGAAGGACTTGTTGCAGGGTCTCCAAAAGCTGCTCATCGTATGCGGAGATATTCAAGGCAGATAGAAATGCAAATTTCGTCACTCTAGCATACCTAGTTCAGGAGTTATGGTCAAACTAAGAGCGGAGTTGTTTCCAGGCACCAAAAAGGTAAACAATAGTTGCAATTTTCAGTTTTTAAAACTTTGCCCGTTTGAAGGGGGTAGGGGTGACGTTTTGGACGTTCGCGCCGCTGAGAATTATGCCAAAGACGCAAACCAAAGACGAACTGGGAGCCCTATATTAGGGCTCACCAGTGCTGTATAGTTTGTGCAAATCCATCAATTTCTTAAGAATGATATGAGCCTTCACGCATTGTGTTTGGTCTCAAAACAGCTAAATTTGAGGTGGGTCGAAGGGGGTGGGGGTGGCGTTTTGGACGCTTGCGTCGCTGAGAATTATGCCACAGACGCAAACCAAAGACGAACTTGGAGCCCTATATTAGGGTTCACCAGTGCTGTATAGTTTGTGCAAATCCATTAATTTGTTGAGGTTGATGTGAGCCTTAATACATTGTGTTTGCTCTCATAACAGCTTAATTTGAGAGGGGTCGAAGGGGGTGGGGGTGGCGTTTTGGACGCTCACGTCGTTGAGAATTATGCCACAAACGCAAATAAAAAAACGAACTTGGAGCCCTATATCAGGGCTTTTCAGTGGTGTAAAGTACGTGGAAATCCATTAATTTCTGGGGGATGATAATGAGCCTTCTTACGTTGTGTTTGTTTTCAGAATTTTGCTAAACTTGCGAGCCCTTGAAAACAACTCGGGGTATGCTTGCTTACACGTCTTTTTGAGCACGAAGGACTTGTTGCAGGGTCTCCAAAAGCTGCTCATCAGATGCGGGGATATTCAAGGCAGATAGAAATGCAAATTTCGACACTCTAGCATACCTAGTTCAGGAGTTGTGGTCAAACTAAGAGCGGAGTTGTTTCCAGCCACCAAAAAGGTAAACAATAGTTGCAATTTTCAGTTTTTAAAACTTTGCCCGTTTGAAGGGGGTGGGGGTGGCGTTTTGGACGTTCGCGCCACTGAGAATTACGCCGCAGACGCAAACCAAAGACGAAGTTGGAGCCCTATATTAGGGCTCTCCAGTGCTGTATAGTTTGTGCAAATCCATCAATTTCTTAAGAATGATTTGAGCCTTCACGCATTGTGTTTGCTCTCAAAACAGCTAAATTTGAGGGGGTCGAAGGGGGTGGGGGTGGCGTTTTGGACGCTCGCGTCGCTGAGAATTATGCCACAGACGCAAAACAAAAACGAACTTGGAGCCCTACATCAGGGCTTTCCAGTGGTGTAAAGTACGTGGAAATCCATTAATTTTTTGGGAATGATAATGAGCCTTCTTACGTTGTGTTTGTTTTCAGAATTGGGGTGTTTGGCTAAACTTGCGAGCCCTTGAAAACAACTCGGGGTATGCTTGCTTGCACGTCTTTTTGAGCACGAAAGACTTGTTGCATTGTCTCCAAAAGCTGCTCATCGGATGCGGGGATATTCAAGGCAGATAGAAATGCAAATTTCGTCACTCTAGCATACCTAGTTCAGGAGTTATGGTCAAACTAAGAGCGGAGTTGTTTCCAGCCAGCAAAAAGGTAAACAATAGTTGCAATTTTCAGTTTTTAAAACTTTGCCCGTTTGAAGGGGGTAGGGGTGACGTTTTGGACGTTCGCGCCGCTGAGAATTATGCCACAGACGCAAACCAAAAACGAACTTGGAGCCCTATATTAGGGCTCTCCAGTGCTATATAGTTTGTGCAAATCCATCAATTTCTGAAGAATGGTTTGAGCCTTCACGCATTGTGTTTGGTCTCAAAACAGCTAAATTTGAGGGGGGTCGAAGGGGTGGGGGTGGCGTTTTGGACGCTCGCGTCGCTGAGAATTATGCCACAGACGCAAAACAAAAACGAACTTGGAGCCCTATATCAGGGCTTTCCAGTGCTGTAATATACGTGGAAATCCATTAATTTTTTAGGGATGATAATGAGCCTTCTTACGTTGTGTTTGTTTTCAGAATTTTGCTAAACTTGCGAGCCCTTGAAAACAACTCGGGGTATGCTTGCTTGCACGTCTTCTTGAGCAAGAAGGACTTGTTGCAGGGTCTCCAAAAGCTGCTCATCGTATGCGGAGATATTCAAGGCAGATAGAAATGCAAATTTCGTCACTCTAGCATACCTAGTTCAGGAGTTATGGTCAAACTAAGAGCGGAGTTGTTTCCAGCCACCAAAAAGGTAAACAATAGTTTCAATTTTCAGTTTTTAAAACTTTGCCCGTTTAAAGGGGGTAGGGGTGACGTTTTGGACGTTCGCGCCGCTGAGAATTATGCCACAGACGCAAACCAAAGACGAACTTGGAGCCCTATATTAGGGCTCTCCAGTGCTGTATAGTTTGTGCAAATCCATCAATTTGTTGAGGTTGATATGAGCCTTCATACATTGTGTTTGCTCTCAAAACAGCTAAATTTGAGAGGGTTCCTAGGGGGTGGGGGTGGCGTTTTGGACGCTTGCGTCGCTGAGAATTATGCCAAAGACACAAAACAAAAACGAACGTGGAGCCCTATATTAGGGCTCTCCAGTGCTGTATAGTTTGTGCAAATCCATCAATTTGTTGAGGTTGATATGAGCCTTCATACATTGTGTTTGCTCTCAAAACAGCTACATTTGAGAGGGTTCCTAGGGGGTGGGGGTGGCGTTTTGGACGCTCGCGTCGCTGAGAATTATGCCACAGACGCAAATCAAAAACGAACTTGGAGCCCTATATCAGGGCTTTCCAGTGCTGTAATATACGTGGAAATCCATTAATGTTTTGGGGATGATAATGAGCCTTCTTACGTTGTGTTTGTTTTCAGAATTTTGCTAAACTTGCGAGCCCTTGAAAACAACTCGGGGTATGCTTGCTTGCACGTCTTTTTGAGCACGAAGGACTTGTTGCAGGGTCTTTAAAAGCTACTCATCGGATGCGGGGATATTCAAGGCAGATAGAAATGCAAATTTCGTCACTCTAGCATACCTAGTTCAAGAGTTATGGTCAAACTAAGAGCGGAGTTTTTTCCAGCCACCAAAAAGGTAAACAATAGTAACAATTTTGAGTTTTTAAAATTTGGCCAGTTTGAAGGGGTAGGGATGACGTTTTGGCGTTCGCGCCGCTGAGAATTATACCACAGACGCAAACCAAAAACGAACTTGGAGCCCTATATTAGGGCTCTCCAGTGCTGTATAGTTTGTGCAAATCCATCAATTTGTTGGGGTTGATATGAGCCTTCATACATTGTGTTTGCTCTCAAAACAGCTAAATTTGAGAGGGTTCCTAGGGGGTGGGGGTGGCGTTTTGGACGCTCGCGTCGCTGAGAATTATGCCACAGACGCAAATCAAAAACGAACTTGGAGCCCTATATCAGGGCTTTCCAGTGGTGTAATATACGTGGAAATCCATTAATGTTTTGGGGATGATAATGAGCCTTCTTACGTTGTGTTTGTTTTCAGAATTTTGCTAAACTTGCGAGCCCTTGAAAACAACTCGGGGTATGCTTGCTTGCACGTCTTTTTGAGCACGAAGGACTTGTTGCAGGGTCTCCAAAAGCTGCTCACGGATGCGGGAATATTCAAGGCAGATAGAAATGCAAATTTCGTCACTCTAGCATACCTAGTTCAGGAGTTATGGTCAAACTAAGAGCGGAGTTGTTTCCAGCCAGCAAAAAGGTAAACAATAGTTGCAATTTTGAGTTTTTAAAACTTTGCCCGTTTGAAGGGGGTAGGGGTGACGTTTTGGACGTTCGCGCCGCTGAGAATTATGCCACAGACGCAAACCAAAGACGAACTTGGAGCCCTATATTAGGGCTCTCCAGTGCTGTATAGTTTGTGCAAATCCATCAATTTGTTGAGAATGATATGAGCCTTCATACATTGTGTTTGCTCTCAAAACAGCTAAATTTGAGGGGGGTCGAAGGGGGTGGGGGTGGCGTTTTGGACGCTCGCGTCGCTGAGAATAATTATGCCACAGACGCAAATTAAAAACGAGCTTGGAGACCTATATCAGGGCTTTCCAGTGGTGTAAAGTACGTGGAAATCCATTAATTTTGGGGGATGATAATGAGCCTTCTTACGTTGTGTTTGTTTTCAGAATTTTGCTAAACTTGCGAGCCCTTGAAAACAACTCGGGGTATGCTTGCTTGCACGTCTTTTTGAGCACGAAGGACTTGCTGCAGGGTCTCCAAAAGCTGCTCATCGGATGCGGGGATATTCAAGGCATGTAGAAATGCAAATTTCGTCACTCTAGCATACCTAGTTCAAGGAGTTATGGTCAAACTAAGAGCGGAGTTGTTTCCAGCCACCAAAAAGGTAAACAATAGTTTCAATTTTGAGTTTTTAAAACTTTGCCCGTTTGAAGGGGTAGGGATGGCGTTTTGGACGTTCGCGCCGCTGAGAATTATGCCACAGACGCAAACCAAAGACGAACTTGGAGCCCTATATTAGGGCTCTCCAGTGCTGTATAGTTTGTGCAAATCCATCAATTTGTTGAGGATGATATGAGCCTTCATACATTTTGTTTGCCTTCAGAACTGCTAATTTGAGAGGAGTTGAAGGGGGCGGGGTGACGTTTTGGACGCTTGCGTCGCTGAGAATTATGCCACAGACGCAAAACTTAGTTCAGGAGTTATTGTCAACCATAGCGCAGAACTGATTTCAAACCATTATTCGGCAGCAAAATGTTTTACTTTTGTTAATACATAGTCCCAGGTAATTAATGTTGTGTTGTTAGTAACCCTGCTTCCTGGCCGGTGGCCTCGCCTACAAAATAGTGACAGAAACCAAATTAGAACGAGAAGAAAGCCCTTGACATGAGCTTCCCAATAGTAAACAACTTTTCAAAATCCAGTTTTATTCTAAGGGTGATTTGACCGTGCTTACTTTGTATTTGTCTCTTTGAAAAAATATGGCAAATCTCTATGCTCCTTCCAACTTGCCAATCTTTCTCAAACTATTCAAAACAATATTGAAATGCTTAATATTAGAGCAACTTATTTGTAGGCAAACCGAACGCAGTAGGCAAACCCCAAGCCGTAAGTCTAATAGTAATACTCAACGCTTCCTCGCCCCCCCCCCCCCCACCCACAATACCCTGGCGCCCTCTCTCATCAGAAATTGCTTGCATTTGGTTCGAAGCACTCAATGTACTTGCACCAACCCGATTCCTTTTTTCCGGTAGTATTCCACATTTTATAGCAAAGTCCGTCGACAAAACCGCAGGAAGATGATTCTGGTGAGTAAAATACTTATAGCACCCTCTAAGAGACTTCCTAGGGTGAATTTATGTTTTAAAAAGCAGTGAAAATAAAGCATTTAGGGGAGTGGTGGCTGCACACATTGTAAGCAGCGGTGATTTTCACTTGCACATTGTTTTATACGCACCCCTGCACAGCTCATGGACAAGAAGTCCCTCGGCATTATATCCAGACTTATGGATCGTACCGAGGGAAAAGTTTCCGCAGCATGCCTCCAGCTTATTTTCGTGTATTTTGGGGTTGGTTTTTTTCAAAACACACCTAAGGATGTTTTCAATCGATTGTGTAAATTTCAAAAATGCTCAATTAATAGTTTTCATAGGGGACCGGTTTAACTTTTAAAAACAATGGAAATTTTGTTAATTAAATCCTTAACAAAAACAAAACAAAACAAAAAACGCGCTTTTTCCCACACTCCTCTCTTTCTCTATTCTCTCCCCCACCCCATTGGTGTCTCCTTTTTAAGCCTTTAGAATTGCTCAATTTTACCTGTTTTCCGTTTGGAGATAGGCTGAAAACCTCCTTGTTATGATAGATATAATTCAGTGTAATTTTAGGGGTTTCATGTGGAAAAAATGTATGCTCCCCACTACATCAAAATGAGTACCATTGGAAAGGTACCTATGTATGGAGTATTTTAAACTTTGTTTGAAGAAAATCGGACTTTCCTTTTTTGAGATATAAATTTTTGTTTTAATTAAAAATTTTAGCTTTTTTCGAACGACCATTGCCATAGGGTATATGGAAGGACACGGCACCATTTTGTATAGTAATACATAGCCTTTTTATACATGGGAGGCAAAAAAAGGAAAACTGTTGATATCACCGCTATATTTTATCCGATCTCTACCAAATCTTCACAATGAACTATGATGCACAAATGCATTCAAATCCAGATGGGTTCCTTGACTGAATTTTGAGTGTTGCCATGGAAACTCAACATTTAATTCAAATAAACAATATGTCAATATACGAGACTATACAAGTTGTGATTAATTGCAAATGATACTAAATGTAACCTCAATGGTCAAAAGCTTGTAGAAGAGTGTGCTTTACTTCATTAAACACATTTTTAGATCTGTACAGACCTCTTGATATCTGAAATTAATGCCAGCACTTTCTTCAAATAGATCGTTGCCATGGAAACAAGCCCAATTGATTAGTTTTAATTTATACAAATGACGAACTGCACAATTTTGACAAAATAAAAAAAAATAAAAAACACCGAGGAAACAAAATAGAAAATTTTTTGACAATTTTCCTGAATACATGGGTAGCCGGTTGGCCTTTGAGTTGGAAATTCTGGTCCAATACGCAGGCTAGCTTCAGTCTGCACAGCCGGCCTTTGATTCCACGAGTGGAAATTCTGGCCAATTACGCGGATATAGCTTCAGTGGTCTGCACAGTGTGTGCAGGGCTGAGGAAAGTGTGGTGCCCTGTTGTAGAACGTGTTTCTATAACGTGTTCACATGAGTGAGGAACCAGACCAATTCAACTAAAATTAAACTCTAGTAAATTTTTCTTTGTTCAACCAGAATTAGTGTAAAACAAATTCCAAACTGTTACGCCACTTTACCCATTATAAACGTTCTAGGCTATAAGCACAGTTCCAAACTTGCGTGTACGACTTTGCATTTTCCTGAAGTGATCTATCTGTTGAACCTATTGATGAGGTCTCATTGTTTAGTCTGAGTACGAGTCTAAGGTCTCATTGTTGTGTCCAAGTCTGAGACTGAGGTCTTATTTGTTAGTGTTGAGGTCTTATTGTTACGTCTGAGTCCGAGTCCGAGTCCTCATTATTTAGTCCGAGTCAGAGTCTGAGTCTGAGGTTTGGTCAACTTATGAACCACAAAGGTCAAGTCCAATTCAGAGTCATGAATCATTGGACATTTAAAAGCTTTGCAGTATGCCTGGCAAGAAGACGCGTACTCATGGTAAGATTGCGTGTACTTTCAAGTTTGCTGTCAAGTACACAAAGGTTTTGCCCGGTGACATGCGCGCATATCATGTTATGGTTTTCGAGTGACGTCAGAGGTCACATCGTCTATAAAGTCCACACTTCCATTTTTATATATAGTTTGTATCTAATCATCAATATTGTTTTAAAATATCCTTATTGCCGATTATGAAACAATAGTAATTGACAGATATAATATTCCTGATACCTTTATTTTAATAATAAAGTGGCAGGCATATTTTTCAAATCACACTGTCCACATTTGTAATAGTTTTTGTTTTATTATTATGGAGGTTTTGTTCAGGGTGACAATCTTATAACTATTCTCTTCATCATCATCATCAAGTCGACTCTCGTCAGACTGCAACAAAAGCACGCCACACATCACGATCTCCCATGGCTGTCCTGATCTCAGCTGCAGAGGTTAGCTCAGTATCACAACGCAACTGGTCCACGTAGGTTATCGTTTGCCTACCTCGAGAGGCTACTTCATGTGTGGGTTCCCAGAGAATTAGTTGGCTTGCAGCCATTTCTGGATGCGAATGCAGTGACCAGCCAATCGCAGACGCCTAAGCCTGATAGTTGTAGAGATCTTTGGCAGGTTGCCATAGAGCACCCCATTGCTGATTTTGTCTCTCCAACTCGCGTCTAGAGCCATCCTCAGCATGCGAGTGTAACAGCCATCAAGTCGAGCCTCTTGCTTTGTAGTAAGGGTCCATGCCTCAGAGCCGTAGAGTAGGATTGACTCCACGGATGCACGGAATAGAGCTCGTTTGAGTTTGTCCGGCATCATAGACCTCCAGATCTTCTTGAGGTTTTGGCATGCCTTCCAAGCCTGTGCTTTCCTCACTCGGATGTCCTTGTCTGTTGAGCAGATGTGAGAGCCCAGGTATATGAAGTCTTCTCTCACAGCAAGGGTAGTGCCGTCCATGGTGTTGATTTTCACATCCCCAGTGTCGATGTTAAAACACGTGACTTCCGTCTTCTTGACATTGATCTGCAGGCCAATCTTTTTGCATTCGCTTTCCACACTGTGGAGCAGGGCTTGTGCCTTTTGCACCGAATCCGAGACCAGAGCGATGTCATCTGCAAAGTCGAAGTCGCTCTCTACAACAGCACTCACCCGTCTGCTTTTGCCTTGGTGAGAGAGTCAGCAGCTCCTCCCTCCCCATGATTGCTCGCCTCAGAGCATAGTCTAGGGCTATGACAAATAAATAGGGCGCAAGTGTATCACCCTGCAGCACACCAGCCATCATCTTGAAGATGTCCGATTCGCCATCTTGGGTCAGCACCCTGGCAGAAGTGTTAGCATACACATCACTGATTGCCTGAACTATGCGTGCTGGGATTCCGTAGGCTTGCAGAATTTCCATGAGCTTCCCTCGGTGGATCGAGTCGAGCGCCTTTGTGAAGTCGATAAAGGTCATCACAGCTGGGAGATGCTTCTTTTTAACCCCTTCGATGATCCTTCTCAGAGCCAATTTCTGTGAGACTCGGGACCTCTTCTCTCTGAAGCCGTTCTGGTTTTTGCGCAGCAGAGGATAGAGAACTGGGCGGATTCTATTCAGAATCATCCGGTTGTAGACCTTGGCAACCACAGAGCTGAGGCATGATTCCTCTATAATTATCAGCCTTTGTAAGATCGCCTGGCTTAGGGATAGGAATTATGTTGAGCACTGTCCAATGCCTTGGTAACTCTCGGTCTATGAAGGCCTTGTTGGAGATGTTTAGCCAGGTCGTCTATGGGCACCCATTTCAGCACCTCAGGCACTATCCCATCTTCCCTGCAACTTTTCCCTGGTTTGAGTGAGCTTTTTGCAGATTGGAACTCTTTGATGGTGAATGGTCCATCGTTGATCGGCAGGTCCTGGAAGACGGTTGTGTTTCCTCATCCTCTTTCTCCACTACTGGGGGGGCTACCGAGGAGGTTTTTAAAGTGACTGAACCACGAGTTGATTCGATCTTCCATAGTTTCTCCAGCAATCTGGGTTGGTTGAAAAGAGGAACCCTTCCCAGTAACTTCTTTGACCAGGGCCCAGCCTTTGGAGCTTTGGTTGTTAACAAGACCGTCTCTGGTGTTCTTGATTTTCTTGGCTAGATCTTCAGCCATCACCTCATCATAGACCTTGTTGAGCTGTTCTTTCTTTCCAATATCCGCCTTCTTCTTGTTTTCCCTCAGCAACGAAATTGACATATGCTTCCTCCATTTTTTGCCTGGCCTGAAGGACTCTAGGGTCATTGGAGTAGTACTTGACCTTTTTCCGTTTGGGTATAGGAGTTAGTACTGCTTGAGCAGCCCCTTCATGAGCCTTGATGAAACGCTCGTACCTATCAGTTGCATCCTCATCCGCTTCCAGAGATTCAAATCTGTTTCTCACTTCCACTGCATATTTCTCTTGCAATACTTGGTCGCACTCCAAGGCCCCCCACACGTACTTGACCTTTCTCCTCACCTGCTTCTTTGGTACTCGCAGACTGAGTCTCACCTTGGCTGAGACTACACGGTGGTCTGACCCAACGCTAGCCAAGGAGTTGAAAGCCTGGGCATCTCTGATGCTGTTCCGCCACTTCTTCCGTACGAGAATGAAGTCAATCTGCTGCTTGTGTTTCTCCTGATTATTGTCCGGTGGTGATAGCCATGTCCAGAGTTTCTTCTTGGGCTTTCGGAAGTGAGTGTTTGCAGCTACCAGTGCATGCTCTTCCATTAGGTCGATAAGACGCTCTCCGTGCATTAGCTTCCTGGTGGAATGAGTGGGGCACATTGTCTGCTCCCAACCGTCCGTTGAAGTCCCCGAGTACTGCTAAAAAGTTGTGTGTCGGGACCGTACTGACTGGATCGCATCGCTGAGTTTCTCATAGAAGGTACGTGTCGCCTCATCCGTTGCTTTGCTGGTTGGCGAGTAAGCAGATATGATAGTAGTGGCCGGATTGCTCTGGAATGTAGCCATGATAACTCTTTCGGAGAAAGATTTAACTCCAGTGAGCGCCTCCTTTGCTCTTGGACTCATCACAATTCCAACTCTACCACAAGCTGCTTGCGCCCTATTGCGCCATGCTGATGACGTCACCAGGTACTGGTCGCCGATCTTGTGATGTTCCACTGTCTTGGTTGGGTCTTTGTGTATGATTCGATGCTCCTGAATGCCCATTACCAAAATATTCTGAATTTTCATGTTGTATGCCAATTCTTGTTGATTTTTTACTTCCCTGATTGTCCGGGTGTTCATTGTAGAAAAAATTACACCTTTCTTACATCTCAAAATGTTCGCTTTGGTCCCGCGGATTCGGTCCCGCCACACGTGTCAGCCTCTCCCCTCCCAGATGGGTTTGAGGGAGCGGCGTCATTATGCCCGTTAGGACATGTACCGGGCCCCGCAGCTATGCTCCTGCTCACTCCCGGAGCTGGCAGCCGAATAGGATTTGTGTTGTTTAGTTGTGCCATCATTGTTGTCTTTCATTGGCTAGTTAAGACGGGGGTCCGCCAAGCCTCTCTGTCTCTCTACTGGCCGTTGGGGTGGACAGTCCCACCTTCATCCACCCTTGCCGTTGGAGATTAAGTCTCTCGTCCGCCAGATATGTAGAGCCATCTACTGTAACCTAGGCAGGGAAGCAAAGAGGTTGCTGGTACTTGCTCAAGGTACGACCTCAGGCTACAGATGGCAGGAGTTGCCATATTCCTCCTTAGTGCGGCGGTCAGTCCGTCAAGACAAACAAACCACACCCGGTACCTGGTAGACTGTCTACACAGACTAACGGGCTATACCTGTCCGGGTTTGCGATCAGAGTTTTCCTTCTCCTAGGTAGACTGCCAACCAGCACTAACGAGTTCTACCCGGGTTTGTGATCAGAGTACCATCTCTTGGTTGAGTTGCCTCCCATGGCTGACGAACCCCACCTGCCCGGAGCAATCTGGTTTTGAGGCGCCAGAAACTCGCCTTTCACACCTCAGCCTTCGGTTTTAAACAGGGGTCGGCACAAGAAGCCAGACAGTAGGAGTTTGACTAGGAGAGGCTTTTTGAGACGCAGACCGTATGGGACATTTTGTGAATGAGAAGTGGCTCAACACTTCCCATAATCCCAGTCATTCCTAGCCCTTTAACCCCCTACTATACATACTATTCTCTTATGAAAAATTTGAAATACTTGTTGTTGCACCATCCGTTTTAAGTTCAATATGCAAGATTGTATTGCATTGAAATTTATGCCTGGATCCAAATTGATAAAAGCACAACAAATTGCTTATAGCATAAACATAGAACTCAGCAGAAACAGGTTATGCCATACAGAAAATAATGTGTAACTTTTAGCTGGGATGATTCAGAAGAGGACGCTATCAGAAGATGTTTTTTTACACAGTTTGCCAAATGGGGGTAAAGAATCTCCGGGGGGGGGGGGGGACAGAATCTCCTGCCACACCCGAAACAAATGTTTTAATAAGGAAAATTGAATAAGAAAGAGTAATAAATATCTCATTATGAAAGCGAAATTGATAAACAATTTGGTGTTTTATTTATTTTATTAAGTAAAAGGCCATAAACAGGCACCCCACTTTAACTTCCCCTCTGGGCCCACCTCCTACATGTAACACACCCCCACCCCGACGCCCATCAAGCTAATTATGCATCACACTTTACCTTTCATTTTGGATCTGAAACAATATGTTACTTCCTTTATTACATCCAGGCTGTATCAATCCCAAAAAATATGCATCCCACATTTTCAGCGCCTTGAGGCGGAACCGATCTGCAACTGTTTGCGCTTTATGAATCTCTCTTTATTATTATTATTATTATTTCCCATCTGAGTCAGCCCCCAAGATGTTACCCTCTACTGCCATCCAAATTCCCCTCTGGCTCGGCCCCCACGTATTACCCTCTCAATTACCAATAACTGTGATCTGAAACATTCATCCCACTTTTTCCCATCTGTTTACCCCCCCCCCCTTCAACAATATAGCTGTATAAGGCCAATTTACAGCCATTTGGTCTATTTTTGCGCTGATCATTTTTATATTTTGGGTAGACTTTTTTTTATTATTGTATTTATTTTTGGTGGACTTTTTTGTTTGGGGCTGCCCCCCCCCTAGTTACGGGCCTGCAAGAACATAAAAGGATGTGCCCCCCTGCAGCGACCCCCTTCCAAAATAGAAGCATTACCCCCACCACTGAAAAACCCATTCCCTGGGCCCCTGCACTGAAAAGTAATGCCAAACTACTCTTGTGCACTTTACTTGTTAATATTTTAAAGAAAGCATTATGTTGTTCTTTGTTTGCATGATACAGCGAGGGTTGTCATCTCCGAAGCAAGCCTGCTCCGAAGAGATCTAGCCGTCAACTGATGAGGATGCTGAGACCTGCAGTTGATAAGCTTCAAACATATACAGTATGCCCAGTAAATGGACTGCTCTCTCCTTTATAAAAGGTAAGGGAAACTCCTGAACTTTCAAACAGTTGTTAGTTTATAATTGTTTTCTTCATTACAATTCATGATCACTTTCCCATGGTAGTTCCACCTATGGCAGTACATTGGCCGCCTCAGACTGTAAAAGTTGGGGGGGGGGGAAGTGAGTGGCTAAGGAATGTTTTTTTATTATTTATATATCAAATTCAGTGTATATATGTATGGGGGGTTGGGGGGCGGTGGTTCAGGAAAAAAAAAGTGAGATTGCCATCAGCACAAATTTGAAATGCCTTAAATATTTAATAGATATTAAGTTTGCATCGGGATAAAGAATATAATTAGTTTTTACCCTTACACCGATGTGTACTAGCAATGCAAAGGTCGTGGGTTCGAATCCCACCCGAGTGATTTACTGTGGACTTTTTTCACAGAACTCGGAAAAGTACCGAGCATACAGTGCTTAATACACATCAGTGTAAGGGTAAAAACAAATTATTGCCTTAAATCTTGCAGTATGTGTAACCCTGGCCAATTAATGACATTGAATTTGATTTGAATCGCTGAATCCTCTCTTACAAAAAGACAAATAAACTAATAGGGACCTGACTGGGTACAACTGAATGTTGAACAAAGAAAAAATGACAGAGCGGGGTTTGAACTTGCGATTTCTAGATTAAAGGGACATGTTGCCTTGGATCGGACGAGTTGGTCTAAAAAAAAGCGTTTGAAACCATTTGTTTTAAAATGCATATGGTTAGAAAGACGTTATAAAAGTAGAATACAATGATCCACACAAGTATGCCTCGAAATGGCGTGGTTTTCCTTTTACTTTGCGAACAAACACGGTCGGCCATCTTGTGGAGTCAAAATGTTGACTCCACAAAATGGCCAACCGTGTTTGTTCACGACGTAAAAGGAAAACCACGCAATTTTGAGACATATTTGTGTGGATCATTGTATTCTACTTTTAAAACATCTTTCTAACTGTGTGAATTTTATAACAAACAGTTACAAATGCTTTTTTAGACCAACTCACCCGATCCAAGGCAACGTGTCCCTTTAACGGCGAGGCTCTACCAACAAAGCTATAGCCCTAATGTTGGTTGTCTCCCTATTTTGTCAATATATTTGTTGGCAGTGCCAGTCAGGAGCCAAACAACCTTTAACTACTGTATAATCAGGGAATTCACACCCAAGCTAATGATACATACTGGGAAGTGGCAGGAGAGTGATCACCTTATAAGGGGATGCGCCTTTTTCATTCAAATATCAAGTATGAAACCACAAGGGACACTGACTGGGTGCAATTTCATTGAACAAAGAAGACAAATTGTCTAGAGCGGGGGTTTAAACCTGGGGGAAAAGACAAACAAAAAACAAGGACTGATATACCATTTTAATATGATAAACTTCACTCAGATGATACATTTTCTTTTACAGATCTAGTGAAGCTGAAATGTCGGACGTCCACCAATCAACTATGTGGACAGCTGCGCACTGTACATCAAACTTCAGATGGTAAATTACAAACACTGACATGCTTATAAACAAAATAATATCAAATATGGACAGATGGCAAGAATGCCTTCTGATGAGATGTCTTTTAATACAGAGCTGCCAACTCTACCTGATTTGTGCAGAAAGTTCCCTGAAAATAAACCAATCTTTCCATGTTTTGATGAACAAATTTGAAAATCTCCCTGGAAACTTTTTCCCTATTATGGTGAATGTAATTCTAAATATCTCCCTGATTGTTGTACAAAATCTTCCTGATTGCAGGATACAAATATTTGTTCGAGCCATGAATTATTTACTTTGTCAACGAAACTCAACAGTTTGAACACCCACAAAAAGACGTTTTCTCTTTGACATTTACAGATTTGAATGGCTTGGGTTTTGTTTACGGTCATGTTTCTGAAGTGCATTCACACCATTGGAAAGCCGTTATATATTGGTTGATCATCAACCCAGGCCCAGTCGAATAGATGGCATTCCAGAGAGAGATAAAGGCCTCTATACCTCGTTAAAAATAATATTTGTTTGACTTAACGTAAAATAGATTTCATTTGTTTGTATTTGGAAGGCGTGTCATCTGTAGATGATATCGAGCTGTCACCAAAAACAGGATTCCTGAGACATGCAAGTACATGTCATCAGTGTCTACCCATCACCAATTTACTAGGTGTATGAGGTTTACAACAGAACTAGAGGTATGTACAAAACCCTGTGGTCTACATTACTTTTTCTTTACACTAACATCAAATAGTGGGCTGTTTTTGCAGCACTATACAAACGACACCCTACGCCACATGCCACAACATTTTGGGGACTTCATGCTGGCACCAGCCTAACCCAGATGAGTGGTTGTCCCTACAGATTGATTACAGAATTAAAAAATGAAAACATGTTTGTATTAACAAAACCCTTTGTCTTTACAAATAAAGCATTGTTTAACTTTATTTTCATTCCAATTATTTAATTGTATAATTCGCAAAAAATATTAATAAATCAAAAAGCTTTCAAGAACAAACCAACATTATTCCTCAAGACTATATACCCTCAAGGGAAACCTAGAAATAATTTTTTTTTTGAATCATTGATATGATATGCTGCAGATTCAGAGAGTTTGCTGAACTTCTCATGTCTTTCTTGACTAAAAACATTAATGAATTTAAGTTTCAATATTACCATGCAAACCTGGGCACAATTTCATAAAGCTTGAGCAAATTTCTTTGCTAAGCAAGAAATGAGTGGGGTACTAGTCACAGCAATGGTTTCTGTATTGTATTTTGGCTGGTAACCTATTTTTTTAAGCAAGAGTTTTCTCTGCTTAGCAAGTTGATGTACTGGATGCTTTATGAAATTGGGGCCAGATTTAATGCAATTTAAGTTTGATGGTTTTTTTTTATCAAATTTGAATTTGATTTCTCAAATTTGATTTTAAGATATTGACATTTTTTTAATATCAAGTTAGTCAACGTTTATCGAGGGCAAATTGAAGCGACCAGGAATGAAGAGGTCCGGTTCATTTGACCTTTCATGCACCCTAATTTGTTACCTCAATGCATTTGTTTTCTTTAACATTTCATAGCATGGGAAAGCCGATGTTCAGAGTTTGAAGATCAATGAAACGATGTCTTCAAGACATTCTGCAATCAAGGAAGCATGGATTAACAACTAAACAGCTTGTTGGCTTGAATTGTAAACGTGGAGACACTTTGATCTACCCTTTAGAGACCTTTCATTTCTGTAAAATCATCACCATACGCTCAGACAGTGCTAATCTTGGTGATTTTTGACTCCATTATTTCCAGAAAAATGTCAGGAAAATTATTAAGAAAACAGAACCATTATGGTTTGTTTTAAATTGTAGATTCTTTGTAAACATGGGAAGTATTTGAAATTGTCAATAGGGTACAATACCTTTTCTTTGACATTTTGCTCTTGCTCTAGTTTGTGCATCAAATCTTGCGGCCATTTGTTGCCATGGCCACTTATGGACATTTTGGGTACAATCTTTTTGGAATTGTTGGTGGCATTAAACAAAAAGGGAAAATTCATCAGAATCTAAAGGAAATGTTCTCTATTGGTCCCTGGGGTCAAGTGTTGACCTTTTCATGACTAGTATACAGTTAATTATGGTAAATGCCAAGATGTTTCAGGTTTCGGTTGACAATAATAGAGATAGCCGTGTTAGTCTGATACATAATACAAGGAAGGTAGTGGTATCACATTAAGACTATCTACTTACACAAGTCTAGATAGAAGGTGTCATTTTGATTAACCAAACTCAAAACTATGAATGTAAACAGAATTTCTGAAAAAGTACATCTTTGGAGACATTAATACCTAATTTGATGAAAATGTTACAGGTTGTTTAAAATAAATTTACTTTTCCAAAAAGCAGTAACTTATTTCCTTTAAAATATTTAAACAAAGTGCTTAAAAACCCCAAAAATAATCCTGAAAAAAACTTCTCTCTTGAATATTACCACATGCAAGAAAAATGTTCCACAAAATGGAAAAAAGCATTTAAAAAACGTACAAAATATGTGACAAAACATTGAACCACTTTGGGGTTAAATTGAAAATGTGTCCAAACTAATGATAAAGTTTCAAAAGCTTAGCAGTGTAGTTTAATTAAAATAGCTGAAATTGATCTTACAAGAGAACTGTGTTAACAAAAAATAATTTAATTCTTTAAAAGATTCAAAGTTTTTCACTTTTTCAGGCTAGTTCATTTACAGTATAATTAGGCCTATTGTTCCTATGGTGATAAGGTTAAAATTATATTGTTTATGATTATATAAAATTTAGAGTTGTCAAATAAAATGATTCTATAAATATAGTTGAAGACATATGCCTTGATTTCCTTACTTTATGTGCTTTTACTGTGCAAGTAATGTGATATGGTTTCAAGTATTAGGCAATATAGAAGAACAGCTCTTTATTATTAAGAAAACCCACTTTGACCCTACCCCAAACCGAAATTTACAAGACAAAATCCAACCTTGCGCACATAAAATAGACTGGTCCCATTCAATACCAGTACGTTTAATAATTCAACAATATACGAGTAGACGGGGAACCCAACAAAGATGGTTGCATTAAAACAACTCTATATCCTCTCAATACTTATCCAGAAAAGTGAAGTAAAAGCGCCTTTTAATCTTTTCGGCATTTAATACCTTTAAACCTTCTAAACCACCCATTCATCCATTCACCACAAAATGTACCACGCCTTTATTAGGTATTCATTAACTGTTTCTTTAAATCAATTCCACCCTATAGAGAAGTCACATGAACCCACCTGAGCAGAATATTCTACCCAAGACATAGAAAAACAGCTTTTATTAATAAGAAAGCCCATTTTGACCTTACCCCAAACCAAAATTTACAAGACAAAATCCAACCTTGCGCAAGTAAGTTAGACTGGTCCCATTCAATACCAGTACGTTTTATAATTCCACAATATACGAGTAGACGGGGAACCCAACAAAGATGGTTGCATTAAAACAACTCTATTACGTCGCAATTCTTATCCAGAAAAGTGAAGTAAACAGAGCCCTTTTTAAAATACCGTAACTCATTTAAAAACCTTTTAAACCACCCATTTATCCCTTAACCATAAAATGTACTACACCTTTTATTTGTAATGTAAAAAATCCTTTAGCACAATTTGAACTGTTCCTTTAAATCAATTCCACCCTATAGAGAAGTCACATGAACCCACCTAAGAAGACTATTCTACCCAGCATCCACCCTCCCAACACAGGCCCCAGTCCTATACATATATCATTCCAATCTCCAGCTAGCCACACCCCAGCATGGTGAGTATTACTTCATCTCCCCTACCGTCAAATCCAACCAGCCAACTGGAAAACTGGCCGACTCCCCAGCAGCAAACCCTATCCCATGACCCCAGTCCTCTACCAAGCAGGATGACTATTACTTCATCTCACCTACCCTCAAATCACACCAACTCAGCCCACTGGCTGATTCCCCAGCAACCCCTATCCCATGGCCCTATTCGTAGACCTCTACCAAGTAGGATGACTATTACTTCATCTCCCATACCCTCAAATCACACCAACTCCGCCCACTGGCTGACTCCCCAGCAAACCCTATCCCCTGGCCCCCGTCCTCCACACAGATTGATCATGCCCATGTCCAGCCAGCCATCACCCCAATATACACTATCCCTACCCTCACCCCAACAACCAGCTCAATCCACTGGCTGACTCTAGTCCATCTCCCCATCCCTCACCCCAAGGCTTCATCAGCCCAACCAGCCCACCACAACTGCCTGACTGACTGCCCAGCAACCTGCCTGGCCCCTCAGCACTAAGAAATTTTACTCCCCAAACCAAGCTCCAAGGCCCTTGGTCAGCCCTCAGATCAGCCAAAAATCCAAGGTTTACCAGACACAGTTTTCTAACAGAGAGAGACAAATCTCTTGAAACAGAATGTGTGTGTTGTGTGCGAGGGTTGTCTGGAGTCCTGCCTCTACTACTTGTTATATCTATGTTTCCTCTATCTAGTATGGTATTCACAGTAATTTATATTGTAAAAGTAGTATTTAAAGAGTTGTAATAAATCAGATTACCTTGAATGGAAAAAAGGTAAAATTTGATATTAAATTGATATCAAGTAATATATTGTAATTGTATGTTCAAAAGAGATTTTATATGTCAAGTATTGGGGTATTAAGAAGAAACAAACTGTGTATTCACACAATGTTGATTGTGATAACAAACATTCTTATTATAATAAAACAAGATTTATTGTCTTGAAAACATTATTGATTGGTTCTTTTAATTTAGAATTATATTAAAACCCTGCCCCTCTCAAAAAACTGTTTTGCAAAGTACCTGTTTTAAAAATGTTTTTTTAAATTAAAGTTTGAAAAAATGCACAAATGAATGGTTGGTTACATCAAACACCCCCCCCCCCCGCTCCAATTTTGTTTTTGGCTCTGCTGTGTTCTTTCCTCAAATGCTTGATTTCACAAAGCACTAAGATTCGACTTTGCTTAGCGTGACTGATTCACAATTTAAGATCAATCTTGGCTCTTTGTAAAATCAAGCCCTCATTATTAAAACCTGGGTGGGTTTTTTCAGCCAGCAGTCTGAATTATAGATTAGCATACTTAAAATGTAGGCGTACATCCAGATTTATATACAAACATTTGTGAACAGTCACAATTTTAATACAACACACACAATTTCTTTATGAAAAATAGGTAAAAACAATGTGCTGAAGAATAAAAAGCAAATGCAATGAAAAAACAAAAACAGGAGATGAACGCACTAACAACCAACAGACTGAGAAGCAAACAGACAATCTTGAGTATCCGACTTCAGGTTCTCTCGCACATAGATGCCCAACAGTTTAACGCAACTTATTTGATTGCTGACATAACTACCAATGTGAAAACTAGGCAAAACACAGGTTGGTGTCTCAGAAAGCAAGAAATCATGACCTGACATTTTTAGGCAGAAGTCTAATTTTTTAATAACTCATGCTTGATTGGTCATTTTTATATCTTTGAACCAATACCATGTCGTATGTGTATTTGTAGTGGAAAACTTGTGTAGAACTTTAGGGGAGCCAGAGACAAAGTCATTTATCATTGCCAAAAAGTCACTGGCCTTGGTTTGTACCTGCAGGGGACCCAAGCATTAGTTATTTCCCAACTGGAAATACTACCATTGTATCGAACAGCTTGGCTGGATAATAAACTTCACACCCAAGGAAGAGAGCTCTTCGTATCATCCCTTTTCCCGACCGGCATCATTATGAGGATCTCTTATAGATATTGGTATTCCCTCCTTGCCTTGAGAAGAAGTGAAATACTTACAGAATTTGCCAAATCGATCATAATTTCTTCCCGGCATCGAGATTTGTTCCCCTCTAAACGCCAAACACTTTCCCTTACTGGACTGAGAAACTCACACTACGTGTTTGATCTCCCTTTTCAGGTTTTATCGCTTAACGCCTACAAGTTTTTTCTTTTTTATTTCCTTTAAATTATTCTTCCTGTGTGGACATAACCGCTCCAGATTTTTGGCAATTATCTCAAAAACAATACCACCTTTTGATTAAATGCAATTTTCACAGGTTCGTTTTATGGTATACATCTACAACTATGGTTGAAACAAACGGTGGCTTCCAATTACCAAACGTATACAATCCCTTTAAACATACTTAACTATTGATGAATAATTCCGTGAAAGTTTTTTCAATTGTTTTTTAATATTTTTTTTTATTTAAATAATGAAAACAGCGCTTGTACCAGCGATAATTCCTATGCTGCACCACTAATCTTGTATTTAGATTGAAAATAATACCTGCAAAAGGTTTCCTTGTTTAGTGTAGTGACATGTAAATTAATCAACCGCTTGCACGAGCTATTTGCAAAGTGCGAGCTGATTTAGAGAATGATGAATATCAAAGATTGAAATAAAATAAAGAAATGTAAGATTAAGAAGTGAGTTTGAGAGAGATACTGGAGAGGAGCAGAGCTTCTAATAAAACATTTTAGTTCATCATCAATATTTATTGTGTCGTCGAGTCATGAATTTGGTGGTCGCCCATTAGGCCTATTTACTCATCATACAATTCCGCACGGAAGAAAAGGAGAACCCCAAGAGCAATACACTACATTGGCTGTTCCAACATATAGTAGTCGAAACAGCTATTGCTTTCGTCAAGAGCAATAAATGCTTGGTCAAGCTGAAACCTATTAGCGTACATGTATTCAATAAAGCTTGATTGTGTTACATCCAAGATTTGAACTTCATCCCGAACACCTTGTTTTTGTTATGCAACAAAATCTTATGTCGAGTAATTTTGATTTTATTTAAGTTTATTTGGGGGGAAGAGAACAAATAGTTGTAAATAAAATATAAAACAAATTATTGGAAGTTCGTAAAAAAGTTTTAGGAACCTAAAAAGCCTTAAAAAACGACATTTCGCTTTTCATTCCCCCACCCCCCCCCCCAAAAAACAAAAAAACCCCATAAGTTTTATTTAGTCATAATTAATTCCAAAATATCGCAAAAAAAAACCCACCCACCTCCATAGAATAATTGCCGTTTTGTCCAAGGATATGGGTGATTTCCTATTGTACACGGCCTGTGGAGCAAGTTGAACCCGCTGTATGGGCATATTCTTAGACGCAGAGTCACATGCACTGTGCACAAGCAATGGGTAGAGGAATATGGCCATATCCCGGGTACACAGCACCGCGAACGATGCGGTCTGCATCCCCATACACTGCGCGCAACCAATGGGTACAGGAATATAGCCAAATCCCGGGTCCACAACGGCACAGTACAGTGCACAAGCAACCTACAGGAATATGGCCCTATCTTGGGTCCACCCTGCTCCATTGGTTGTGTACAAAAAACCGTATAGGAAATAACCCATATCCTGGGTCAAAACGGCAATTTCTCATGGAGGGGGTTTGGCGGTATTTTGAATTATGACTGAAATAAATGTTTAAGATAATTTTCCAGGCTTTTAATAGGTTGATTATTCATATTAAAGAACTGTCACAACAGTTTCATCTTTTTAAACTAATTTTGTTAGAACTTGTTTTAATTAGGTTTAGGGTTAGGATTAGGGTTAGAATTAGGGGTTTGGTGTGGGAGGGTAGTGGGTGTGTGGGGGTTTGGGGTGGGAGGGTAGGGGGTGTGTGGGGGCCGGTGTGGGAGGGTAGGGGATCTCCTAGAATTCAAAAACTGCCGACAGGGGAACCACACTTGTTTATTTTTTTATTAGCTGTTCCGACATCTATTGTTTTCGTCAAGATTTTTATATGTTTTTCTTATTATTATTCTTTCATACGTCAAAAATCCCATTTTACTTAGCTTAGTGCAAACGAGTCAGATCCTATATCATATTATAGTTATAGTTTAATGTAATTAGCTTAACTTAATTAATTAGTTTACTTAGTTATAATGACATGAATATTTAATTAGCCAATCTTGAGACCACCATATAAGTGAGTTTTCGTTGAAATTGGCCGGGAAAACCTGTATAAGGTTTTTTTCTGAAACAGTTATTGTTAAAAGTAAATATAAGAGATATCATAGGTTAATGGGGAAAAATCCTGGATTTTTGTAAAACCATTTATGACATTAATCAAATAATCCTCGTTTATTTATATTGACTTAAACATGTGCGCTTGACCACGTATGAAGCCTCGTGTATGTATTTTTAATTAGTGTGTGAGCTTGACCATTATATTTTGAAGCAAAATAATTTTGTAATCCAATATTTTGAGTTATCTTATAAATAATTTATGTATTTCGAAATTGTTTAATAAAGTAATAAAATAAAATCGAGAAATGGACTGTTTGGACTTCAACTGTAGTTTTTACACCATTTTGGGCTGGAATGGCGTTACAAATTGTTACAAATTTTTTTTCCGCTGGATCATTTTTTGAGGGCAGATTTTCTTTTTAAACCGTGCCACAAGAGAACGAATAGTCGGGTACCACCCTAGTTGGTCTTTTATCAATCAATCAATCAATGTGTGGCATCGCATACACGTGTATTCAAAATGGTCTCCAAGCACGCTTGAATCTGGCTGTCTCCGTGAACGATAATTGTTGCATTTTTGTCGTGGTTTTAATCTTCAGCGAACTGTTCAGGCAAGACTAATGTGTACTCGTTTATTCTGGTTCCATAATAAGTCTCTCAGACCCCTGAGAGCACTGATAATAGCAATGTTCACGTCGGTATGTTTCTAGCTTTACGTATGTTCAATTTTACATATTAGTTTGTCTGGTATGCTTTTGTATGTACTGTACACAATGGGCGATAGCGTGTTATCGCTCCCTATGATTCTCTGTTATTCAGTATCGTTTGCTGTTTTCCATGGATTTCTATTATTGTCTCGAATTACTCACTTGCAGACGTGTGCAGCCTATGTTACATCAATGTTTACAAATGACTTCAACATTGGCTCAAGTCTGGCACAGTGACTAGTACCGTATGACAGCTTCATATTACCTTGTGTCAACATTTATTTTGTTTACACATACACACTATTGACGTTTGAATTCTTTTAATATCTTTTTGTACAGTTGTATTAATTTTTTGCTTTTAAAAATGTAATATTGTTTGCAATCATCATCTTGATTTTTACGGCAGTATTATTATAAAATTATATGAAATTAATAAACTCGAATATTAAAAAAGAAAGAAAACAAGAAAACAAGAAAAAGAATCCGTGCCATGTATATTTAGAGTTCAATTACTTAGACTAAAAATAATAATGTAGATCTATAACATATAATATTTAATGGTTTGTTGGCCACATTACACCCTCGGTGTGAATATGCCCCCCCCCCCCAATATTGTCCCACCTTTTCGATCACTGTTACTTTCTCAGTTAAACACTTCTAACAATTTTGGTTATTTCTCGTTTCAGTCCCGTGAATTTTATTTGTCCAGAACACCTTCGAAATAACTGGCCCTGTGCATGCCACAACTTCGTCGTACCATGGTCGTACCCAGTCCCAATCCTTTCATCGTATCTGTTTATACTTCTCTACTGTGTTGAATCATTCTGAGATTCTATATTACATTAAAATGCAAATAAGGCAGAGGACCAGTAGCATTGCGGACAAGGATCGGGACTCCGAACCCGAAGGTACCGGGTTCGAATGGCACACACGCTATATATTTTCCGTACCTTTTGTCCGTTGTTGATTTGATGTTGTAGGGTTTTAAATTAAACTCGAACGCAATTTGTATAGGAGGATCAGTGGCCCAGTGGAAGGGCTCCGGACTCCGAACGCAAAGGTACTGGGTTCGAATCTCGTGTGTTCTTTTTGTACGCTTAAGGCCATTGGTTTACGAAGGGTACTATGGCACAGGGAAATCCTTCACTTAATAAATAATTTGCGACTGGAAGGCAAACGCTATTTACCAGTAGTTTACTTTTTGGCCGTTGTTGATTTGATGTTGTAGGGTTTTAAATTAAACTCGAACGCGATTTTTATAGGAGGATCAGTGGCCCAGTGGAAGGGCTCCGGACTCTGAACGCAAAGCTACTGGGTTCGAATCCCGTGTGTTCTTTTTGTACGCTTAAGGCCATTGGTTTACGCAGGGTACTATGGCACAGGGAAATCCTTAATAACACTAAATAAATAATTTGCTACTGGAAGGCAAACGCTACTTACCGGTAGTTTACTTTTTGGCCGTTGTTGATTTGAGGTTGAGGGTTTTAAATTAAACTCCAATGCAAATTTTTGTAGGAGGATCAGTGGCCCAGTGGAAGGGCTCCGGACTCCGAACGCAAAGGTACTGGGTTCGAATCCCGTGTGTTCTTTTTGTACGCTTAAGGCCATTGGTTTACGCAGGGTACTATGGCACAGGGAAATCCTTGCTTTACACTTAACAAATAATTTGCGACTGGAAGGCAAACGCTATTTACCAGTAGTTTACTTTTTGGCCGTTGTTGATTTGATGTTGTAGGGTTTTAAATTAAACTCGCACCCAACTTTTGTAGGAGGATCAGCGGCCCAGTGGAAGGGCTCCGGACTCTGAACGCAAAGGTACTGGGTTCGAATCCCGTGTGTTCTTTTTGTACGCTTAAGGCAATTGGTTTACGTAGGGTACTATGGCACAGGGAAATCCTTAATAACACTTAATAAATAATTTGCTACTGGAAGGCAAACGCTATTTACCAGTAGTTTACTTTTTGGCCGTTGTTGATTTGAGGTTGAGGGTTTTAAATTAAACTCGAACGCAATTTTTGTAGGAGGATCAGTGGCCCAGTGGAAGGGCTCCGGACTCTGAACGCAAAGGTACTGGGTTCGAATCCCGTGTGTTCTTTTTGTACGCTTAAGGCCATTGGTTTACGCAGGGTACTATGGCACAGGGAAATCCTTGCTTTACACTTAATAAATAATTTGCGACTGGAAGGCAAACGTTATTTACCAGTAGTTTACTTTTTGGCCGTTGTTGATTTGATGTTGTAGGGTTTTAAATTAAACTCGAACGTAATTTTTGTAGGAGGATCAGTGGCCCAGTGGAAGGGCTCCGGACTCCGAACGCAAAGGTACTGGGTTCGAATCTCGTGTGTTCTTTTTGTACGCTTAAGGCCATTGGTTTACGAAGGGTACTATGGCACAGGGAAATCCTTCACTTAATAAATAATTTGCGACTGGAAGGCGAACGCTATTTACCAGTAGTTTACTTTTTGGCCGTTGTTGATTTGATGTTGTAGGGTTTTAAATTAAACTCGAACGCGATTTTTATAGGAGGATCAGTGGCCCAGTGGAAGGGCTCCGGACTCTGAACGCAAAGGTACTGGGTTCGAATCCCGTGTGTTCTTTTTGTACGCTTAAGGCCATTGGTTTACGCAGGGTACTATGGCACAGGGAAATCCTTGCTTTACACTTAACAAATAATTTGCGACTGGAAGGCAAACGCTATTTACCAGTAGTTTACTTTTTGGCCGTTGTTGATTTGATGTTGTAGGGTTTTAAATTAAACTCGCACGCAACTTTTGTAGGAGGATCAGCGGCCCAGTGGAAGGGCTCCGGACTCTGAACGCAAAGGTACTGGGTTCGAATCCCGTGTGTTCTTTTTGTACGCTTAAGGCCATTGGTTTACGTAGGGTACTATGGCACAGGGAAATCCTTAATAAAACTTAATAAATAATTTGCGACTGGAAGGCAAACGCTATTTACCAGTAGTTTACTTTTTGGCCGTTGTTGATTTGATGTTGTAGGGTTTTAAATTAAACTCGAACACAATTTTTATAGGAGGATCAGTGGCCCAGTGGAAGGGCTCCGGACTCTGAACGCAAAGGTACTGGGTTCGAATCTCGTGTGTTCTTTTTGTACGCTTAAGGCCATTGGTTTACGAAGGGTACTATGGCACAGGGAAATCCTTCACTTAATAAATAATTTGCGACTGGAAGGCGAACGCTATTTACCAGTAGTTTACTTTTTGGCCGTTGTTGATTTGATGTTGTAGGGTTTTAAATTAAACTCGAACGCGATTTTTATAGGAGGATCAGTGGCCCAGTGGAAGGGCTCCGGACTCTGAACGCAAAGGTACTGGGTTCGAATCCCGTGTGTTCTTTTTGTACGCTTAAGGCCATTGGTTTACGCAGGGTACTATGGCACAGGGAAATCCTTGCTTTACACTTAATAAATAATTTGCGACTGGAAGGCAAACGCTATTTACCAGTAGTTTACTTTTTGGCCGTTGTTGATTTGATGTTGTAGGGTTTTAAATTAAACTCGCACGCAACTTTTGTAGGAGGATCAGCGGCCCAGTGGAAGCGCTCCGGACTCTGAACGCAAAGGTACTGGGTTCGAATCCCGTGTGTTCTTTTTGTACGCTTAAGGCCATTGGTTTACGTAGGGTACTATGGCACAGGGAAATCCTTAATAAAACTTAATAAATAATTTGCGACTGGAAGGCAAACGCTATTTACCAGTAGTTTACTTTTTGGCCGTTGTTGATTTGATGTTGTAGGGTTTTAAATTAAACTCGAACACAATTTTTATAGGAGGATCAGTGGCCCAGTGGAAGGGCTCCGGACTCTGAACGCAAAGGTACTGGGTTCGAATCCCGTGTGTTCTTTTTGTACGCTTAAGGCCATTGGTTTACGCAGGGTACTATGGCACAGGGAAATCCTTGCTTTACACTTAATAAATAATTTGCGACTGGAAGGCAAACGCTATTTACCAGTTGTTTACTTTTTGGCCGTTGTTGATTTGATGTTGTAGGGTTTTAAATTAAACTCGAACGCGATTTTTATAGGAGGATCAGTGGCCCTGTGGAAGGGCTCCGGACTCCGAACGCAAAGGTACTGGGTTCGAATCCCGTGTGTTCTTTTTGTACCGTACGTTTTGATTTAAAGTTGTTCATTCAAAGGTTTGAAATTAAACTCGAACGCAATTTAAGTAAGAGGAGCAGTGGCCCAGTGGAAGGGTTCCGGACTCTGAACCCATAGGTACTGGGTTCGAATCCCTGGTGATATTTTAGTACGTTTTGATTTAAGGTTGTACATTCTAACGTTTAAAATTAAACTCGAACGCAATTTAAGTAAAGGAGCAGTGGCCCGGCGGAAGGGTTCCAGACCCTGAACCCATAGGTACTTGGTTCGAATCCCTGGTGATGTTTTAGTACGTTTTGATTTAAAGTCGTTCATTCTAAGGTTTAAAATTAAACTCGAACGCAATTTAAGTAAGAGGAGCAGTGGCCCGGCGGAAGGGCTCAGGACTCTGAACCCATAGGTACTGGGTTCGATTCATGAGTGTCCTTTTAGTAAGTTTTGATTTAAAGTTGTTCATTCTAAGGTTTAAAATTAAACTCGAACGTAAATTAAGTAAGAGGACGTGTGGCCCAGTGGAAGGACTCCGGACTCATTCTAAGGTTTAAATTAACTCGAAACGCATTTTAAGTAAGAGGAGCAGTGGCCCAGTGGAAGGGCTCCGGACTCTGAACCCATAGGTACTGGGTTCGATTCATGGGTGTTCTTTTAGTACGTTTTGATTTAAAGTTGTTCATTCTAAGGTTTAAAATTAAACTCGAACGCAAATTAAGTAAGAGGAGCAGTGGCCCAGTGGAAGGGCTCCGGACTCTGAACCCATAGGTACTGGGTTCGAATCATGGGTGTTCTTTTAGTACGTTTTGATTTAAAGTTGTTCATTCTAAGGTTTAAAATTAAACTCGAACACAAATTAAGTAAGAGGAGCAGTGGCCCAGTGGAAGGGCTCCGGACTCTGGACCGAAAGGTCCCGGGATCGAATCCCGCTACGTAAAAAAACTGCGGGTTTTAAAAAATCTTTTTTTATTAAATCGAAAAAGTTTAATTAAAAAAGTGCATAGGTTCGTTTTAAGTTTTAAGTTTCTTTAGAAGCACGTAGGGGCGGTGGGTGCCACTGCGCGGTGAGTGGCGACCTATCGGCCCCACTCACCGCGCGGCCTCGGACCGGGGCTCGAACCTGGGACCGCTACCTCCGGAGTCCGACACCTACCTACGACACCCACTTGGGTCCCCCCAGGAAAATAAGCATTTTAGACTTGATGAACCTTCGGTTCATACTTTACACAGGATACTATGGCATGGGAAACTCAGTGCTTTATACTTAGTAAATTATTTGCGAGTGGAAGGCACACGCTTTATAGGTATAGACCATCAGTTTAATTAGTCAACAGGGTACGCAGAGTACTATGGCATAGGGAAATCCTTGCTTTATACTTAGTAAATAATTGGCGAGTGGAAGGCACACGCTTTAGATATAGACCATCAGTTTAATTAGTCAACAGGGTACGCAGAGTACTATGGCATAGGGAAATCCTTGCTTTATACTTAGTAAATAATTGGCGAGTGGAAGGCACACGCTTTAGATATAGACCATCAGTTTAATTAGTCAACAGGGTACGCAGGGTACGCAGGGTACGCAGGGTACGCAGGGTACGCAGGGTACTATGGCATAGGGAAATCCTTGCTTTATACTTAGTAAATAATTTGCGAGTGGAAGGCACACGCTATACCGTTAAAGTTTACTTAGGAATGGGTATAGGTATAAAGGGGAATCTTTGGTTCGGACTTGCAAAATAATTCGAGTTGAAGGAACACGCTGTAGGTATGGACCATTAGTTTACTTGGGAAACATAGGCACATGGGAGACTCTGTTCTGACTATAAAAAATATTGAGTTGATGGTTGAAGGCACACGCTGTGGGTATAGAGTCAGTGACCAAGGACATGAATTGTAGCGAAGGGCCATGCCGTAATTTCACATGTGTTTATATTGGATAATATTTGAGTGTCTGATTCGGTGGTTCTCGTTGTGGAATTAAGGAATAGGCCTAGAGCTGTAAAATGAATGGGTTTAGAGGCTCGTTCATGCCGTGGTCAGAGGAAAGTTGCAAGGGCTAGCACTAGCAGTAAACATTTCACCGGTGTTCTCGCTAGATTTTGAGTGTCCGGTTGAATGGTTTCGTTAGGGTTTGAATAATGGATTGGAAAGAGAACGGGTTTGGGTATGGAATGGATGCTTGAACTAAGTTGTATATAGGTGTTCGTTCAATTGAATCTTGTATTTATTTATTTATTTATTTATTTATTTATTTATTTGTTTCTATTAATTTTTGGGGGGACTACAAAAGGGGAATCGGATAGAGTTGTCTGGGTGTTTTTCCCCCCTGGGGGTGTTAAATGCATCATTTATGGCCGCGTGTGAACATAAATTCAGCCAAGGATTCAGCTTCTTTAAAGCTATAAATTTTGGTACAAGAATTCATTGAATACGTCTATTGTTTTGTTAAAATATTTTGTTTTTTAATTAATACTAAGTTTCTTTATAATTTTGCTTAATTTATTTACAAGTTCATTAATTTATATAGGCCTACGTATTTATCTACAGCATCAATAATAATAATCGTATCGGGAGTGTTTGCTTTGTACAAATTGTAACATACTTATTTATATATTTATATAATTTTAAAGTATTTGTAAAGCCTTGCACTTAGTTGTGACTTTGCGAAGTCTTTGAGGAGGATTTTGGCGTTGCATAAATCCTCTTTTGAATTATTAAAACACAGTGATTTGTGTGGCAACGTCAGGGGCTACTCAGAATTATCGTTGTTTAATTTGTTTTTGTTTAACCCCAAAATCTAAATTTGTAATCATTATTAGTTAACGAAGAGCTCATTGTTATACCATTTTAAACCAAAGATGAACGATTAAAATGTCAACTGTTACCGAAGTTTCTATGATTATGAGGAACTACTCTTGCTTTCATTTATTGATTATATTTTTATACAGTGAATTGGGCAAGGTTCGAATACACACAACATTGAATATCATTATCAACCAGAAATAAAATTACACAGTATATCGTCGTTCTCTTTATTCGGTAATCGTTTCACAGAAATCACAACTTAAAATCAGCAACTTTTATTTTCAAATCGATATCCACCCAACCCCTTTCATTAAGGTGTCTTAAAAACACAAACAATTGGTTAAGCTCAGAGTTAATTAATGTAGGTGCCAAATCTTAACCCGTTTTAGAACGTCAGCCTTTGAGGAAGACTCTGCAAAGGTCGAAACGTCAGACCATTATCAATTTTTTTGATGATACCACATTTCATTTTGTTTGGTAAGCAGTTTACAACAGCTGACGTTACATGACTGTAATTCCCTTATTTCATTTTAGAAACATGTAGGCCTAGGCCCACACATTGATCTCAGATACAACCATCCACGCATTGAGGTAGAAAAATACAACATTATGTAAAGTACAAGCGGTAAAAGATTACGTAACACAGATACCAGATACTCTGAACAGAAAAGTACATTGTTTCATTTGATTGACGGCAAGTTGCCATTGACTGGCACAATGCAATGACCTACATCCGGCCGTTGTATACTTCCAAGTGCCGTTGTTTACGTGCATGAAGGTGGAAATAGAAAGCCACAAAATTACCCGTTTTATGACAATCTTAGTGTTTACACGGGTTCACACGAGGCCTATTCCTATTCTACATCTTGAACTTAAATAAACTACACGATAAAGCTTACCTCTAGAGACAGAAAATAACATCAAATGATCGTAATACATCCACGGTGTTTACATAGATCAAGCATGGCTGGTGGCCATTTTGAATATCGCGTCACGGCATCAAGCCGTCGAGTACCCCGACCCCTACTATATGTTTATCTGGTGTAAGGCCGTAATCGGGTACCTGTCGTTTGCTTTGGCTGGTTCCAATCAACTCTGCCTGTCAAAGACTACAGGGGTACGCAACTGGCTCCCGCAAGACTGGCGGTAATGAACAGAAATGCGATAATCATCATGCTGGGGGAACGGCTTAGGATAGCTAGGGATGGGCATGAATGGGATGGGTATAGGAATGGGCCTGGTTCGGGGATGGGGGATGCTGGGTAGAAACAAGTACATGTATTGTTATGTGTATAGGTTCATTGGATTTTACTGCAGGGTATTTATTTAAAGGAACAGTTCAAAATGAACATACATGTTCATGGGAAGACAACAAGTCTTGTTGTGTGGGTACAGCATAGGTTGATGTAATGTAACTGTAGGGTGGAATTGATTAAAAGGAACATTTATCAATAAATAAAATATTAACATAAATTTATAGGTCAATATTATATTCTAATATTCATCAGGTCAAAAACCGTTAAATTTTTAAGAAAGCTCGGTAGCAGAGCGGAGGTACCAGGTTCAAGCCCTACCCATTTTTACAAGAAATTTTTAAAAAGTTCCTTTTACTGGTAAAAAGGGGCCCACCTGGATTTGAACCCCCAAGCTCACAGCTCCAGAATTCCGGGAGCTGTGAGCTAGCCCGCTGGGCCACATGGCCGCTTGAAAAAAATTACTCGGACGTTATATATAAACCTTATGGATAGATCGTTAAAAAAAATATAAAAAAAATAATGAGATGCGCTCTATGACCTTCACATGAGCCTGGAGAGGAAAACATAATGAAGAAAATGTTGCTTTGACCAAAAAAAGTTTATTGTAGAAAAAAACAACCCATTACATAATACAAGATGTGTTTAACGAGTAAAAGTAAAGACTATTAAGACTACAAACCATAAGTTTAACATTTAAAATTTAAAATTAAATAATTTAAATAAATATTTTAAAATTTTAAAATACATAGGTAGGCCTATGGGTCCGTTATTTTTAGTATCACTTAAATTGGTCAACATTAATTACTTGTCAAAGTAGTGATTTTTTGTTGAGCAAAATAATATCCACATTGTCTCAAAATTAATTTACTTTTAACAGTTCTACTGCTTATTTGCTGTAAAGCAGTACTTTTAACAGTTCTACTGCTTATTTGCTGTAAAGCAGGTTAAAAATATTGCATTTCCTGATCAAGGAAGGGTAGAAGTCAGCGACTCCTTGAATTAACCTCATCAGCAGAGTTTAAAATTAACTATTTTGCTTTATAACCCCTTTAAGACAACACAGTGCTTTATATCCATTGGCGTAACCGGGGAGGGGGGTAACCCCCGGGCATAACCTTTGCAAACCCAAATGAAATTTTAAAAAATGTACGAAAGAATGGTTCAATACATATAACCCCCAAATTATGTCTTTTTCTCCCACTTGCCGCCCCCCCCCAATATCTGGTTACGCCACTGTTTAAATCAGCTATTACACCTCAATATTCATAGCAATAATGTACCCCTAATCTACATGTTTAAAATCTACCCTAATACATATATATTATAAAACATCTCTGAACACACACATTAAATTCACTGCAACTGAGATTTAAAAAAATTAAATTTTCCCATCACAGTTTAGGTATTAAAACAATACGTTTCTGAAACGAGGCTGCTTTTTTTGCACGGTTTAATACGATCGCGTTTAAATTTTCCCAGCAGTGGCGCCCGTTTATAAGAAACAAAAACACAGTATTTCGTTTCTCGACATTTTATGAATTTGTAAGTGATAGGCCAATTTATCATTGCCCTTTACATTCAATTAAGTTTAACAAAAAAAAATTACTTTTTGTTAATAATTTATAATTATCAAAATTAATGACTTTCTAAATTGAAGCGAGTAATTCACACATTTAATTTGGTTAAGTCTTTTGTACAAAGACAATGTTTCACATTCTTGTTAGTGATGCGCAAAAATAACCATTTTTTAATTGCGACATTTAATTTTCAAAGACATTTCATGACTGACAGACAAAGTTATTTATAATAACTGCATTTAATATAAGCATATTGATTATTATTTATTCCTTTTTGTTATCAATAGTAAAAGTTTTGGGTTATTTTTTGTAGTTTGTAAATTTTTTCATTATTAACTCCTTCTTTGATCCCCAAACTTTGTAATTTTGGGGTTTTATCGTCCCCCTCTTCTCCATATAATTAGAAATTTTATGTGATTCAGTATTAAAAAAATCTTATAACTGTATATATTTGTATATATGTATTGTTATACTCATGTTACCTGTGAGATTTTGCAATATTTAAATTTGTCTCTGAATTATTATTTAAAAAAAAAATAGTAACACATTTCGGTGCATTTTAACGGGTCTTGTGCACAAACAATGACGGATTCTTTATATGATGATAATGTTGATATTGACCGCAATATCTTCAACGCGCGATGACTTTACGTCCGCCCGACTCATATTCCAACCCATCAGCAGCTGCCTCGTTTCATTATATTGTAATCGCTTTAGTTACCAACTATTTAAATCAACAGTGTAGTGTGGTTCAGGAATATACGAACAATTACTTATAGCGCTACTTACTTATTCATATTTTCCTACCGGCAGGTACAATAACGCTAACATTTACACACAAGAGTGCCCCAGCTGATCTACCCACACTTATACCCAGCATGTCTGGTGAAAACCCTGGGGAGCTGGATGCAGAAGACCCTACCCTGGTTGGAAAAGAATGTCCAACCTCTGTGGGAGGATCACCGGCTGGTGGATCAGGAGTTTGACTGACCATTGCTTGGGCCAAAAATGTGGAATATGAGGGGAACCAGTGGCGTAACTAAGGGGGAGGGGCACGGGCGGCACGTGCCCCCACCCCCAATTGATGTCCGTGCCCCGGGTGCCCCCCCCCCATTTGAAATCTGGACTTTTGTGATTGAAAATTTCCAGAGTAAAATGCTACATTTTATACGCTTTGATGAGATAATTTCGATGTTTTTAAAACTATTTTTCCATTTACATGCAGAAAATATATATTTGTTTACACTCACGCCACATTATCTTATGAAAAAATAGTAAGTAACATAAAAAAAGGCGATGAAGAGGGGCTTGTTCGGGCGAATATGAAAGAAAATGTACATCGGCGCGTTAGTGCCGCCCATCACGTAGCGACGCAGGGGGGAGTTGGAGGAGGATGTACCCCCCTCAGAAGTTCGAAATTTTGTAAAAAAGAATGCCCAATTCAAGCCATTTGGTGCACCATTTTTGCGCTATGATATTGGTTATTATTATCTGAAAACAACTCCATTACAGATTTGTATCAATATTATTTCTGCATATTTAATGCTCAGACGGCGTATGCCACACATTGCGTCCTCTATTTACATCTTTGTATATTATTTTATGTTATAAATGTCATAATTTAACGATAATAAGTCAGTTACGATGCAGACTTTTTAAATTAATTATTTTTTGCAGACTTTTTTATTCTAGGATTTTTTGCAATAGTTTATTTATGTATTTTTTAAGGGGGCCGTCCGACCCCCTCCCCCTCCCCCGATTACGGGCATCGGCTTGTTTTAAAGAAAAAGGTAAACGGAAACTTGGCCAGAAGCGCCCCCCTAGAAAAAAATGGTGCACCCCCTTGTGCACCCCCTTGTGCCCCCCCCCCCTGAAATTTTACCCTAGTTATACGCCGCTGACTATATTTTTTGAGTCACTGATGGTGGCCCTGAAGGGACGTCGCAAATCGCGAATATTATGTGTGCAGACTTGTGCGATGTCATGGAATTAATCGCAAATAATGTGCGCAGCTAATAAAGACTAGTAGTAGGCCGGCTGCTCTGTCTGCCTGGCCATGACTGCGCTGATGGTTAGTCTTGGTTCGTTCCAAGACCTTCGCGTTTTGCTTATATAGCCGAAATGGTTCAATTCCTACAACAGCGGGCGCTATACACTTCGGTTATACCGACTGTACGGAAGGTGTAAAGGGGGTGTGTAGGGCCAGGGGCGGGAAGGGTGCACTTTGCTCGTACACAACAAGATGATACCGAATGAGCTGGGCGAGGGGGTGCAACCCCACTATGTTCGGGTCCGGATGTGCTGTGGGCTCGACTGCCCGTCCGTCCTCGGGACTCATTCTAAGGTTTTTGGATGGTGATCAGGTAGGGTAGGGGGACATCCTAGCCCTGGTACTAGGTAGGACCATGGAGGAAGAAAATAGCAGTCAGTCATGTCAGTCCATGGAGGAAGAAATGTATTTTCTTCCTCCATGGTCAGTCATGTCAGTAGGGGATAACCCTTCAAGTTCAAGGCACGATTGGGCAACTTCACTACACACTAGCTATTTTATGTGTGTGTACCTGTTGTGTTACTGTAGTGTTTAAACTTTAGATGTCAAAGGAGGCAAAGACTGTATGGGTGTATGGGGGTCGGATACCGATTGGGTGGCGTGATTGAATTCCGATGGGGTGATGGTTGGGCCGGGGGATATCCCTCACAAACTGGAAACATTGCGTAAATATAGGCCTACTTACTAATACTAGACTTAGAGTGATTTTTTGCCGTCATTTTTCCATGCCCTGCCAAGTGCCGGATACCATTAGGCATTACGGACCAGACAAACGAATTAATCACCACCTGCAGTGACAAAGTTTGTCTAAAGAACTTGTGCTTGGCCGTTAATTTGCTTCCTAGCTCCATCGACCATCAACTCTGATCCAATCACTGGTCTAATTTGATTACCAACATCTGACCAGGGACAGCGGTAAACAATGCTTTTAACCGAATGCAAAGTAACCGTCTTTGTATTTATAGTACTAGCAGTGATTACAGCTAATAATAAGGCCTGCTGTGTTCATGGTAGGTTGATATTAGTATCATTTTTGTATAAACAGACAATGAGATAATGTTTGTTATGGTTAAATTTATGCCATGGGTTGTACAAAAAAGTAATGGATTATTAATTGTTTATTTATTAATCTATTTTTCAGTCATTACCAATCATATTATTAGAAAATAGAATTGCTGTTGCAAGCTGCTTTACCAACAAACAAAACCTACGGTATAAATGCAAAAAATAGAAGTGGCCTGCCTGACGTTTCAACCCTAGCAGAGTCTTTCTTGATTGCTTTCAGAAAGACTCTGCTAGGGTAAAAAAACATCAAGCTATTAAACTAGTTTTTGCAAATGTCACTTTGGTCTCTGTTATTAATTTATAGTTCAAACCAAGCACAGTATTGACAAGAAAGATTCAACATTGAGAACAATTATTTCCTAGTTGAAATGAGTACTACATTTTTATTTTACTTGTTCACCATTATATTGAGTATTATTTATTTTATTTTCAAGGATCAAAACCTCCCGACAAGAATAAAATCTGTCAGGGTGGGCTTGGAGCTGACTACGTGTGGGATGAGCATGTCCGGACATGTGTAAGGTGTACATCTTGTACACCGGAAGCACTAGATCCACACTGCGTCAAGTGTCGTGGTGAGTCCCCCCTCATTCTATACTTTAATGTATTATGCTGCGAGAATATAGCCGTAGCCGTAGCTAGCTGTAGCTGCCAATTCGGACACAGCGTAAGAATCAGTAAAAAGCAAGTCTTGGAATTGCTAGTTTACTTTCATAAATCCTGTAATATAACCTGTCAATGCATTCATTACATACTTTGTTACACTTCAATAACCAAATACAATATAATTTAAAATTAAATTAGGCCTTACAATTCTGAAAATTAAAAATATTTCTTCAAATTCACAGAACTTGGGATAATCCCAATTGAAGATACTACCCCTCAGTTTGATGCAGGCTCAACACCATTCCCACCATCATCCACGCCGACAAATGTCACAAATGATGCCAATAAAGGTACAGTAAAGTAAGGCCAGACCCATACGAATTGTTTCAAGTGTTATTTCTTCAGTCGTCGTCAACCTAGAACACACTCCACTCCGCTCGCAAGCTCAGGCTCTCCGTTAACCAAAGAAAACAGAGTAAAGAAAGTTATAAATCTTCTCCCAAAACACTGCATTACAATATGTAGTTTGATTCAACTTTGACAAGTAAATAATTGAGAATTATGTTTTTATGTTTAGGCAATGAAGCACCAGGTGTAGCACTTTGGATAATAATGGCATGTGTTGGAGTGGTCATCCTTGTCATTCTCATCCTTGTCTGGAAGTTCAAGTATAAAATAATGGGTAAGACGTTTTATCCAAACTGTATTGACACCATGCTGAGTACGCCACACTGTTTTATTCACGGCAATCTGTTTACACTTTGCATTTAGTGTTTATCGCATTCACAGATGTGAATGTCCGTTTATTATTGGCTGAAAACATTTTGTCGAAAGATTCAAGCTCCTGAAATGCCGCTAGATTAAGTTTTTTATCGTAGGTAGGTACCTACAACAAATTTCACAATGTTTGAGAAAATTTTGCAAGGAATATTGAATAATATGTAAAAAATTGCTGTCCTTTCACATGAAGCTTATTTTGTAATATTTCACAAACATTGAGAAAATTTTGCAAGGAATGTTGGTTTTTTCCATCGTGTGAACATGGCTTTAGATAGGTTATAATACACAGGGATGAGATTTGATGAAGTGTATGAAAATTTCTGAAAATGGCTTGCTGGCCTGGGTTCCCTCTTATTCTCGACTCAGAACCTCCTAGATGTTACAATTCATGATGTTTACAGACTCTGTGCATCACCAGAAATACAAAACTACAGGTTTGGACACAATGCGGACTACTTCTGTCTACCTTTGCTGATTGCGATGACCTCTTTTAAGAAAAAATTTGAAGGCTCATGGAGGTTTTGAAATAACTTTAAAATCGGGAAAAATCCTGCAAAAATTACATGCCTGAACATAAAGCTTGATTCATACTGATTTTGAAGCATGTGTTACGCGTTCTGAACACTTATCAACTTGTTTTCTTTCTTTAATAGCTTCTCCAATGACACAGCCCACACAGGAGACTGGATCCCCAGGTGAGAAGCATACCATGGTACCATCAACTGATGGTTCCGAAAACCAGGCGGCTGTAGCCGTGTAAAGTCAGCACTGACTTATTGAGGCTTTGGCGGAAGTAGGGGTAGAGGGTACTGAATAACTGAAATAAAAATATTCTTTAAGGTTTCGTTTTTTGTATAGGCCTCGTGCTTGTGAGGTCATGAGCTTTGACCAAATTGCTTTAATCACTTGTTTAGTTAGCCATCGAGGGACCTTTTTCATTTTGCTAAACTATTGCAAGTATGTCCAAGTGTGACAGACCATGTAAACCCATGTACTATTTCAGCTTGTAAATATTTCTTTGCTCAAAAAAATCTATTTAGATTGCAGAAACTAAACGTAGATTAAAAGCTGCTTTTTACATGTACTTTTTTTTCTGAACAATTCAGTGCATTGTACCATTACATGTACCTTTGACCCACTCGTCACACTCGTGGTGACGGTACAATGTATGACAAAGTTGTTGGAGGACATAAATGCTTAGGAATTGTGCACATGTGGTCACAATTCTTGATTTTTGCAGTGAGTTCTTTAGTAAGTTAAATGCCACTGCACCCAATACAAGGAAAGAGTTTGCCCTCGGTAGGCTGCTATCAGTGGTGACCCTTGTTGTACATGGCTTGACTTACCAGGGAAATCTCCACTGGACCACAGCGCCCAATTTTGTACAGCTGCTTATAAGCACAAAAAGTAGCTTAGAATAAGTTTACCAGTCAAAATACCATTCCACATGTATCATCTGTGACTGGTATCCTGCTCATTTTTGCTCAACAGAAAATCAAGCACTAATTTCTGCTTCAAGCAGCTCAATGAAATTGGGCCCAGGTTTTGTAGCTCTAAACTTATACTGGACCAGAAATATGTTTTTTTTTGCCCCGAGACCAAAATGATGTGTTGCTCTTTTTTTATTAAGGAGGATGTCTGGACTTGAAAACTTATTAGTAAATCTTAAAAAACTTGTTCTACTTTGAATTTTTGCTTCAATTGCTGGAAACTGGCCTGTGGTCCAGTGGGTGTTTCAAACCCTGATGTTAAGTATTTACATTTTACAGTGCAAACAGGAATTTGACTTTAACTCTGACAGTCTGAGAGAAAAAAAGAACAAAATACAACAATTCAGAAGCCCTGCATTTATATATCCTCATTACGCACACCATACACCCATACATGTTTCTCAACCCATAAATTGAGGACTTCTTTTTGTTTTCCTATTGTTTGGACTTGATTTTTTTTAGTTGGTTTTATACACAAAGGCAAAGCGAGGACGTCCTCACTCTGTCAAAACACCTGAATCCCTTTTGTTACAGTCTTCAGGCCTGGAATTACATGGAGGCTATGGAGGTCATGGCCTCTGTTGCCCTGGTCTTGGCACTGGCGTCTTTCAAAAGTTTCCCATAGACTTTAAAATTTTACAATGGAAGTACCCTTTGCAAAATGAAAATGGCCTTGCCCTCTCAAAGATGAAATTCCAGGCCTGAGTCTTGATTTCAACTGGTAGACAACACCAACAAATTTAGCATAATTTTCAAGGTTGAACTCCATCCTGCAAATTAAACAGATGTTATTTGTTTAACTAATGAGGACTTTCTATTTACAAAGGATGTCAACTTTTACAATGTAGAATATGAAAAATTACTTCTCAGGGCAAACTCTTGAATCTCACAAATTGTTCAGAGAAAATGCAATAGCTTAAAACTAAAAAGTGACAATCTTAGTTTTTCACTTTCGCATCTTACACTGTTTTAAGTGTAACAATATTATTTCACAGTAAAATCAGAGTATTGCATAATCCCATCCCACGGCTATATTCAGCGTATAACTGGTTGAGATTGTTTTGATAATGATGAAGAACATTAATTGGTTCTTCAGTAAATTCCAAGGTTGAAAGATGAACTTCAAATGTGATTTTGCTACATTTTTGTATCATAGCCATGGGATGGAATCGTGTCCATTTTGCAGTTAATCATGGAGCAGATTTGCTCCCTTAGTATTTTTATAGAAGTCAATTCTCTTTATGGTAACCAGTATTTCCAAAGGTGTTTAAAGAGGGACTCCAAGGTCAAATTCAGTTTTGTGATGCACTCATTTTCTAATTGATAGAGTCCTCATGAAAGTGGGAAAAAATTTCAAGTCTCAATTTCAAGTCTCTAAAAGAAAGGACTCCAAGGTCAAATTCAGTTTTGTGATGCACTCATTTTCCAATAGATGGAGTCCTTATGAAAATGGGGAAAAGTCTCTAACCTCACATTAAAACAGTGTAAAGTATGCGCAGGGCACGGGATGAGCCAATGAGCGACCTTCTTTTGACCTCTCTGTGAGGGCGGCTCGCTGCAGTGACGTCATCTGTGTAAGATCTATGGGGATGCACCATTTTTATGAACAGTCATCAATTTTTTTTTTTTTTTTAAACCATTCTCTTGCAGGAGAACAAAACTTGTAATAAAGATGAGCAAGAAAAAGATGGTGCATGAAAAGAAATTCCTCAATTCTCACAAAATAATCTATGCCAGAGATTTTGGGAAGTAAATAATGTATAATAACTGTATTCATGCACCATGTTGTATGAAAGAAGATCTTTCCTTCATGCGGCTCTCTTTTTATGAATTAGTCTTTTTTTTAGTTCTTTGACAGTAAGACTTTAAACTTTGCATGGTGGAGATAAAATCTAGAAAGGTTTGCAATAACACCATGTACATGAGTAGGATTTGAAACTTTGCATGGTAGAGATACAATCTAGAAATGTTTGCGGTAACACCATGTACATGGGTAGGATTTGAAACTTTGCATGGTAGAGATACAAACTAGAAAGGTTTGCAGTAACACCATGTACATGAGTAGGACAATGACCAGGGGCATCCAGGGGCATGAAGACAAGTTGACTCCGTTTGAATGGGCAAGGCAGTTTTACCTAGATAAAGGGCATTTCAATGAGAAACATTTATATTTCTACTAAAACATTTCAAAAGGCACCAAGGCAATGCATGGAGGCAATTGTCTCCATGAAGTATCCACCTGAAAGTTCAATGCATTAAATTTGTCTGACAAAATATAAAACAGCAGCCATTTTGATAGCTGAATTAAACACCAAATTTAATTCCGAACACTTTGGAATGGATTACCTCTCTTATATTCAATCGATACAGTCTCTGTTTTTAAAATAAAGTTGAAGACTTTTCTTTTTAAACAAGCTTTTGGCTAATTTTGTTTAGTGTGTTTAATATTGGGGGGTTTTATGGTGAACTGCTCACAATAAATGTGGTTTTATTATTATTACTATTATTATTATTATGCATTTCTGTTTAGTGCTGTGTACATGTAGTTAGTAAAGTAATATTTTAAAGGTATCGTACACGCAACAAATATTAGCATAAAAACTTACTTGGTAACAAGCAACGGAGAGCTGTTGATAGTATAAAACATTGTAGGAAACGACTCCCTCTGATAACGTAGTTTTTGAGAAAGAGGTAATTTCTCACTAAAATAATAAAAACTTCTTGCAAGAAGTTTTTATTCCTATCTGAAGGCAAACAAATTTGTACAACAAGGGTGTTCTTTCTTTCATCATTTTCTTGCAACTTCGATGACCAATTGAGCCCAAATTGTCACAGGCTTGTTATTTTATGCATATGTTGGGATACACCAAGTGAGAACACTGGTCTTTGACAATATCCAAACGTGTTCAGTGCCTTTAAGCTATCGTGACATTAGACAAAATATAACTGTTAAGTTGGATTGTAGATAAATAGTACATTTTTTCTCTTTGCTGTGTAGACGTAGTTAATAAAGCAATATTTTTAGCAAAATGCCCTTGAAGACTTTTGTGCAGTGATTATTTTCCATCAGGCTAATTATCAACGATCATATAGCTCCGCAAGGCGCAAGATGGGCAACTGGAGCTCTATCTATTGTTAGAACCTGGGCCCAATTTCATAGCGCTGCTTAACGGTAAGCAAATTTTCGTGCTAACTTGACAGAAAAATTTGCTTAAGCCCTAGCGTATTTCACAGGTTAGCAAGAAAATACGGCAGCCATCTTGCACGTTCCAATGGTTTTGCATTGTTATGTCATTCATTTCCGTGCAGTAAGCACCGGAAGGTTAGCATGCCTTTTCGTGTGCTTACGGTTAGCAGCGCTATGAAATGGAAACTCGTACGTAAGCACAGAATCGGCTGTTAAGCAGCTCTATGAAACTGGGCCCAGAACTACAGCATGGACGCCATTTCGGTAAGCAAATGTTTTGTTATCACAATGCTCATTGTCTGCACTGATCTGGGCCCAATTTCATGGCTCTGGTTACCGCCGAATTCTGCGCTTACAATCTCCATTCTCCGCTTACTGTGCAAGCGCTGAATTTCTGAACTTCTGCGCTAGCTGTGTAAGCGAAGAATGCCTAGTAACGTGGAGTACGCACTCGCAAAAATTCCCTGCTAACCCGTGAAATGCGCTTGATGTAAGCGCATAATTCCCTGCTTCTGTAGGCGCCGATTCTTTGCTTACGGTAAGCAGAGCCATGAAATTGGGCCCTAATGTTGCATCAGAAGAGTTGCTTACTGAAATGGCGTCAAATGCATACTTCACATGTAACCTCACCCGTCTTGTGCCTGTAGTGCTATACCATCTTTGCTTATTGTTTCAATCGCAATATGGGAAGTTTCATCGACTTGAAACATAAACTATAACCACCGGCTGCATCGGGAACTTGATACTAGAAATCTAATCACATTTACTATGATTTGGTGGCAGACTGATTTGAATAAGATTGTTATTTTTCTGCCATAGGATACTCATTATTTCTTTTTCTTCGATCTCTGGAGCTCTAGTCCTCCTCTGAATATGCCGTTAGCCTTTTTGAGAGCATGGTGGACACTATAGGAGTGCACTGACAAACTGACAAATTTACCTCAACCAATAGTGTCATAGTATTGTGGTCACAATATCTAAAAAAGGCTTATAGCTTTGAATCAAGGGCTAGGGATGTAAACATAATATGCAAGAATCGATAACAATACTAAAACAAAACAAAAATATAATTTTTTTTAAATGATGCCTTGCTCAAAAATGGACGCATCGACACAAACATATTTCTTTTTTAAAACAGCTGCTTACATTTATTGATAAACATTGTTTCTAGAAATACATGCATAACCATTTACTCATTTCAAATTTCAATGACTGTGTATTAAGCACAGTGTCATGGCTGTGTTCAACCAACATGTTGGCACACAATGTTGTGTAGAATTGTTGCATTGTTTTTGTTCACATTTTAAGTATGAAATTACTGTCTCAGCTATAAATGATGCATTCAAGCAGTACTAGATCTTTGTATAAAATGACTATAGTTTGTGAACACAAAATGCCCATTTTAGGAAACATGGGCCATGATAATGGTCTCATACAGTATCTCTTGCTCTCTTAGTTAGTAAGGCCATGTCTAGATGAAGCATCTCAGACTTAAGCGAAGAGCAGGCCTGGAATAAACAAAGGCTATGGAGGCCATGGCCTCCATTGCCCTGGGCCTAATTTCATAGAGCTGCTTCAGCACAAAAAGTAGCTAAGCACAACAAAATTATGCTTAAGAAAAGTAGGTTACCAGCCAAAATACCATACAGTTACCATTGCTGTGACTGGTACCCCACTCATTTCTTGCTTAGCAAAAAAATTGCTGAGCAAAATTTTCTGCTCAACAGCTTTGTGAAATTGGGCCCTGGTGAATTTGGGCCGATAGATTAATTGGCAACATCTCTGAATAACTCGTATATTCCAATGTTGTCAATGCAGGAACATGCCTCAGCCCCAACTGTTCCATCTGGACAAAGGCCAGGGCCAAATTTCATAAAGCTGTTTACCGTTAAGCAAATTTGTGTGCTTACTTTTCTTAGCAGAAAAATGTGTGAATGCAAAAGTGTACTTCACAAATGATCAAAAAAGATTTAAACGCAAGTTCACAATGGATAATTTCCATTGTTTCATCACTAATCTGCTTACAAGAACCGAGAGAAAACTAGTATACCCTTTGTTTTTGCTTAAAGAAAAGCAGTGGTTATCAAATAGAAACTGTGCTTAGGGCACATCTGTAAGCAGAAAACGTCTGAATAAAGGCTATATGAAATTGGTCCCAGATCTTCTGGTAACAATCTAAATTCAACAATTACAAAAAAGTTAAATATTTCAAGTTCTTATTGTCAAATTCTCTTGACGAACACAAAACTTTGAAACTCACTACATAACATGTCAACTTCTAGGAAATTACATGCACAGTAAAGCCGTTTTCAAAGCTATCTACAAAATAAACCCAGTCTCTAGTCCACCCTCTGAAACAAAATAAACAAGTGATGATACATTTTAGCTTGTAACTACTTTAACTACGTTGTAGCATAAGCTTGGGTGTGATCCCTTGTTATACGGCAAGTACAGGTTGAATGGCTTCTGACTACCACCCCGAACAAAGATAATTTGACAAAAAAGGGAGAATGCCAACATTAGGGCTAGATCGCCCAGTTTGTAGAGCACCGGCACATTAATGCAGAGGTCGAAGGTTCAAATCCCGCTCCAGTCAATTTTCTTTGTTCAACCCAAAATTACTTTAGAATCTAGTTAAGTAATATGTGAATGAATATTCTGTAGCAGTGAACTTTACCAATTACGAGTTAGATTTCGAATAATGTATGGAACTATGAGTTTGATTGGTCACAAGTGGACAGTGTTGCTAAGTCACATGGTTGAGGCAAGCTTTTGTACAGCAACCTCCAGATGGGCAAAGCCTGGTACCATTGTACCACACACATTCATTCAGAATTGTGTGTGGGTGTTCGCTGTCTCTTATACGCAAAAAGCTTTCCCTGAACCATGTGAAAGCAACTGTCTCTAGTCTGAGGAATTCAACTGCAAGCACTCACTTGTGACTAAGCAAGTCGGTGTACCAGATGATGTATTCAAATCTTACCCATTAATGGCTTATTGAAACTACATGTAACCTGTGCTGTTTTTATGATGGAATCCTTCAAGACAAAACAAATACTGACACTTCCCAAAGCTGTTACTGGTCATATCAAATACAAAGAAAACCATGACTTAATAATATAGAGGTTGCCATGGAGTACAAATGCATACACATATATTTTGTTAGGAATAATCCTACCCTGCAAAATAAAAACAAAACAATAACTTCATATTTCTCAAGTTATAGGAAGTGTCTGTGTAACAAATGATTAATTAGAAGAAAAACATTTAAAAAGAAAACTGCTCAAAAACTTTTAACAGGGCCCAATTTCATAGAGCTGCTTAAGCAGAAAATGTTGTTGCTTAAAAAATTTCTGCTAAGCAACAATAAGCAGGATACCAGTCACAGATGCTACATGTGAGATGGTATTTTAGCTGGTAACCTTTTTCTGTTAAGCTTTATTTTGTTATGCTTAAGCAGCTCTATGAAATTGGGCCCTGTTTAGGTAGCCCTGTTCAGTTAAAAGTTTTTGAGCAGTTTCCCTATTCCAAATCCCAATGTGGTAAAATGACAGTCAGATGTTTAGAAGCTGCAGTTATTTTAGAGTACTAACTAACTAACTAGTTATCAAGTCCTCTTAACAAATCAAAATCCAGACATCCAAATTGTAATAAACAAGATAATAAGAGACTGCCTTGGATACAATAATTCTACAGTGGTTTTTTAAAGTCAGTTTTCCATTGCTACAAAAACCCCGAAAAAAAGCAAATCAGTTGATTCACTATAAAAATTACTCATAATTATGAGTATCCTACACATGGCCCAGTTGTATAAAGCTGTTTTCCGCAGAGCAATCCACTAAGCATCTAAAAAAATCATGCTTAGCTAAAACCAGGGATGCAAACTTTTGTCAGAATTTAGACCTTTTTATGTCTGTTCAGTGAAAAAATAGTTGATGTTTTTTTCTCTTCAGATACAAAGAAATCATGCTCTACTTCTTTAGTTCTGAGGATACTGTTCCCATAAGCTCCTTGAATTATATAACTCCAGGGGTTATCAGAAAGTAATGCTATCATTTCAACATTCCTCCTAAAGCTAGGATCCTGGTTTCTGACCTTTTTGTAATTGTCAGCACTGACCAGTTAAACACCAGGGCTCTATGAAATTGGGCCCTGGTGTAAGCACAACAATGTGCTTAGCATGAAATTTCTTCCTTGATAAAAACAGGATTACCAAACATATGTCCACGTGATTTTCAGGATAAGCAAACAACAGCTGAATACCAGTAACAAGCAATATGCAACACATGGAAATTTGGTTGGTAATCCTGTTTTTATCAAGGAAGAAATTTCATGCTAAGCAAATTGTTGTGCTTAGCAGCTCTATGAAATTGGGCCCGAGTTATGAACAATGACTGCAACTGGTGCCCTTGCAGATTTTATTTGCAAAAAAAATTGCAATATGGTCTGCTTTTTATTAATATCTTTATGAAACTGGCCCCTTGTCCTCAAGACGTGGGTGATTGTACAGTATGGAAAACTCAAGAAAGAAGGGTAGCAACGTCCTCTTAGTCGAGAGACGAAGCCCCTGAAGCTTAACCCTGAAGCAAATGTTATATTTAGAGGTTTACAGACTCTCTATATCACCCCAAATATGACGAGTTTTGGTCATAACGAAAGCTAAGTCTTTCTTTCCTGTAATGCATCTTTACCTCATTCAAGAAAATTTAAAGGTGAAGGGAGATCAATGAAAAACCACAAAATCAGGGGGAAAAAACCTGATGCATGCATCACACGCCTAACAAGAAGATAATAGTTGAAGAAAAACTGAACATGAATTGACAATGTCAAGTTTCTATCATGGTTTTTGTTAAAACCCCGGTAAGGAATTTCTTCCCTTAAAAACAAAGTCTTGAAGATGAAGTCAACGTTTTCAAAAGGACGATTCCCCCAAAAAACATTGTGATTAATTATCTTCTGCTTGGATATATATATTTCAAAATAAATAAAACAAAAGATCAAAACTACGATTCGCAAACTTGTACATATGGAAAGATTACAAAGAACCCTTATGTGTACTTAACTAAAAGGACAAGGCACTCCAACTTATCTTCCCTTCAGGAAGCTAACAAACTTGAATACCTACAGTCCAAGCATTTCTGTCCAAAGGGAAGATGCACCATTTGTAATACCAAGGTTTTAAAAGTCTAAACTACTGAAGTTGCTTTTGAAAGCGTTAATAATAAGTGACGTTGGTACAGCAAGTGCAGTACCAATCACCAGAATGACAATTTTTTGTTCATACAGTGCTTAACACACATTTGTTTATGGGCACAACCAAACTAATATTCTTTATTCTGATGACAATCATTACATCTAGTAAAAGTTGTGTCTCATGTCGTATGTCTCCCACAAAATTTTGAAAAACATCTGTATTAATAGATGTTAATTTTGCATGGGGGATTATAATTTGTTAGGTTTTTAACCCTGACACTGATGTGTATTAGTCACTGTATACTCAGTACTTTCTCCCGAGTTCTGTGAAACAAAAAAACACAGCCAAATCACTTGGGTTGGATTCGAACCCGCGACCTTTGCATTGCTAGAGCAGATGTCTTACCACTAGACCTCCGAGCGGGTCCGGTAGCAAGAGGCAGTTTGAATCTTATGTTTTCACCTGTGATTTGCTTGTGGATTTTTGTTTTTCACAAAATTCGAGAAAGTACTGAGTATACAGTACTTAATACACAATACACATCAGTGTAAGGGTAAACAAACAAATTATAACATTTGTTTATAGATACAAGATTAAGTGATCTTTGTCATTCATCTAGATTGTCCAAAGTGCACAAAAGTTGTTCTTTCCTGTCAACAAATTCAACAGTCTAAATACCTGTATATTAAACATGAAACCATTATACGCTTGGCATGTAATGAATTTCTGGTCACAAAACACATATAAACCAACAAATACAATCAAGATAAATTACCACATCGACAAGTTTTGTAAACTTGCGACAAGAACTTGTTGCATGATAATACTGATATTTTCTTGCACAAAAATAGTTATATTTACAATATCTCCTTTAAAATAAAACACATTTGATTGATAATAACTGAAAATACTTTAATCGAGTAGTATAATCAAGTCAAAATTGTTTAAAACAAAGTTCACCCCAACAACCCAGAATCCTCTGAAATCCTTTCCCAAGTTCTGTCCGACTTTCATGGACTCGGTAACACTTTGCAAGCAAACCAACAACGCTTGGCATTAGGGGTCATAGCGAAACCTCTAACGCCAAGTATAGTTGGTTTGCTTGAAAGTTTCACCAACAAAGTAAAGGGTTCTGAAGGGAATTGGAAGGTTCCTAATCCTTGCCAACTGTTTCCGAGGAGTTAGGGCTCAAGGTTTTGTACACCACTGTGAAAGTCATAAGATTATCTCTTGTGAACAACAGATCTCAAAATTTAACCTGGACGAACTATAGTACTGCTGGTACCAAAATGCCCTGAGAACTTGTTCAACTTGGCCTGTTATCATTTTGTGTAGAGGAAATGTGAAAAGCATTCCATACCAAAATGCGCAACCGACTTGTGACTTTATATATAAACCCTGTTAAAAAGTGAAGGAATTTTTATTATATTCTGTACAATGAAATAAACCCGCCACTTTTATCAACTGGCTTCTTACTTTTAATCTTAAATATATGGTGTACAACTCCTTGAATACAAAAAAGAACAAACTTGCATTGTTTGTGCGAAAATATCATCTCTTGAGAATTTCGTTATTAAACACTTTACTACACTAAGACTACACTAAATTGACTTAACCTACAAACACCAATCTGCTGGTTACAGAAACATCTACTTGTGTGTAAATACACACCTCATCTCTAAAGCTACAATGCACAAAAGTTAGAAACACTTGCTTTTTGGCAAAACTAACTAAAACGACAACAGACCCCTAGCATAAAATGTCACAAGCTCAACCAGCGCCCTCAAGGAGGTCAAAGGAAGATCTCTCACTACACGCGAGCACTTTCCATTGTTTGGCGAAGGCGCTTATGCGAGGGATCTATAGAATAACATAAATGAAACTTAGCTGAGATAAATTGGAAGTGCAATGTGCAGAAACTTTTGCCACCCCCTCCCCTTAAAAAATCGATCCCATTTCTTGACTGATGAAATCATTCTGTAAATTTGTTTGCATATTTTTAGCAACCATTTGATTGTATTTCTTTCACACTTGGCAACCACATAAGTTTTGAGGTTGACCCAATGATTTCCCTGTAGTATCTTGGCAATCATGCACACTGCTCCCCATCTCAAATGTGGGGGGAAAGGGGGGGGGGGACATAAAAAGAACCTAAACTGGTCTTTTACAAAAATGTTAACAAAGGAAAGAAGGGAGGGACGCAACAAATTAAATACTTTATGAGCAAGATCAATGCTACCAAAATGGAAGAAAATTTTGTTCCAATTGATGGCGAACAAAATAATAGTAAACAATGAACCGAAACAAATTAAACTAAAGAAAATCTTTGAAATGGATGAGATGTCAACAATTAACTGCCTGAGTTTTTAAACGGGGCGATGAAGCAGTAAAGACAGCAAGCCTTTTTATTACTGGTGTAAAACGTTGTTTAGTCCCAGGAAGGATCGTGGAAGCTGATACGGCTGCTCTTTGCCCAGTTTCGGAAGACACGGCGCTCCGTCATGAGTCTCTTTCCCCCCTGATCCACGTTCTCGTGGTAGTCGTACATCATGCACTCTGGTAAGACTGGATTCTTGTAGTAGCTGTACGGTATATTGCTGTTCGGATGCAACCTGTACACAAACAAACAAACCGAGGTATAGATTAGATTAGATTAGATATCATTTATTGTCCAAATTCTTAAAAATATGGGAATTTGATTTCCACTGGAAAATAGGTAAATAACAAACATATGAATTTTACAATGTATGCACGAAGTACAACAAACAATACAAGACAAGCATGATTATTATTATGACCACTGTCAAGTAGGAAAGTTGGGTCGATCAGAAGTTAACACCTTGTGGCCAGAGAATTAAAATTAAAACAATAAACACATGAAAAAGTAACATTTGATAAAAACAATTTATTTTTATGCAAGTGTAACTATCCCAGGGTCATAGATTGGTAAATACTTCAGAAATGAATGACCATAAAAACTTACTTGGTGAGAAGCACTGCAGCTGTTGATAGTATAAACTATTTTGAGAAAAGGATTCCCTGCGAAGTAATATAGTTTGGATAATTTTTTCACACTAAAACATTTGAATCTGAGAACAGATTCATGCATGAATTGTTTCTCAAATTTCTGAGGGTTTGGTGTCCGTTCGCGAATGCTGCAGCAAGAGATGTGGTTGGGCGCTGTCACCTCGCTAAACGTGGATGGATTCGACATTCTTGTGAAAATACAGTGACAGTTCTTTGCTGTTTTCTCTTCGAGTAGACATCGTATTCAGCTGAAACTTTCACATGCGACTGTTATTGTATCTTTCTTTATAATTTTGCCAATAAATCAGCATTACGTTGACAAAAACCAATCTATGACCCTACTTTTAATGTATAAATTGTACAGATATCCCCAATTAACAAATCTGGAAAGTAACTAATGTTACTTTGGATACTTTTCCTTACCCATCCCAGGCCTGATACTTCTTGTAAGGTCAAGGCAGTTATTCCTTTAGAAGGGCACCTCTATGAGGAAAACTTAAATTTGTACTTGAACATTTCAAGAGACACCAAAGCAAGGACCAGGGGGCATGGTGGCAATTGCCTCCGAGAAGTAACAGGCCTGCCATTCATCAGGCCTGCCGTTCGTCAGGCCTCGACAAATCGCCTGTCCGATTGCCCGGGACACGGTGAAATTTTGTCGGGCTACCTGGACGTCTGAATGGTCTGCCCGATCGGGCAAGTGTTGTTATTAAAACACTAATGAGTTATATATTACTAAATACAAAAAAATACAGTTTTTTGAAGGGGCACCAGGGGTGGATTTCACAAAACCCTTCCTAACTTAGGATCGATCCTAGGACTTAGGACGAGTCCCAGCCGTAAGATCGATCCTAGCTAAGATCGATCCTAGGATCGATTTCGCAAAACCCGTCCTAAGCAGGATGAGTCGTAAATAATATAAAACCACAACATAATTCTCGGACGAGGCTGAAAATGCTAATGCAACGGCTATTTGGTGGCTTTATTGCTTCGTTAATGAAACGGCCCTCTGAACCTTCTGCAGCACAGATTCAAGAAAAAAACAAATTGTCGCCATTTTGTTTTTGCTTTGGCGACAAAATGTTGACAGTTTACGGTTGATTTTAGGCCTTTATGAGTGAACAATCAATGTGTGTGTTTATATAGAGCTGGGGTAAGCTGGTTTGTGCATATTTGTTGATTAAAAGAAGGGAGAAGAGTAAAAGAAGGGAGAAAATGTAATTTGGGCGAAAAAAACTGTAAAGAAGGTGCTGTGAATGTGATGATTTTGTCCTCCGTCCGTCGTATTCGCTATGTACATCTTATTTTTTAGGCTCTATGTTGACGATCTCGTAACTTTTTACAGTCTGATTTCTGATGTTTTCCAATAAATAAAAAAGGCTTCATAAACAATACATGTACCTTGTTTAATTCGCTTGCCTGTTCGATTTGTTTTATTCATTTTCAACAGGCTAGGTTTGGCTTTAATAACAAGAAAAAAACAACGGAGAGTTTGTCAATTTTTCGCGATCGCTAGGACGACCCTCGTACCGATCCTAAGTTAGGACGGGTTCGGGGCCGTTTCCAAGGTAATTAGGACACGTTAAACCCTTCCTATCTTTTGTGAAATCGTTCCTAGGACGAGTCCAGAGTTAGGAGGAGTCCTAACTCTTTGTGAAATCGACCCCAGGGGTGACAGAGGCCATGGCCTCCATGGAATTCCAGGCCTGCAGTGGTAACTGTACTGTGAGCGCATTGATTGCCTTACACACAGATGTCAGTAATGACGGTAGAGTCATGTGCTGCAAGTATGTACATGATACAAGGTGGTGTTGATATATATATAACTATTGCTTTATGACTTTATGAACTTGGGAAAAAACTGCAGCAACAGACGGCGGGCACCTTGGCAACACTTTTTTCCTTGGTTGAAGGACTTAGGTATATAATGTAAGATGAACAATAACATTTCAAATAGTCTGCACCTGTCATTGTGTGTACACATTTGTACAAAACTTGACAGATTTTGTCTGAACTTTGATTTATTTTCAGCGCATTATGACCAAAAGCTTCAACAGGATTATTGGATTACTTCAGTAGGCACCAACAAGAACCACACAGGCACAACCTGAATGCAGTAATACCCCCACCAATAGTTTGTATTATTTTTTTTAAGTCAGGGGTAACAAAAAGCCAGCTTGCCAGACAAAAAGTAAAATTTCACTTTGTACTTTGCAGGAATATTCATAAAATGTAAGATAGAAAATTCTTGATTCTTAACCAGTAAACCTATAGGATTAATTTGTCAATTCACAGCCTGTTAGAAAACACACTACGCGCTAAAACGTTAGTTACAATCATTGTATAGAAATATCATAGGATCCCATCCAGGGCAGTGTTCATTTCATAGATTGAATAGCAATAAATTTTATTGATATTAATCATTTCAACTCACTGTGAATAGGATGAAGGGGAGGGGGTGGGGCTCAGGTCGGGTCAGGTTGTCTGGCTATCAGTATTTCAACATGTTTTCGCCGGCATTCCAACTGGTTCAGTTTGTAACCTAAAGCTATCGTGCTCTTTCCTAAAATAGCACCCCGAGGTATCACATTTCCAATTCTGGAACGTGTTTGTCACTCTCTATCTCATAAAAAAAGATCATGTTGAGTTGGAATTGTACAACTTCAGCAACTCAAGGCTTCAAGAATTCATATAAGAATTTTCACTCTATTTATTTTGATTGAACTAACATCCATTTGCAGCTAATTTCATTTCTCTAGGGTGTGATCAATTCTCAAAGGTAAGGCTTTTACAGTGTCATGGAAGTTCTACCATTTTCTTTTTGTAAAGGGCCCGTCCAAAATTTTCAGGGTTATACAAAGCCTACGACTGTAAAAGGTGAATAAAGTCTTGATAAAATATCAGAAGCAACAATTAGGAAACATTAAATTCACACATTTCTCCATAACAAAAACATTTACAACACTAAATAAATCTGCAAAAAATCCACCCCCTTTATTTCAAAAGGATATCTCCTTTAGGGTCCCTTTTTTTCTGCATGCAATTGCGATGTTTTTTTTACGAAAACCATGCCGCGACGTGCGGACAGTGCGCCGACTAATGCTGCACGGGCAAAAGTCTTAAAGTTTGTAAACCTTGTGCATATGCAATACCACGTAAACTGAAATTTCTTCATTGTCTTCTTTAAGAGTTGGTGTGATGTTTCCATTGGGATACTTCGCCATATAATTTCAGATTCAAATTCGGTGACATGAGAATGAGTGTAAATATCCTTAAATCACCATAAAATGTGAATCAACATTTCATCAATGCACATGTCAGTATTTTGTACAGGAGGCTAGAATCAACTGTATTGTTAATATTTACATTTGCAATGCATCATGGATTTTTGAAAGCATCCAGAGGAGTAAAAAGTGAGAATTTTCCGATGTTTGTTTCAACATTCAGATTTGCGGGTTGGATATTAACATAAACCTGGGCAACCTATCCAGGTTTCTGGCCCAACCATGTTTTTACATGGTCATCCTAAACTGCAAACAGTTAGACTTTATCACAAGATCAATATAAGAATAAGAGGGGACCAGTTGCTCTTTGACTTGATGTCTCTTTTGACAGTGCGCTCTGCGTAAGTCTCCAACACAGAATAGATCAACCACAGGGCTGATTACAATATCCAATGCATTTGAATATTTCAAAGTTTCAGGGGGTTATGTTCGAGCAAGGCATTCTGGGAAAGAATGGCGCAGCGAGATCGTACACCACTGGGAACGAAGTTGACCAAATTGGTCTAGGTAAAGGTCATTCTCAAATTGACATTTTCCAAAGTTTCCAATGTTAATATGATACCTACAAACATGTACATATAAAAAATAACCCACCAACATTTGTGTTTTGTGTTAGTTTTCCCTGACATTTTTACTGAACAAATTTGAGTGAATGAAAATAAAATATTAGTTATGTTCGTGAATTCTGATTATACAGAAGTGACTACAGGGTAATTGGTGCACTATACAACAATTGGTGCAATATACAACATGATTGTTTGGCGCCATGCCTCACATACCTGCAGTAGTCCTCCGGCACCATGCCATAGACGTTGATTTCTCGACACACATCCTTCATGATCATGAGGGCATACAGACCGGTTGAAAGCTCCGCCCCTGAGGAAATCCTATAAAAAGAACAGACATGCAACTTGAGAATGAGGCTTAACAAAAATCAATCAATGAATGAATACATGTATCAAAATTAATGTCTTCTTCTCTTCTCCCTTTAAAGTGCAGAGGCGCTTGAGGTGAGGAAAAGGCGCACTGCCAGACACACCGGGGCGAACCCCTTTTCTTAGCAATATTAGTGGACTGGGGTCTCTTACATGCATGATAGTTGTTATACCAACAGACAGGACCTACGGCTTTACGTCCCATACAAAACAAAAATTTGTGTTTTCCCCTACTGTCCTGTTACTGTCAAGATGAATTTCATTTTCTTTTTCTTAAATCATGATGAAATACCAAATTTAACTGAATGTGTCAAAAAGCCGTTACTGTAATCACAGCTTGAATCAAACGGACTTGGACTCCATGGACTCCAATTACCCTGGTCTTGGCCTTGGTGCCCCTTCGAAAGTTTCCCAATAGGCTTTAAGATTTTCCAATGGAAGTGCCCTTTGCAAAATGAAAAATGGCCTTGCCCTCTCAAAGATGAAATTCCAGGCCTGTGTAAAGTCCCTTCGACAAGTTGTTGAACTGAACCTCAAAGACCTACCTTTGTTTCCCAGTGTGCTTTTCAAATTCAGCATCTGCTTCCCCATCCAGAGCCTTTGAGGGGCGGTAGAAATCCACCCTTGAGTATTTTGCTGAAAGGCGGTCCATTACCCCTGGTATGGATCCCAGGGAAAATGCATGCTCCGAACCATGAACGAAGACATTCTTCAATGACGGGTGATTGTCCAGTAGCGTGCTGGCATTCGCTACCAACTCTGGCAAGCTGAAGGTGAGAATTTTTAAGTTGGGTTAACAAAACTCTTCAGGGACAGATTTGATGATTGACCCTCTAGAGACCATAGCGGCCGCAAACGGCTTGTACAAAAATGTCCATAGCGGCCGCAAACATCTGCAAAATTTGACCTACTTACGCTCAAAGCAGAGGGTCAAAGAAAAGGTAGTGGACCGAATCGATATTTTCAAATTGTCCCATGTTAACATAGATTCTACAATTCTAGAACTTCATATATTAATTTTCCTGACATTTTTTCTGAGTATAACAGAGCCAAAAATCTCTAAGATTAGCAATGTCTGGGCGTATGGTGATGGTTATACAGAAATGAACGGTCTCTAAAGGGTTAAAGTTACGGTGACCATCCAAAGGTTTTTTACATTGGGAACTTAGGTGGTTACCTTTGGTGTTCTGTTCTTTCCATTTTTCTCTTTCACAAAAGCTCAAACACTTGGGATTTCTGATACAAGTGTCTTTTCCGCAAAAAAATGGCGATGTGACTTACATAAAAATCAAGTTCCTTGCTTGTTTTTAACAACAATGCTTGAACAATTCTCGAAATAACCTACATCACCCACATCAATTGCCGTGGTGCCCTGTGATTTTGTTGTAGTGCCCTTGGCAAACAAATTTACATTTCCTCATAGAAGTGCCCCTTACCAGAGGAAAATTGCCTTTCCCCTTTAAGAGCGAAGTTAAAGGCCTGCTTGAATACCAGTAAACCGTCACCACCACAAGCAAATCGCACTGAGTTGGTTTACTCTTTTATCTTGAATAAAGCAGTTTTGTCTGTAATGTGCAAGGACCACATCTATGAAACCGTGTGACAATCAGGCAGTCACTCGCTTGCACTAAGAGTAGACATCTCTCTGGGCCAAATTTCAAAAAGCATGTAAGCACAAAAACTTGCTAAGCACAGAAAACTCTCGCTTAGCAAAAATAGGTTACCAACCAAAATATTGTAAAGTTACCATTGCTGTGACTGGTACCCCACTCTTTTCTTGCTAAGCAAATAAATTTGCTTAGCAGATTTTTCTGCTAAACAGCTATATGAAATTGGGGCCAGTTCATAAAAAAGTTCCATACACTAAATGATATACAATATTATTTCAGTGAATTGAAGGTACTACAAATTTGAACGGGTTTCACACAACACTTACCTTTTCTGAGAGACCACCCGGACGGTTGTCTTGCGGCCCACGTCCAGTTCGTACCCCATGGTTGGTGCTGAATTCAACCTGAAAACGCATTCAGCCTCATCAATTTCATCCCCTCTTCTGGAGTGGATGATGTGACCTGGAAAAAAAACATGGGGATATATTTTTAGCTCACAAGTTTTGAAAGGGGTGCATTCCACTCCCGCAAATGCTTGCGGGACCATTAAACAAATGTGCGTCATTCGAACAGTTTGAAAAAACACGCACTATATTCAAAAGCTATTCTAGGCCTAGAATTACACAGAGGCAACGGCCTAAGTCACCCTGGTCTCGGCCTTCAAAAGTTCCCATAGACTTTAAGATTTTCCAATGGAAGTGCCTTTTAAAAATGAAAATGGCCTTGCCCTCTCAAAGATGAAATCCAAGCCTGCTATTCACCTTAAACATGTTGGACTCATCATTTTGCAGTATCTTTAAAGGCAAAGTCTACCTTTCGTTTTGGAAACGTTCAATTGTTTGAATCATATTTACCTGTGAAATTTTCATTTCAAAAGGTATAGCGGTTTTGAGATATTGCCGAAAATCTGGAGCGGTTATGTCCACGCAGGAAGAATAATCCATTATTGGAATACACAATCTGATTGAAATGTTTTTGAATCCCTCTCTCTAAAACCACATTCATTTGAAGGGAATTGTTTCTCAAAATGTTTTACATTATCAACAGCTGCGGTGCATCTTACCAAGTAAGTTTTTATGGTCATTAATTTTTGGAGTAATCGCCAAAGGTATAGACGATGTGACCTGTGACATCACATGTTTACAAAAGAGCCACCAAGCCTGGACTTCCTGCAGGCACGATTTGTACACAGTTCAATGGGAAGAAAACATAAAAACTTATATTTTATGGAGATTGCACTGTCTTATTTTTATCAACTTTTGATATGATGAAAGGGGGCACATCTCAAAACTTGTACAGCTGTTACTTTTATAACTCTTGGATTTATGTGGAAATTATGACACAAAATGTCAACTTTCTCATATGACTAGTGCAGTATCTTGCCTGCCAGAAAGGCCCAAGAATGTACAAGGTCACACTAATTGTAAACAAAGGTCACATGGTCTATACCCTCCCTTTAATTCTTATTCCATGTGCTGGTCAAATTTCTGTCTGCTCTTAAAAATAAACTATTTTCATTACTAATTAATTACATTTGCAAACAAGTAAACTTATTATCGTGATGAATATTTTACTACAAACAATCTGATTTGGTTCAGGTCAGGTTAGTCGAATTTGTATGGACTTGCCACTGCTTCTGTCCATTTAAAAAAAAACTTTGGCTAAGGACTAGGGTATGCTATCACATTTCCTCTAGACCATTCACGGAATTTCGCTGATAATGCAGGAAGAGGTCACATTTCCAGGTCTGACATTATAAGAGGGCAAGGTCATTTCATTTTGCGAAGGGCACTTTCATTGGAAATTTTTAAGTCTACAGGAAACTTTTGAAGAGGCATTAGGTCCAAGACCAGGACAACAGAAGCCATGGCCTCTGTGAAAATCCAGGCCTGCACCTCAGAAAAGGCTTATTTATTTAGCGAGGGTGACACATCCAGCACAGCTGATCATTGGGGCCCTCACATACATGTAATATAAAAATACATTAAAAGATAAAAAACAAAAAGCAACAAGACTTGGCAGAAGGTGCGTGAAAAGGAAAAACATTACTATTCTAATGAACAAAAGGCCTAACATAAAAGGACAAATGGACAAAATTAAACACCCTATTTGACCCAAACTAAAGTGCTTGCAGTCATAACTCATGTTGATGAAGTCTTTTCAAGGCGAAATCAGAGTCATTTGCAGTCAATCCCTGGATGATCTGACACAAAATGACCCATTTACAATATCATGTTACCTCAGGTAGTAAAATATTGTACACACGCTGATGCGAAATATCATAGAATTCAAACAACTTGGCATGTTTAATTTCATATTCCATAATCCTTGAAACAATAGACCTGAATATGCATTCTTGTATATCTGCCTCGTTAGTCCCTACCCTGAACTGAACCACATTTAAACCAATGAAATTCAAAGTCCCATTCACATGACACCAAATATGTTTTAAAGGGTCTGTATCCGTTTGGTAATATGACTCTGAAAATTAATGGCAATAAAAACTTACTTTGTAAGAAGTACAGCAGCTTTGGATAGTATAATGCATTTTGAGAAACTTTTCACTTTAATAAAAGTTCTGCAGTTATGGAAAAAGATATCACTTTTTATCCCCAAAAGTTTGAATCTGAGAAGCGTTACTGACACTAACGTTTCTCAGATTGTGTATTTCAACTGCAGATTATTCTTCCTGCGTGGACATAACCGCTCAGATTTTTGGCAATATCTCAAAAATGCTACCACCTTTTGAAATGAAATTTTCCCGGGTTAGTTTTATGGAATATATCAACAACTATAGGAGTGAAACAAACAGTTGGTACCAATTACCAAACGTATACAATCCCTTTAAAGGCATCGTACACGTTTGGAAATTGTCAAAGACCAGTGTTATCACTTGGTGTATCCCAACATATGCATAAAATAACAAGCCTGTGAAAATTTGGGCTCAATTGGTCATCGAAAGTTGCAAGAAAATGCTGAAAGAAAAAACACCCTTGTTGTACAAATTTGTGTGCTTTCAGATAGAATAATAAAAACTTCTTGCAAGAAGTTTTTATTATTTTAGTGAGAAATTACCTCTTTCTCAAAAACTATGTTACTTCAGAGGGAGTCGTTTCTCACAGTGTTTTATACTATCAACAGCTCTCTGTTGGTCGTTACCAAGTCAGTTTTTATGCTAATATATATTTTGAGTAATTACCAAACGTATACAATCCCTTTAAATACACAGTAAATTTGTACCTGAATTGGAAACGAGAGCACAGGTCCCACAGTTTAGAAACTCCCCTCTGTTGTCCTGCTTTCCTAACGGGATATAACGCTTAGATCCAGCAGGTGACTCAGTCCTGGCTGAAGCCGGGTTGCGATACTCGTCAATAATCTCCCGTCGGGATACCAGTCTTGGCCGGTTGCTCTCCACGAGGAGTCTTCGGCTCTCGTACGCCTCTCTCATGGACACCGACATTGGATCAATCTTGTGCATGTGATACGTTGGGCCGCGGATATCTTTAATTGTGGCATGGCGAGGTATTAGCTTATGCTTCTGGTTGGGGGCAGAAGACTGGGCGAAAACATAGAACAATATCATGTACTGGAAGCAGAAAGCAATGAAGAACATGGAGCCCAACTTCTTTACCCTTGCGACTGACAACATCTTGGTCCCTGTCAAAACATACAGAGTAAATACAGTAAATACACAACATTATATTTAGTTTAATAGTGAAGAGATGTTCAATCCCTAGCCCTGGTAGGACGTCAGTCAGTGCCACTGCACTGACGTCCTGGGTATAAAGATCCTTTACAATTTGAACAAAATTTTGAGTAACATTTTAAAATATTTTTACCTAATTTGAGAAGCTGAAACTCCATTCACTTATTCTTGGTGCCTTTAATTACACTTTTGCCGAGTTCAAAACCTATCAAATACATCCATGAATGACATTATTTCCGAAAATAAGTGACTCCGTCGTGTTGCCGCCCGGAAGAAAAAAACGTTCAGTGTTGTGTTACGGGTTAGACAGCGCCCTCTTTTGTGGACTTGGTTCCATGTCAGTTGAGGTTGTCGCAACGAATGCGTCAATTTCCATTTTATTTTCACAATAATGTCATCCAAGGATAAAATTGGCAATTCTGAATAGAGCAGGCGTAAGGTTCAGGACACAAGGAACATGTGAGTCACATTTCAGCTTCCTCAAAAAGGTAAAAATATGATAAAAAATGGTTATAAATTTTGTTGCAATGCCTGAGGTCCTTTATACCCTGGACTCCGTCGCGTTGTATGCAACGGAGGAGTCCAACCTGGGCTATTCAATCCCTTGCAGTTTGCATAAGAACATAGTTTTTGTAGCCAATTTCTACTTACCTGATGCACACAGGAATGTCCCTTACTACTGAATGAGTGCAGTTAAATTTCTCAGGAAGTTTAACTACAGGACTTTGCGAATACCATTTTCTGTCAATTAACTGCTATGCACCTTGCAAGCTCACAGTATACCAAAGCACTTCAGTTTCATACAGAGTGCATGGTCTCCAGTTTCATACAGAGTGCATGGTCTCTGCTACATGTACTGTACAATGCAATGGACAACGATGACCCACGGATTTACCCAACTCCCATCTTAACCAATCAATGATCCAGACAGGATTACCCACATTTGCATATAGAGGAATGACCCTCACTCTGAACACAGCTACCAGCAATACAAAGGACTCAGACACACAGCATGAACAAAATGTCATGGTGGGTTGCTTGTACATGTCCTGTATGTGCATGTATGCTTGAATATTCGTGTCCAGCACATCACATAATGAAAACTTCCTTACGTGGTTGAACAAATATTTCTGCTCATGCTTGCTTGTTTTAAAATTGCCATGCCATAACAAAGTGATTTAAATCAGGAAGTACATGTCCGTGACTTGTACACAATTTTCTCAAGAATGTCAGTAATGTGGTGGATTTATTTCTCAAAAGTGACTGACCAGTGCACCAATCAGGGCTCGAAGTTACACTGGACCGCAGGCCCAAAGGCCAGTGATTTTAGTGTTGGGCCAGTAAACTCATGACAAGACAAGTCTTGTGTTTCTCAAATGAATAATAATAAATCTCACTGTGCAGGCCCATACTATCTTATACAAAAATGTTGACTTTGAGTTTGAGACTGTGAGCTCTGACGTCGTGTGGATTTTTCCCCCCAAATTTCAGTCCTGCAAGTAGGCTTTCACTTCATATTTAAAAATCAATTAATTTAGTTTCAATCAATGTAATACATTAACTACCCATCCTTTGGATTCTGAGAGAAACGTTTTAAAAAGTGCTTACTCTGTGAAAGCAGAGCAGAAATGTGTACAAACTCTAATCAATACATAAAACGAAGGAAGCAAACGGGCAGCAGTTTTTCTTAAGTCTGGTTTACCAATAATCACGGGTGAGGGTCACTGCTGACAAAACAGTCTGAGGATCCACATTTTAGGCGATATGTTGAAATTATGGCATTTCAACCTTTTGGTAACCCCTGGGGTTCAGATTTCACAGAGGTTTTAGGAACAGTGTCATCAGCACTAGAGAAGAAGATCAAAGGGTAAGGGATCAATTTATTTGTATTTTGGAAGAAAAAAAAAACGGCTGATTTTCTTCACCAGGCTGACTTAAAAAGTCTGAATTCAGATAAAAGTCTGAAATTTCTGATCCCTAAAAAATTCAAACTTTTTTGGGCAAATTTGGAACCTTTGGAAAACTTCAGAGCTCAGGCAATTTAAAGCTTCATTCTCTCGGTTGTCTAGTAGGCTACATGTAAACCATGCCTTATGAGTTGTTTGCACCTGTAGTCCGCAGGTATGGAATACTAATTAGCAAGAACTGTATGAAAATGATAACCAACCAAATTACCATGTCACATGTACCATTGTGAATGGTTTCCAACTTATCTAAAATTGTTAAGCCCTAATGTCTGCCTAAGCAGCTCTTTGAAATTGGGTCCAAATTTTTTCAGAACTTTAAAATAAGATGAATAACTAAAGATATCACACACAAAAAATTGATGATCCCAACAAAAATTGACCTGCGTGTATAACACTGTTTCCTGGAAATGTAGGGTTGCGACTTTGTCCGAGGTTAGTTGTGGTAGGTCACACAATACGTGCAAGAACAAAATCATCTGTTACATATTGTTGTGAAATTACATGACACCTATTGTTTATTGATTATTAGTTATTAGTTATTGATTACTTAAATCTGGTTAATCAATACCTGTAGATAATGCGCTCTGCAAACCGCGCGATCAGCGCCACATTGAACGCTCGTGCATTTAACACTTAATCACATCTGCTGTGCGTGAAATAGAATCGCATGTGTAAACAGCGGGAGCTCGTTTGGCCACGCTAGCACCCTCTGTTGGTGGAATACGGCAGGCTGTTTTGCCAGGTTCCACGCTGAACGCTACCTTAATTAATGGTTTAATATGGATGTATTTTATGGAATGTTTTGTTCCGTATTCTAAGTAATAACATGCTGTATGTATAAAAGAGGGCTGAACATTTTGATTGTCAGTTCTCATTCGGATTCTGAAGTTGTCGGACCTTTGTCCGAGATTAAACCAGTTGAACCACAATATTCTGTCCTGTCTAATATTTCTAAGTTGCGTCTTTCACTTCGAAGTGAACTCACAACAATACGTTTGCGACCTTGTCTAAATTCCCTTGGAAAGTTCAGTTTAAATACTAATGATGCAAAGAGAAATTCTATAATAAATGTGGTTAACTTTCTGCAATCACTCATACTATGGGAATTGCATCATGCTTTATTAGTTAAAACCCTAACAATCCCTAACCCTACAAATTCAAACAGGGCAAAGTGTTTAATTTTGTTAGGTTAAGTACAGTGAAGTTAGGATTGGGTTTTCGATTTTGTGGGATTGTGTATCCTTGCTGCCAAGTAATATTGGAATTTGATTGAGTGGGTATGGTGGATGTGTGAAATATACATGTCTGGCATTGCTCTTTCCTACCCATGGTATAAATAGTGTAAAGATAGTTGTTTGATTATGTTACGTTGGGTACTGTGTGATTTCACTGATCAAATTTTGCACATGCTAAGAGTACACACTCCAACAAAATCAAACAAAAAAGGCCTACAATTAGAGTTTGTTAGGTTGTGTATCGTCCCCCTAGAAGCAGACTGTTTTTGTTTGATTGGGTGCAGTTCCCATCGCAATCGCATGGTAGTATAAGCTGTTGGAATGTGTTGGGTTAGGAATGGATTCTAGTAAAAACGCTTTGGGAGTTAGGGTTTTTTAAAGCAATAAATAAAAATACCTGTACTTTCACCACCCAATCATTAGCACACAGCCAGCCCATAAACCAAGGCTCTGTGTACACAATGCTTAAAACATCTGTGAGTGACCCAGTGTTATTGCATCATCCTGACCAAGCAAGGAAGGACTAATAATAATGAATGAAAGTTCATTCACCCGCTGCTAAGTCTACAATGTGCACTACAGGGAAGGGTAGGCTTAATAGCATGTACAGGCTAAAAAGAGGACCAAACACATAAGGCTTCCAGAAATGTCCCTTTCGAAGAATAAGTCTGCTACAGTTGTACATGCAATACCCCCCAAAATAAAAAGACTGGATGTGTGATAAAAGCTAGCAGTATACTGGGGTATATATTATGGACCAGCAACTATATACAAAATGAGGCAATCAAAATAATGACAACGCTAACTGTACTAACCATAGAGCAAGAACTAACTAATTTCCTTGGTGTGAAATAGGGTTAAATGGTAATGAGCACACCATGGAGGAAGGAATCCATGAGCACACATACAGTCCTTGGAACAGGTAATGAACAAGAAAGCTACTGGTACCATTGTACATAAATTGTAATAAGTATTATACTTGCTCAAATTGTGTATATTTTACTGTTATATTTTCTATGCGACCTACTAACGATAAAGATTTGTTGAGCTTTCAGTAACTTGGTTTATTTCAGGAAATTCAACATGAGAGTGATCCTCTGTTAATAGAAATGTCCCAGAAAAAAGGACATCCTGGTTCATTTAGTACTGCTGGTACTGGTTTAGTGCAATAGGTATATTGGAAGCTGGTGGAAAAGGATAAAACCCAGGACGTTCTAATTCAATTTCCTGGACTCTTAGAAAAGAAGGTTGGCCTACTAGACATAGTAGCCCGGCATGTACATGTACATGTAGGATGCTAGTTGCGATAATCGTAACCCTCCATCCTCCCGACGGTCGGAGACCGAAGGCCGTCGGGAGGATGGAGGGTTACGATTATCGCAACTAGTAGGATGCCAGTCTCTGTTTTACTCTTACTGCTACTGGGATTTTGTAAGAACCTAAAATTCCATGGTTTCGTGAAGGATTTAATACAAGTTGAGTGCACAAAAACAAAGAAATACAGATAGGCCTAAGTAGATATTAGTAGCCTACAAGACAAACATTCTGTCTGGACAGCACGGTTGAATTTAAAGGAGAAAATCCGCAAGACAAGTTGTAGCTCAAAATTGTTTACTGGACCAGAATAGTTTTTACAAGACCAGAATACAAAATGAGAAAAAACTTCCTGACACAGTTTAACATGCATTTAGCTATTTGAACACGCACTTTTTATGTAGTAAGAGAAGATTTATCTCATTTGTCATAATGAGTTTTAAATATACCTCATTTATACTCTAGACTTGAAAGGTATTTTATCAGACCCAAAGTAAACATTTGAAGATATTACACAGAGTAAGGTGTCACTATCAGTATCATTCATAAAAAAAAACACAAGACAGCCAGACTTGTCTGGTCATAATTTAACTGGCCTGACACTAAAAAGTAAAACCAGTGCAGCGGCCTCGGGCCTGCCGTGGTCCAGTGTAAAATTTGAGCCCTGGACAGGGCCAAATTTCATGGCACTGCTTTTTGTAGAATTCTGTGCTTCTCCATCTTGATTCAAAGGGTGCTGGAGTGTAAATGCAGAATACTGTCTTTGTAATGTTACATCACAATCATCATCATTATATTCAATAACATCAACACTACACAAAATTTAACTGAAAAAGATATGCCTTAAACTCAATAGGCCTACAGGAACTAGCAAAAAGGTTCACCAAAAAAATGTAGGCCCCCCCCCCCAGGCCCTATTTAGTGTAGGCCTAGGGTATTGTAAACTCAAACAATATTATTATAAATAATACAGTGGCCAATAAAATAGGGGACTGTTACTTGAGTTGACTGTCTATCTCTATATGTTATACATGGAGGAAGGATGTAATGTTTTTCGGTAAAACAGGAAAAATGGCAGAAAGAACAGTCAGTATGGTATTCTTCCCCCGACAAACGATGTCCAACCCGACAGCTACTTTTCGTTCTTGTGACTAAAGTAAAGACAGTATCTTTTAACCCAGATATGACCATGTTTTGTCAATAAATTTGCTGTTGAAGCCCACTACTGGGACTAGGTGAATGGTGAAGAAGGTGACAGGCACAAACTCACAGTCGGATTCAGTAACATCTTTTTGTGAAAGAAAATGCGAAATCCGTAACAAAACACAGTTAACCATTCTGAATCGTTCCTCCTCTAGTAAAACAATTCTTACCTCTCCGCTCTGACTTTCTTGAAGAAGAAACAGTCAATAATCCCACAGAAATGTCTGTAAATCACAAAAGTTTGTTGTCCGTGTTTACTTCCGAAGTTCGTAGTAGAAATGAGCGGTAAATGTAAACGAATTCCGTTAAAAACCGCAATATAGGCCTAATCCTCAAAAGGACAAGAGAATGAAGTGCGCGCACATGGTATATCACAACAAAACTGAACTGAGCACGTACTCCAAAGCAACCGGCACGCGGCCAAGTCGTGTCTCTCCTCCCCACGCACACACTACGTGCATTCTTCTGCAGGCAATTTAGGCCATTTTTTCCCGCCGTATGCATTATTAATTACATTATGGGTGTTATCAGAAACCGTATGAAATTCCTCCTCAACTAAAAAGGACAGCTAGACATTATCCTCAATCAAATTAAACACTATTGTGATTGTTTGCACCCATATCAATTACTGTATTGGCTTTAGAGGGCTGTTTTTATGATAACAATGGTCTGTCAGACGGTTTAATTGCTTGTTGTTTACACTTGTCCCTCCAACTCATCCAAACGAACACCCCTAGATCTTTAAATAGATTGGACTTTGCTTGCTCCTGACGCAATCACGGGGCACCGAGTTTGTGTACACGTGGGTGCTTTGAACTTGTATTGGAAGTTGTGTATAATCTTGCTCTATGATAATTTATAGGTGCGATCGTGCGTGGGAATTTAGCGGGAAAAAATGCGGGGAACAATAACAATAATATTCTTTTTGTTGTTTATGTTACTATAAGTAGAGCTCAGAGCTGTGTATATAGCCCTACCAAATAACCGCAAGTTCTATGGCCGGCCCTACACACGTCAACACAGTTCACTAAAATATGAAAATGCCCCCCCCCCTTTAAAATAATATATAAATAAATAAATAAAATGAATGAAATAAATAATAAAATAAACAAATAAATAATTAAATCAATCAATCAGTCAATCAATCAATCATGCAATCAATCAATCAATCAATCAATCAATCAACCAACCAATCAATAAAAAGGAACAAGCAAGCTTAATGAGGCTGTTCAATAACTTGGCATAATGTAACTTGTCAAGATCAAAATCTAAACTGAATTGGCAAGAAATGCAATATATTTTAATGTTGTTATTCTGTTTTTAGAACAACTTCGCGTAACCATGTCTTAATTTAAATGTCAATATTTATGTGAAAATATGGCCCTTCTTCTCCTTTGTTTTCAACACAATGGATAGGCCTACATAAGGTAGCATAATAATAGACTAAAGGCTGTTGCTTTCATATGAAAATGCACTATATTATATCCTTGATTGAGCAATTGACCTCAAACAGAGAGATAGTAATTAAGGCCGTATCTGTAGAACGTGTCTACCCACCTATTTGGAGAGACATTCAATGGTTGGTTCGAGTGGATTTATTTTTGTTTAGTTATTTATTTTTTTATTTTTTTATCGTTGAAAACTAGAAGATGCCATATGTTTGGTTCGAAAGGAACTTGTCCAAAAGCCAATGATGTATTGTGCAGGATGCTTCTGATGTGCTAATTCCGCAAGTTAGGCACTTGACTTTTTGAGTGCATTTCGCTTATCAGCCCCTCTTTGGCAACAGACCCCTTGAATGACATCACAATCTCAAACAGCGCCCTCATCTAAGGTCAATGGACCTATCATTGGTTGAGAGTTGACTGTGTGCTTAGTATGCACGCTTCCATTATTTGACCTCAGCGCGCGATGGTAGCCTTTAGCAAGGGGTCTAGTCAATAATGATTGATAATAGACCTTACGCATATGACGTCATTCAGTAGGGCGCCCTCGCCTAGAGGTCAAAAGGAGGCTGTTCATTGGCCAATCCTGTGCGCTGCATGTACAAATCTGCGCGTTTTCATTGTTTCATCATCGGACCTCTAAGATGGCGGCTGGATGTACCACATGTCCTCCTAAATGTGAAGCTCCTGCATTGTTTTACAAATAAAAACCACCACCTACCACCAAAATATCTTGGCCCGTTAAATCATGAATCAACAAACTGTGTAATAAAGTATCGTAAAATGTGTCTTTCCTTTCAAGTTATACATGGTTGTATAACCAAAGTATTTTTGGGGGTACCCAAACAATAACATTAAATAGATCAAAGGCAAATGTGGAGAAGTTAAAACACTGAAAATAATACAAAATATTCCATCAACAAAAAAGTAGAAATTCAGATAAGATGTCAAACAGTCAGTGTTTATTAAAATGTAGTTCATTTCAGAAAGAACGTTTCAAACAGGCTTCAATCAAAAAGAAATTTATTATTCAATTTTGTTCTTAACAATATCTTTATAAATCTATCCTTAATTTGTCTTTGTTAATTAACATTTCAAACTTCTATGCATCAAGTGCATAATGAATAAACCATGAATAAACAAAGCAACTTAAAACCAAATCAAATTGTGCTGCATAATTTTCAAACAGAAAGCTTACACCATAGCCTCCCACCGATATGGGTTCTCTTCTGCTCATGGTTTTAGAATACAAGCTATTCAGAAATTTCAGTTGGGCGCACTGTTGTCCAATCACACAATGGTATGGGTGATGTGTTTAAGAGAGTGATCCTTCAATCAAGGCTACACTAAATAGAGAGAAAATCATGCACCATGAAGAAATCAACGATTTGAAGTTCATGGCTTCAATGGACTGTTGCGAAGAAAATAAAATCGTCAAATATTTTGCCCCTAGGGTTGTTGACTTTCAACCTGCAGCACCTTTGGCTAAACTAGCCCTCCAAGAATGGCCCTTTGCTGAGAAGCGAAGGGCCCCTTTTCCAGAGTCTGGCCAGTTTATTTCAGGAGTGTTTTCATTTTGGATTAGCATAGTTCCAAAATTTAACAGCTAGACACACTAAAAATAACATTGAAAAAATATGCATAAAATAATTAGTTGTGAGCAAATAGATTTGATTTGATTCAAGTACGATGAAGCTGAGAGACTTCTTTGAAATATTTTTCTGAGTATTTAGCATTTATTGGTTGATATGTACTCCATGACTTTGCAAACAGAAAGCTCACACCAATTTTTGTTATAGCCCCCAACTTTTAAGGGCAAGAAAAGTCTTTTATGATAAGAGCTTTGAAATACACAAACATGAAAGATATTTGCCGATTCATGAAAGTAAACATCGAAAGACAAAGAAGTTAAATGTTGGTTTAAGGGAAGTATCAGTGTATACACATTGCATGAGATTATTTGAACTTGTATTAATCAATAATTATACACCAGTCAGCCTCTACCCAGAGACCAATATCTTATCATACAGCTGACAGTAGAGCAAGGAACAGGGCAGATATGCTAAGCACACAGCCAAAATGAATATGCAATGCGCACTGCTCTAGCTCTATTGGTGTGTGGGTGATTTTAACCTTCGCACACATTTTTTTTAAATCATTATCAAACATTGACAGAAATGCTCCGTAAAGTATTATTTGTTTTGTTCACGTACATATTTCACGAGACAGCTGGAACTTTTAATTATAATAAATTTACCAGACTATTCAAGGTAATCATGGTGAACATATTTTATGTAATTAGTACAAATTGTAATAAGGACCTTATAGTACTGAAACAACAAAAGGTAACATTTTTGTATGAACACACAAAACAAGGAAGGAAGTTCATTACAAGTGTGACGCCCCATGCCAAAATCAGGTATCAGGGCTTGAAATTTACACTTGACCGCAGGCCCGAGACCAGTGTTTTTAGCATCGGGCCAGCATCGGGCCATTGGACAAGTTCGGTGGTCTTGTGTTTTAAAATAATAGTACCTAACCTCATCTTTAATTTTAAAAATGATGTTGAAATGTTGACTTTGAATTCTGTTGAGGATAAAAGTACTACCCATAAGATCAAACAGTTTGTTTCTCATTTTGATTCCGGTCTTGTGACAAATTTTATAGTCCAGTAAAAGTTTTGAGCTACAAGCCATGTGGTCTTGTAGATTTTTTCCCCAAATTCGAGCCCTGGGTACCTTTGAGGAAATGGCATTAAAAGTGAAGACAACATCAGCCTCGATGCCAATGTTATGTCTTAAACATGTTGAGAAAAACTTGCCTTATTGGCCCTAATTAGGTGTTTAAGAGAAGCTCTTATTCTCATCTACAATCCCGGCCATATCTCTTTGCCCCCCCCCTCCCTCCCCAGCCCCCGTTCAATGTTGGCTCTCATTGTGCAGTCTGCGCTCCAGCTGGGGTTAACAACATTGAGCGGGGGAACAAGGGAGGGTATGTTTATTGTCAAGTGACCCAAGCATTTTGGTCGGAATTGTAGTCCATGCTAATAAACCCTGGTTGAGTTTTCGGCAGGAATTGGCTAATTTTTTGCATGGAACCTCACAATTTTTATTGTCAATTCAAACCCTATTACTATCAGTATATTCTCCTGCCCAACTGGTTCTTGCCACAAAATTCTACAGGAGACTGTGGAGACGTCCACAGTACAAAAGCCATGGGGTGTCCACACAAAACCAGCTGTACCAACAGATGAAACCCATGCACCCAATGCTAGCCTAGAAGGTATGGTACTTTGTGGCAGTCTGTGGTACCAGTGTCAGCTGTACAAACAGATAAAACCTATACACACAATGCTAGCCTAGAAGGTATGGTACTTTGTTGCAGTCTGTGGTACCAGAGTCAGCTGTACAAACAGATAAAACCCATACACACAATGCTAGCCTAGAAGGTATGGTACTTTGTGGCAGTCTGTGGTACCAGTGTCAGCTGTACAAACAGATAAAACCCATACACACAATGCTAGCCTAGAAGGTATGGTACTTTGTGGCAGTCTGTGGTACCAGTGTCAGCTGTACAAACAGATAAAACCCATACACACAATGCTAGCCTAGAAGGTATGGTACTTTGTTGCAGTCTGTGGTATCAGTGTCAGCCGTACAAACAGATGAAACCCATGCACCCAATGCTAGCCTGGAAGGTATGGTACTTTGTTGCAGTCTGTGGTACCAGTGTCAGCCGTACAAACAGATGAAACCCATGCACCCAATGCTAGCCTAGAAGGTATGGTACTTTGTTGCAGTCTGTGGTACCAGTGTCAGCTGTACAAACAGATGACACCCATACACACAATGCTAGCCTAGAAGGTATGGTACTTTGTGGCAGTCTGTGGTAACAATGTATCGGAAAGTTTTAAAGCACATTTTACACATTTAATGCGAACAACAATGCAACGGCACACACATTAATTTTTTACAATCATTTGTTTTACAATCTTATCAGATTCTTTAAATTGCACATTAATATTTTATAGAATACAAAACGCTAACTAATAGAAAATTGCTTAGAAGATGAATTGCTTGTACTGTCACGCTCAATGCAACACACATAATAAAATGAACTAGTAAAAACTAGTAAAAACTAGATGAAAAACACAGTTCAGACTACTTTCTGACATCAGTGGTCTTCCGCTGGTTTTTCTTCGTCGATGGGTTAGCAATGGGGTAGAGTGATCTCCTCACTCCTTTCGTCTTGACCGCCACTGGTGATCGCACCTTTGTTGATCTGTAACCCTGTGTAGTGCTGCCTGGTACCCTCTGGGATGTGACCTTTGACCTGGTGGGTTCATGAGTCAATTTCTTGGGATCTTTTGGTTTGGGCTGATGCTGATCATGGCTGATGACGATTCCATATTTTGACGGTCTGTGAAAAACGATATATAGGTTTTCTGATGATTTCATACCGATCCTGGAAACTTTTACTATTTCTCAAAAACATCATACATGATTTGAAAAAGGGTGTGTCATGGTTCAGAGGTCCAGTACAACAGACTCAAGCTCTGGTGGGTACGTCATCAGAGTGTGTGTTCAAATCCTGGTCATGACACTTGAGCAAGACACTTAACTATAATTGCTTCTCTTCACCCAGGAGTAAATGGGTACCTGTGAGGGCAGAGATGGTTCTTCGAAGTTAGCTTGATGAGCTAGATACTTGGCAGTACAGGCTGTATACTCCCCAGGAATTCAAGTTGGTTCAAGAATGACATACATGGCCCAGTGACGGGGTAATAACGTTTGAGCGCCTTAAGCGTCACTGCATGAGTGCTGTACAAGAAGCCACTATTATTGTTATAATGATTTGAATTTTGGTTGATGACTTCATCCCAAGTGATAGATTTTAAATCAGATTTCAAATGAAAAAAACCCACAAAAAAACCTCCGCTAAGAATAGGTTGTGTGAATTTTGGCTTGATTTTGTTATGAATATTGTTAAAAAAACTTTGGTCAACCCTTAATTATTTAAAGTTTACCCAGTCAGTTTCCCTTGTGGTTTATTACTTGATATTTTAAGTAAAAAGTTGCATCCCCATAAGGTGATCCCGCTCTCCAGCCACTTCCCAGGTTTTACCGTAAACTTGGGTGTGATCCCTGGCTATACGGCAGTCACAGGTTGAATGACTGCTGACTGGCACCCCCGAACAAAGATATTGACAAAATAGGGAGACCACCAACAATAGGGGTGGAGCGCCTGCACATAAATCCGAAGGTTAAAGGTTCAAGTCCCGCTCTAGTAAATTTTTCTTTCTTCAACCCCAAATTAGAATCTTACATGGTTTAAAAAGCCAATCTGGCCAAACTTCAATGTGGGCCACTTACCTGTAGGTGTTGGCACTTGCTGGCCTTGCAGGTGACACTTGGCTCAGGAGTGGTTTTAAAATTCTATGAGAAAAACAAAAGGAGGGGATCTGGTGATATGATCGTCAAGACATGCTTTGCACAACATCATAGTAATGAGGGGAGCAGCACAACAAAAACAATGTTGACATGACTGAAACTCTGTTGCTATACTTATTTCAAACATGTATCCAGCAGTAACTGTCTTAATATTACATGATGTTCAAAACTAAATGTACAGGTTTGTGTTTTATTTCACAAATCAATTTCACCCAAAGCAACAGTGGATACTTCAAAGTGATTCAAGCAGTAGTTTAAAAGCACCAGGACTATATGAATCGACTCTCAGCTAGCTTCCAGCATCAGGTAAAGTTAGTGGAATACAACTCTTGTAAATTTGTTCGCATTGTTGAGAAACTTAATTCTCAGGACGCCAGTGGCAGTGCAACAGAGACTAACGTCCTACCAGGACTAGTTACAATCAGTGATTTCAAAAGCAAAACTTCTGAGCTGGGCCCAATTTCACGGCCCTGCTTACCATAAGCAAAGAGTCGATGCTTACGGATGCAGGGAATTCTGCATTTACATCAAGCGTATTTCACAGGTTACCAGGTAATTTTTGCTTGTGTGTGCATACTCAACGTTACCAGGCATTCTTCGCTAACACAGCTAGCGCAGAAACTTGGCGCTTGCCCTGTAAGTGAAGAATGGTGATTGCAAACGCAGAATTCGGCGGTAAGCAGAGCTATGAAATTGGGTCCTGTTTGTCCTCTTAACACATTAATAAAAAATAATAATAATAATACAACTAAGACAAATGTAGGTGAAACGTAGGGATAGTACCACTACATCAGCCTTTCTTTGTGGAGTGGACACATTTGTACTCACTGAACCCTGGTCTGCTAAGGTGAAACGTAGTTATAGTACCACTACCCCAGCCTTTCTTTGTGGAGTGGACACATTACTGAACCCCAGTCAGCTGAGGTTAAATGAGTTATAGTACCACTACGCCGGCCTTTCTTTGTGGATTGGACACATTTGTACTCACCTTCCTTCAGCAGCGCTTCTGGGCCTACCCCTAGAGAGTCCTCCAGCTGTCACTTTCTTGTCTCCGAACACCCTGGCTTCAGCTGCTCTGGCTTTCTTCTTCCTCTCCAGGGCTTTGAGTGTAGCGGCTGACAATGGTCGCATGGGAGCAACATCCTGCTGATGCAGTACCTAAAGGCAATGTGAAGTCAGCATGAGGTGTTGTATATAAACTTGTATATCTTCAACACTAAATCACAAAAAGGAACCAGACTATTTCTCCTTCCAGCCTCGGTTTGGTTACATTAATTTCAATGGGAGAAAATCAAGATGGCCGCACCATGATATAAAGGTCTATAATGCATTAATCCAGCCACAGCCGCAGCTGTGAACTTGGAAACAGTGCAAGGTTTTGATAACAAGCTTACCCTGCTCTTCCTTCCTTCTTCTTTATCCAGTTTTCTGGCCTGTGTGATCAGGTCCATCCTCTGTGATGCAGTCATGGTGAAGAAGACGTCATACAGGTCATATTGAGCTGCACGTACCTAGATGCAAGGATAAAAAGATATTAAAAAAGAGTTCACCTATGCATCTAGCTTGAAAGAAACCAAAAAGATTGACTGAAAACAATGCACGGAAATGCAAAACCTGGAAATTCAAGACCAAGACAGAGACCTTGACTCTAAGGTGCAAGCCCTAGACTTGGGACCTTTCTCAAACCTCGGCTTGAGCTCCGGCTCCAGGCTCCGTCTGATGTTCGAACACCCACATGCAAAATACAAGCTGCTCCAAAAATGTAAAACGGAGCCCAAGCCGGAGAAAGAGCCCAAGCCGAGGGCTGGGAAAAGCCCCTGGGCACAATTTCATAAAGCCTGCGAGCAGACATTTTCTGCATTATGAAGCAGCTCTTTACACATTTTCTATTTCATAAGGTTCACTAAATTTGTGAGCGGTTCATGTAAGCAGATAAGTGATGCAACAATGCAAAGCAATCGTGAACGCACTGTCAAATCTTCTCAATCATTAATATGAAATAGAGTTTTGCTTCAGCACATTTTTTTTCTGCTACAGTTACCAGTGAACAGCTTTGTGTAGTAAGCCATTTGCGAGTTACATTTGAATAATGTTTGATACAATGAATTGCTTAATCACACGTGACCACTAAAATTTGAATTCCTTGGACTACAGAGACAGCTGCTATGTCAACTGGTTAAGGGAAATCTTTTGCATAGCAACCTCTTGATGAACATTCATTCAAAATTTTGTATGGGTGTTTGCCGTCTCTCACACAACTTCGCAAAAGCTTGTCCCAAATCATGTGAGCAATTTCTCTTTAGTCTGAGGAATTCAAGCTTCAAGCGGTAACTTGTGACTAAGCAAATCACTGTACCAGACATTATTTAAATCAACTCCCAAAGGGGTTATTGATGGGCCATGAAGGTCTAAGGCAATGACCATGAGACTTTCAATTCAAATTGCCAAATAAAAGAGCACATATATATTTTATTAGAAATGACATTTAAAATGATAGGCTTTTGACTGGCACGCCTAAAAAAAATATTAACAAAATAGGGAGACCACCAACATTAGAGCTAAATTAAATAGCTCAGTTGAAGGAGCATCGGCACTTTAATCCGGAGGTTCAAGTCCTGCTCTAGTCAATTTTTCTTTGTTGAACCCAAAATTATTAAAATGATCAGAAAACAACTGAGTGATATGTCAAACACAGTGGTTGGATATAATTACCTGGGCAAGCACTCTCTCAGCAAGTACCATATCTTGCATTGACATCACGCCTTGCTTGATAGGTGTCTCAGAGATAAACTTGTCTGCAAAAGCAGCGCTGTCCTAAAACAATTTAAACCAAAGGAGGCAAGGTCAATATTAACAGGCTTGGAATTTCATGGACGTCATAGAAACCTTCTCATCTTAGAATTTAGCGAGGTCTGGAATTACATGAAGGCCACGGAGGCTATGGCCTCTGTTGCCCTGGTCTTGACCGTTTTATATAGTTCAATGGAAAAGTGCCCTTTGCAAAATGAAAATGGCCTTACCCTCTCAAAGATGAAATTCCAGGCCTGATGTGCCCATGATTGTTTGAATATTCAAAGGGAAGTGAACTTGAACTGTCACAAAGGTCATTTTCAGGTCATCCGGTGTATTGTGACCAATACAAATGCATTACAAATAGGGTAGATTTAATCGGCCCTGCCAATACACAGTCCGAGAATTGGGCTGATATCACCAGTTGGGACACTGCTTGGGTGAATACATTTTGTGCATCAACAAAATTAGGTGGGGGCAACAGTTTTGGTGGTAACACAGAACAAAATTATACATTTACTGAATAGTAGCAAAGTTTCATCCAGGTTAAATGATATCTAAAGTGTCTTACTTTGATGGTTTTGATGGTGGCTTGAACTTTGTTCGTCTGGAAGATTCTCCTGGTGAGATAGCCTTTAACAACAGCTGAGACCCGGTCAAACTTTGCCTTCATTGTTGGCGAGTTTACAATCTACAATAAACCAGGAAATGCAAAACGATTCTTATAACCCAATCAGAAAGGGTAACCATACGTTCAAAATTCATAAGTTGTAAGAAGTTTGGCAGTTTTTAAACAACTAGCTTTGATTTCAAGAAAATTCCTGAAGTTTGTATATAATTGCTGCGTTGAACCCTACTCATAATACAATGGTTTGTGAATGGAACTTTGTCAGAAGAGGAGTTGCTTCATAAAAATAAGACCAAAAACACAAACCAAGCCTAATATCATGACTATTCCTTACCTTATAAAATGGATACTAACATCTTAAAACTACTAAAGTACTAACAAGTTCTTCCTACTAAAGAGAGGAGTATGATAATTGTATTCCTCATTTCAACCAAACTTGTTATTATTTTATATTATTATACAGTTCTAGTAATGAAACCAAGGATGCCTCATAAGTGAACTTAATCACTGTAGCTCGCAAGCCTGAGGAAACCTCTAAACAAGGGTGCTTGCTATGTAAACCAGAAACACCAGGGTTAATCCCTACTCTTCAAAGACAAGTGTTCTTGGTTCTTTTACACGCACTACTGATCCTAGTACTTGGGACCTACGGCTTAATGTCCCACCTGAAGGTCAAAGCAAATAAAGTGAAGTATCTTGCTCAAGGGCTCCTGTGCCAAGACCGTGACTCGAACCCACACTCTGCTGATCAGAAACACCTGAGCTCGAGTCCAGTGTTCTTTAATCGCTCGGCCACGACATGCCACAAGAGACTTCCATTTATGTGAGGTTATTATATCATTTTACCTTGTTGTATGGACTTCTGATCATCACTGGTGTACCACTGTTCTCTCCAACTGCAGGTGACCTTGCTGCAACCGGACTATTAGCCCCTCCGATAACGAGTCTACTGTGTTCCCCTCCTAGGTAGAATGGTTCAACCGCTCCTCCACTACCCACTGTACTAGTCAACGTTACAGTAGGGGAGGTCTTCGTGATGACAGAGGGGCTTGTGTGCTTGGATGGAATATTTGGTGATGGGGTACGATGTGAAGTGATCTGTTCAGGGGAAGGCCTTGCTGTCTTTACACTTGATGGAGATGACTGTTTCGCAAGTTGTGCTGTGAACAAGAATGTTGTTTTTAAAAGCTTTACAAAATAATTAAGTTATATTACATTGTATAAGACAGTAAACATCTTGATGCATCAATTTTCCCCCCCGATTCGAATCCCAATCAACAAAGTGCCCCTGGCGGGATTCAAATCGGGGTCCTTGAGGTGGAAGGCAAGGAAAGATACCAGTACGACAACCTGACCACCCTCAAAGAGAGTTCTGAGTCACTAATGAGTCTCTTGAGTCTTTCCTCAAGACTTTTTCAATACTCACATTCTCCAACAGCCTCCTCTTCTCGATCAACCATTTCCTGCAAGACCTCCTTGGTCAACCCTTGCCCATCGTCTTTGGTCCCGGTCATCTGTCCCTGTTTTTGACGAAACTGTTTCTCCAGCTCTGCCATCTCCAGCTGCAATGTCATCTGGGCTTGCTGCTGCTCAATCAGCAGCTGCTGCAGTTGCTGTCGCTGCTTCTCTTCCATGTGTTTCCGCATCTCCTCAAAATAACCCAGCTGCAGATGCAAGAGGTTCACTTCTGTCAGCTCTGGACATAAAAAAGAGAATGGTGGTTTCAATTTACAGTCTTTCTAATTCTTTGTAAAAACTGAAGCACTGGATTCCGTAAATTGCAAGACTTTGAAAAAAATGTAAAAAAAGAACAAAGATACTGACAAAATATAGAGACCACCAACATAGGGCTAGATAGCTCAGTTTGAAGAGTGCCAGCACTTGTCACCTGCAGCTGAATAGTCCCTTCATTGCCATTAGTTGAATAGATTAGACTTGCACTAGGTTCAAAAATTTTGTACACCCTTTATTTGCCCTGGGAAGGTTTGATAAGCGCTAAGCACAACATAATTGGCGATAAATACATTTGGTGATGTGCTGGGTGTCAGGCGTTGACTCTAGTGCGACCACAACCAGTGTAGGTTCAGTCTTTGATTTGCTCTGCCTGTGGTAAATCACATACAGGGAACAAAATGGGAACATAATTGGGGAGGGGGCAGGACCTAATTACCGCAATTATATGAGTGAATGTGAAATGAAAAATGTTGTGCCCCGCAGGGTTCAAGTGTATAATAAATTTGATAAATTGTTGCAACTTTATTAAAAAAGTCATTGTTGGGCAGTTTTAAGATTAAAATTTAGAAAAGGTACCTTCATGTATACTTTGTCCTTCGGATTCAGTCGTCACATTTTCCTTTGGTTCTACGGATGAAGTCTCAGCATCTGTATCAAGTTCAAGACTCCGTCTAGCAGATGATTGTCCTTCACTGCCTTCACTTTGTCCAAGACTTGCATGGGGTGCCTCATTTCTCGACTGGGCATCAAGCAAGGCCGGTGATGGGTGCTCCAGGGTGTACGAGTTTCTCCGGACGCGCTTCTCAGGAGAAGAGAATTCAGTCTCACTGCTTCTCCTAGCAGATTCCTGTTTCGGTGAAAACTTGGAGTGCTGGCTTGATTTGGTGGCAGAAGTGGAATTACTCTCGCTATCTTCTTGACCTACAGGGGTCCCTCTAACTGTACCGTTGAGAACTTCCCCGTTTGGTTGCGGGGTCTCAACAAGGGTGTTCCAAGGGTCTTCGATATCTTGCAGAGTGGATGCAGCACTAACAGTCCTTAGGGTGGAAGGTAACGTACAAGACTGACCCAAGGTGTTTGTGTACAATGTTGATCCTGTTGAGATGAACATGGATGAGTTGCTATTTGGGCTTCTCTCATCCTTCTCATCAGGACTTCTCTCGTTATCACCCAACATCTGTTCTTTAACAGTGGGGCTGGGGTTTTCAAGCGGTGTTGAGGAAGGAACTCCTGACACGTCTGAGAAGAAGCGGGATCCTGAAGGCGATGGTAGCAAGGAGTACTCACCTAAGAGGCTAAGATAGGAGTCCCTTTCTCCAAATGATTCTACATCATCCTCATCATCATTGTTGAAATCCTTAAGTGGAGGCATTAAGTGTACACTCTCTACTGAATCTGATGCTTTAGTCTTGTCAGGGTCTCTGTTCCAAGAGCAAGCTAATTTGACACCAGATGTAGAGCCTGACAGCATTGAACTTGATCCCGAAGCATTTGCAGATCCGGAGGTCATATCTTGGCCACTCTTGTGCAGAATTGTTGATGTAGATTGCGTTGCAGGCGATAAAATCCTGGCATTTGATTCAGATGATTCATTTCTATGAAGTGAAGGACTTCCTGAGGCAGTAACATCAAGGTCTTTACCCTCTCCTATGCCCGAGGTTTCTGAACCCTGCCAAGTGACAGGGGTTTCTTTGTTGGATATTGTGTCTGTAGCACTAACCACACTGTTAGAATCGTCTAGGCTGGTTGGACTTTTACTGAAGTCCGACATGGCTATTACTGTTTGATTAAGCAGGCTTGTATCACTGCTGCTGCTTGTCGATCCTTGGGCACTCAGTACCTCCCCAATGCGGTTTGTGCGCGGAGGAACCTCATTAGCATCGGGTTTAGATGTGGGTGATTCTGACTCTAGCAATCTTAGTTCTACACTAGGAATGCGTGACGCTACTCCCGTTTGATTCTCACTTGCTTCTGTGGATGTGTTTGGAAGTCTTGTAAGATCCTTTGATTGGTCTGGATGATGGGCTTGACTCCTTGATGAAGTATCAAGGAGTTCTTCTGAGTTGGGGTTGTCTACATTACTATTTTGACTTGACGATCGTCTCTCCTGAAATATAAACCACAAATGAAGGGAAGTTTTTCAAGAATCATTATGCGTTTCAGACTAAAAGGTACATTTTTTCAGATTTTAAAATGACATACACTCGCATTAAGTTCTTAGCTAATTGTAGTTTTGTGTGGATTATTTATCAAAACCTTCAAAATATAAAGGACATTTCTCTTTATTACTTTGAAAATCCAAGACTAACACTGCTAGCATATCAACATTTCTTGTAAGGCATTACACAATGTAGCCTTTACAGAATATACCTAAATAACCCTTACTCCCTCGGCCCTTTTTGTCTACAGGCGACCTCAATCCTCCAATATCCTCTTCTGTTTCACTCCACAACAAATAGTTTGGATTTGGATAAGATTTGAATGCCTGTCCCATTGATAAGCAATTCAAGCCTGGAATTTCATCTTTGAGATGACAAGGCCATTTTCATTTAGCAAAGGGGACTCCCATTGGAAAATCTTAAAGTCTATTGGGAACTTTTGAAGGGGCACTAAGGCCAAGACCAGGGGCAACATATGACTCAGCCTTCATGGAATTCCAGGCCTGGTAATTGATATTTGAGCCTACAGCCCTCAGTCCTTCTGAATCCTCTTCTTTTGGCAAAGAGGATTATATAGAAGGATTTGGGAGGGTAGGTAGGAGTTAATTTCTTATCAATTCAAATGAAAGAACAGTACCGCTGACCAATAAGCCATTTGTGAGTTAGATTTAAATGGCGTCTAGTACAATGCCTTGTTTCATCCAATTTGAATTCCCCAGACTAAATCAAGCATCCAGATCTGGGCCCAATTTCATAACGCCTGTAAGTACAACAACTTGCTAAGCACAGAAAAGTATTGCTTAGCAGAAACAGAATACCAGCCAAAATTACATTAAGTTTGCATTGTTGTGACTGGTGCCCCACTCAATTGTTTGCTTGGCAAAAAAATATGCCAAGCAGTATTTTCTGCTTAACAGCTTTATGAAATTGGGCCCAGCAAAGCCTGGTATCCTTGTGCAACACATTTCATTGAGAAATATGTACGGGTCTTTGTTGTCTCTTATCTATGTAACTAACAAAAAAGCTTGCCACTTATCATGTGACATACAGCAAGCACTGGATGTAGTCTGAGGAATTCAAATTGAGCATTAACCTGTGATCAAACAAGGTATGGTACCGGACATCATCCACATCTGTAACTTGCAAATGGCTTGTTGTACGGACTTTGAAATGGCATTGTGGCCTTGCCTTAATTGTTGACCAAAGCTATGATAAAATGCTGTCACTTTTACCTCCATATTGTTGACGATTGCCTGCACTTTATCCAGCAGTCTCAGTCGTTTTTGACTCGCTAGCTCTTGCTCTTTTCTGATAGCTTTAATCCGGAGCTGCCTCATCTCATACCGTCGCTGCTCTGTCATCTAGTAAACACAATCACACAGATTATAAGAGCAAGAATTTTACATGGATTACTGTGCCACCAATCAGCTAATGGAGGCCCAAGCCTAGAATTAAACAGGGGCCACGGTCTTGGCCTTGGTTCCCCCTTCAAAAGTTTCCAATATAATTTTAGATTCTGCAAATGGAAGTACCCTTTACAAAATGAAAATGGCCTTGCCCTCTCAAAGATGAAATTCCAGGCGTGTAAATCCAGACCTTCATTTTTAAGAATCGCTATCCTCCACGCTTCTTAACCTTGTCCAAGGACCACTACTCAGTGGATTTTTAAAAATCTAAGAAAAAATTTATTCATGGCAGGAAATTAACTACCTATGTGCATTTATTTGCTTTGATCATAACAAAGAAAACTGTACGCCAAACCATTCATGCAATACAGTAGGACAAATTACTTCTCTCAACAATGGAACTAAGTTCTTTTATGTGCATGACACAACACATGGGATCAACAGCTTCATATCCTATCTGGAGGACGAAGCAATAATGGTTAAATGTCTTGCTTAAGGACACAAGTGTCAAGACCGGGACTCGAACCCACACTCTGCTGATGAGAAACACCAGAGCTTGAGTCCGGTGTGCTTGACTGCTCCGCCACGGCAAACCATGTTTAAATGAATAACTTACAACTGGGGGAGGGATAGGCTTTCCATTCAACTTGATCAACGACACAAAAGAAGTAGAGGCAGACAATGACGAGAAGTCCCCAGGCTGTTCCTGGTGCTCATCATCCAGGAATTTATAAGCAGAAATCTGACATTCAATTTCAGCTAATAGCTCGTCCATCTTGAACTATGTAATTCCTGTCAACCAAAATAGTATCTATCAAACAATGAAATAGAACACTTTTAAATTCAATGAAGTAGACAACGTACAAAAACAACTTTTTTAATGTAGTGGGGAAAAATGGCAAAGTGTTTACATTTCCTGCAGGCATGCGACTGCAGGTCGTCAAAAAAGAAGAAAGTGCCGGGTACATAACAAAAAAATATTTTTCAATTTCCGATGGCACAGCTGAGAAAACCAAAACAAGGAAATCAGCTGATCAGCTGATAAGTTGCACATACCTGTTCCTGACTGCAGGGATAGTGAAATTCTGTCTGTAACTGTAAGATAATGCTCTGTCTGTGCAATGAAGTTAATGAAATTAACCAGGAGGTAGAGTAGAAGAGAAGACTGTGCACACTTGTGCTGCCTGTAGTAGCGGTAGTCGCGCGATTAATTTCTTGATATAGCACAAGTCTGCCCCCTATTTATTAGTTTCACGACATTGCACAGATCTGCGCACATCTTCAGACTTACTTTCAGGACATCGCAAACCCAAATTGTAAAATAAAATACAACAAAAATATAGAGTTTTGACTGAAATAATATCATCAACACATTCTGTTTGTTAATGTTAATGATATAAATAGAAGAACTGTGAACGGTTCGACTTTTCCTGGGCGCTATACGTACCGATAATGTCAAAAAAAAAAAAAAAGAGTACAGCGCCCCAGTTACTGGGTCTACTCTAGGATGAACTGTAATTTAAATGCTGAATAGGGGGCCTATAGTAATAAGTAAAACTATACTTACTTATATGATTTTTTTGAATATTATTATATTATTTGTACAAGAAAATCGGGAAAAGATGCAGATGACTGAACAAAACAAAAAACACCTCCCAATCATTATCAACGAGCGAGCCACTTTTGCACTCATTTTCCTTAAAAATAGTGTTTTGAAATTTGAACAAAAGAAAAAGTAATGGTATTTACCCAATATGGCAATGTATTTGTTATACTTCTACCTACAAAAATCGTGCTTATTTATGCTATAAACTAGGACTTATGAGTAAGATTAGATCGCTTTCAGAAGAGTTGTCCGGAAATTGGCAAACAAAATTAAAAATTAATCACATTCACAACACTGTACTGTTCACAAAATTCAACTCAAATTTTTAAAAAGTAGAACCACCGTTTACTTGTCTGTCATCTTTTTGAGACACAAACTGACAAAACACGTACCACAGCCAAATGCTTATTCACTTACTGTAAGCGGGAAGAACAAAATACGATATCGCCCATCTTTTTATAACAAAACTTACCTACTTTACCCTTTTTAGAAGTTTATGTTTTTTTGTCGGTCGCGCTATTTTGGAATTCGGGAACAAATGTTATCTTGGTAGGAAAAATCTGATTGATCTATACGTAAAATTCTGTTAGGTATTGGCCAATCAAAAAGCGTGTGATATAACACCACGGAAAATTTCCTAAACTTGCAGGAGTCGCTCATGCTGGGATTGTTTTACTTCCGGTTGTCACACTCTCATGAGCACGTGCTCGTAAAGTCACATGACACTTTGTAAAAATGTCATCATAACACCATACTACTTACTAGTACCTCCATGATAACACAAACATAATTTGTGCACACAGCTCCGCAAATTAACATCGAAATGCACGATGAAACGATAGTTACCTTCACCATCACAACAATCCTTGCAATGGACGAGTGAGTATTGTACTTTTGTACTTTTTCCCTCTATATTATTAGTGTGTGATTGCATTTGATTGAACTATCGTTCATGCTATTAAAAACCCTCTATTTTTGATAATGTTTTAGCATGGAGGTAGAATGTTAGTCTGTCTTTCACTTAGTGTTGTTTTTATAAGTTAACATGGTGTCTATACTACTAATACCTTTGAGTATTACAAGTAATGTCAATTACAAACTGTCAATCGTTTTAAACCAACTTCTTATCTAATTAATGAAAGGCTAATTAAGGTGGTTTAAATTTATACTAAGTGGTCTTAACTTCAACAAACTCAAAAAGAATTGTTTTATTAAAATTGTAATCTTTTTTTTCTCACTGTCTGTTCTTAAAAAAGGTAAAGCTTTTGTCTTTGCCTTGAATCCTTTTGAAATTTGATCAGTTGATTATTGTCTAGAAATGTAGAATACTCAGCTTGATCATTGATGCTGTTCTTATGTTTATAAATGTTTTGTAGAATACCTCTACGAACTAGAGGTATTGTTTGAAATAGTTGCAAACCTGACATTTCGACCCTAGCACTAGCAGAGTCTTTCTCGAAGGCTTTAAGACTCTGCTAGGGTAAAAACTTGAGGCCATTAACTATTTTTGTGCATTTATACCATAGGTCCTTTTGGTTGGTGAGCAGTTTGCATCAGCTTCTCCTATTTTCTCATTTGAAAAAGTTGTTAATCTAATAAACAATGAAATGTTCAAAGTGTGGGCAAAACTAATCCCTTCGTAGATATCAGTGACAAACTAAATCGGGTTTGAATACCAGTGAAGGCTTATGACATAATTACTTTATTTCTTAACAGTAAGTATCAGTAATCACCAAATGTATGTATTTACAATGCTTGTAAGAAAATCAGATCACTGATAGATATTCTCTTTGATTTACACAAACAGGAGACGTCAGACGTGATAGAAGAAAAATGCAATTCCTGATCCTTGCTGTGGATGAATGCTGATATGAAGATTCAAGTATTACAGTTAACCAAAGCTTGATTTTCTGGAGAAGAGTTATAACCACCCTAACCTTCAAAACCCAACTGCGTGTTTGTTTGATTTTGTTGGACTGAGGACTGCATAAAACTGATGATACTTTACATGGGATCAGGCACATCACCATTACCAAAGTCCAACAGTTTGAGTGTTGTGTTACCATATGGTGTTGGGTTTGAGCCAGGAAGGATCCAAGTGAATAGAGTTTTAAAGGATTCTTGAAAATTTATGCTACACAAGGACTCACTGCCCGTGATCGGTAAACGGTTTGGTTGAAAGTCACAGAAAGTTCCCAGTGTTGATTGAATTCAACCATGAACGCAGTAATATCTTTGTGTCATTTCTGTGAGCTTCACGGACCAAGCATTCTCTTCTGCACCCAGTCCTTCCATACTGGGGACCATCAGCTGACGTTAGATGGGAAGACAGATCAAGGGACCTCTGGTCATCCTTTGTTCCGTCGATCAAGGTCATCTGAAGTGGGTTCATCAGCGGCAGGCGGTGAACAAAAGGCGGGCAATGCCTCGCAAGCATCAAAAACAGAACTGTGTGAGGTGAATATTAAGACTGAAATCACTTTTTTCCAGTATCAGCAGTTTACAACAGTAGGACGCTGTCACCAACACATTCTTATACCAGTGCAATCAGTTTTGTATTTATTGATCTGGGTATAGTGTACTCCTAGAACTATGAGGTTCGTTGATCCTCATATAGTCCTAGGAGTAGATATAGTGCAATTGCAGTCGTAGTGTAAATGTCAACCATTTTGTAATATAAAGCCAATGAAAGTTGAAAATTTACAAGAATAGTGTTTAAAATATCATAATATTTAACTATCCTCTAAGAGTATGTCTTTGTAATTTATTCTATGGGCCTATGTGTAGTTTTCTTTTTGACCTTTGATGTTTTTAGCCGGAATATGTTTTATCAAAAGAATTTACAAACAATGTGAACCTGTATTTTATGGTTTAATAATGATAGAGATAGCTATTATAATCTGACAGATAAAACAACAAATGGTAACACATAAGGACTATTACAAAATAAGCATAGCTTTCGTCGAGACTACTACTTAGTCATCAGATGCAATGAAGGGATCAATCTGTGGTCTTAATATACTATCTAGAAAATTCAAAAAGGTTCCAAGGTAAAGGGTCCAATGTTTTAAGACATTTAATTATGTAGCTTCTTTAAAAGTTGTCCTACAGTAGGTTAACCCTAACCACCCCAGGCCTGCCAAAATCAAACATGGTTTTGTTGAAATTTGGATGGTTTAGTACTGTGAAAAGTACCCACTAAATCACAGTCCAGAAGCACAGGTGCTGTTGGAGTATGATGGGTTGTGTACTGTTCCAGTACATAAACTGTCGGAGTATGATGGGTTGTGTACTGTTCCAATAAGTAAACTGTTGGAGTATGATGGGTTGGGGAAGCTTTCTAGTAATATGAGAGTTTTATATTTATGTTCAGGTCTTGTTCAGCAGGTGTTTTACAGCATGTATAAACCTCATTACAAATTTCACTGTGTATTTATTAATCATTCTTTTTTTTGAAATGACTGCTGTTTTAGGCATGCAGGTCTTTCCAGCCTGGCCAGCCAAATTTCATCAGCCATGACCATGAAGTGGATATTAGTTACATCAGCACCCAGCATCCCCACAACCCACAGATCTTCGCTATGGTCAGACAAGCCTGCATTAGGAGTCTTAGCTGTGAGGTGAGGCAAGCCTTGAGCACTGTACCAAGATGTACATCTGGCTTGGTACCCCTTTCTTTAATCCCATAAGAGCGCAAATCCTGTGTAATCCATTGCCTGGTTTTGCTTAATTGATGGATTTGAAGATGCCGGGCAAGACTCAATCATTTTTGCATGGAGTGAGGAAAAACGGTGATGTCAGAGTTCAAACACTCTGCTGTCGAGTTAACAAAAGAACATCATTGCCAGAACAGTGAAGGACTTGAGGGTGCCCTTTAACCCACTGAAATGTTTGCGGTATTCAAGAACAAAATTCAAAATGTACACTGTATGATTTTGTTGGGCTGTTTTAGCATTGTCTTGATATACTGCCATACAAGTATGCATTTTCATTAAGCCCGTTGTCAGATGAAGGTAACTCTTTCAAATTTATCATTTAGGTCTGCCAGGGTCGCGAGGGACCAATTTTCTTTGGTGATGAACACCACGGCTATGTTCTGAGCTACACCTTCTTCATTAAAGACAGCCACGCCCGAGGCTTCCAACGGTGGTACAGCATCATTGTCGTCATGATGGACCGCATCTTTCTCCTCAACTCCTGGCCCTTCCTTGTCTCCAACCTACGCTCCCTGATCGACGAGATCCAAGGGAAAGCGGTTCTCGTCTACGAGCAGGAGCAGTCGGAGAGACCCCAACGTGCCGAGCGGATCAACAACCAGGTCTTTCTCGCACCGGGGGATTTCCGGCGACGATGCGGGGGAAGCAAGACCTTCAGGTCACTGCTAGAGCTAACAAGTGATAAGAACCTTTTCAGGTATCTACACATGGTGTTTGCCTGGATTCTAAAAGCAGGTGGGAGCAGGTTGACGGAGAAGGTCCTAGAGGGACCACCTAAGGAAGAAGCACTCATTGATCTTGATAATGAAGAAGGTTTGTTGTATTTTTGAGAAAGGTTATATATATAATCCAGTCTTTATCTCAGTATCAAGAGTTTCAAGTGTATGCATATGAGGTGTCCAATAAACTATTATAACTACTCACCAGACATGTATGGTAATTTGACCACTTTCAAATGGCTTGTTAGACTCTGTGCACAAAATCCCATTTGGGGCATCTCTCTTTAGAATTTCCACACAGAAATTCTGTTTTTGTCTCGGGGGTTCCCATAAGGTGCTGATTAAGTATTGGGGTACTCACTCCTTGTAAATTTAGCCTCAATGTCAGTATGTTTTGACAAATCCAATTTTCGACAACAGAGACTGAGGAAGGCTTCATCAAGGTATCAACGATGACGATGGATCCTGATCCAGCAGGAGGAGTAACGGATGGTCCAACAGCCGTGCAGGACAGCCGAGAGGAGTGGCAAGATGGCGGGCCAGTTTTCACTTCACTTCACCACCTGCGAAATGTGAGCATACATTTAACAGTACAATTTGGGGATCAGGTTGGCTCAGTGGTTTCTTTCACTGCCTTTCACCTCTGTGGACCCCGCTTTGAATCCCACCTTAGACTGGAGTCCTGCATGTGGATTGGGTTTTCAGTCCCTACCTGATTGTGTGGGTGTTTCCCATTGGGGTTTTCCTCCCACATCTAAAACTGATCATGTTATCTTGTTTCCTATTCATCCTGTTATTGGCGGTAAATGTGCTGTTGAAAAAAATAAAATAATATTGAGGCTCATATACAAATAAGGCTCATTATCGCAAATACAAAGTACTGTCCAGTGAATTCTAGGTAGCCCCTTAATGTCACATACTTGACAACAAATCTGTTTTATAGTGTCAAGAAAGCCATTGTCACATGTACATTTTTTTCTATCTCAGCTACTCGGCAGTCTGAACTTCCATGACTTGGCACACCATGCTCTGATAGGCAACCAGATTATTGTCCGATGTCACTTCAAGAGCACCCTACGCTCATTCTTTGAAGTCCTCAAGGTAATCAACAAGTGAATTTGGGGATTAAGAGTGACCCCAAAAAGAGGTGTACAGTTAACAGGAAACAGTGAGAGAGAGAGGGAAGGGCAAAATAAATGATAATAAATGATCTTAATAATAAAAATGGAAGTTTATGTAGCATTGATATCCGCCCGTTTTGACATTCAGGATGCATGAATATTGTTACCCCTGGTTAATATCAAGACAAGTTCTCGAAGATCAAATCTACACAGTAAAGTAGATATATACACATGGTGTTACCGCAAACTGAATATATGTTGAATAAACAATCTCCTTGCTCTTCAATTGCTCTTACTTTACCATCTCTTCCTGGTCTTTTACACAGACTCTCCTACCAGTCGGCTGTTGTCGCATCATCACACACAGCGACCACTACGAGGAGTCCTTCAAGTGTAACTTCTTAGGTCTGTCCCCCAACACGTCCCTCCCGGATCACGTCAAGTTAGCTGAGTACTACATCCTCTTGGACATCATCATTCCCAGCCAGTCGCCCAAAGATAGAGAGAAGGTGATTGTGGAAGAGTCCGATCCATTCCATGGCTATGGGATTTTAATGAGTAGCACCGGATCGCTACCAGACATAGGTAAGAGTTTGATTCCTGGAAATAAAAAACCACAGTCTACTTGGGTGATATTCGAACCCTGAGTAGCCCTTGAAGGTTTTTTTAGTCCGATCAGAAGCGAGAATTCAACACTAGCTGGAGGATAATAAGTAATAACACAATTAACAACTCCGATGTAGAGTTTAAAGAAACACAAACTATTGAAAGAATAAAATATATTGTGAAGCAGTTTGATCGATGGAGATTATTATTATTATTATTATTCAATGGTTTATTAAAAAAAATTGCAAATCGCGGCAGGTTATGAGCTCCTTGCACCAACAAAGCTTGCAAAGCAATGTTCTGAAAATTGCAACTACAGCACATAGTTGAAGTGTCCTTCTGGCCAACTGGCATGTGGCCCTCCAGCGGAGGGCAATAATGAATGACCAATGAGCAGTAGCCAGAAGGCATCCCCAGGGATAATTGCTTTAATAAAAAGGAGTCAATGGTTTTTCAAAAGCACATTTGATTTTTCCCTTAAATTAGGTTATCATAATAATAACAATAATATATATAGTCTTATATAGCACACGTATCTACCAATAAGGTACTCAAGGCACTTGAACAAACAAAAACATTTAAAACATTTTAAGAATTTTTCAAAATATGAGACAAATTTATGTAGCACCTTATAAGGGTTTACAAGGTGCTGCAGTGCATTCAGCAGCCACTGCCAGAAACACCGTGGCAAACTCCTTCTCTTAGCGATAAGTTTAACTGGGTTCTTTTACGTGCATTACACAACACACAGGACCTACAGCTTTACGTCCAATCCAAAGAACGAAGCAGTAGCTGTCTCAGTGCAATTAAATGAGACCATGATAAAATAATCCTTCCATTCTTTCTACTGCAGGACCCGTCATCCTGACCAAGATTCAAAACGTCCTGGACAACGAGCACTTCAACAAGGAGGTTATCAATGCCTTCCTTGTGGCTCTGAAAGAGGAGTGGATGAAGTAAGGGAGTTTATAGGCCCTTTTCGAAACCATGTCTTGGGCCTAGGCTCAGGCTTTTTCAGTAATTTTGAAAGTGTACACTTTCTGTAAGGGACTTTGAACAGGCTGATGGTGTCTGAGCCGGAGCGCAAGCCGTAGTTTCGAAAGGGCCCTAGTCGGTGAAGGAAGAGCTGACCATTATGGTCGGTTGCCAATACAGTGTGCCTACCGTGGGGGTGCCATTTGGCCCCAAAAGGGTCAACTAAAATTAAATACACTCGCAACTCATGGGTACCTTTAAACGGCTCACATGAACATTCACCAGCCTCACAAAAAATACCATAAGTAAGATTTGAAACTTTGCATGGTGGGAATACGATATGGAAGGTTTGCGGTGACACCATGTACATGTAATAATCTCTCTATGTGAGTTGGGGGTGGTTCTGAAAAGAACCGTTGGTTTCAACTCGACGTTTCGATCAGTATGCTCTGATCGTCTTCTGGAGAAAAGTACCATCTTATGCCGTGAACACAGACAAGTACGACCTTGCTGCTTTGCAAGCCACTAACAAACTTAAAGGGACACGTTGCCTTGGATCGGACGAGTTAGAGTTGTGCAGTGGGTGCTGCATGCGGACCAAAACTTGACGACCTTTTCACCATTATACACTGCAAAAATGGCCTCTTCTGGGAAAACTGTAATTTAAATTGCCCGTATTAACAAAGCGGAATTGCTTTGCTTTGTGTCTCCCTTTTCTTTTTTTCTTTTTTAGAGATGGGAGCAGGGGTGGGGGTGTGAGGTGGTTACCCAAAGATAAAGATAGTGAACACGAAAAAAAAAGGAAAGAGTTAGTTCAACAGTACCACATAAATTAGTAACACCTAGTAAGAGACACAGTTTGGGAAATCATTCTGAGCCTTAATTATCCTGCAGTGGATTGAAAACTCACCAAAACATACCAAAGACTGCCTGAACTTGAATGTAGCCCATAATAAGTCTTGTAATTATTTCTTATGAAAGTGCCCCATTTCTAAACTGCAACCAAAAAAAAGCTCTTGCTGATGACAGAAGGTGAAGTTGATGGGAAGATTGAGTGAATCAACTCATTTTGTGTCCAAACCCTCACTCATACATTAGAGTTGAAGTAGAGAGGCTGTTATCCTCTGAAATGTGATGGCATTTTCGCTTAGGCCAAGGGGAGCCCGAGATACACATCCAATCTCTCCTATACAGGCACGATATTCTTCCACTGAAGTCTGATTTCCGATTTTGGGCCCTGAGAAAAATCTGCAAAATTGTTATCAAATACTATAGCCTGAAAAGTCTATCCAAGTCTATAACACATGTACATGTACATGTATGTCAGCTCTTGTGCTCAATAAAATGTTCCTACTTTTTTTTCCGAGGGCCAAATCATGCCTGCATGTACCCTAACATTAACAGGAGTCCCTAACCCTAACCCTTTGTTTGCCACACACAGCAAAGTCAAGCTACTGTTCAAGTTCACCCGCGCTGGTTCTCACACTGAGGAGGAGACGGAGAGACTACTGCAGATCCTTAAAGCCAAACCAGAGGACAAGAGTTTGTTGAAATATTGGATTACTGGACTCAGCTCCCAATACAGATCACACTTACTGACAACGTCAAATATGGGTGCTTCAACTACGCTACCATAACAATAGGACTGATATCTCTTGGACAACAACCAACAACAAAACTGTAAATGGAATTGTGAGATGACAACAACCAACAACAAAATTGTAAATGGAATTGTGGTTTATCTCATGACCACTTCTTTGAATTTAAATCATCGAGTCTTCGGAATCATCACAAGAAAAATCTCCGTCATCACCATTAAGAAATTTTTTTCAAAAATCAATCCCTGAATGGAACAATCTACCTGCGGAGGTGGTTGATTCAAACTCAACAGAAAAATTCAAATCTGCAGTTAAGCGCCACAAAGAGCGCAACTCCATATAAATAAATCAGTCTCGCCGGCCCATGCACAATCTGCAGTGACATACTCAAGAGGTATTTTGCAGATTATTCAAACAGAAACAGAAACAAATACAACCTCAACAGCTGCTACGGATGCCCAAATATGTTTGGGAAGCTTAAAAATATTGTTTATATGTTTTACTTGCCAAACCTGCAGGGAACCAGTCAAAATCAATGTACACGACAGTTTGGCTGGTAACCTGTTTCTGCTAAGCAAGATATCTGTGTGTAAGTATTGATCCCGATATATTGCACCATTAAAGCAAACGGGTCAGACAGAATGATGGTGTGCAAAAGTAACACCGGTTAAGTTCATCGAAATCTCAATCCTTCATTTTATCGAGTAAATGATCAAATGCTTTATATCGGCACATTACTCCCTTGTAGTTTGCGCCAGGGTTAGCTTTCATGATTAATGGCAAGACTGGTTTTCCAGTCTAGTTTTTCCCCAATGACTTTACACTGTTGCGTGTTGTGTGCAATCGGAGTTCATACATGAACAGTTTGTGACTTAGATTGTGAAGCTATTTACATATGGAAGTGAAGGATCCAAGACAACCAATGAGAGTAAGGCTTGGAATTGATTAACAAGGTTGACCAATAAGGATTGGTCTTGCAAATGAGTGACTGAAAATTGGCAGGAGCAAATTTATCATCACTTTGTCACAGCATGTTTGTGACGTTGTCACTAATAATGTCCGAGTATAATACTCAATATAAATGCAAGCCCTCTCACTAAAACTTGTTGGTAACATTTTTTGAATTGTAATTTAGCTGCTGGCGGCAATGAGAAAGTATTAATAAATTATTTGATTATGCCATTTCAACAAAGTCCTCACTCAGTTTTGGGAAAAGTAAATATCTTGTCCATCTGCAGAAATGAATTTGTGTGGTACAAGGTCATATCCCAAGCCATTGGTTCTCAGTGTTTAAGAGTTACATACAGTGGACCTGAGAAAAGAGGTCCACACATTGTAGGGACTTGGAACAATGTGGACTTAACACATTGTTTTTTACAGTGTTGAAGAATATATTTGTTTTCTTAGTTGCACAGAACAAAGGAATGTCCACAGAGTGTATGCAACAAAGAGCTGCTTGTACTGGGGAATTTGTATCAGAAATATTATGAAAAATGTTATCCAGGTTGATCAAATGCATTGAATTTTAATAAAAAAACATATATTTTTTTAAATAATATGAAGCACTGAAAATGGCTTTTAAGATATTGAGGGAAGATTGCCACAAAGTACCATACCTTCAAGGCTAGCATTGGGTGCATGGGTTTCTTCTGTTTGTACAGCTGATATTATGTGGAAACCCATTAGCATGTTTACTGTGGACTTATTCTCCACAGCCTCCTGTAAAAATTTGTGATAAGAGCCAGTTGGGCAGGAGACTGCACCGATAGTAATGGAGTTTAATACATTGTTTAGTTGCTGAACTGATTCAAACACTAACCATGGAGTGGTCATGGTTGGCCTAAGTTACAACAAAGATTAATTTTCATAATGGACAGTATTTACCAGGTATTGCCTCTAGACTATTATTATTCCTGCTGTCGAGCCATGTATTCATTCATTGAATCGTCTCGACTCCACCATTGCATGTCATGTGCCAGATCATACAGCACAGCAAGCTATAAATCACAGAGAACTAACTCTGTCCACATAAGTATCCATTTAATTCCGAGTGTCAAAAGCAGTTTCTGCCATTAGTGTCTTGCTCAAGGATACAAGGGCCATGGTCAGACCGGCCCAGGATTCAAACCCACACTGAACCCATAATAAATCTGCTGATAACATGGCAAGGGAGTGTTAAGGTGATTTCAGCTAAGACAGTTACTGACAAATGCCTTGCTTAAGGATACAAGTGCCATGGCCCGTGTGGCCAGGATTCAAACCCAAATTGAGTCAGCAAATTATGACAACTTCATCCAAATGCAGCAGTTTTAGCTTTAACTGTTGCCAATAGTAGTAATGAAAACATCAAGAAATCTGATTTTTGCAATGATGTATTCGCATCTGAAGCTGTCAGTTTAAAACATTTTGCAAGATAGATTTTGAATGTTTGGTACAACGACTTGATTAGTGTGAACACACGAATTGGATTCCTCAGACTAAAGACAACAAAAACACTGTTGCTAAAGCACATGGTTTTGGGCCAGCTTTTGTATAGCAAAGCCTGCCGTCGATTTCACCAAACTCTTCCTAACTTAGGATTAATCCTAGGCAATGCTAAGAGATAGGACTAATCTTAAGTACTGGTCCTAACTTAAGACTGGTCCTATCTCTTAGCATTGCCTAGGATTAATCCCAAGTTAGGAAGAGTTTGGTGAAATCGACGGCAGGTACCAGTGTGCCGAACACATTCATTCAGAATTGTGTATAGGTATTCGCAGTGTCTTACCTAACTATGAGAAAAGCTTGCCCCTAACCATGTGACATGTAGCAGCTGTCTTTTAGTCCGAGGTATTGTTTTACAAAAAACACATGCTCATGGACACTCAAAAAATAAAATAAAATAAAATATTTATACCTTTTTCAGTGTAATATTTATTTTTAAGCTGAATTTGAAATTTATTTACTCAAATTATTTAAAATTATTTAAAAGTTGTTTATGTTTGACATAAGTTCTAAAAATCAATAAAATATTGCATTTATACAAGTCTGACTGTTTTCTGTCTTTTTAAAATTTTGTTTGAACTAATTTGGGAACCAATTATTTTGGAGGGTGTTTATTTACTCATATTATCATCAAGCAAACTTGAATCCTCAATTCTGATTGGTCCACCCTTAGCAACAGAGGTGTGATATAAACCTATATCACACCCTTCGCCAAATGTACAGCTTTTCCAATTCCACGTATTGCGTTTTAAAAGCTGCACATCAAGTCTGCTTGAAGATAAATTTGTTGTCGCACGCAAGCTTGTGGAGTACGAGAAAAAAATAACGCATCTGCATCCATATCCATGGGACGCAGAAGTGCTATATTTGTCCGTATTTCACTCGCGCTTTTGTGATAACTTATAATAAATGAGAGAATTAATTTTTTAAACCAGGCATTTAGAGGCTATTTTCGAACCATGCTATCTTTTCCACCTATTTTTAAAAAAGAAAATATCAGCTGTTAGTGCAAAATTTATCATCGGTTGGTAAATCTAAATGCAAACAACTGTATGCTGGATTTGTTTCTTTTCACGGATGTTTTAGAGCAATACATTTTGCAGCTTTCAAGGCTTTGCATTACAACACCAATATTTGTTATCACACAAGCGCGAATGGATTACGGAAAAAATATAGCGCTTCTGTGCCCAATATGGGACACTATATTTTTCGTGTTCCTCGAGCGCATGTGTGATCATTAATTTATCTTCAAGCATACTTGCAACGCAATACGCGGTGTTGGAACAGCTGTACGTTTTCCGCGGACTCGGCTTAAAATAGCGCAATACGCACAGGACAGCACAATACGCAGGGTGTGACATGGGTCATGTAATATAGGTTTATATTACACCTCTTGTTTGATTGTTTGTAAGATGATCTTCCAGTCAAGGGAACTTGGCAAATTCCCACAAGGGGATATAAACACCAAGCTGGCAACAGCCAATCTCTCTCATACAAACAATTGGTTTAACATCTATGATTATGAATTGCATAAACTCTTGTTGCTATGGGTCAACCAATCAGAATCGAGGATTCAAGTTTGCTTGAAGATAAAGTTGTTTATCCTCAAGAGTGGGACAAATACAAGTAAGAAAGAACATTAGTACTGTTAACATGATTAAACACAAGTGCCTTACAAAAGGAGATGTAATGAAGTTGTTGGAGCACGCACATGTCTATTGAGTGCTGTAAAGTGTTACTAAAGGCACTGTACACGTTTGGTAATTACTCAAAATACATATTAGCATAAAAACTGACTTGGTAACGAGCAACGGAGAGCTGTTGATTGTATCAAACATTGTAGGAAACGACTCCCTCTGAAGTAACGTAGTTTTTGAGAAAGAGGTAATTTCTCACTAAAATAATAAAAACTTCTTGCAAGAAGCCTTTTATTCCTATCTGAAAGCACACAAATTTGTACAACAAGGTTGTTTTTTCTTTCATCACTTTCTTGCAACTTCGATGACCAATTGAGCCCAAATTTTCACAGGCTTGTTATTTTATGCATATGTTGGGATACACCAAGTGAGAACACTGGTCTTTGACAATTACCGAACGTGTTCAGTGCCTTTAACCCATATCTACCTAACTATAGGAAATATCCATCAAACACACAAATAATGTTCCCCAAATTTTGCCCCAGTCCCATAAAATTATAATGTTTTTTTCAAAACCGAGGTTAAAGTTAGTATTTTCTAAAAAATTATTTCAGTGATACAATACTTGCCTAATCAAAGTGACCATTGTGAATGACGTGCGCATACTCCCTGACAAAACATGAACAGCAACTTGGCGTTTCTCAAAAATACATCAACCATATTTGTTTTCAAAGATTGACTTGCTTAAGCAGCTCTACAAAATTGAGCCCTGGGCCCAATTTCATAGAGCTGCTTAAGCAGAAAATATTACTTAAAAGATGTCTGCTAAGCAACAATAAGCAGGATACCAGTCACAGATGCTACATGGGAAATGGTATTTAAGCTGGTAACCTTTTTCCGCTAAGCATAATTTTGTTGTGCTTAGCTAGTTGTGCTTTAAACCAGCTCTATGAATTTGAGCCCTTGTCACTCAGAACTTGGAGCATTTCAATTAATCCCCAAACTGTTGATTTCATAATATTATTGTGAGCCGTGACAAAATCTATGTGTTCAATATGTAAAGAGTTAAAAAAATTCCCTCCACGCAGCCACTTGTTAGTACTTCAAAATGGTCACTAAGAACTTGGACAAGTATTTTAAAATAACACCCTCAGTGTGGGAATTACACCCTCAGTGCGGGTGTACTTTGGAGGCCGTAACCAACAGCCGTTTTGATAAGTTAGTTTGACAGAATATCCCCAAAAGGTTATTGGTTCTCCACCAACAAAACTCGCCCCAGATAACGCGTGAAAAGGGGTAGTCAATCTACCCCTTTGCACAAGAAAGACAAACTCTAAACATTACAAATACAACTCTACATTTTGAGCATTTTGTCACTGAACAATAAAATCCCTATTAAGATTTGTTTAAAAAAAAGTAATAATAATCTGTCTCAATTTCATGGACATGTACTTTTCAGTGGGTAGAGTTCACAATGTCAGATATCTCCCTAGGGCAGGGTCACCATGATCTCATGGAGAATAGAAACCCTCCAATTCAATGTAAACATTTTCAGAAAGTACATGATAGTCAACTGTAGTCACTTGTTGAAATGTCAAGCAGTTTGATCTCTAGAATGGTACTGTGACTGAAGACTGCAGTCCACACGGTCAACTGCTGTCACTTGTTGAAATGTCAAGCAGTTTGATCTCTAGAATGGTACTGTGACTGAAGGCTGCAGTCCCATGCTGAATGAGGGGAGGGAGGAGGAACAGCCCTCTGTTAGAGCAGATGAGCATTCCACAATGAAACAATGGGGACAGTTCTTCCTTTCAAAGTCTATCCTGACATTACACGTGCTTTGGCTGTACTATTCAATGGATTACATTGGTCAAGTTGGTACTGTAAGCATATGTACATTTTGTACATGTACCGGTACACACTGAAATGTACCACTGGGGGTCAAAGTTGAAAGTTTCCAAACTTAGATGCCAGTACCTGGTGTCTTTCAGGAGTCTCAAATAGTAAAATCAAATCTCCTGACTGGTAAGGACAAACTGTACCACCAGAAATCTGTTTTTCATGTTCAGTTTGAGCACCTGCATTGATGGAACAAGGTGACAACACACTGATGATCTCCAAAATCATTACTTTTTTACATTTTCCCTAACACCAAAGGGTCCTTAACTATATGGAGTTTTCATCCGTTTCAGTGAGCGAAGAGCCCAAATAGCTGCTTGATCTCACAAGTTTAACCGCTATCCCTGCAGCCAGTGAGTGCTTACAAGGGAAACAATCACATTTTCCTGGTAATGAATCAAAGCGATCTGAAGTCGTTGTACTGAAGCCCGAGAAGATGTAGCTGGAAACCAAATACGCGCGGCTGAAAACTTGAAGTGCAATCAGTGTCTATTCGACGCTGAAGACGCTTGCGCCCTTCAGCGTTGAGGATTATCACCGTGCAATCGACTAGGCTACAAAGATCTCCTGTCCCAGGCAGGATTCGATAATGTTGACACAGATATGTTGCTCTTTCTTGAGGTGACTACATGAGCTTTGTGTCATGGTAGAATCTTGCAACTTCATCAATACCTTTGACCTTTGGAAGACCCATGAAGCAGTAGGTTGTTTTTGATATTTTCTCTGAACTGCACACTCAGACCCTGGAAACATGTTCATGGTTTTCAGAATGACAGCAATATGCTGCTGAAAGTCCATAATGACAGGGAACTCTAGTATCCACTCAGCACTAACTCCAGTGGTGAAAAGGCAGGCAATCTCCAACACAGGGTACTTCAGCAAACCAAATCTCAGTACAGGTGTTTCGTTGGGTGAGTACGAAATGCAGATTTACACACACGGCATCCAGCCTCCTGTTAGCTGACACACCTGTATAAATCCATGTCATAATGACCTTGCGCTAAACCTGAACAGGCGAATGGTATCACCCGGATGGCACTAGCATGGAGAGTGCCCTCTGCAGTTGGAGCTTAACAAGACTCCATCATCAGACAGGTTCTCAGTCGTGGTGGCCATGCTACCTTCTCCAGCGTGTTGATGTGAGTATCTTCCAGACCAACACGATGCTCATCAAGACGCCAAACATGGCGTAGCGATAGAGCTGTTTGAAACGTGACGGTAGAACCAGGAGCGTGAAGTGAATCTTTCCGTCAGGATCTGGGCGGAAAAAGTGAAGAAATCAGTTTGAAAAGAGCAAAAGACCCTCGATCCGACACCAGATCCACCTTATTGTAACTCAGAAAAGTGCTTTAAGTTACACTAGTTTTTCTTATAGTTCCTGCTTTGTCCTTGGTGCTCAGAATGTTATCTTTTGCGACGGGGAAAAGCAATGAACATCCATATTGTGACAATTCCAGCAAACACTCCGAACATGGCATATCTATAGAGTTGCTTGTAGCGGGAAGGGAGTGGTAGTGAAGTATAACGAAGCTTCCCCACTGGATCTGTGTAAAGTATAAACCCAACGTTTGTTAGTTGTTACTGTGAGTGAATTTAGTTGATTACAAGATGGGTTTTGTGCTAGCACAGAACTGGTGCCTACAAAAGGGAAGATTAACTACTGTGAGGATGTGGCAGACAAATCATTCAAGTGACAAACATTACTAACATAGAACACTGGTCATGACTGTATGATGTGCATGATGCTCTTCCAGGGTTCTCCACAGGTTTTTTACAAAACTGTGGGGCATTCTTGGTCAAAATTTCGGGATGTTTGGCCGAAGCACGCTGAATTGAAACAAGGTCCTCGGAATGTTTTCTACTTGGTGTTTTTCTTGATTTTCGAAGCCCTACTGTGCAATTTGGAGCATTCTATATGGTTTCTTGCGTATTGGCACGCAATTCTTGCTTATCGGCCCAATACGCTAGCTTGTGCATGGGGAGAACACTGAATATATCTTACCAATGACTGCTGCGGCGTACGCCATATGTTGAACACCCATCCTGTAACTGCACGTTGGTATCCTATATTCCTCTGTGACGAACTGTTCCTCGTCTGCCGTCAAGTCCTTCATCCCTCTATTTTCATTCTTATAGATACCTCTATACATCTCTGTGAGTTTGGCGAGACTGTGCTGCAGGAAACCCGAATGGTGACTGTGGGCGCTGAAGGCGTACTGAGGTCTGAGGGTACGGAGTAATTTGATGTGTCTGTTAAGCATAGCTTCGGCCATGGCGTTGTGAGACAAGACAATGCGCACTGTGGATTCCTTGGACGTGTCTGCCATCATCAGCAACTGCTGCTCCAACACACGGTCTTTGTCATTTGGGCCCATGTGTAAAAAAGGCAAAAAATTTATCTGCAGGAGATACAAAATGAAGGAACTTTAAATTAAGTCGATGAATACTGTACTCACTTCCAAAACCAATATTACTAAATTATCAAACAAGTACTCCAAATTGAATCGGTTGTCAATGCATCAATTATAAGCACAGTCTTGTAAACCATTGTAAACCATTACATGGTGCTATGTTAAGGAATAAGTTTCATACTTCAAAACGTAGCTCTGCATACCTTGCAGGAAAACATACTGAGCGCTTTGAGACGCCCATCGGGTGTGATAAAGCGCTATAAGAACTCAGTATTATTATTATTATTATCTTGATGCTTATTTTCATTTCATTTTTTAGTTTATTTTTTATCCCTTAGGAATATTTAGGAATTGTTTTATTTAATAGATTGATTTTTCTCCAATCCTAACCGTTGTAACCAAATCGAGGCTGGAAGGCAAAACCAGTCTGGTTCCTTTTTTGTGCGCTGAACAATAGCATTCATTCATGTTACTGGACACCGGAAACATGACAAAAATTGTGGCATTTTGAAAAAGGTCTACATGACAAAAATTAAAAGTTTCTGGCAGTCTTACCTTGAAGAACGCAACATGTTTATAATGAATTGCCTCCGTTACTGGCCCAAAATGTTTCTCAAAACGTTTAATCTTGGCGTCTGTTAATGGGTCCGAACCCTCACCACCGATATCATTGTCTCCTGACAGGTGAACAACAACAGCCTACAAACGACAATTTTTCAAAAGAACAATCATTTTTCTTGAATCAAAAAGTTTTCAAATATGGGATACATGGTAAATAACTAGTATAAAATGCATTATAAAGAAGGGGGAAATGGTTCGGTTACATTTACTTGTTTGAAAGAACAGTAATGACAAAGGAAATCTCAGTTGGTTGTAGGGTTGGAACGTTTAACTGTTTTTAAACCAGAGAAAAAAAGCGGTGACATCCGTTTCCAAATTTCCTAACTGTTTTTAAAAATGAAACCAAAAGCAAAAACAGTGGGACCATCCTTTTTGTGCTTGCCTGTAGAGAATTATTTCCCTGCTTTGCTATGTAGCAATCAGTAACAATGATAATAATCAGTGGTCTAGTGGTAAGACATCTGCTTTAGCAGTGCAAAGGTCGTGGGTTCGTATCCCACCAGAGTGATTTGCCTGTGGATTTTTTTCACAGAACTTGGGAAAGTACCGAGTATACAGTGCTTAATACACATCGTTGTAAGGGTAAAAACAAATGATAATAGTACTTTTCAGCGACCACAGGTGAGCACAATCCCACACAAAACCATAGTGTTACTTCCTATTTTCTTTGAAATATGTTAGCCCACGACACAATCCAAACAGAACGATTGACATCCCTTTTGTTTTAGTCGGGAATGTGTCTTATTTAATCCCCTTTACAATTTGTAACACATTATTTTCAGCCTCTTACAATTTATAACACAAATTTTGCATTGTTCCCCCAAGCACTAAGGCACCGACCACACTCTGGATTTGTAAATATCCTGACTGGGTATAGTTTCTAAATTTCAATCCTGAGAAGTGCGGAGACATCTGCTCCTCTTTTAAAGGTCAGCTCAAAATACTGACTCAGAGCACAGAGAGCCAGCACAAATGGTTAAACGGTTAAATGGAAATCACATGTTTGTTCAGGAAAATAATTTGTAGATGCACAACCCTTGTTGGTCTGAAACCTGTCTCGGGTTGAGCTCCAGCTCCAGTCAATATATCAGTCATGGAGTCTGACTAATCATTACCTTCACATCATCGGGGATCTCAAAGAGTCTCTTAAATCTCTCTGCGTAGATTTCAAACTCGGAATCTGTGGATATGCTGCCCTCATCAAGCAGGTCACCCATTGTGATGACGACGTCAGGATTGATGTAACGCAATGCCTCGTGGAAATATTTCTTCAGATATAGGTCTGCATCCCACCTATGTGAACCAAGACATCAAATTCCAAAGGTAAATAATGAAACAAGGACAAAGGTTAACAGAGCTCATGTCATCTGTGATAACTCTACCAATAGACCAACCACCATCTTGGTCATGTTCCCTGTCTCCAATAACAGCAATGAGTGCTAGTATCCATTAAAACAAAATGGAACCAGACTAATTTCTTCCAGCCTCGGTTTGGTTGTAATGATTTGGAGTGGAGAAAAATCAAGATTGCCGCGCCATGATAAAGGTCTAAAACACACAGTTCTGTAATGCTCACCAGGTCCAGGTTTTTCGGAGGCTTGCCTTCATTGCTCAGGTGTTAGCCTTGGTGACCCTCAGCATTTTCTAAAGGATAAATCACCAAGGCTAACTAACGCCTGAGCAACTTGCATCTGAAAATCAGTGTGCCAATAAAAACATTTGCGGTCCTTGTTGACACACTGATCAAAGCTACATGTCTTGAACGGCCTCATTACAAGTTTGGATTCAGTAACAGGTCAAAAAAGGTGCATGGATTGGAAAGTATGCACTCTAACAATAGTAAAATCCTATCCCCCATCCCATCCCAACAGTTTATCAACTCCTACACAAACTTGTTAATGGATCAACTGCATTTTCAAGGGCCCTATTGTTGAACCCAGGCCTACCAGGGTACAAAGCCAAACCTTAATATTACAGAAACACAAAGCAGGTACCACAACAAACAGTTCATCAACTCCTACAAACCGTGTGATGTATCCCAAGATTGGCGGTTCATCTCGATAGCCCTGGATCTGCGGATCAGCAACAAACAGTATTTTTACAGGATCATGCTGGGGAATCCCCTTGCTGCCCGTTGAACTCTCTGTAGGATACTGAATGGCCTCCCTGGCCTGGGTCCACTGGTTCTGCTTTAACAGAAAAAACTCCAGATATTCATTGTAGATGATCAGCATGAGTGCACTGACCATGAGCATGGTGTAACAAGACGGAGGAGAGAGCTTGGACATGACGGTTGGCTTTCTCTCACCATTCAGCAACTTGGAGAAAACAAAATTAAACAGGTTAAAGGTATCGTACACGTTTGGTAATGACTCAAAACAAATATTAGCATAAAAACTTACTTGGTAACAAGCAACAAAGAGCTGTTGATAGTATAAAACATTGTGAGAAACGACTCCCTCTGAAGTTACGTAGTTTTTGAGAAAGAGGTAATTTCTCACTAAAATATTTGAATCTGAAAAAGACTTCAGGCCTGAAGCCTTTTTCAGGCATCTGAAAGCACAACAACTTACAAGGGTGTTTTTTCTTTTCATTATTTTCTTGCAACTTCGAAGACCAATTGAGCCCAAATTTTCACAGGCTTGTTATTTTATGCATATGTTGGGATACACCAAGTAAGAATACTGCTGGTCTCTTTGACAATTATCAAACATGTCCAGTCATGCCAGTGCCTTTAATTAAAGTGTTACTGTTTTGTTTCATATTCAGTGGAAAAAAAGATGGTGGTTGGATAATACAAAATGTTTTCCCCACAACTCAACATAGTCAACTACATGAATATCATGACCATGGTGACTATGGCCATGGCCCATGGGACCAATCAACAACTAGAGGCATATCTTAATACACACCAGGCAAACTTTCGCAGTTTTTTTTTGCTTTGTCTCTGGACTGGAATTTTCAGGAAAGAGTTGGTGTGATGCAATTTACCGGAAAACAACCTGACCACCGAGGGAATAACAAAACAAAAGAAATAAATAAAATTTAAAAACACAATTGAATTTTTATAAGTTGTGATTGTGAAAACCTCAAAATCAAACTAAAGTGAAAAAGTCAACACTACTGCCACTGCATGATTATGATTGAACAGATGAAATATTGTTGATTTGATTGATTATCTTAAATAAACTTATGAAAGGGACGTTACAGAACTGGTAATTAAAATTTTCTTTAAGATCACAGATTTACATAAAACTTACACGGTCTAATGATGATGATAGTAGAAAACATCCCTAGAAATGTTTCTGTCTGGACTGAAATGCCATATTTGATGAGAAATAAATAAAACTAATTTCCGATTGGAGTTTATCGCTCATGACATGCATGAGCGTTTTATTCATGCATTATAACACATGCAAATGTGTAATCGGTTTTTCACTATTTTCTCGTGACCCAGATGGCCGATCGATCTCAAACTTCTACAGGTTTGTCAGTTTATGTATATGGTGGATTATATAAAGTGCTTACTGTTTTGTTAGCAAAAACCAATTCTGTAATGTTCCTTTAATTTATAAAATAAATACCTGCTTGGGTTGAGCTTTCCCAAATTGCCGATCAATGAAATAGCTTCAATCGTTTTAAACTTGTTTGAAGGTATGAATATGATTCATCAGTGGTTTTGAAAAAGTATTAATTCCATTTCTCTTTGAATCTTGTTTTCCGTCACTCCCCTCGAGAAATTTACTCCATGTAAACAACATAATCATTAAATGACCATCTCCCCAGACTTCTCAAACGTTAACACAACTCAATAAGAGTCGGCACATAAAGGGCACAGACGAATAAAAAGGGCAAGTAAATAAAACAATGTACCGCCCTCAATAGTTTAATTTTGCACGTAACTTGTGGTGCGTAGGTGGGCGTGGATGGCGTGCGTAATGGAGGGAGGCGTTGCGCAAACCACCAAGACGCTCAGAAAAACTTTTGATTTCGAAAAACAAAATCGTTTATTATATAAAAATTAAATCTAAATTAAATCCGAAGGGATTGGCATTAAAATATCCCATACCAAGTGCCTGTTTGGACGTTTTGGCAACTTGGTAACATTTTGTTCGGATCAACTAACTGATCAACTTTTAAATTCTCCCAACCCCTTTCCAAAAAACAGTGTTACAAATTTCCAAGTCGCCGGTAAGATGTGTTAATTATCGGATGTTTGGTAGTAACAACTTCTATTTTCTCCTTACCCTCCGATCCATTACCAAATATGGTCATTTAGACAAAGCGAAGTCCCTGGTTCTTTGTTATGCAAATTTGCCCAGGGTTGCCCGCTGACCAATGGGGAGAGAGGAGGACGAGATGAACTTTGCCGAAGAAAAAATGGGGACGACCTAACAAGAATCATGGCTTTTCCTCCAAAAATTCGGGTTTTCTGCGGAGTTAGAGAGTAAAATTCAACAAAAAAGTACAATGGTGAGTGGCAATTTTTTTTGTCTACAGAATTATAGTGTTCAAAAGGATTTTCATAAGCAAAATGTGAAGAAATTTGGGGTGTTTTCGGCAGAAAGCGCCAAGTTTTAAAAACCACGAGATGAATCTTTTTTGTGGGAAAGACAATGCTCAGTCACCATATTGGAAAATGCGGGGTAAAAATATTTATAACATCTTTTTGTCTCAATTTTCTGAGAAGTATTACGTTTTATTACCGAAACTCTTTACAAGCATGAATTCTACTGATAAAGTTGAGGCTCAGGCCCGGTAAAGGGTGCTTGCAATTTTTTTTTCACATCTTTTGAATTTTGACAAAACTTGGCCCAGCAGACGATAATTGTCAGACAATTGAGAAACTATAGGCCCTATTCACAAAAATGCTCTTGTGGGTACGCCACATTTCATTTCTATTAAACAAACGTCAGAAATATCATGAAAAATCACTATGTTATAAGTCTAATGTCAGGTCTTAAAAACACATCAATTTCCAGTACCATACACAAAAAGAACTGGACGAGAATATTGAATTTAAGAGAAAATTAAAATGGCTATAAATAATGGGCAATGAGGAAATAAATCTCACAAAAGATAATTTTTATTGTACAAAAAGTTTTCTTTATTTTGTTTGCACAATAGCTTTAGTCTCCAAACATTCAACATGTCAACTAGTAAATGTCTTAGACCCGAACACCACCAGTGACCATGCAGCGCATAAAAAAATGCCTTCTCTATGTCACAACTTGTAACCTGTCCAATAAAGGATTTTCAACTTAGGCCCAATACTTATTTTTTAGGTGTTTACATAGCAAAAAAATTATTTTCAGATACCACACACCGAGATCCTTAACATGCGTCACATGTCATCCATTATTTTGCCAGTATTTACTGCTGTGACACTCCACAAATTAATAATGGAGTCCAATATGGATAATTATGGGACACTTCGCAGTGTCGTACCCCCCAATAAATGTTCCCTGCCTGTTTGTCCAAACGAGGCAATGTCGTTTCACGGCGGACAAGGTTGGGTTGGGTCGTCAACTTTGTTTAGGTGGGGGGTTTTATAGAAATTTCAGAGTGTTGGGGGTGGAGGAGCTTCTGTGTCTATTTTGAATTGTGTTTATCATCAACAAATTTCACATATATAACAAGGATCTATGTGTAAGTAAAACAAATATTGTCATTTCATTCGACTTTGCCTCGGGAAATGGAATAGTTCAGATTTCACATTGTGATTATAATATGCATCCAATATTTGTATTAAAACAAATTTTGGGAATTACTTAATGTCTTCATGATGCACAAACATTTGTTTCTACTGCTGTACATTCATAGGGCCTGTGTATTTGCTCTACACAACAGTGCATGAGGATTTGGTAATAATACCCCATGTATATAATGTCACAAGACAAGTTTTAATATTATGCCACTCTACAAGCTGCAAGGCCCAATTTCATAAAGCTGTTTAGCAGGAAATTCTGGTAAGCAAACTTCTTGGCTAAGCAAGAAATGAGTCGCGTACCAGTCACAGCAATGATAACTGTATGGTATTTCGGCTGGTAACCTATTTTTGCTGAGCAAAGGTTTTCCGTGCTTACCAGGTTTTTGTGCTTGCATGCTTTTATGAAATTGGGCCCAGGGCCCTGGGCCCAATTACATAGAGCTGCTTAAAAGCAGAAAATATTTCTGAACAATTTTCTGCTCAGCAGAAGTTAGCAGGATACCAGTCACAAATTGTACTTGTGACATAGTAGTTTAGCTGGTAATCTTATTCTGGTAAGCATAATTTTCCTGTGGCTCAGCTACTTCTGTGCTTAAAGGCACGGAACACGTTTGGTAATTGTCAAAGACCAGTGTTCTCACTTGGTGTATCCCAACATATGCATAAAATATGCATAAAATGTGAAAGTTTGGGCTCAATTGGTCATCGAAGTTGCAAGAAAATGATGAAAGAAAAAACACCCTTGTTGTACAAATTTGTGTGCTTTCAGATAGGAATAAAAGGCTTCTTGCAAGAAGTCTTTTGTTATTTTAGTGAGAAATTACCTCTTTCTCAAAAATTACGTTACTTCAGAGGGAGTCGTTTCTCACAATGTTTTATACTAACAACAGCTCTCTGTTGCTCGTTACCAAGTCAGTTTTTATGCTAATATATATTTTGAGTAATTGCCAAATGTGTATAGTGCCTTTAAGCAGCTCTATGAAATTGGGCCCTGGTCACTAAAGCCAAAACATTGGTCACTTAGACTAAGAGTCTCTATTTTAAAAACAAACATGTTAAATGTGGGTCATCCAGACCATGCCCAATAGCGAGCAAGGAACAATTGCACCAAATAGATCACTCACACCAATATTTATACTTTTATGCATAAATCTGAAGCTACTGATTACAACAATCTTTTAAAGATTTGTAGAAATAAAGCACAAGGGATCTGAAAATGCTTTAGTTTTCAAGCAGAACAGTTCTGGACTGCAACATCCAATGCGTTATAGTTCAAAATCATAATCTTAGGTCCTAAATGGTTTTGGGCTGAACAAAGATAAATTGACTAGAGCAGGAATTGAACCTGCGAGCTGCGACCTCCGGATTAACGTGTCTCTGCTCTACCAACTGAGCTATCTAGCCCTCTTGTTGGTGGTCTCCCTATTTTAATTGTCAACATCTTTGTTCGGGGCTGCCAGTTTATGATACAATCTGGGAAGCGGCAGCAGAGGGATCGCCTTAAGGGAATGCGACTTTTTTTTCAAATAACAAGTAATAAACCACAAAGAAAACGCGACTGGTTAGATTTTTAATAATTTTGGGTAAACAAAGACAAACTTGAAATGGTATTCTAAAGTTGGAAAATACACAAAGGTGAACCCTCGTTTAAAGTTTTAGTTGCCCAGACCAGGCTTCAGAATAGGAATAACATATGCTATGGTTTAACGATACTTGCCTTCCTTTGACTTTATACAATTCCTCAGCATTTCTTAATTAAAAGATACATGAAAAATGCCATTCAAAATGAAGTTATCTCACTGACTGATGGTACAGTTCTCCAATGTAGTCCAGTGCCATTTTACGCTTAAGTTCAATCTTTCGGAGTCCGTAACTGCTTTTCTTTAGCTATTATGGTCTCACTTCAATGGCTCTCAAAACTGTAGAGCCCCCTGGCATTGATCAACATCTTTCTTGATATGTAGGTGATCCTCAGTGTCAAAGTGGTGGTCCAAATAACATGGTGGCCCACATATGGAAAAGTTTAATAGGAAAAGTCTCAATAAATCAAAGCGCTGTGTTTATAATGCACAGTGCTAACACTGTGTGCGTGCGCGCGCGGGTGGTATACACACAGAGGTCAAATTGTAATACATTAAACCGTACCGTGGTGTGAAGTTACATCGCATTTGATTGGAAAACAGTTTTGATGTTTTCACTGTTTTATCCTGTCCGACGAAAATATTCAACCAATCACAGCAAAGTTGATACACAAGGTAAAAGAATAATTACAGTGGGAAAAGGTGGAAACCCCACCTACACAAGTGATTTAGTTAACGAATGAGGGCGTCTCACAATCGGTGGGCAGAGTTGTTTATTGGAAGTGCGCCGTGTAGGCCACACAGTATTTATCTAAAATGCTGCTTTTTGGGTTATTTTGAAAAACATTTTGCATGACCGTCCGACGAGTTTTTGTGATCATTTTAAATAAAATCACAATGAGTTTACAGACAAATTAATATAAATTAGAATGCCGAGCACCCCGTTCTTGTACATCTTTTTAATTTTTCGTGGCCAAGCATTTTGCGTCGAGATACTGATTTTCAGCCTGTACTTTGAGTGCGTGTTTAATTATGGAGCGCAAAAGAGACTACTTTTCCATATGAACCAAAGGAATCTGCATGTTCATAAAGTAAACCAAACTCTTGCCATAATGTTGGGGTTTGGTACATACAGAATTACCAAAAAATAGCACATTCATTTTTTAATTGTATGTATGAATCAACCATGAACTGGGTTTTTAAAAAAAACAGGCATGATATTCTTCCTACTTAGGTCTGATTTTCGATTTTTGGGGGCACTTGGACAAATCAGGCTGAACAGTCAAATAAAGCCTATTCCATGTGTACATGTAGGTCAGCCCTTGTACTTAATAAAAATGTTCCTACTTTTTTTCCAAGGAGCAAATATCATGCCTGATAACACCCTATAAATTTATCATTTGGAAAGTTTTCCTTACTTGACTAAAGAGTTGGTATGGAATATATATATTAATTAAAATTTCAACTTACAATTTGTTGGTCTTTCTCCAGACTTGCCTCCTCCTGCCAAAAGTTTAAAATTGCTCACTAATGACACTCAGAACTTTTAAAGATGTGCAACGGCAAAAAGAAGCCTGGATACTGGCAGGAACAAAAATTAAGAGCCTGAACTACTCTCAACAAAAAAGTCACTGCTGTAGAGCTCAGTGTAAGGCAGCCCTCACAGACATGTCTTGGACACAACTCCCTTGCAATCACCCCATGCAGAAAAAAACATAGAACTCAAAATTTGCATCTTACTTATATAGCTTAATATCAAATCATTCTTCACACTCCTGTATTCAACCTCACCCAAATGAATATGCAACTCCAACCCTGTACACTTAACTTCAACATTCCTCAAATACTGTTACCTATTGTTATTCTGTTCAGCTTGGAGCCAATAACCACCACATTCTTGGTTTGGGTGTTGGTCATGCATTATTCACACTGTAAGTTACAGGTCATCATATGTATATTCATACCAGCTAATGAATATGCATTAAAAAGTAAGCTGGAGGGTTTCTCTGTGACACTTTGTAAACAGGTTTTGCAAACAAGCTGAACTATCTATTGAAGTTGCATAACTTCCAGTAATTGAATTAGCAGAATTAGGAAAAAATACCAATTTGACCCCAATTAACCCCACAAAAACTTAGTAGATTGTTGCAATCACATTAATTGTAACCACGGCACAAAGTGTTTTTTTACATTTAATGCATATTTGTGTATATTTTTATTGTTCTCCATGAAAAGCCAATTCAGTTCAGTTTTGCTGTTGTCAAATTTCAAGACTATAATGAGAATATTTCTTTTTTAACAACTCTATAAATTTATAACTGCTTATTTACTATTTTAATAAACTGTATTTTGTTTGTGTTTATAGATTGGTCTGCCATCTTCAACAAAGAGGTTTACATGTCAACATGTGGGTGTCTGAGATCTGCATAATGATCAACCTGGTAAACAAACTGCCCTCACCAGTATAAGGTAAATTCCTAATAGATAGTAAAACACATCACTGTTCATCTAGTTCATCTAGTTCACAATGTTGCATGGCCTGATTTTTGTTGAAAGAATTTGTTAAGATGATTTTTTCTCTAATCAAATCTTTACAAACACAAAAATTTGAATACAAAAAAGGGGGATAAACACAATATTATGACTTTTTGACCATATCGACCCTATTCACCGAGGTCTATCATCACAATAATCTTGCTTGGGGGGGGGGGGGGGTCAAATGTCCCTAAGTTTTACAGTGTATAACAGGGCTTGAATCGGGGGGGGGGGGGGGAGTCCGCAAGACCGCAGGCCTTGCAGCTAAAAATGTCTACTGGACCAGAATTAATGAGAAGGAACCAATTCTACACAAATAAACTGTTCTTATTTTAACAAGCACTTAGAGAAGATTTTTCTTGTTTTTACTGTGGGCAAGAATACTTTGATACTCAACAGAATTGAAAAAAAAGTACACAGTGAGGTATTATTCAACTGAAAAACACAATACTGATGGACTTGTCCGGTTTGAGTTTACTGACCCCGAAATGCTAAAAATCAGCATTGGGCCTGTGGTCCAGTTTTAATTTTGAGCCCTGTGTAGTGCGCATTTTGGGCAACAGGGCAATACGTGCATTCCTGACGCTTAAAATGGTGAGTGTGCACAGTCACCATATACGTGCGTTTAAGGGGTCAAATAGATAAATTAAGTTGTTTTGAATTTATATCCACTGTGTATCCACTGTGTAAACCGCTTATCACTGTTCTTAAAACCACAAACACTTGTGGGAATTGACAGTAGCCTACTGAACCCCAAAATAGTTTCTAAACAGAAATCCTGATTCAAATGAAGAACTAATTTAGCATGTTTAAAGGCACTGTACACGTTTGGTAATTACTCAAAATATATATTAGCATAAAAACTTACTTGGTAACAAGCAACGGAGAGCTGTTGATAGTATCAAACATTGTGAGAAACGACTCCCTCTAAAGTAACGTAGTTTTTGAGAAAGAGGTAATTTCTCACTGAAATAATAAAAACTTCTTGCAAGAAGTTTTTATTCCTATCTGAAAGCACACAAATTTGTACAACAAGGGTGTTTTTTCTTTCATCATTTTCTTGCAACTTCGATGACCAATTGAGCCCAAATTTTCACAGGCTTGTTATTTTATGCATATGTTGGGATACAAGAGAGAATACTGGTCTTTGACAATTACCAAACGTGTACAGGGCCTTTATTAACCCTTTGCATGCTACCATTCCCTACACACACTATTCCCTGACCGCTGGAATCTTTTTGCACAATCATTAAAATAACACACGGTTGTGCTAAAAAGTTTTTTCTGTGTGAAGGAATTATTTTATTGCAAAATGCAAAATAAGACAAATGTAGATTATAATACTGGCAACCAGTTAGTTCAAACAGAATTGATTTTGAATACAGAATTTAGAAAATATACACTTCCAAAGCACACCAAAAAGCATTCCCAACACCTTAGACTGTTCTACCCTGTTCCCCTCCTTGCATAGGAATGATGTCGTCGTCGGATTCGGCCCCATCGTTGATATATATGTGTCCGATATCTGGCCCAATGTCAATAGACATAACCCAAATGAAGCATTATCGTCGCTATCGTCTCCCAAAACATCCTCAAACTCCGATTTTTCGGAGTTAGAATCCGCGAAAATCTTCTGGAATGCTGCTGCGGCATCCATTGTTACTGCCTTTTGTTTTACGGTGATAACAGCCACGGAAAAACTCAGAAATTACAGTATTTTTTCAAGAAAAATTGTCGCGTATTCGTTCGTAACATGGCTTCTATGTATCGAAGTGTACAAAAAATACCCGGATGCATGTCAGGGGTCAAAAGAAAGCTCGATTGTATGCAATTTAAGTAGCAATTTGTGTTGAGCGCAAATATGCGCCCACAGCAGTGAGGGAATAAACGTTGCGGGCGCAAATACGCAAAGGGTTAGGATTGTATATTTTTGCAATCATGTTTGAACAGTGAAGTTCTAAAGTAAGTAAAATCAAATATTTTAAAAGTTTGCATTTATGGGAAGAGGTTTGCCATTCTACAATGAAATCTAGCATCAACTATAAGTAGTTTGATCATAGTGCAAGTCAGATAGGCCGTCAGATCTCATTTCAAGGGGAAAAATACATATACAGAATTGTTTTGACAAAGATACATGTCTGTTGCTTTTTATGTGGGGGGGAAGGAAAACCCTGAAGTTTACTTGCTCATGTTTATTTTACTTAATTTTGGGTTTAACAAAGAAACATTGACAAAATCGGATGTGAACCTGCAACCTCCAGATTAATGTGCCAGCTCATCGCTATATGCAAGTCTAAAAATAAATCTACCCATCAACAAGTAGATATCTGGAGACTCAAATTGCATCATTGTAGTCTGGCTTAAAACCTGCCTTCATTGCCAGAAGGAATTTTATAACCAATACTTGTTTTATTAGAGAGTATGTTAGAAAATGCAGCAGATGGTGTAATCAGAGTGGGGTGGGGGGGCAAGGGGGAGCTTCGCCCCCTCTCTTCCCCTCCCTATGAGATAAAAAATGAAAAAATGAATGGTTTGATACATTAAATAGCTGGTCCCAGCCCCAAATTATGTCTTTGCCCCTGCTTACTCACCCCCCGGCCCCCATATGAAAATGTCTGTTCCGCCACTGCATAGCAGGCAGAGATTTGTCTACTTTATTGTATGACACAAAATATTTTCACATTTAACAGTGTTTAAGCATATTGTTGGAGGGGGGGGCATGGGGAGCTTCCCTGCTCGGAACTCTTGCCCCCCCCCCCCCCATTGGATAACAAAATGAATAAATGCATGGTTTGATACATTAAATAGCGTGTCCCGACCCCAAATTATATTAATTGCCGATAATGATTTGAAACACTAATTGTTGCAAAAATTACCTTTTAATTTTTAGAGAGTAAGGCTTACCATCTCCAAAGATATCTAGGATGAAGCAGTCGCACTCTCCAGAAAAAGGTATTTATTTCTAAAGATAAAAATAAGGTTGTTTTAGACAATTGATCATTATTGCCTGAACATTCAAAAATTTATATCACCACTTTCCTTCAACTGTTTGATACACAAAATTTGAAATTTAAGCCCTTATCACATGATGAAAAAAACCCAAAATGAGCTTTGTGTGAAAGGATGGCACTTTGTCACATGTTCTGCAGTCCTTGTGAAATCTTCTCAAACAATGGGAAATGTTATAGTCGGTATCGACCTCTGACAAAACCTATACACTAGCAGAATTGTTCACAGGGAACCTTCTTGTGTTTCTCCCTGGTGTAAAACGACCCTTTATTTATTGTCAGGCATTCCTTGCAAAGCACCCTAACCCAAAGGAGTGGTTTCTATATAAAGATTGATTACAAAAAACACTTTATGCTCACATGAAAAAGTTGGAGCATAGTGCAAGCCAACTTGCTCTTACATTCAATGCTATTGCAGTGTCTTATTACCTTGAACAGCTTGATATTTAAATTATTGTCCAAATTTAACCTCGCTTACTTACAATAGTCTGACACACAATATTTTCACAATCAACAGTGTTTAAGCATATTATCGTTTTATATTTATTATCTGTAATTTTTCAAACACTAATTGTTGAAAACATTTACTGTTCAATTTGCAGACAGTAAGGCTTACCACCTACATTTGTTTTGAAATAGATAGATGTACTTTTGGCTTTTAATTAGTGGGTTAAGAGAGAAATCCTCAAGTTTTCTTGTTCAGGTTTACTTTATTTGAAAGTAACTTATTTTGTTAATACAATAATTTACCATTTTGTTTTTGTTTTAAATCAACAGGCATGCTACACATAGAAGCATGTCCGAGAGTCATCTTGCAGTCTTGTTAAAAACCTGTCATCCAATGAGCAAGCAGGTACAGTACATAGCAAGCACGTTTATCAGACCATAAGAGATGGTGCAGAAATTAAATGATTCCTATCATCAAGTGTTCACTACTACTGTAGTGTGTTTTTATAATGATTTTAAAAAAACCTTAATGAAACTCTTTCCAATCTTTAAAAAAAAACCTTGTTTTATTAAAAAATCTTTTCAAAGTAATGGAATTGCTGAGATAAGCAGAGGTTTTAGTTCAGTAATTCAACAGTTCTGCATTAAGAAGTGTTTTAAGTGTTAGCAATCTGTTTCATCAGTATTATCTGTTCTGGTTTAGTGAAATCCTATCTTGGTAATTCTTAATGATCAAATTTCAGTCAATGTTAGATTTGTTATTTGTTTGGGATGGAAGTATACAAAACTCCAGAGGTAAAAGTGGTTTATCAAAATCAAACTTTTTAAAGGCACTGAACACGCTTGGAAATTGTCAAAGACCAGTGTTCTCACTTGGTGTATCTCAACATATGCATAAAATAACAAGCCTGTGAAAATTTGGGCTCAATTGGTCATCGAAGTTGCAAGAAAATGATGAAAGAAAAAACACCCTTGTTGTACAAATTTGTGTGCTTTCAGATAGGAATGAAAACTTCTTGCAAGAAGTTTTATTATTTTAGTGAGAAATTACCTCTTTCTCAAAAACTACGTTACTTCAGAGGGCGTCGTTTCCTACAATGTTTTATACTACCAACAGCTCTCTGTTGCTTGTTACCAAGTAAGTTTTTATGCTAATATTTGTTTTGAGTCATTACCAAACGTGTCAATACCTTAACTATGGATAGTTTTTTGTAAAACTAATTATTGCTCATTGTGCATTTTGTTTTTATGCAGAAAGGCTTACCATCTCCAAAGTGATCTACCCACCAAGAAGTAGAAAACAAATCAAGTCCAAAATGGCCTATATGGTAAAGGTGCTGCACCCTCCAGTGAAAGGTAAGTTCCTTAAAAGTAAAATAAGGGTTGTTTCATGCAATTTGCTCATGGCATTCCTACAGTTCAGATGTCTGAACTGTACTGAAGACTTAATCATCATTTTTTTTTTCAACAGACAGTTTGACACAACTTTTGGAATGAAAAACCAGGGTTGAATCCAACTGTGCAGTTTTAACTTGAGATAATCAAAATTGCTTTCAAGTTATTCCAGCAAGTAAATGTTTACTGTGAATCTTAACAATAGCCAGTTCTTAAAATCACAAGTACTTATGGATTGACAGCAATCTACCAAACTCTTTGTTTCTTTTAGAACAAAACTTCCACACGCACACCTCATTGAGGATTAATTTTTGTTCCTATTTGTACTTTCTCAACCATCTTTTAAAGATAACAGTTTGATGTAAGTATGTTGAATTTAATCCCAAATGATAGATTTAAAATTTCACATCAACTAAGCAGATGCCGAGGACTCCGTCAGCCAAACGTCTTGTCGTAATGACTTTGGCTGGTGGCTGGCTGCTGTTTAATAATGCCCCTTGCCTTCGGCTCGGTCCATTGACCACTTCACGATGATATTTAAAACAAATTTGGGTGCCCACCTGCAGTATTATTTTTCGGAACGTTTTTGGAGCTTCTTGAGTAATCACTTTTCTTTGAAAATATCATTGCCACAATGAAACCCCGACTTGACAAAAGAAATACAACAAATGTTCTCATAATTAGATCCAATTAAGAATAAATTTATCTCTTCGACAGAGATAAACACTGATATTCGCAACTCTTTAAACTCCAGAAATTATCTGTACCCTGCTTCAATCATCTTATTAACTTTAATTCAAAGGCAAAATAATAATTGTTTACATGTTTTGTCTAATTTCCATTTCTATCCCTTTTAGAAATGCTTGCTGTTCTTCACTGTGATTTACCATCCAAAATGTAGATGTCTGAGATCTGCAAGTGCCTCTCATCGACTGAACGTCTTCCCATCAACACGTAGTTGTAGATGTTCAAGGTTGAGGCAAAGTTTGTAAATTCTGGTGTCAATTTTTGTTATCAAGTAATAAACCACAATTAAGGTTTTTGCTATCGTCGGATGGTGGGCTGTTTTTGCAACACTATACAAGTAACATTGTAAATAACTGCACCATTGCAAGCAAGTGCACATATGCGTATTTTGAAATAACAAACTGGAGATCTTATGCAGTTTTATGCTTTGACTAAAAAAGTTAGAGCATTTGTTGTGCCGAGTTTTCGATTGGTGGTGCCGGGATCGAACTGTTTGGAATCGAATGGTGGTAAAATCACGGGAAATTCCAAACTTATTTGCGAAAAGGGACTTGGACACATGCACGTGGCATGTGGGTCCTACTTCCGGCCAGGGTCACAGCTGGTGGTTGATCTTAAAGTTGCATCAGGCTCCTCAGCGGCGAGGATGTTCTGGTGTTATCACAAATGGTTGACCAACGGAATAGTTCCTAGTCTAGGCCGTGGGGCTAGGGACCGCGTTTTGGGAGTAGAGGGTGTGCCCCTCAGACGGGTGCATGGACTGGACGCTCTGAAAGGAGTATGAAGGCCTTGGTGATCTCCCGAAACGTGTTGGTGGTGCGTCGTTTCCAATGGTGGTGCCTGGTTTGGAATCGAATGGTGGTAAAATCGCGGGAAATTCCAAACTTCGTTTCGAAAAGGGACTTGGACACATGCACGTGGCATGTGGGGTCCTACTCCTGGCCAGGGTGGCAGCTGGTGGTTGATCTTAAAAGTGCATCAGGCTCCTCAGCGGGTAGGATGGTACTGGTGTGATCACAATCGGTCGACCAACAGGAGTAGTTCCTAGTCTAGGCCGTGGGGCTAGGGACCGCGTTTGTAGGAGTAGAGGGTGTGCCCCTCAGACGGGTGCATGGACTGGACGCTCCGAAAGGAGTACGAAGGCCTTGACGATCTCCCAGAGCGTGTCGGGGCTGGTATCCTGGAACCTGCACGTGGTGGCCCTGCTTGAAACAAATCTTACCAGGAAGAAATTGGCAAAATTCAGAACCAAATGAATTAAACTGCTTGCAATGGTGCACTTATACATTACACTTTAATTTAATGAATTTAATATACATTGATATATACAGGCATGCAACTTATCAGATCATCAGCTGGTTTCCTCTATTTGGTTTTTCAGCTGTACTGCCATTGAAAATTGAAAAACTTAGCACAAAGTGTATTGCTGTGGCTGGCACTTTCTCTTTTTTGGCAAGATTTGGTTGCAAGCATGCCTGAATATACACTAATATTTAATTATGTTTTAATACTATACAGGCAGGCAACACTTGTCAGGTCAACAAATGATTGCCTTATTTTGGGGTTCACATCCAGATTGAAAATTGAAGAAAAAAAAGTGCAAGGTCTTGCTGTGTTGCACTTTATTCTTTTATTTTGACAACCTGCTAGCTGCTGCATGCCTGAATATACAGTATTATGTTTTTTGGCTTTTTTAAAGATTATGCTAATACTTATTCGAGAAATGGACATGGCACTGACACTTCTCTATAGTGCTTGTTATTGTTTCCTGAAAAAGTGAACATTTATTTTTCTAGTCAAAATGAAAGATAATTAAGAACTGTTTGAGGTTGACCTTTTTGGCTTTCCAGGTGAATCACAATTAGAAATAAAAATGCAACTGAAAGAATTCACATGTGAAATTTAATGAGCCTTAAAACACAATAAATGCATCATATTATACCTTTTAAGCAAGGATACTTTAGTAAATAGGATCATGTACTTGTGTCAAGGCTGCTATAGCTATGAATGAGAATTAGCATAGTCTTAAAAGTTTTGTGTGAAGAATTGCTCAATAAATTTATATGGTGTCTGTGTTTCATTTCTTGTCTTGGAGTACAATGCTCAGGACTTTAAGGTCATTAGTGTGATTTGTATGGATTAATAATAATAGTACAAGACATCTGGGGTGCGTTTTGGCGACGGTAACCAAAAACTGTTTCGGTTGTTGGTTGTTGGTTCTGCTGTTCAGACTGAACGATAACCGAGTTGTGAGCTCGGTTACCGTTTTAGTTATGACGTCAGAAACAATTATTGGTTACAGCCGCCAAAACGCACCCCTGTATTTGCAAATTGCAAAGAGCTCCTGGCAATGTCTTTATTGATCAATACTACGAAGTATTCGTTTGGCAAAAAAAAAAATCAACGTAACACATGTTTTTGTTGATTTTGAAAGATTTTTCTTCCAATTCATGCATTTTTTCATAATATGACCTTTTGATCATTTCGAGTATGAAATTGCAATTAACGACCTTACTGCACTGAGCTAACTAATTACACGGGTCTATCATGGTTAGGCTTACCATTGAAACGTACAGAGGAAATTTTTGACAAACTGTTAAACTTAATTCATGTTGTACTCGGGAGGTAGCCATGATGTACTCTACATAAATAAAAGGTAGTGTGTATCTTGCCAGTACCAGATTTCTTTTAGCACTATATTATTATTTGAATTGAATTAAAGATGGCAAAATCATCGTGCCATTGACGCGTACCATTTTCACAGTAAAAGAATTAAAGAAAGCTGGTACCAGCCAATTACCTTAAATACAAAAAAAAACCTTTTGGCCAAGATTTAAATATTCTTAATTTGTAAGTGTTACAGCGCCCTCTATGATCAATAGTTTGCATATACAAGTGGAAAAAAACTACCCTAACCCATCTAAAAATTTTCGGGCTAAAGCGCCCTCTTTGGCCAAGTTTTACAGAAACATAATTCAAATTGTTTTGGTTGTAGTGCCCTCCATGATGTCTTTTAAACTATAAGACCCATTTATTGAGCAAGACCGATACCGCCCTCTACGGTCAACCTTTACATATACAATTAATAAAAAAAGATTTAAAACAAGACTAACCCATCTTGACCAATAAGCGCCCTCTACGGCCAACCTTTACATACACAATTAATTAAAAAAGATTTGAAACAAGACTAACCCCATCTTGACCAAATAGCGCCCTCTACGGCCAACCTTTACATACACAATAAAAAAGATTTGAAACAAGACTAACCCATATAGCGCCCTCTACGGCCAACCTTTACATACACAATAAAAAAGATTTGAAACAAGACTAGCCCATCTTAACCATATAGCGCCCTCTACGGCCAACCTTTACATACACAATTAATTAAAAAAAAGATTTGAAACAAGACTATCCCATCTTGACCAAATAGCACCCTCTACGGCCAACCTTTACATACACAATAAAAAAAGATTTGAAACAAGACTAACCCATCTTGACCAGATTTTGGCCGTATAGCGCCCTCTACGGTAAATTTTTACATATTCAATTAGAGACAAACGAATTTGAGATGACCCCTTTAAGTTTGTCATGTCCTCTTCAGCCCTTACCCAATTATAGTAGCCAGAATATCACCTGATTTTCTCAGTTTATTGCGCCCTCCAGAAATTGTTTTTCTTCTAATTTCATATGTAAATCTTGGCCAAAGTGGCTTATTGCAAGGCAGTTGATATTTGCTGGTACCAGGTTTTCTTTAATTGAAAATTTGTACTGTGAAAATGGTATGCATCAATGGCACTATGATTTGCCGTTCTTTAATTCAAATAATAATAATAATAATATAGTACTAAAAGAAATCTGGTATCGGCAAGATATACACTACCTTTTATTAATGTAAAGTACATCATGGCCACATTTCCTCTGTACAATTCAATGGTTACCATGATAGACCCGTGTAATTAGTTGGCTCAGTGCAAAAGGTTGTTAATTGCAATTTCATACTCGAAATGATCAACGGTCATAACATGAAAAAATGCATATGATTTGGAAGAAAAAATTTGTGGGTTTTTTGCCAACGAAAATACTTTGTAGTATTGATCAATAAACACATTGCCAGGAGCTCTTTGCAATTTGTGAATATAGATGTCTCGTACTATTATTATTAATCCATACAAATCACACTAATGACCTTAAAGTCCTGAGCATTGTACTCCAAGACAAGAAATGAAACACAGACACCATATAAATTTATTGAGCAATTCTTCACACAAAACTCTTAAGACTATGCTAAGTCTCATTCACAGCTATAGCAGCCTTGACACAAGTACATGATCCTATTTCCAAAAGTATTCTCGCTTAAAAGGTATAATGATGCATTTATTGTGTTTTAAGGCTCATTAAATTTCACATGTGAATTCTTTCAGTTGCATTTTTATTTCTAATTGTGATTCACCTGGAAAGCCAAAAAGGTCAACCTCAAACATTTCTTTATCTTTGCTTTTGACTAGAAAAATAAATGTTCACTTTTTCAGGAAACAAGAACAACACTATAGAGAAGTGTCAGTGCCATGTCCATTTCTCGAATAAGTATTAGCATAATCTTTAAAAAAGCCAAAAAACATAATACTGTATATTCAGGCATGCAACAGCTAGCAGGTTGTCAAAATAAAAGAATAAAGTGCAACACAGCAAGACCTTGCACTTTGTTTTTTCAATTTTCAATCTGGATGTGAACCCCAAAATAAGGCAATCATTTGTTGGCCTGACATGTGTTGCCTGCCTGTATAGTATTAAAACATAATTAAATATTAGTGTATATTCAGGCATGCTTGCAACCAAATCTTGCCAAAAAAGAGAAAGTGCCAGCCACAGCAATACACTTTGTGCTAAGTTTTTCAATTTTCAATGGCAGTACAGCTGAAAAACCAAATAGAGGAAACCAGCTGATGATCTGATAAGTTGCATGCCTGTATATATCAATGTATATTAAATTCATTAAATTAAAGTGTAATGTATAAGTGCACCATTGCAAGCAGTTTAATTCATTTGGTTCTGAATTTTGCCAATTTCCTCCTGGTAAGATTTGTTTCAAGCAGGGCCACCACGTGCAGGTTCCAGGATACCAGCCCCGACACGCTCTGGGAGATCGTCAAGGCCTTCGTACTCCTTTCGGAGCGTCCAGTCCATGCACCCGTCTGAGGGGCACACCCTCTACTCCTACAAACGCGGTCCCTAGCCCCACGGCCTAGACTAGGAACTACTCCTGTTGGTCGACCGATTGTGATCACACCAGTACCATCCTACCCGCTGAGGAGCCTGATGCACTTTTAAGATCAACCACCAGCTGCCACCCTGGCCAGTAGGACCCCACATGCCACGTGCATGTGTCCAAGTCCCTTTTCGAAACGAAGTTTGGAATTTCCCGCGATTTTACCACCATTCGATTCCAAACCAGGCACCACCATTGGAAACGACGCACCACCAACACGTTTCGGGAGATCACCAAGGCCTTCATACTCCTTTCAGAGCGTCCAGTCCATGCACCCGTCTGAGGGGCACACCCTCTACTCCCAAAACGCGGTCCCTAGCCCCACGGCCTAGACTAGGAACTATTCCGTTGGTCAACCATTTGTGATAACACCAGAACATCCTCGCCGCTGAGGAGCCTGATGCAACTTTAAGATCAACCACCAGCTGTGACCCTGGCCGGAAGTAGGACCCACATGCCACGTGCATGTGTCCAAGTCCCTTTTCGCAAATAAGTTTGGAATTTCCCGTGATTTTACCACCATTCGATTCCAAACAGTTCGATCCCGGCACCACCAATCGAAAACTCGGCACAACAAATGCTCTAACTTTTTTAGTCGAAGCATAAAACTGCATAAGATCTCCAGTTTGTTATTTCAAAATACGCATATGTGCACTTGCTTGCAATGGTGCAGTTATTTACAATGTTACTTGTATAGTGTTGCAAAAACAGCCCACCATCCGACGATAGCAAAAACCTTAATTGTGGTTTATTACTTGATAACAAAAATTGACACCAGAATTTACAAACTTTGCCTCAACCTTGAACATCTACAACTACGTGTTGATGGGAAGACGTTCAGTCGATGAGAGGCACTTGCAGATCTCAGACATCTACATTTTGGATGGTAAATCACAGTGAAGAACAGCAAGCATTTCTAAAAGGGATAGAAATGGAAATTAGACAAAACATGTAAACAATTATTATTTTGCCTTTGAATTAAAGTTAATAAGATGATTGAAGCAGGGTACAGATAATTTCTGGAGTTTAAAGAGTTGCGAATATCAGTGTTTATCTCTGTCGAAGAGATAAATTTATTCTTAATTGGATCTAATTATGAGAACATTTTGTTGTATTTCTTTTGTCAAGTCGGGGTTTCATTGTGGCAATGATATTTTCAAAGAAAAGCGATTACTCAAGAAGCTCCAAAAACGTTCCGAAAAATAATACTGCAGGTGGGCACCCAAATTTGTTTTAAATATCATCGTGAAGTGGTCAATGGACCGAGCCGAAGGCAAGGGGCATTATTAAACAGCAGCCAGCCACCAGCCAAAGTCATTACAACGACAAGACGTTTGGCTGACGGAGTCCTCGGCATCTGCTTAGTTGATGTGAAATTTTAAATCTATCATTTGGGATTAAATTCAACATACTTACATCAAACTGTTATCTTTAAAAGATGGTTGAGAAAGTACAAATAGGAACAAAAATTAATCCTCAATGAGGTGTGCATGTGGAAGTTTTGTTTTAAAAGAAACAAAGAGTTTGGTAGATTGCTGTCAATCCATAAGTACTTGTGATTTTAAGAACTGGCTATTTTTAAGATTCACAGTAAACATTTACTTGCTGGAATAACTTGAAAGCAATTTTGATTATCTCAAGTTAAAACTGCACAGTTGGATTCAACCCTGGTTTTTCATTCCAAAAGTTGTGTCAAACTGTCTGTTGAAAAAAAAAATGATGATTAAGTCTTCAGTACAGTTCAGACATCTGAACTGTAGGAATGCCATGAGCAAATTGCATGAAACAACCCTTATTTTACTTTTAAGGAACTTACCTTTCACTGGAGGGTGCAGCACCTTTACCATATAGGCCATTTTGGACTTGATTTGTTTTCTACTTCTTGGTGGGTAGATCACTTTGGAGATGGTAAGCCTTTCTGCATACAAACAAAATGCACAATGAGCAATAATTAGTTTTACAAAAAACTATCCATAGTTAAGGTATCGTACACGTTTGGTAATGACTCAAAACAAATATTAGCATAAAAACTTACTTGGTAACAAGCAACAGAGAACTGTTGATAGTATAAAACATTGTAGGAAATGACGCCCTCTGAAGTAACGTAGTTTTTGAGAAAGAGGTAATTTCTCACTAAAATAATAAAAACTTCTTGCAAGAAGTTTTCATTCCTATCTGAAAGAACACTAATTTGTACAACAAGGGTGTTTTTTCTTCCATCCTTTTCTTGTGCAATAATTAGTTTTAAAAAAAACTATCCATAGTTAAGAAGTTCGATTATTTTATTTTGCCTTTGAATTAAAGTTTGTTAGATGATTGAAGCAGGGTACAGATAATTTCTGGAGTAAAAGAGTTGTGATTATCAGTGTTTATCTCTGTCACAGAGATAAATTTATTCTTAATTTGAGCTAATTATGAGAACCTTTGTTTTATTTCCTTTGTCAAGTAAGGGTTTCATCGTGGCAATGACATTTTCAAAGGAAAACGATTACTCAAGAAGTTCCAAAAACTTCTCAAAAATAGTAATTAATAAGCAAACTGAACAGTTGGTCAGTTGGTGAAAACTGGGAAAAAAAGAAGCAGCAAAACACTAAATTCCTGTATTCACGAAGTGACACACTCCAATGTCTTTAAACACATTAAGTGTGTCACTTTGTAAAAACAGAGGTCAGCGCGCTCAACCCACACAGACCATTTGCGTTAGTTTGTGAACACTTTTTTTTCACATTTTGAGCTTAGTACGTCTATGCATTACAATAGAAAATGCAACCCGTTTGTTAATTCGTAAAACCAAAAAGGGTTACTCTTGTGTGAAGGTTGTAATACATAATTATCGTTATAAAAGGGTCATGTTGCCTTGGGTTGGGCACTTTGGGCTATAAAAAGCGTTTGAAATCAGAGTTTGAAATTTGAGATGTTTTAAAAGTAGAATATTATACAAATATTGACTGCTTCGAGCGCTATGGTTAAAACTACGACTCCCGAGGTGATCCCCGGAGCGTTCTATTTTCCCAAGGCGCAGCCGAGGGAAAATGGAATGGTCCGGGGATCACCGAGGGAGTCGAAGTTTTAACAATAGCACGAGTAAAAGCAGTCAACATTTGTTTTATAACACCCCAACAGACTATTTATCATCCTCGTACACGTAACGTTCGTACGCGCATTTCAGATACACAGATGCACAACTGATTGGGTTCGAAGCGGGTAAAAAAGACGTCTGGGTACCGCGCGCGCCATGTAATAGTCTTTTGACTATTGCATGGCAAACCACTCTCACACGGCCACCGGGTTTCTAGTAAAACTAAGACATATCATGTGACGCGCTCTAAACCAATGAAAAGGCGGAATTTTCGTAAGGGGTGTTATAAAATGATCTACACAAATTTGACTTGAAAGTGGGTGGTTTTCCTTTTACTTTACACAGGCATGAAAATTGGCGATGATGACAAAACCGGAAATCCATTTCGTACGACAAAATTGGAAAAAATCTAACGCTAAAAATGCATGTCCGGATTTTGGGCAATGTCCGGAATTTGGGCAAGGTGACCCAGGTGTCAGTGACGCACTCTGTGAACTTTTGCAGAAAACTTTTCAAAGTTTCCACACATGTTCCTTTACTGCAGCAGTAAACGAAGTAAAAGGAAAACCCACACAATTTCGAGGCATATTTGTGTGGATCATTACATTCTACTTGTAAAACATCTTTCCCCACATATTAATTTCTTTACAAATGCTTTTTATAGCCCAAACCGCACAGTCGAAGGCAACGTGTCGCTTTAAAAAGACAATGCTCTTGTAGCTTTGGAACTTCATAAAATTGTATGCCTTGAAGAATGTTGTATAAACATTTAAAACACGAAAATCTAAAAAAAGAAGTTTATTTCAACACAAGGTGTTGGATCGTTGCATCGGTGACGATAGGAGTTTGAAGAATGTCTGTTAATAATGGCTTAGTGCTGCAAAAATAGCTCCCTATCCAGTAGTAACATAAATCAAGACCAAGATTTACATACTTTTGTATCAGCCTTGAACATCCAAGTGTTACAGGAAGATATTGGGCCGATGATAGGTGCCTGGAGATCTCGAACGTCTACTTGTTGATGGGAAGACATCATTGACGAGTGGCATGCCTTTTTGTTTGCAGAGAAAAATAGTACATGTAAATTAGTCAAAACTAGATGAACATTTGCCGCTTTTGATGGGCATATTGCTGCAAGAGGTAAGCTGCTCATATGCATGTTGGGAAAGAGTAGGCCTCTTAAACACATGTCCATTAAATTTGGGGTTCCAGGTCACCTTTCAAAGTTTCTCTATGTGAATGTGAGTGAGAACGATATCCATTTAAAGCAATGCTGAAAAAAAGTATTAAGCCCAAACCTTGGATTCCTTGGAAATTACAATGTTTTGATGTTTGACTGCCTCTTTTAAGCTCGGACTTATCTGGAATGATGATATGAATCTCAAATGTGGCTTACAAGAATTAACAGGCAGCCAACGGAACGTTCCAAGATTCCAGCTTACCAATGGCAGATTACCAGCCAGGGCTTAAATTTAAAGGTTCTGTGATTCACCGAGAATGCATTTTCTCACTAGACAACAAATCCTGGTGCTTAATACGAGAACATTTTATTCTTAAAGCCAATGTTTTGCGATTCACGATGTACTCATACTCAAACTATTTTCTCACAAAGCAAATGGTTCATGATTTTGGGTTTTAAATATTAACTTGTTAACTTGTTGATGTGTAATAAAATGACCACTCATCTGAGTTAGGCAAAAGGTGCCTACAAAAAGCCACCATATTGTTTGGCATGTGAGTATGATGAGTACATGTACTGCAAAAAACAGCCCACTGTACCAAAGACAAAGAAAGGAATTAAAACCAATGCAAATTGACTTACTTTTTATTTCAGCCTTGGACATCAGCAGTGACGGATAGATGTATCAGGCTGATGGTGTGCATATTTATGTCTCAGATATCTACTTAGTTGACGGGTACGGACATCATTGAAGAATGGCATGCCTTTCTGCTTACAGGGAAAAAAATAATACACAGTGCTTATCACACATTCGTAAAGTGTAAACAAATATATATGTTTTTAACCCCATGCAAATATCTCAACTAATGAGTGTTAAATTGGCTCAATTAAGAAGAACATTTTCAGTTTTTGATGGCATCTTGCTGCAAGAGGTAATTGTTCAAGTGCATCTCAAAGAGTAGGCCTCTCACACATGTCTATTATATTTTGGTGATTGATGTTACCTTGCTGTCAATAATACAGCTTTAGTTTTTACATGTCTTTCTGGTTGCCTCATGAATAATAGATATCAGGAGAAGAAAGAAAAAAATATATTGAGTCGAAATGTCTCCTTAGAGCGCTACCTATCACCAGGAGTAGGAGAGCCATGTACAATTGATTGGGCACAATCATCATTCCAACATTGCGAGTTAAAATGTGATGAGTGCGAATAGTCTGCACAATTTGTCACTTAGTTTATGATTCTACATCTATTCAAGTTTATCTCTCCCAAAAATCACGCCAGTATTTTTTGGTGCTTCTTCAGTAATCATTTTCCTTTGAAAATATCATCACAACAATGAAATCCCGACTTGACAAAGGAAAGACAACAAAGATGCTTATAATTAGCTCTGTGATTTGATGCTGTCGTGTGAGAAAATTAAGTAGGCACTCACAGTGCAGAACTTCGGCCATGAGCCACGGCCGAAAATCTGCCAAGGTAGGGTGGAATCTCAGAACGCTCAGACTTAATTCTTATTGAGCCGAATATAATGACAAATGATTGTGGCAGCCTGTCCATTCTTGTTTGCCACATTTATAAAACGAGGATAACCCCTGGAAAAGGATTTTACAAGGCACTTTTCCAGAGCCTATTGTCCCTTTTTGTTCGAGTGGAACAAAGTGTATCATGGTAGGTGTATGTCTGTGCGCGCTACAGACTGGAAAGTCTGGGTGGATATAAACATCAGCCTTCCAGCTGTCAGCAAAAAATGAGGAAGATCCGAAGTTGTTCTGGGCATTACGAAACATCCACCAGAAGTCTGTCCAAACAATTTGTAGAAAAAACTTGTCATCCAACATGAAGTGGTTAAGCAAGCATTTGTGCAGTGGTAACAATGTGACCTCAATGTTACCTAAATATTGCATACTTGATTGATTCGGTCAAGTTAATGCTACCATTAATGTCAGTTAAACATTTTAATTTGAGCTGGAAATAATGTAACTTCAGCAGAACAGTTAAACAATGCATGGTCATAATTTTACACGTTTACTATTCCAGAAGGTAGTTTTGATTCCAAGCTGCATGATGAAATTTTGAGTCTCGGATGTTAACTTGTTGATGTGTAATAAAATGGCCACCCATCTGAGTTGGGCTTCTGCCCACTGTACCAAAGACAGTAGGGGAAAAGAAAGAAAATGGAAAATTACTTACTTTTATTCCAGCCTTGGACATCCACATCAGTGATGGGTAGATGTCAGGTTGTTTGCCTCAGATGTCTACTTAGTTGACGGATAGATATCATCATTGAAGAATGACATGCCGTTCTGTTTACACAAAGAAAACAAAACAGGTAAATAATACAGCGATTTTCAGTGAAGGGTAAAACAAAAAAACAACATTTTTAAACTTTTCAAGTGCATCTTGGGAAAGAGTACGCCTCTCATGCATGCTCAAAAATGTTTGTGATTGAGGTCACATTTTTATAAGTAGTAACACACAGGGACATTGACTCAACAAAATAGTGCAACCAAGATTATTGTGATGATGATGTCAGTTGAATTGGGCCAACAATGCTTATCACACATCAGTGTAGGTCAAACAAGTTATTATTCTTCAACCCTAATGCAATTATCGCAACTATTGTACAATTCTATAAGTTAGCTGAATCTAGATGTTAATGATAGAAACATTATAATCTTTTGATGGGAATATTGCTGTAAGAGGTAACTTTTCAAGTGCATCTTGAGAAAGAGTAGGCTCCTCATCATACTTGTTCCTTTAATTTTTGTGATCACATTTCAATAACAGGGCTCGAATTTTACACTGGACCACCGGCCCAAGGCCAGTGTTTTCAGTGTCGGGCCAGTAAACTCAAGACAGAACAAGTCCAGTGGTCTTGGGTTTTTTTTCAATTCAACATCTTTGTCTCAAAAGAATGATGCTCAAATGTTGAGTTTGAGTCTCACAAATATCTTTCAATCCTACATCTTCCCTTAGTGTTTGTTCAAATAAAGTCTCTTCTCATTTTGATTCTGGTGTTGTAAATAAAATCCCTGTCCTGTAAAAATTCTAAGCTACAAGTCCTGCGGTCTAGTGGATTTCTCCCCCAAATTTGAGCCCTGAATAATGTAGTTTTGCAGAGATGCCAACATTGAATTCCCAAAAAGAGTAGCACCGCCGAGCACTTAGGTTTCAAGTCAAGCATAAAACTCACCGAGCCGTAAAAAGAGGAAAATTATGACATTTATGATATAAACTAACACTTTCAGCGAAAATCACTTATTGCAAAGCGGCCTGCTCTAGAGGTCAAACAATTATGAATTGTATTCTCAGGCTTGATTTTTAAAAAAAAAGTTGAGTTTAAAAAAAAAAAATTAAAAAAAATAAAAAAGGGGGGGGGGGGTTTGTATCGGACCGCAATTTGCACTAGCTTGTGCATGAAGAGAACCCTTTCCAATTAAACTCAACAAAATGCTTTGTTTTTCTGTCCCATTGTTTATTAAAATGAATAATGCTCACGTTTGTACAGCAAAATAGTAACAAAAATACGTCACACCACCTGACCACAGCAGGCCAGTCAAGTCTTCAAACGACTTCAGCAAGAGCAATTTCGTCAATTGGCCTTTGCAACCAATTCCATTTCCACCCACTGCATTCTTAACAACTTTTTTATCGACAGTTTTCATCAGATCTTGGCCTCGATTGCGATCGATGAAATATTTTCTTGCGAATTGCATTTTAGATAAAAGTTATCACAGTGTCTGTTTGCCGCCGCATCCCACAGCCGTAAAGCGTTAGAAAAACTGCGGAACCAGTCTCTACAAAAGCGACTGTAGAATGTATGCTGTACAAGGAGACTTGAGGCGCAGTGTGTGCTCTGTGCTACGCGTGTGTCAGGGAGGCAAATCCTGAATACGATAGTTTATGGGATTGGTACCGCCTAAATAAGCACCAAACCGCGTGTGAATTCGGCGCCGCTCATCACTTTTAACCACGCGGTAGCAGTCAACATTTTTTAGTTTTTTCATTTTATACTTTTAGTTTTAGTTTTTATCATGATACATTTACACTGGGCGGCTTGTTTATCGTATTTAATTGAAGATTATCGTAGCGGCGTATTCACGGCTCAAAATCGTATTTTCTACGCCCAAATCGTGTATGTTGGCATCTCTGAGTTTTGTTTATACTTGTACATGAGTAGTAAAACCTTGACTGCCTTCATTAAACATACAACTTTCTAGACATTTACTTCTTTATACATGGTATCAGGAATTCATTCCAATTCAAAGGCTCAGAACTTATGGATTTTTTCAAGCAATGTGAACATGAAGAATGATGTACTTTACTGTTTAATTTACCTTTTACAAGATAGGGCAGTTCCTTCACCAGGCTGATCATTCTGCAGATCTCAGACGTCCACTTGACGGGTAAATCTCTCTTGAGATGACATGCCTTTCTGTTTACAGAAGATAAAACATCTTTATATCCAGTGATATTATCATACATCGCTGCATAATAATATTTTCAATCCCCATGAAATCTTTTCAATTATTGAATAATTATATAAGCTAGGTAAATTCAGATGTAAACAAGAAAAGTCCTGTTTGGTAAACACAAATGCCTTGCATGCCAGTCTGAGTCTTGAAATTTGACCTGGGCGAGTCCAAAAAAAAGGCTTATGGGGGATCCCAAGACAAATCTACACACCAAGTTTGGAGATAGTATGCCAAGTCTTCTTGAGTTTTCAGACTTATTATGATAGTTGTTTAATCAAAGTATAAAGCAACAGTAATTTTGAGGGATTTCAAATGCCATGATTTGAAAGATGTTTACTTAGAGTTTTAGGTAAAGAAGTTATATGTAGGAAATAGAGGCATTAGTTTGTCTTTCCAATGGTGTCTGGTGATTAATTTTAATCACTTTGTTAACATTTTGTTTGTTTGAGATGACACAGTAAGTGCAAACTTCTGTATACACTTTCCATGTCACAAAGTTTACTTTGTACACAAACAATGTTTCCTAAATTTGAGTTAGTCTGGGTTATGTTTCCAAACTTAAAGCTTCAATATGGTAAATCAAACAAAACAACTGTCCGACTCAATCAAAAGGAAATTTCATCCTCTCAAAATAAACTAAACTCATAATGAAAGTTGTAACAGGATTTCTAGGTACAGTAGATAATCATGCAACTTTCCCTGCCCTGTTAAAGGAGTACATGACTTGGTGTTTAATTGTGCGCAAGTGCTTAAAGAATTAAGAATCTGCCATTTTTATGGCAGATCTCTTGTTTAAAGCAAGTGTTTGTCAATAAGTTTACCTGCTTGTAGTGAAGGCAGGTTTTCAGCCAGACATCATGATGACATTTCCGTCTCGGACATTTACTTGTTGACATTAGATTCCTGTTGAGACTCACTGGCATACCTGTTGACAGAACAAAAACAAAACCCAAAACCATTTTTGTAAGCCACTTCTAATATACTATTGAAACTAAATTAATTTTGCTCAATGCTCCAAAAATTGGTTTAAACCTGATGTCCTTTAAGAAACTGTTCGACAGTATTTGGTGTTTTGTTCCCATTTTATTGAAAATAACTTCATCTCTTTTGCAGTGCCAGTACAATACCAACAGTCCCAACACAAGGATTTATCTTTATTACACACCACTTGCTGGTTCTTTACCCAGGGCACAACTTCATAGAGCTGCTTAAGCCAGCGGCGCCATTGTTTTCTAGGGGGCACTGCTGGCAAATCAATTATAGATTCCATTTGCACTTAAAAAAGCCCTGGATCTTGATCTACGCAATGGCAGGTTCCAAACAGCCCCTCAATTAAAATGTTCTTTTAAGTAAGGGGGAGAGGGCACTGACATCAGTTGCGGGGCATGTGCCCCCCTCCCCCCTAGTAAGCCACTGGCTTTAAAAGCAGCTAAGCCAACATAATTATGCTTACGAGAATAAGGTTACCAGTCAAAATAAAATTTCACATGTAACATCTATGACTGGTATTCTGCTTATTTTTTTTAGCAGGAAAGTTTTAAGCAATATTTTTTGCAAAATCAACTCTTTGAAATTTGGCCCTGGTTGGCTGAAACATAGACATATAGGGTTCCCTAAACCTCCTGAATCCTCCAACACAAGCCCCCCCCCCCCCAGTTACGCCACTGGCTTAAAAGCACAAAAACAGCTAAGCCAACATAATTATGCTTATGTACCATCCAACACGTGCCCCCCCCCTCTTTGGGGCTAAGCGAATGTACCATCTATGACTGGTAACCAGCTTATTTTTGCTTGCAGGAAACTGTTTTATAGCAATATTTTGTGCAAAATCAACTCTATGAAATTTGGCCCTGGTTGGCTGAAACATAGACATATAAGGTTCCCTCCTGAATCTTCCAAAACATGCCCCCCCCCCCAGTTACGCCACTATAGCTTTAAAAGCACAAAAGCAGCTAAGCCAACATAATAATGCTTACAATACTAGAATAAGGTAACCAGTCAAAATAACATTTCACATGTACCATCTATGACTGGTAACCTGCTTATTTTTGCTTCGCAGGAAACTGTTAAGCAATATTTTGTGCAAAATCAACTCTATGAAATTTTGCCCCGTTTGGCTGAAACGTACTTAGGGTTCCCTAAACCTCCTGAATCCTCCAACACGTGCCCCCCCCCAGTTATGCCACTGACTTTAAAAGCATAAAAAGCAGCTAAGCCAACATAATAATGCTTACAAGAATAAGGTTACCAGTCAAAATAACATTTCACATGTACCATCTATGACTGGTAACCTGCTTATTTTGGCTTAGCAGGAAACCGTTAAGCAATATTTTTTGCAAAATTAACTCTATGAAATTTGGCGACATGTAGAGCTCCCTCAACCTCGTCCCCAAGGTGTGTCGAGCAGTACGACGATGACCGCTCTCTCACCCTGGTATTGGATCAATTGCATATATCCAAAATGTTTGGATACGTATGCAAATTAGAATAGTCTGGCTGTGAACATGGTGAATACTGAATGAGTACAACTTAACATGTTTACATTAGACTTTTGTACACCAGTCGTTGTCCAATCAGGGTCCAAGTAAGGAGTAACCCTCCCAGGGTTTACAATTGTAAACATGGTTTGAAATAAAGTAAACAATTGGGACGAGGCTGGGGTTCCCTTAACCTCCAATACGTGCCTCCCCCCCTACTTACGTCACTGGCTTTAAAAGCACAAAAACAGCTTAGCACACATAATTATATGTTTACTAGAATAAGGTTACCAGTCAAAATAACATTTCTCATGTACCATCTATGACTGGTAACCTGCTTATTTTTGCTTAGCAGGAAACTGTTAAGCAATATTTTTTGCAAAATCAACTCTATGAAATTTGGCGACAAGTTTGCCCTGGTTGGCTGAAACATAGACGTACTTTAGGGTTCCCTAAACCTCCTGAATTTTCCAACACGTGCCCCTCCCCCTTTAGTTACGCCACTGGCTTTAAAGGCATAAAAAGCAGCTAAGCCAACAAAATTATGCTGACTAGAATAAGGTTACCAGTCAAAATAACAATCCTATGTACCATCTATGACTGGTAACCTGCTTAATTTTGGTTTAGCAAGAAACTATTAAGCAATTTTTTGTGCAAAATCAACTCTTTGAAATTTTGCAACATGTAGGGTTCCCTAAACCTCCAACACTTGATGCCCCCCCAGTTACGTCACTGGCTTAAAAGCAGCTAAGCCAACAATATAAAAACATGCTTACTAGAATAAGGTTACCAGTCAAAATAACATTTCACATGTACCATCTATGACTGGTAACCTGCTTATTTTGGCTTAGCAGGAAACCGTTAAGCAATATTTTGTGCAAAATCAACTCCATGAAATTTTGCGACACGTAGGGTTCCCTCAACCTTGTCCCCAAGGTGTGTCGAGCAGTACGAGGTTGACCGCTCTCTCACCCTGGTATTGGATCATTTGCATATCCAAAACTTTTGGATACGTATGCAAATTAGAATAGTCTGGCTGTGAACATGGTGAATACTGAATGAGTACAACTTAACATGTTTACATTAGACTTTTGTACACCAGTCGTTGTCCAATCAGGGTCCAAGTAACCATGGAGACGAGGTTGAGGTTCCCTTAACCTCCAATACGTACGCCTCCCCCCCTAGTTACGTCACTGGCTTTAAAAGCACAAAAAGCGGCTAAGCACACATAATTATATGTTTACTAGAATAAGGTTACCAGTCAAACTAACATTTCTCATGTACCATCTATGACTGGTAACCTGCTTTTGTTTTGCTTAGCAAGAAACCATTAAGCAATATTTTGTGCATAATCAACTCTATGAAAGTTTGCCCTGGTTGGTTGAAACATAGACATGTCCTTTAGGGTTCCCTAAACCTCCTGAATCCTCCAACACGTGCCCCTCCCCCTTTAGTTACGCCACTGGCTTAAAAAGCACAAAAAGCAGCTAAGCCAACATAATTATGCTTACAAGAATAAGGTTACCAGTCGAAATAACATTTCACATGTACCATCTGTGGCTGGTAATCTGCTTATTTTTTTTAGCACGAAAGTTTATAGCAATATTTTGTGCAAAATCAAACTCTATGAAATTTGGCCCTGGTTGGCTGAAACATAGACATGTAAGGTTCTCTCCTGAATCTTCCAAAACATGCCCCCCCCCCAGTTACGCCACTATAGCTTTAAAAGCACAAAAGCAGCTAAGCCAACATAATAATGCTTACAATACTAGAATAAGGTAACCAGTCAAAATAACATTTCACATGTACCATCTATGACTGGTAACCTGCTTATTTTTGCTTAGCAGGAAACTGTTAAGCAATATTTTGTGCAAAATCAACTCTATGAAATTTGGCGACATGTAGGGTTCCCTAAACCTCCAACACGTCCCCCCCCCCCCCCCGTTAGTTACGTCACTGGCTTTAAAAGCACAAAAAGCAGCTAAGCCAACATAATCATATGCTTACTAGAATATGGTTACTAGTCAAAATAACATTTCTTATGTACCATCTATGACTGGTAACCTGCTTTTTTTTTTTGCTTAGCAGGAAACTGTTATGCAATATTTTGTGCAAAATCAACTATGAAATTTGGCCCTGGTTGGCTGAAACATAGACATGTAGGGTTCCCTAAACCTCCTGCATCCTCTAACATCCTTTTCATAAATTGGAAGATTTTGGATTGCAGAGGAATGAGCGCTGTAGCCCCCAAAAACAATGCCTGAGAGACTTTGGAACGCTACGTGACAGCAGACTTACCAGGTAAATTTCCATTGTTTATGTAGTTCTGAGCATGCGCACATTACCGAGAACAATGGATTTAGCTGGCAAGTCTGCTGCCACCTAGCGTCCTAAAAGTCCCCCATTGCTTATCACTGGGTTAGGAATATTCCAATCTTAAATCTTAGTCCCAATGAACAAAATTCTAAGTTACGCGACAGTTTCTGCCACACGATGGCATATCCGCTTGCATGCATGTATTTTGGGCCGTGGCGTAACCAGACTTTTTGGGGGGGGGCAAGTGGAGGCAAAGAATCAATTTTTAAAACTAAAAATAAACAACAAAGAAAATAAATAAATAAGAAAGAAATGCACAATGTGCCCCCCCCCCCGCCCCCCCCCGCCAGAAAAGGAAAAGTATTGGCTACACACCGACCGACCATAGCCAGCCCGAAGCCAGCCCGCAGCCAGCCCTGCACATTATGCATTGCGACAACGTGCGTGCGCCCGGCGCCAGACCTCACTCCCCGAAACCAGGTTTTCATAAACAGCCGGACCCACAATTTATCTGACTTCTCGCAATGCATCTGACTTCTCATTGCGAGAAGTCAGATAAAAGATGGCTGGACATGATCAACGGAAAACGGGAATGTCTCAAAAATCATCATTTTTTAGCCAGACAAATTTCCGTGAGTACAATTTCATGCCTGGTGTTACATCTTAAACATATGGAGAGGCCAGTTGGCAGTTTTGAAGGTAATTCGTTGGGTATTTCCGTCATTTTGGGGCATTTTTGGTGTGACATCTCTGATTTTTTATGAAAATATTGCACTTCCCCATATTTTTGGTAGCTTTCGCTGGGGCGCTAGTACGACCGATAATGTCAAAATTCGAAAAAACAAGTACAGCGCCCCAGTTACTGGGTCTACTACCATACCAACTTCTAGAGAAGAAGAAATACATAAGAAAATAAGGTCCAACCTTATCCAATAATAAGATTAAGAAACCTAGGAAATGTATAGATGTTGGCATGGTTGGATGCAGCATTTTTTCCCAAAACGAACATCCCCTTTTGTAACAAAATTATTTAATTTTCTGAAGGTTATTTCATCCTGGCCTATAGCAGTCATTTCAATAGTAGTACACATTGTCTTTTGAAAATATTTGACCAACTCACAAAATGTGAGCTTTCAACAAACTGTAAACTCCCACTCACAGGTGTTTAACCCTGTTTTCTAAGTTCATTCCTTTAAAGAACTTCAGTTCATTATCAGTATCACTGACTTCTAAGATAAAAGAGACAACTACCTTTGTAAAAAAATTACCGCAAGTTTCAATATGGCGTCGCACCACTGAAAAAAGTAAGCCAAACGTGTGGTTTTTAAACTTGGCGCCTTGTGCCGAAAACAACCACAAATTTCTTCTTTTTTTACGAATGAAAATGCGTTTCAAACACTATAATTCCACCGAGCATTATCAACTCACCATTGCACTCTTTTTAAGTAGTAGTTTAATTTCAAACAGCGGCAAAAATCAGCATTTGTTGGAAGAAACGGCATGGAGACTTGACAAGTCGTCCATTTTTCCTTCGAAATGAACCGCCGTATCACGGCATGAATGCCCGGCCGGCCGGGGTTCACGACGGCACAGCGGCCGGACGGGCAGACGACAGGGCCTGTTTAATTCTGCAGTCACGCACGCGACCTGTGTGGTCTTGCTTTCTCATTTGCATAACAAAGCCCGCACCCTCCCATATTTGGTAATAAAGTGGACACAAGTCTAAAGGGTGAGACTATTTATATTTCAGGGGGTGATTAGAGGCATCCCGTGCTGTGGGATTCTGATTGATAACGACGTTGCTTTTCTGAATGGAATAATATCCCCTAAGGGAATCGAAGATACCGCAGAGAGAACTTTGGTTGAAGGTAATGAGAACTTAATGTCAATCAAAACCACATAATCTTATAATTAACACACCTTAGCTGCAACTGAACAGTAGGGAACACTGTTTTTGTTAAGGGGTAAGGAGAATTTAAAAGTTGATCAACTAAATTTTGTCAAAATGCTACTTCCGATTTTTACAGAAGCGTTAAAGGGCCATTGAGAAAATTAAGAGAAAGCATATAATGACGTATATCTCACAATTATGACTTAGTACAAGTCATAATTACGGGCGTAATTAACGCGTGACGCAGTTTAAAGAGGACTGATGCCAAGGCTAACTGATAATTACAGCGTCTGGTCATTATAATCGCGCGACCAAAATAAATTTGGTGATCGGAGGTGGGCACAAATTCTTAATTTTTTGCAAGTAACCGGAAGCAGAGGTCAAGTTTAATTATTGGGTTTTCTTCTTTGTATTGTTGAATTGATTTTACTTTCATAATCACTAAGTATTACATTCCCAACAACATATTTAATTTTCATGGTCATAAGGTAGGCCTACGTTAAACTAAAATAAAAGACGAAACAAAATATTGCCAACGTAAAACTCCATGGTTGGGACCACAATGGTCCCGGAAGTTCGATTACGCGCGAGACTTGCACAGTCTATTCCTTTGTAGGCCTACTTTTTGACTCGAACATGGCGGATGAAAGTGCAATGCGCGGCGTGAAATAGGTCAATTATTGAGCTTTTCACGACGCAGAACGCAACCCTGCAAAATGCACGTCTGCCATTTCCGCCATTTTGGGAGTCAATTCACTTTGCGTACATTTTGACTCCCCGAATGGTAGGACTGTGCACCGGAGTTACCAAGCTTCAAGGTGTTTGCGACACGCATGTTTTCATGACCAGGGATTGGGAACTGTTATTTACTTCGATTTTGAAGAAAAAAATTAAATGCAATTGTGAACAAGGTTTCCCAATTATTAGGCCTACACAATAATCAGTGGGAAAAGCCCGACGTCCTCGAAAGGGATTAAGGAAACGATGTTCCATCACAATTTGCTCAAAGTGGAAGACATTTCAATCGAAATAATTCCTCACGATAATTGGTACCAGTGCAAACTTACGATGATAAGGCCACATAAAATAAAAATTGTTGATCGTCCCCGCCCGACCCTACAAACCCCCCCCCCCGACCCCAATTTTTTTTTTTATCATAAAAAACGATATTTTTATGATATTTTCAGTCAAATTTGGCTCCCAGATTTTTTTAGCTGATATTTTTTCAAAATCCATAGGTCGGAAATAGATGATTGAAGAAAGGTTATTTATGTTGGCAAAACAAGAAAAATTCTTCAAATATTTACTTGTTAGGCTGCGTTTTAGTTTTTTGAAAATGTTTACAGAAAATGTCATCTAGGAGTTGAAAGGATTTGACAAAACATTTAAAAACATCAACATCACACAAACCCTTTGTTTTATAGTGATTATGATGATATCTTTATTCTTTATTTCATATCTTGACATGTCAACAACAACAAAACAAAAAAAATGAAAACAGTCGGGCCCCACTAATGTGCCATTACTGAAACCAGAAAACAACACATACTACTAATAATAATGGATACTTCTATAGCATCGGTATCTGCCAATTTTGACGCTAATGGCACATAAACATTATTACCCCTGGTCACTGGGCCATTTTTTTTATTTTTTTTATTCCCTAAGTCATCTCAGCTCCCTGGGAAGTATACAGCCTGTGCTGCCAAAAATACAGCACATCAAGCTAAATCAATCACAAGAACCACCTCTGCCATCACAGGTACTCATTTACTTCTGGGTGAGGAGATGCAATTATAGTTAAAGTGCTAAATTACACAAGCATCATGACCAGGATTTGAACCCACCCTGATGATTGGCTATCAGGACTTGAACCTGGTGCACTAGATTGCTCGGCCATCAAAATGACAAAAGAAAACCAGACAAACACTAATTATGCGATGTGATGAAAGTCTAAAGGGGTTTTCTCAACCACATGTTTGTTTATAAATGTGTCCTGACTTCTGTTTTTGTTCTCTCATTGGTTTTGTTCACAACATCAAACTGAGGACACTCAGGGCTGACAAATGAGGACCTATTGTTTGGCTAGAATGCGGATACATAGTGGTGGGTACACTCTGATTCTGACCCTACATTTCATTATATAAGAAACTATCTAGTAAAACAAAGCTTATTAGTTCAACAGGATTGGAATGAATTTGATTAAAACAAACTTGAAAATCTCTTGTGCTGTAAAAAAATATTAAATAATGAAAAGACCCTATAAATTGTTTTGGGATATTTGATTATTATAATTGATATTTGATTATTATAATTTTACCTGGTTGTAGTGAAGGCTGGTCTTTAGCCAGACTGCATGATTTGTGGTCTCCAACATCAACTTGTTGAGGGCATAGAGAAAGGACAGAGCGAGGGGGTAGACCTCAAGACTGGCATACCTGTAGACTGCAAACAAAAACAAAACCCTGTACCATTAATGTCGGATACTACTCTAAGACATGACAAAGTTTTATGTTTTGTAGAGCTAGAGTAGTCAATCTCAAGAAACTGTTGGGCAGTATTTGAGTGTGTTTTGTTCCCGTTTCTTTTGCCTTACTTACAAGAAAACAACATGTTCTCTTTTTATGCAAACCCAATTTGTAGAATTAAATTAAATCTCACTCAGGTGTTTAAAATAATAAACACTTCACAAGACAAGATGCATGCTGTTGAAATAAATTATATTGCAATTAAATTGGTTATCAACATCTTTCCTGGGGAATTAATGCAAAATTATGTAGAACATGTTAACACAGGATGTAACCAATCCTATTGCACACACACAGTGTTTTATTGCCTTGAAGTCCACACAGGGAAAATCTAAATAATTTCGGGCAAATCATTTCAACGAAATCTGAAACATATTGATTGGAATGGGGATTTAATATAAATTATATTAACAAAAATTTAAAAACATCACAAATGGGTGGGCTGGATAGCCCACCCAATCGGTCCTTATGTTAAAGGAGAGCCAGGACCGATGTTAAAAGAGAGTCAACAGCCCAAAAAGGTGGGCTAAAGAATAATTTGGAGTACGACTCCAGTCCATGAGCTAGGTAGTGCCTAGCCCAGGTTGGACTCCTCCGTTGCATACAACGCGACGGAGTCCAGGGTATAAAGGACCTCAGGCATTGCAACAAAATTTATAACCATTTTTTATCATATTTTTACCTTTTTGAGGAAGCCGAAACGTGACTCACATGTTCCTTGTGTCCTGAACCTTACGCCTGCTCTATTCAGAATTGCCAATTTTATCCTTGGATGACATTATTGTGAAAATAAAATGGAAATTGACGCATTCGGTGCGACAACCTCAACTGACATGGAACCAAGTCCACAAAAGAGGGCGCTGTCTAACCCGTAACACAACACTGAACGCTTTTTTCTTCCGGGCGGCAACACGACGGAGTCACAGCGCCAGTGCACAACTTGGACTTATTTTCGGAAATAATGTCATTCATGGATGTATTTGATAGGTTTTTAACTCAGCAAAAGTGTAATTAAAGGCACCAAGAATAAATGAATGGAGTTTCAGCTTCTCAAATTAGGTAAAAATATTTTAAAATGTTACTCAAAATTTTGTTCGCATTGTAAAGGATCTTTATACCCAGGACGTCAGTGCAGTGGCACTGACTGACGTCCTACCAGGGCTAGGTAGTGCCCAGTGGAGTTGAGTGTTTCCTTCGTCTCCATTCCGTTTTAAATTAGCCGCCTTTTTGTAAAATAAAAAAAACCAAAACGAACAATGAGGGATCATAAACAAAACTTAATTGGATTCATTATTCCTCTTCCTCCAAAAAGACTTGATTAATTAAAAATAATTGTAGACAAACAACAATTTACTCACCAAAAAGACACGGACAACCAATGAAGTAAACATTTTGACTGTTTTTTAATGCACAAGTACATTAGTCATTAGTTTTGATCAGTACCCAGACTTCCTATTTTCTGGACTGCATTGAGCAATGCATAACAAAGTTTGTTAAAGCAAGCAGATAGCGCCAGACTATGACACGCGCCCTCAACGTTTGCCAATTATAATCACATATTTTCTGGTTGCGAGAACTGTGTCTTGAGCAAACTGGAATTGTGATCAAAATTTTGGCGAAATCCAGCAAAGAACGAACCCGATCGTTGAGTCCAAATGCTTCATTTACACCAAAGCATTTGTGGGGCTCGTGTTAACTGATATTCGGAGTAGATTTCTATCTTCGCCGGTCTCAAAATGGTAGGTTTTTGCTACTTAGCAACAGACGCTGAGCTTCGTTTTAATGTGTATTGTAATTGTATGGCCGGCTACGTTAGGTTGGTTAGGGAAAATACAAACTAACTTCAATTTGAAAGAAGGTTACCACATTTATGTAAAGTTAGATCACTTTTATTTGTATTGAAGGAATACATGACTTACTCTTCAACATTTTCTTGAAATCCAACTTTTCACCATCAAATAAAGTAAACATAGAAAGTAGGCCTAGCAATAATTTAATAGGCCTATATACAATTTTAAAAACTGCAGTGTATTTTTATCTCTTTTTTTTTTAACTTAGTGATTTGTCCGATACCGGCCTATTAAAAAAAATGCATGAATTTCACACATGTTCCAAAACCATCAAATATAATGATATGTTTATCTAAAAAATATTAAGCTGTCATCGTTTTAAATTAATTTATTACAAATGTTAGATTTAGTTTATTTGCTGACTTGGGTCATTATTTGGATTGGAAGTTGAGATTTTGTTTGGTTCTAAGACTAATTTTAAGAGTGTTTTTTTATATATTTCATGTAAATTTTTTTACAACAAGTGGTCTTGAAATTCAAAGACAATTTCCACTAGATCATAGATGACAGTTAGCACAGGTCTTTAGTTGTATTCAGAACTTTCACTTGACAAGAAATTTGTTTTTAAGACCTACATTTTAATTTTATTTTATGATTACTGAACATTTGAAATGCAAAAGTATACATTAGCAAATCTTCAAAAGTACATGTGTTAAGAAACAGTAGACTGCAGGATTTGTCCAGTTGTGATTTTACTGGCCCAGTGCCAGAACTGTGCCACGTGGGTAATTTGGGTCCTTTATGCTCGTCAGTTGTTATACCTCATTCATAAATAAAATTATTTCAAATGGACAGGTTCTTGGGATAATTTTGTGCATTAATTCTAAACTATCAGTAATTGAGACTTGTTGATTTCTTTTGAATGCAGATGCTTTCAAGGCAGAAGCCGGCGACAGGGCCAGGCTCAAGCACTCCTGCACAGGAAAGCAAGAAGAAGAAGCAGCTTCCTAAGTTAGAGGAGTATCTAGATGCAAGAGATTACACTGGGGCTATCACACTCTTAGAGGTCGGTCAGGAGAAAATAATCATTCCATTCAGTGCCGATAACTGCCATTAATAAGAAACATTACCAGGGGTCGATCTCACAAAGCACTAAGATTCATCTTAAGATGAGTTGTCAATACATGTATTACCATGGTAATTTGTATTGTGACATCACACTTTTCTTAGCAATTAAGATTGATTTAGACTTAAGATCAATCTTAACTCTTTGTGAAATCGAGCCCAGGGCCCAAAATGTCCTGCTAAGTAGAAATGAGCAGAATACCTATCACAAAATGTTTATGTGACATGGTAGTTTGGCTGGTAAAATCAAGCAGGATCTTAACCAACTATTTGAGCAGATTTTTGGAAATTGTAACTTCAAACACTTTGTAAGGCAGGTTGTCCAAAAGACACTCTACAGTATTACCCAAACTGATCAGCTGATTTCCTCATTTCTGGTTTCTCAGCTGTACCATTGGAAATTGAAAAACAAAGTACAAAGTCTTTCTGTGCCTTAAACTTTCCTTTCCTTTTTTAAGGCACTTGCATGTCTGTACCTCAATAACACTGCATGCAATTTCATTATTGTTTGGGCAAGGAAACAGAAGAGTCCTTCCATGAGAATTTGTCATGTGGAACCAGGAAATCCTTAAGGAGCACCAGTCCCAAAACTGGGGCAACAGAGGCAATGTTCACAATGAAATTCCAGGCCTGATTTTTATAGTTTACTATAATCTCTAATGAACAACGACATTGTCATTTACCAAATTGCAACCTTTTCATTGAAAAGGAAACAATTTGAACAAGATAAAGTTAGAGAGGCTTACTGATGCATCCTGCCTGCATAAACACATCCTTAAAACCATCGTGTTAAACATGTGAACATTAAAAACAAGTATGTTCAACAACGAGACACAAGCTTGTTGATTGACCCTTCATTAGCAGACAAAGGCATGATTTTGATTTATGTAGTCACAACATCCATAATCTACACTACATTGAGATCACACATTATGCTGTCATTTTATGTAAAACCTGCCTGGAATTTTATCTTTGAGAGGGCAAGGACATTATTTTTTGCAAAGGGCACTTCCATTGGAAAATCTTGAAGTCTATGGGAAACTTTTGAAGGGTCACCCAGGCCAAGACCGGGCACAACATGGCCTGCTAGTAATTCCAGGGCCCAATTTCATAGAGCTGCTTAAGCACAAAAAGTAGCTAAGCACAGAAGAATTATGCTTACCAGAATAAGGTTACCAGCCAAAATACCATGTCACATGTACAATTTATGACTGGTATCTTGCTCCTTTTTGTTTAGCAGAAAAATGTTAAGCAATATCTCTTGCTTAAGCAGCTCTATGAAATTGGGCCCAGGCTTGGTAACACCATTTGAAATGTATTGAAAATGAAAACATTTGATAAAGAAACTTAGTTGCAAACTTAAGGTACAGTGTACTTGGACTGAATTTCTATATAAAAAAAAGAGTCGAACTTAACTCACAAGAAATTTTTTAATTTTCCTTTTATCTTTTAGTTCACGAGGAACAGTGGTAAGGGCAGTGATGAGACTGACATGTGGCTAGCTTACTGTACCTTCCATCTTGGCGACTACAAGACGTCCATGGTTGAATACGAGAAGATGAGCAAGAAGGATGTGGTGAATCCGGATGTCTGGGCCAATCTAGGCTGCTGTTACTTCTTCTTGGGGATGTACCCTGAGGCCGAGGCTGCTGCACGGAAGGGTAAGTGGAAATGGGAGAAAGTAATTGGAGATACCATTCCATAATGCACCTTGGCCATTGTAGAACCACAGCTTACATGTAGGCCTTGGTTCTGGGCTTAGGCATCGTCTGCCTGTTTGATGCGCTTTACCAAAAGTGTACCATTTCAAAATTACAAAAAATAGTAGTTAATGGCCTGAGGTTTTCGACCCTAGCAGAGTCCTTCTCGAAGGCTAAATGACAACACAACACATAAACAGATATAAGTGTAACAGAAGCAGTCAAGTGAAAATGCATGAATAGAGAGAGAGAGAGGAAGAAAGCACACAGAAAAAGCAAGGGGTAAACAATGAATAAGGAAACAAGGGGGGTGGAGGGAAGGGGCTGGTTTGACCGTGTCAGGCCATTAACTACTATTTTTTGCATTTACACCATAGTTCATTTTGGTTGGTAAGCAGTTTGCAACAGATAATTCTATTTTCTCATGTAAAAATTACTGACGGAACCCAAACCAGAGCCTAAGCCGGTTTGAAAAGGGCCCTAGAAACATGATAAAGACATTTTCTGAATCCAAAGGGTTTAAAGACCAAGTTTTGCTAAAAAAGGTCCGGAGACTAGACTAGACTCCTATGTTATGACAAAGCAGGTTTGATTTCAACACCACTGTTGAGATCTTAACACTCTGAGATGATACAAGATGGAGACCAGAACCTGCCAAAAGGTGTTGATACCGAGGGTGAGATCTGCTAAAAAGGCAGTTTTGAGGTAATACCTCGTATAGAACAATGGTTTAGATGAATTCATGTCTGGGACAAGACTTTGGAACATTCATGACATGAGACTAACAATACTTCATCATATGCACTTCTAGAATTCTACGATAACATTTCTTTAGTATTTTTAGGCTTAAAGGAACATTACAGAATTGGTTTTTGCTAACTGGCAGTGTAAGCACTTTATATAATCCACCATATACATAAACTGACAAACCTGTAGAAGTTTGAGATCGATCGGCCATCTGGGTCACGAGAAAATAGTGAAAAACCGATTACACATTTGCATGTGTTATACAATGCATGAATAAAATGCTCATGAGCGATAAACTCCAATCGGAAATTAGTTTTATTTATTTCTCATCAAATATGGCATTTCAGACAGAAATATTTCTAGGGATGTTTTCTACTATCATCATCATTAGACCGTGTAAGTTTTATGTAAATCTGTGATCATGAAGAAAATTTTAATTACCAGTTCTGTAACGTTCCTTTAATTGACCAATGTTAAAAGATCTCAATGGTTTTAAATTAAGACATGGTCCAGATCAAAGGGTCTTCCGTTCTTGAGACTGACAGCACTCCATTAAACTCCTCCCTGAGAACTAACCAGCCCTTAAACAGGGGCTCTAAGCTCATATTCAGTCTTTTGGTGCACCCATTTTCCAATAGAGAGAATCCTCATGAAAGTGGGCGAACAATTTACAAGTCTCTAACCTTATGTTAAAATGGTGTGAATTGCCGTTTTATCTTATTCTTTTTCACAACGAAATTTGAAACAATACCTCATCAAACATCAAAAACCAAATGGGTCTGTACATTCCAAAGAGAAGTTTTGTGCCAGTCAAAAGGTCAAATTCAATGCCATGTTGATTGAATATCATCAAAATTCAGGAATGAACTAAAAATTCTCTTTACAAAAAAAGTACAGACCATATATTTGAAATGTGATGTCATCGAACGTTCTTGGATTTTGACAAAAATTGCAATTGAAGGGTGTCTAACAGAGTGGCATTTTACACCATTTTAACCTATGTTAAGAAACTTGTAACTTTGTTTACATCTCCATAAGGACTCTATCTATTGGAAAATGAGTGGTTCATAAAACTGAACATGACCTCGGAGCCCTGCTTGTCAGGTTGCATCTCAATATTATGTTTTATCCTCAATACCTTAATACAGGCCTGGACAAAACTGGTCACCAGCCTGATGCAGATAGTTGTAAGTTGACTCTTGTTGTGGCAAAAGTTATTTATCCATGTAAAGGAATCAATGAATCTGGTTTATTAGACCTTTAGTGTCAAATCGACCTACTTGTTCAAATTTACATTTTCCTAACTGCTTATCTGGCTGTCGTCCGAATTTGTATTTGTCCTGGCCTGTTGTTTCATGATTTCATTAACAATATGTTGTGATTAATCTTCATTTCTACTGATTGTGAGTATTTTAATATTTTTAGTAGCAATAGTTTTACATGTAGTAATGTACAAAACTGTTCATAGCGAGAGAAGTATATATGCATGACCCCTAAGTAAAGGTTAACTTGTGTTTTACTAATATTTTTTACCTGTTCATGGCCAATAACCAGAATCACACAAATGTCTCAAGTTGTATCATGAGCTCTTTCACTAGTTTTCCCCTAGTCCACGAAAAAACCCAAAGCAGAGATCTATACAAGGAGCAGAAAATCAAGATCCAAACTGATTTTGGAGTATCCAGGAAGCCTGGGACTTGTATAAAAATGAACAAATCATTCTGGGCTAGTTTACATCTCCTGTCTAGCCTTTCTCAGAACTCTTGCCTCATCCACCCTCATGCCTCCCCCTATGCCTCCCCATTTTTCTGAAAAAATTGGCAAATGAATGGTTCAATACTTGATACATTAAATAGCCACCCCACCCCCATAAATTAGGTCTTTGCACCTGCTTGGCTCCCCCATGAAAATGCTGCTGGAGATCTGACCCATGACATTACCTAATGTTTTGGTTTCACTGTGACATCAAAGGCCACATCGCCTTTGAAACACATACCATATTTTTCTGCCAATGTTTGTGGTGGTTTGCTTGAAAATAACTGTACATTGTGTTGTAATAATTTTCTGTTTCAATTTCAGTACAAATAACAAAAGTAGTTGTCTTTATGGTGTTGTAGAAGCACATTGTTTTTAACTTTTTTAGTTTGTATTAATCTGTTCAGTTTGTATTTTAGTTGGTGGTCATTGGAATCAGTGTTGTCACTAGCCCAAATTTAGTGCCGGTCGGAAATTTTTTTCAAGATGGTAAAATTCACGCTAAAAATGTGAAGTGAGCGTTGCAATGGACGCCATTGCAGTAAGCATCTCTTTTGATGAAACAATACATCATAGCAGACAATGACAATTGCTATAATTTCTATCAAATTTTTAACAAAATATTTACTTAACGAAATGGCACCACCACCACCCCTACCTTATGCCTTAAAACTTAAGGCGCCAAACGAACCATGGATGAACGAACCATGGAGATACAGAAAATACAACAAGAAGATCGAGGCAACACGGCGATAGCGTGTTGAGCCTGCCAAGCTTCGTTCATTCATTGTACAGGATTATTCTATTATTCAATAGGTAAGTTTACCCCATGCTGCCAAGTTTGTCCGATTTATTGAAGATTCTAAACTTGTCTCATAATATTTTATAAATGTTTTCTTAATCAACTAAATTGAATAACCTGATTCTTGAATTTCTTAAAATGTTTGACCTCTACTACGGTACTTATTGTTATATTTTACAAGTAAAATGTCTGAGCGACTGTGATTGCTGAAAAGATCTCCCTGCAAAGAATTAGGTGTCCCGTCAGACCCGCACGCAAGTGATACTGCAGTTATCATACACAAGCGCCAGTGGAATTGCACGTGCAGGCAAAGGGAAAATCACTATGAATGATCCGTCACTGCCAAACTTGGCAATCGCCCAAACTATAGCACCTTGAGTGATACAGTTGGGGAGCCGCAACTATAGTTGGGATCGCCCATAGAGCTCTGACGGTAACCTAGGCCCTTTTCGAAACGACCGGCTCCGGCTTCGGATTCGGCTCAGGCTAGCTAGGCCCCTCGGATGTTTGACTATACGCGTGCTATGCGTTCAGGGATTCAGACGAGAGAACGGAGCCTGAAGCCGAATCCAAGCCGAAGCCGGTCGTTTCGAAAAGGGCCCTAGCCCACTGCAATGAGATACTGCGATCCCAACTATAGTTGGGCGATTGTCAAGTTGGGGCGGAACTACTACAAGTGAAAAGTTGCAGTCCCGCGAATAAGGTAGACGTTACGTAGCACATTGCTGCATATTTGCACGGTAGTTGATACGGTACAACCAGACCGGGACAAAATAAATTAAGACGCACGAAAATGAGAAGTTATCAGTGAGTATTTGTCAGAAATTGTCAGGGACTGTCAGGAATGGATATTAAAACGAAACGCGATGTATTTTGTCATAAATACTGGAATTTATTGTTGGCTTCTGATGACAAAGTAATGAAATATTCAGCATTGCCGGTCGAAATAGTGCCGGTCGGTAAAGCTGTTAGCAAGGAAAAGTGCCGGTCGGGAATCTCCGAGTGCCGGCAGGCCCGACCGGCACCGACCGGCGTAGTGACAACGCTGATTGGAATGTACTAGTAGACATCGAGACCAGTCTACACAGTTTGTTAGCACCTGGATATACAGCTTCATATTCATTGGGTTTTTCTATCAGATTTTCAGGGGCCTTTTTCAAAAGAGCTAAGATTGATCTTAACTGCAAATCAATCTTATTTGCTGAGCAAAGTCTGATGTCACAATACAAATCACTATTGACAACTCATCTTAAGATGAATCTAAGTCAAAGTGCTTTGTTAAATTAAGTCCAGGCCTGATACTTCATTCTTGTGAGGGCAAGGCGGTTTTTCCTATATTAAGGGCATCTCTTTGATGTAAATGTAAATTTCAAGTGGGGCATTTCAAGGGGCACAAAGACAATGACTAGAGGCATGAAGGCAGTTACCTTCATTGCCTCCATGAGGTATCAGGCCTGTACTGTATTTACACACAGTTCTAATCCAGGTAGGAACAGGCATGCACATGTAATGGGGCCGAGGGCACTACAATATTTAGTTGGATGCAAGTTTAAAATCTAAGGGGGGTGGCTCATTGATTGGTCTCTTAGCTTAAATTGTTTTATTGCTGATACAGCTAGAGGAACCTATATCGTGCACACACAGTTTATGTTTAGACCAACAAATATCACGTCTAAATATATTTACAATTTTTCTTTTATTTCAGCTCCAAACAGTACACTTCAAAACAGGTTACTTTTTCATCTTTCCCAAAAGGTAAGAATGCCACAACCAATTCCTATTCTTTGTGGGTTTTTTTGTACCCCATAAATAAAATATTTAATTACAAATTACCCCCAAATCAGAACTTTTTTCATATATACTCAGTATTGCCAAAATAAAATTTTCCTAAAAGTGTTTGACCGAACCTTTTTGGGCCAGGGGATGGATTGGGTGGAGACAAAAGAAAGTATCAAGAAAATTTAAGATCCATTATACTTCGAGTTTTCATTCTTTATTATTGTTTTTTTTTTTTTTTTTTTTTTTCATTTTTAAATTTAGTTCAACGACGAGAAGAAGCTGATGTCACATCATCAGAACTTACAGGACATTATTCAGGACCAGCTGAGCTTGGCATCCATACACTATCTGCGCAGCCACTATCAAGAAGCCATAGACATCTACAAGAGAATCCTGCTAGATAACAGGTATGCCAGGCTAGACAGGAGATGTAAACTAGCCCACAACAATTTGTTAATGTTTATACAAGTCACAGCCTTCCTGGAGAATCCAAAATCAGTTTGGGTTTAACCCTAAAACTCACTAGTTGCTCAGACAAGGGGCTGCCCTAAATGCATCAGAACTTTGTGATATATGGTGTGTTTGGTAAGCAACAGCCAAATGGTTTAACTCTGATAGATTGGTACAGTTGGCCCTATGCTAAGACTAAGAGTGGGTAATTTGGAGGTACAGTACCAAATCTGTCAAATTCAAACAAAACTATTATTTTGATGTGGGTGTGGTTAGTTAATGTTACTTTTGGGATAGGGAGATCTTAATCCCACTTAGTGTTTATAAGATCACTTTGAACTACCAATTAAAAATTTAATCTAGTGTTGCTTAAAAACAAATTGAATCATGGAGGAAAACTTCAGCACTTATATTTGATCATAAGTAATTGTCATCAACACAATGTATTTTTTTTAGCTGTTCGTCATTTTAGTGCAAAAATGTTGTTTCTTCTAAAATAGCACTTGCATTACAGGAGAGTTTAAAATTGTCAAAATGTTGTATCTCTCTTAAAATAGCCCGGATGTACACAAAACAAGTAGGCGCCGAGATATTACGTTTTTGCATGGATTATTTTCTTTGAGATACATTGTTTTTGCAAAATCGAGATACAACTTTTTTGCAAAATCAAGGTACAAAGTTTTTGCACTGACGCGATGTGATGTTTCATTTTATGAAAGTCTATCACAAGTTTTCTCAATCATCTTATTTGTTTCATCTGTAGGGATTATCTGGCACTGAACGTCTATGTTGCACTGTGTTACTACAAACTAGACTATTACGACGTATCACAGGAAGTCTTAGCTGTGTATCTACAGCATTATAGTGACAGCGCTATAGCACTGAATCTCAAGGCGTGTAACCACTTCAGATTGTACAACGGCAAGGCAGCAGAGGTAGGGTTGGCATTCTATAGAGGCCGGAGCTTAATTCTACTGAACTAATCTTGGCAATAGTGCCCAATCATAGAATTCTTCTCTTAAAGGGGCTGTACATGGAATGATGAACTCTCACCTAGTTACCTAGTTTAAACTGTCATCTTCCTCAAGTTTAGCACCTTCTTTAATCAGGTTGTTAACCCTCCTACTTTTGGTAACATTTTCCTGTGACTTGACTGTGTACAAGTGTGTACTGTGTAGATGTATTCACCACATCACATCATATTCAGGCCCGATACTTCACAGGGGCAACACAGGCAATTGCCTCCAGTACCCCAGGGCCCAATTTCATAGAGCTGCTTAAGCAGAAAATATTGCTTAACAATTGGCTGCTAAGCAGAAATGAGCAGGATACCAGTCACAAATTCTACATGTGACATAGTCGTTTGGCTGGTAACCCTATTCTGGTAAGCATAATTTTGTTGTGCTTAGCTAATTTTTGTGCTTAAGCAGCTCTATGAAATTGGGTCCTGGTCATTGCCTTGGTGCTGATTGAAATGTTCCAATAGAAATTTACAATTTCCTCATAGAGGTGCCCTTTACCAAGGAGAAAATGCCTTGGTGCCCTTGCCCTTTCACAAACGAAGTATCAGGCCTGCATATTGTCAGCTGTTAAAGCTTATCTTCCAGTCAAAACCGCAGTGGATGATAAAAAATGGTCCAACAGTAGGAGGGTTGACTTTATACTTTGTAGATGCATTCACATATTGCAGGCTATTATAGCTTATCTATCATTGAAAACCACAGTGGATGATATTGAATGGTTAGAGCGTAGAAAGTTTTTAAATGAGATGATTGATTTTCTTACCATTCAGGCTGAATTGAAGAATCTTCAAGACCTGGCCTCACCGTCCTTCACATTTGCACAGGATCTGATTAAACATAACCTGGTAAGAAATTAAGAATATCTTTTTATCAAACCACAGTTGAAACCATCTTGAATCACTGAACATGAAACAAAACTTCAGTTGGATTGGGGTTTCTAATCATGTTTGTGTGATGTAATTCCATCATAAGATACATGTTCATGTCATCCTGACTTGCTGAAATGGTTATCAGAACTCCATAGAAATTAGGGCTAGAGTTGTTATTGCTTGTAGAGCTATGAAAGCTGTGGACTTGCTTTTCACTAATGGTTTATTGACCCCTTGCACAATGCAGAACAAAACCTCCGCACAATGTGCATCCACCATTTCCACCATTTTGGGAATCTATTCCTTTGTGTACTATTTGACTCTCGAAATGGATAGGATAGGCACCTGTAAGTGCACTGCACTTTGTGCCAGGGGTCATTATAGTAAAGATATCATTGAAAACCAACTTCTATTATAGAATTGTGATTGAAGGAAGAAACAAGGGACTTTGAGTTGTAAAAAGCCTGTCTTGCATGTTATATGACACATCACCTTACAATCAGGATTCAAATAATTTGTTACATTTGTCGGTATGTCTGCTTTGTGCGCATAAATACAAGACTTTAGCATATATATAATTTCTTTACAAACAAATCAATTTTGGATAACTGTTTTGATTTCTTGTTTCATAATAAAAGGTTGTCTTCAGAGGCGGTGAGGGTGCCCTTCAGGTGTTAAACCCCTTAATTGATGTCATCCCTGAGGCAAGGCTCAATCTGGTCATCTACTACCTCAAACAAGGTGAAATATTTCCCCCGTTCTATTCACTCTAAAATTCATAGTCTCTAAGACTGTTATATTTCAGATTTACTGTAATTATTAATTCCCTTTGATATTTGGATGCACTCAGATGCAAGTATTTCATCAATTAATGTTATGAACATACTGTATTTCTTTCAGACGATGTCAATGAGGCATACAACTTAATCAAAGACCTCGAACCAACCACACCCCAGGAGTACATACTGAAGGGTGTGGTCAATTCGGCGCTCGGGCAGGAGCAAGGCTCGGTCAGTATAATAAAACTATGTGTATTTTAAAGCTATCAACCTGTATTGATCAATGAAAAGAAAAAATATTGAGTAGGGAATAGAAATAACATTTTAAAGTTTGCTTTGGGTTAAAGGTAGAATGAACCAAGAGGTAATCAATTAGATGAAGAAGTGGTCATTCTCAGACCTAAATCACCTCTGGTTCTTCTTGGAACTGCCACTTCTTCCTAGAAGAGATTAGTATTACATGGTTATGACCCATAAACTACTTCTCTTGGAAAATATCATACACACACATGTATGGAATGCAATGAGGTCACTAAAACACATATCCCCCCCCCCTCTGAGGGACTGAGTGACAAGAAGAGGGTGCATGCAAGAGATTGGAAACTATTCCAATAATGCTACATTATCAAATCAAACTGAAGATTGTTTGTTTATTTTTTTGTTTTTATTTAAATTGCAGAGAGAGCATCTGAAAATAGCTCAACAATATTTCCAGTTGGTTGGGGGCTCAGCAAGTGAATGTGGTAAGGATTTTGTTCGTTATAATGAACAGCGATTTTGTTTGATACAGTCTTTATACAGAGAGTGAGATTGAGGGGGTAAGATGGGCTGTCAAAGTTTGAAGGATTTCTTTCCTTAAAAGACAATTTGAAATGAACTTAATTGTTCTTGTAATTGAGCTTTAATGCTTTTTATGAAAATAATGGAGATTAGCATAAATTGTTGTAACGCACAAACAGTTCTTTCAAATTAGCAGCTTTTAATTAATGTACTCTTCCCTAAACGATTCTTGTTCTTGCATTAAGTGTTTTCCTTTGCTGTTTTTGTATTTTTGTATTTTTGTATTTTTGTATTTTTTTTTTTTTTTTTGGGGGGGGGGGGGGGCAGGGGTGGGACGTAGCTAAATAAACTCTTCCGAAAACCGATAATACTCTTCCAATATTTATTTTGTTAATCTTAGGAGGTGGGGGAGTTCAAATACAAAAGTAATCTATCGACAACCTGAAAATGACAAAATGTTTTGTTGTCCTTTGTATTAGATACCATACCTGGTAGACAGTGTATGGCAGCGTGCTTCTTTCTACTCAAGCAGTTTGAAGATGTGTTAATATATCTTAACTCAGTCAAGGTTAGTACTGCTGTTTGAATTCTTGGAAGGCAGAATTTCATTGTTGCAACTCTGTCTTTGAATATGTTCAGATTGACTCCCTTTGACCACTGTGAAAAGAGAATCATTGGATCCTTTGAAATTCATTCCATTGGCCTCAGATTAACCAGCAAGTTTGGTAGTCAAGTAGTTTAGGATAAATGCTTTAGAATGCTGTTTGGGTTGCATTTGACTCCCACTCAAGTCGCCTGGGTTTCTTTATGCAGAGCTCAGAATTTCCGGAGAGGGGCAAGAACCAATCAACTTAAATGTTAAATGTTTTCCGTGCAATGTACACATTTGAAGTGTTGTCAGAATATCATAAAATATGTATGGCTAGAAAAAAAGTTACATAAAGTCTGAGCACATTCTTACTTTGGTTTATCCCTTTAGTCTTCAAATCTCACTACCTGGTACTCCTCAAGTAGCATGCAGTATTTGGCAGGTTGTATCTCGAGTTTTACACATGCGACATTGAAATGCACTAAACAGCTGTAGATAGAGCGCGATCTGAAGATTACCATGGTTTGAAAATAGTAGAAGGTTCCCATGACAAAAAATGACATTCTCTACGTACTTCCAAGTGTTCAAAGTTCGAAAGTCCTGTCACCAACACACACACTCACATGTGAGACACAACGCGTAGTTGTTATGTGTGTTGTTATGTACAATGTATTTAACACTTTTTTAAACCTTTTATTTAACAGAGTTATTTCTACAATGATGATAGATTCAACTATAACTACGCTCAGGCCAAAGCAACTGCAGGAAACTTCAAAGAAGCTGAGGAGGTAGGGCTTTTCAGAAAAATATTCTAAAAACAAATGTATGTCAAAAAAATATTTGTATGCAGATTTCCATTTGCTCTGATCTGAATTGCATTTTTAGTTATTTTGTTGATTAGTTTTCTTTGAAAATGCAACTTACAAGAGATAAAACTGTGATTGTTTTCATATTTTGTTACAGATTTTCATGTTAATCCAGAGTGAGAAAATTAAGAATGATTATACGTACCTCAGCTGGCTGGCAAGATGCTGTAAGTAGTGAACCTGTTTGTCTTCAATCCCTAGGGCTAGAGTTTGAATCTCACTGAGATTGCTTCAGTGATTCTGGCTGCTGTTATTCTGTATAACAAATCGAAAAATGATTTGGAAGCTTAAGATACATGAAAACTTGAAATCAACAAAACTGTGATGAATAAGAAATTGTTGTCAGTAAGCTTGGGCGATATTGCTTTTTTTCATCCACGATGTATCGTCAAGAATATATCGCGATATTCGATAATATCGCGATTAATTTTTGATGACGTCAATCTTCTACGAATCTCACAGTGTAAGTTTTAGTTGTAGAGGCAGCCGTCTCATTACTACTTTTCTCCAATGATCTATTCTTCGGGTTTTACTCTAGGTGAAAACCTGGGCCTATTATTTACACACATTTAATGTGTATACTGCGCATGACAGACTGTTCTGTATGTGTGCATAACTAATTAGATCACCAATCTCGTCCCCAAGATGTGTCGAGCAGTACGAGGTACTATTGTAAACATGGTTGGAAATAAAGTAAATCATGGGGACGAGGTTGATGCAACACGTGATAACACCCGGAAGCGCGATGTCGTAGTTTTTCGGTAGTCTGTGTGAGACCGCCTGATCGCTAATAAGGCTTTGATGTTGGTTTTTTTTTAAGAAACCCGGTCGGGTCGGATCTGTTGGGGAATCTTGCGGTTGCGGTCTGTGACTTGCAGCTCTTTGTTGTTGCAAGATCATCTCCACTAGGAGATTTTTTGTTGCAAGATTGTCTCGGTTAGGAAATGCATCGCAATACTTAGTCGATATCGTGATTTACCGATATCACGATCAAAAAAAATCTACCCGATATCGTAATCGTTTCAGAACTAGTATCGCGATATTCGATAATATCGTGGTATCGCCCAAGCTTAGTTGTCAGGAGTTTCTTGTACCAATGAAACTTTCTCATCTGGCAACGTCAATGTGTGTACCAAAATCTGATGCACCAGAATGTCTTATTTGTAATAATACTTTATTTAAAAAGTTGGTTTTGTGTTGTAAATTGTTGTTCAACTTTTCCCCTCTCTTCATCGAGGTTGTCAATTTAAATGTGCAGTTGAAAACTATGGTGTGCTATTTGAATTGTAAAACAAGTTAAATACAGTTTTTGTAAGAGTCATAAGATTGCAGTCAACAATAAAGAGATCAGTTCTTTTAGTAATAAAACTATCTTAGAATGCAAATGAGTAACAATATGAAAACATCAATGTATTGTATCGAACTTGAAAGTGAAAACTAAACAAACAGAACTGACAAATCAGTACAGGGGAAAAATCTAAGAAAAACTGTCAAGGAGATCAGCCACCAGAGACCAAAGCAGAGGTCATTGTACGGCCAACTGGCAAGAGCTAAAGCCAGTTCATATCTCATGTGAAATTGACTGGAAAGCAAATTTCCGTTTCATTTTATCCAGCGTTGGTGCAATTAATTTCACACTCATGTTACGTTTGTACTGGAATGGTATATCCAAATGGTGTACAATTACTGCAGACTGATGTAACACTGTCGACCCCCTACCATGCAAAAACCTTAGATCTCTGAAATGTGTTGTTGATTTTGTTTTGCTTGTGATGTTTTTTATTTAGATATCATGAATCGTAAGGCAAGACTTGCATGGGAGCTGTACCTAAAGATGGAAACATCCGGCGAATCATTCAGTTTACTACAGCTCATTGCTAATGACTGCTACAAGGTAAATAAATTATTAAAATGTTGACACTTTTCTTACTCTCAAATCTTCCAGAATTGTTTAGAATGAGGCTTTGCTATTGGAGTCCTAAGTTGACACAAGTCTTTGAATGTATTTATATGGAAAGGACACTTTCCAGCCAGAAATTGCTCATGTGTTAAAGTTCAACAGTGAAGGATCATGTGGTGGGTGAAGCTAAGCACAACAACATTATGGTTACCAAATTAAAATACCATGTCACATGAACCATTTGTGATTGGTATCCAGCTCATTTCTGCTATTAAAGCAAGAAATTGTTAAGCAATATTTTCTGTGCAGCTCTATGAAAATGGGCCCTGGTAACAGTTTACTGTTGTTTAATAATACAAACATTATACAAACATTTGTAGATATTGTTTACTCCACAAACTGATACAACCAGCTCTCCACTTAACCCTCCTGCTCTCAGATTAAATTCAATTAAATTTGGAGAAAGTGTGTAATATGGTGCCATGCTAAATACTTTTCACGATGTACACAGTGCAAAAACAGAGATGTGTGAATTTGAATGATCAGTTAACTACAAACAAACAAAATGTTTGTTGACCACCCTTTGCCAAAGCATGCAACAACAAAAACATCTTACATATAATAAGATTGTCAACTCTTGGTTATTCCATTCATTTTGTTTATGATTTCAGATGGGTCAATTCTACTATGCTGCCAAGGCGTTTGACGTCTTAGAGAGGTTGGACCCAAACCCTGAATACTGGGAGGGCAAGAGAGGAGGGTGTGTCGGAGTCTTTCAACAGATCATTGCCGGACATGAACCAAGGTACATAGACCAGATATATCAAGACAGTCCATCGACTCTATTATCACCCAAATATTCCATGCCCCCCCCACGTGGGGTGGCTTGACCTGGATAGGTTTGTGACCAAAGGCCAAGCCAGTCACTCATTGCAGGGAACGATTTTGTCCAGCAATTTTGCATAGCAAAATATTTAGACTGAACATGTTTTGTGCACACTGAATTCTAATACTGACATGCAAATGGTGATTTTTGAGTAGCAACTGATACATTTAGTTTAGCATTTTGCTACGCTATACAAGAGAAACCGTTCACTGCATTGTATGGAGTAGAGATAACAAAGTATCTGACATCCCACCACAAGCCTGCATGGAGTTCTTCCAGAATGACAATGAAACACCTAATCATACAGTATTTTACAACAACATTTGTTAAGGGAAAACTAAAAGTTTATATTCTCCTGACATATGAGTTATATCATCAAATGACTGACCATAGACTGGAGGGCCATGGTTAATGTGGGACACTCCCTGACTGTAGCACTCAAGAAGTTGGGATTAAATCAATCAAGACGGACAGTGTTTCATAATCTACCAAAATATGTTTTGCAAGCATTAGCTGTCGTCCTAAACTTTAATTGAATTAAAGTCTTAGCTAAACTTGGGTGTGATCCCTGGCTACACGGCAGCTAACGGTTGTATGGCTTTTGACTGGCAACCCGGAACAAAGATATTGACAAAATAGGGAGACCGCCAACATAGGGCTAGATAGCTCAATTGGTAGAGCGGCGGCACGTTAAGCCGGAGGTCGTTGGTTCAAATCCCGCTCTAGTCAATTTTTCTTTGTTCAACCCCAAGTTATTTGAAAATTTATCCAGTCTGTTTCCCTTGTGGTTTATATATAACTTGACATTTGAATTAAAGTCTTGTAACACCCGAGGATCATGTTTTTTCTACCAGGAATAACAAAACTATTTCATTTTTTCTTCTTGTACCACAGGGAAACATTGAGAGACATTCTCCAAATCCTTCGCAACACTGGTAACCCGCAGGTGGAGTACATTATTCGCATCATGAAGAAGTGGGCCAAGGACAACAGGGTACCAGTCTCATGAGGTCATAATGAATGACCCAAAACACAATTCTGTCATCACATTCTACACATCTATGGTTGGGAGGGTCATGTACAAGTGAATAAATTTTTTGACTAAGGGGTGAAGAGACCGTTGATTATGGCCTGCTTGAAAAAAAAATCTATTTTGGGGGCTTGTACGTAGTTTTAAATGCAACCACTTTATCCTGAGCGTTTACTTGCAATGGTTTACATTAACAAAAAGCTCACATTTCATGATGATGGATTTGTTTATACATCTTGAACTGATTAAGATCGGACCTTATAATTTTCCTAAAAGGGAAATAAGTTACAAGAAAGTTGGATCTGGTTAATAGATACATTTATCACTGTGACAACCTCCCTGATGTGAACATTTACAGTGCAAGGTAAATAAGAACCAACCTAAACGTATTTATAAACAAATCTGCTAAGAGGGCATCCAGCAGTGTTTCTGGAAAAAATGATTTTGTCCAAAGTCAAATAGAGGAACAAAACATTTTTGGGTTTTTTAAACTGAAGTAAATATGTATTGTAAAACATTTGGAAATATCTCTGAATACAAAAAGGATTGTAAATATCAACTTGTGTATTTGGTAAGGTGTACCTTTCATTTTAATGGTAAACAAATTTTGTCAACTTTGAGCTATTCTCTCTACGAAAACTAAATCAGATTTTTAATTATTTCAAAACTGGAAAAAAAATTGAACAAAAATATTTCCTCATTTAATGTATGTTTTTGGAAACTTGTTTTCTAACAGAACTGATGACAGGGCAACTTTCTATGAAGTTCCTTATTTTATAAGATTTGTACTGGAGATAAACTCATTAGTCATAATAAGTGAAATCGCAGAACTCCAATTCTGGTCAGTTTTATACAGGCTCTGTTTAAGCACATTACAAATTTGCTATTGAGTGCAGATTTATCTTGTTTAAAGCAAATGCAGGTTAAAGGCACTAGACACTTTTGGTAATTACTCAAAATTTATATTTGCATAAAAACTTACTTGGTAACGAGCAACGGAGAGATGTTGATGATATAAAACATTGTGAGAAACGACTCCTTCTGAAGTAACGCAGTTTTTGAGAAAGAGGTAATTTTTCACTAAAATATTTGAATCTGAAAAAGACTTCATGCCTGAAGCCTTTTTCAGGCATCTGAAAGCACACAAATTTGTGCAACAAGGGTGTTTTTTCTTTCATTATTTTCTTGCAACTTCAATGAACAAATGAGCCCAAATTTTCACAGGTTTGTTATTTTATGCATGTCGGGATACACCAAGTGAGAATACTGGTCTTACTACCTTTAAAAGCCAAAATGACTTGTATGCTATTTTTTCGGATTTGAAACTTTTCAGTGAGGTCTGCGGTAAGACCACCATGCAAATAATCAATTGTTAGTTCCAGAACCACAACTCGAACAGATTATTTTAATGGTGTTGATGTAAACCCTATTAGAATATTTATTGCTTGACTGGCCAACCATTGTTGACACATTTATTTAGCTAAGCACACTTAAAACTCTTGCTTAACATAAAAACTTTACAGGCCTAAGTAATCATTTATGCTTTGACTGCTTTGCTGATAAAATGTACATTATGTGAATTTGTTATTACTAAAAATGTACTTAAAATAATGTTTTCATGTAAAAAGGGAATGCTGTGTAAAGTTCTTGAAATAAATCTACTTTTAATGTAGTCGTATTGTTTACAGTATTTGACTCCTGTTTGTTGTTGGTTATATTGTGAGGAAATTTTGCAAAGATATGTTCAAATTTTACTCAAAATACTGAAATTGAAATAATAAGCCCCCAAAAAAGAAGTGGGTTTGTTTTTTAAGAGCCCCAAAGCTGCCCTACTTGAGTCAGTAGCATTCAAATATTTTCTTGATGCTGTAGAATTTATGTCAGTTCTTGATAATGAACGAAACTTTTAAGAAAGTTTTATTAAGGGTAGACTGGTCCCCTGCCTTTTTTCAATCAGAATGAAGACGGGCACCTGTCTTAAAAAACCAATGGTTTCATTGGATGGCCATGCGTGACGTAAGCTTTCATATCTGTATTATGATTGGTCAAAAGATAATGGCGCTTGCGAGCTTTACATTTAATTGACCCACTGCTGGTCACTGCACCAAATAATGAAATATTAAGGACAATGTATCTTATGTAATTTGTATTTTAGGCTAACGTAGCCGACGTCATTTTTAGCACAGTTCTTTAGTTAGACTTTCCGGTTAATCTATCAAATAAACAACAACATGGCATTGTAAGTTTTAAATTTAAAGTTTAATTTACTTACTCCGGCTCCGTCAGTTTTCCACCTGTCTTCCGTCCTGTTTTTCTGCCGATTAATTTCAGTCGCAACAAATTGACATGTCTATCTAGGCAAAGAAAAAACAATACAAAACTGACAATAACACACACAAACACAGCACACACCGAAACAGAGCTGTGCTGTGCCTAGAAAAGGTGGGTAAAAACTTTAGACAAGTCCGCCGACAGACGACAAGTGAATGAACTTGTTTTGCTCGAAATTAACAATAAGCAAGCGCAAAATGAGGGCGCTGTTTCAATTGCAAGAAATAATATTTGGCAACCTCGTCTTCGTTACCTCGTTCGCTTGTTAGCACAACGCAGGACGTCTGATACAACGTACCGGGTACGAGTAAGCACGGGGAAAGAAAACAAACAATGATCAGACGATACGTTTTATCAGAAAATAATCTTACTTCTTCCTGTGATTATGTGTGAACCTGGTGAGCAGGTTCTGTCAGATGTTCATTTAGATGTACCAAACTCGTCTAAGCTCTCAAATGAGGGGAAAGGTAAACATACCTTTTTGTTTTGAAGGTTTCTCAGTGATTCTAAGCTTTATTCTAGCACTTGACTTAGCAGACGACGTCAAAGGGGGTCCATTCTCTCCACATAATATGGTACTGCTGGTTATGGAGCGCTAGTGTACGTGTGAACATAAAAGCTGACTTTAAGAATATTTAAAGCACGTTTTCTTCTTCTTTTCAAAGCCACTACACGGTTTTACTTCAGAATACCTTTAAAGTCATCCGATAGAGTCGGCCGATCTTCTCTTTCTGCAACTGCAAGCACAACAAAGGATGCAGACAATTCCATTTTGACAGCTAAAGATCACCACAGCCTGAAGCTTGAGCAACCATCATCAGTTAAAGATGATACATCGGTTACCAAAGCAACTTTAGACGAAGATGGAGATCTGGTGGTTGTGAGGAAGGATAGAAGACAGGATGTAGTCGTTATTGGTAAAATGCAGTCATTCAAGGCTATAATATATCATAAGTAGAAATGGCTCCTGCGACAAATGCTCTTCAAAATATGAAAGCATGATAAAAAAAATCTGTTCTTATTCGAAAACTTAACGAAGGTATGGTCATCATTACTCCAAGAACTATGAGGTTCGTTCCGCTATCGTATGATAGTGGAGGGAATCTCATAGGTCCTCATATATTAGAGATTGTAAGTAATTTCCCTTTTAAATGTTTGTTTACAGAACATGCCATGGCAACCACAATAAATGATGTTGGATTACAGGTAATAGAACATAATTTTATTGGTAGATGTTTGTAAAGCCGGTCATACAATTACAAGTGACCTTTCAACTGATTGCCCACATACTGTGACTGTGACTTTACTTCAACATTAATATAGTGTTTTGGTGAAGAGACAAATCCAAGGCCAAAGACTGTCAGTCAGTTCAGACACAGACTATAAACTAAATAACAGATCAGTGGATGTCATAGCTGTGTGGTTTAGGTTGGCACTCAGAGTCAAGAAATCTGCTGGCCACAATTGGAAGAATGTTGGTTCAAGACTGGGTTCAACCTCTGCCCTTCCGGTCTTGGTGATTCTCCATAACTTCCATAAGCAAGGCACTCGGCCCTAATTATTGTGGAGTCCTCTTAGAACTCACACCATACAAACCATCATGTTCATGGTGTTACAGCCAATCCTACAAACTCTTTAACCATAACTTGCTTCTCTTCACCCAGGTTTATAATGTTATTCATAGAACTATGCACACATTTTGCCCAAGAAAATTTGACCCGAATCTTTTGTCAAAATGTGGCATTCATATGTCACATCATTCACATACAGCTATTTTCACATTGTTTCCCGTAGACATTCACTTTAATTTCACAGGTTGTTTAGCGATGATATGTTTAAACAAAATTGAAGTCTGAAAAACTAACATGGTGCTTGACCCTTTTGTTACAGGTGTGGCAGGGGTGCTTACTTCTCTGTGATTTCATGTTGAATAATCCAGAGATATTCCGAGGTCAGGTTGCCCTAGAGCTTGGTGCGGGGGTTGGTCTAGGGAGCATCGTCGTGGCAACAATGGCGTCCACTGTTTTCTGTACAGGTATACTGAAAGTGATTTTCTCGAAATCCTTGGACTTTTAAGATATAGTTCTGGAAAAAGACCTGCAAAATTTCAGCAACATTTTCAAGTCAAAAAAATAATGCTGTAGCATAGTCAGGGATAGCATGAATATCTCCGCCAAAAGAAAGAACAACTGTTTGGCTTTAACTTCTAGCCAATTTAATCAATGTCCATCCAGAAAACTTACAATACTTTATTGATAAGTGGAGATGTAGTAAGGGCAAAAAAACACCACCAAAAAACAATTTGTTTTATCCCTGATGCACAATTTACACCTGTTAAAAACAAAGATACATGTATGTTGTTATCTTCTTCACTGGCCAACAATAGGATTCCTTTTGAAATTTTGGTGAGAGGCTTGTCTGGCAAAACAGTTTCAACTCATTTTCCCATAATAGGCTTTGAATTCAATCAGAAAATGAAGTCTACTTCCTCCATTTCCATGGTGTTGCCTTCAGTTCTCCATGAAAATTTCTCATCTTCAAATTTCTCAATCCATGGACTGCCATCAACTGTACACATTTGTTGTAACTAAAGTCCGGAATAGCTATTTATTTCAATATTCTAACACTTTATTTGACTGTGTTATATAAAAAGGTTGTCCTAACAAAACAAACAAAAAGATTTCTCATCTATGCCTTGGTGGCCCATACAAAGATTCATTTCCTAAATATTATTTCATTTTTGTTTCAGATATTGGTCTGGACGTCTTGAAGTTATGCCAGAGGAATGTAATAAACAATTGTAAATTATTCATGAACAAGGATGACCCTCAGGTGGATCATGATGTTAAAGTGAGAGAGTTAGACTGGTTTCAGTCCACCAACACCACCATGACAAGTAAGTCAAAAGCTCATCTGGATAGGCATCATAGTATGGCATCAAAATGCCCCATTTGAGCACATGCACCCTAACATATGGCAGTAACGAGGTTCTGCCATTGTTGTTCCGTTATTCCCTTTTCTGAAGGAATCCTTTGTGGAGTACCACTAGAACAAAGAATACCTAGCATTGTTTCAATGTGCGAACTACCCCGTAAGTTGGCGTGTTTAAGCCCAAGATAGTATTGTGGATGACCCAAAATGAGACAAAACCTCACGCTTATACGTTTGAACTAAGTAGAAGTTTTTCTTGTGTTTAACATCAGCATAAATTGTTAATCATTGTACATAGCCAGGCACAGCGCTGAATATGGCAATATTACCTGGTAAACATTAAAATGCTCAATTAAAATACTTCAGAAGTACCAAGTCAATGGTACTCTCTATACTTGGCGTAGAACAAATATTAATTCAGACAATTTTTCTCTTGTTTTTACTGTTTTAATTTGACAGATTATTCCAGTGCATTTCAGTGGGGAAAGGAAGATGAGGTTCTTCTCCATGAAGTTACAATCATAATCGCTGCTGATGGTAGGTTAAATACCCTTCAAATGTCTGTATGGGTCTCATTTCAAAGTCGCATTCCATTATTAAGGTTACTTTTTCTGTTTTGTGGGGCCTTTTAATAGTCTTTAAGACCAAGCCAATGTTGGCTTAAAATTCCACACCTACTCTAGCCACTGGGCTATAGCTCGGTGGGCTGGTGGAAATACTGCTCCAGCATGTTAAAGGTCATGGGTTCGAATCCCACCCGAGTGATATGTTGGTGGAATTTTTTTCACAGGGCTCAGGGAAAGTACCGAGTATACAGTGCTAATTAATACACATCAGTGTAAGGGCAAAAAACAAATAATAAAATCAGACATGTTATGAAGAATTTTATGTTGACTCAACTAACAGAAAGACATTTTACCTGTTTGATTATTTCATCGGATGCTCATCTTTAGCGACTGTAGATGTAGTGCTGGTTGTGTCAAAGATCACTGCGCAAATACAAGTCCCGGGCTTCGATGAGACGGGCAAAGTTTCGAGACCTCAATAGTCTAAAAACTGAGGCAACAGGGTGTCAGACCGTATCTAAGACCATCAGAACATATACCAATCAGTTGTACACCATTCCCCTGTTCAGAACTGCCACACCTCCTTGATAAGAAAACTGATATTTCTATAAAACAATAAATATTGTTTTCAATGTCACAGTTATATATGATGATGAATTGACCGATGCATTCTTCAATACGCTCCATCACCTCATGACGACTGGAAAGGAGAAGATAGCATTTATTGCATTAGAGAAAAGGTAATGATGTGATCACTCAATCTGTTATTCAAGGGAAGGTTTTAGGACAATGTTCCAGAGTACCCACACCTTTAACACCAACATTCATTTTGTTGGTAGTTAGGCCGTACCTGAATTGGCAGCTACAGCTAAGACTGTTGGACTGCTAAGGACATCCTATACTTCAACACATGATGACGCAATGATTCAGCCATAGCCGCCAATTCGGACACGTCCAAACTCATTGATGAATGATGAATGTGTAAATAACATGGTGCTAATCAGCAACCTAAAAATCAGTACCCTGTCACACACTTTTAATTGTAGTTATGTACATGTACCGGTAGTTTAAAACAAAAATCAACAATCATGAAAAATACAAGACACTACCGAAATTAATTTTTTTAATTACCCCCATTTTAAGTGCAAAATAATTATGTACAATTTTGAATGAACAATGTACATCAAAGGCACCATACACGTTTGGTAATTACTCAACATATATATTGGCATAAAAGCTGACTTGGTAACAAGCAACAGAGAGCTGTTGATAGTATAAAACATTGTGAGAAACAACTCCCTCTGAAGTAACGTAGTTTTTAAGAAAGAGGTAATTTCTCACTAAAATAATAAAAAACTTCTTGCAAGAAGTTTTTATTCCTATCTGAAAGCACACAAATTTGTACAAGGGTGTTTTTTCTTTCATCATTTTCTTGCAACTTCGATGACCAATTGAGCCCAAATTTTCACAGGCTTGTTATTTTATGCATATGTTGGGATACACCAAGTGAGAACACTGGTCTTTGACAATTACCAAACGTGTTCGATGCCTTTAAAAGTGGGGGGAATATGCCACCAGAAATTTTGAAATATGTGTAAATAAAATCATGATTGGCTGGCTGCCATACAAAATAAAGAGCTGGCAAAATTCACCAAAATTGACCATTGACACTTTTTAGGTTGAATTTCACGGTGGATGACCTAAAGGTGACCTGTAAAGCCTACGACCACTTCCTCAAACACATCACCAGGCTAGTCTCCTCTCCAGCAGTCAAAGTGAAATACATTGCTGAGAAACTGCCTGCAGACTTTATGGAGTGTTCTCAATACACAAGGACTGAACAGATGGTGAGAGGATAGCATACCCTTGACAAATAATTCCATAGAAACATTCACACCAAATGCATTTGGTTGTAAAATATATCAAGTTTAAAAACTTGTATTGGAATGGAATCCACCTGATTTTATACACACTTTATAGATAGGCTCAAGAGCAGGCCTGGAATTTCATCTATGAGAGGGCAAGGCCATTTTCAATTTCCAAAGGACACTTTCATTGGAAAATCTGAAAGTCTATGGGAAACTTTTGAAGGGCGCCAAGGCCAAGACCAGGGCGACAGAGGCCATGGCCTCCGTGGCCTCCATGTAATTCCAGGCCTGAAGACTGCAAGAGTACACCTGACCCACTGCTATATTATTTTACATGGAGATACAATGCACCTTGTCAGCTTGAATAAACCCTAGAGAGTCCATGTCAATAGTGTACAATGAGTATTAGCATTCATTACTGTTATTGGATACAAGGAGCATCACCAAGACAGTGGCAGCATGATAATGGTCTACCAAACCTTTGAGAATTGCCAACAACTTTGGGTGCTGATTTGCATTGTACATTTGTCGTACTAAACTGCTTATGTTCTCCATGACAAAGAAACAAACTTGACACACAGCTTTATGAAATGTTCTCCCTGTGATGTTAAAAAAGTGACACGCACAACTTATTTTCAACAATTTTAGACTATTAAAAACTTCTCGTCTCCATTAGGAACTGTGGCAGATTAGAGCAGTGAGGAGTGGACTGGACCCAGACTGAACTGATGCGAGAGTCATTGAGACTGCATACTTCACATCAGAAGCTCAGGGTATGGAACCAGAAAGACATCATGGGAATAGACATGTCATTTACGATGAAGAATTCTAATGTCCCACTTTGAGGCTCATCAAAACAGAAATTGATACAAGCCTCAAAAGTTTTCAGTATTATTTCACACCGATGTGTGTTAACCCTTTAGAGACTGTAGCGGCCGCAAGTGGCTTGTACCAAAATGCCCATAGCGGCTGCAAACGGCCGCAAGATTTGACATACCATCTTTCAAACAAGAGGGTTAAAGAAAAGGTATCAGACCGAATTGACATCTTCCAATGTTTCCCATGTTAACATAGAATTTACAACTCTGAAAAAACCCCGTCTATTTCTGTTTCTTAATAACTTTCCTGACAATTTTTCCTGAAAATAACGGTGCAAAAAATCAACAAGATAAGCAATGCCTGGGCGTATGGTGATGATTATAAAGAAATGAACTGTCTCTAAAGGGTTAAGCACTGTATACTTCCCCCGCCCCCCCCCAAGTCTTTTGAGAGAAAAAATCCACAGGCATATTACTCGGCTGGGATTCGAACCCACGGCCTTTGCCATTCTAGAGCCAATGTCATACCACTAGTCTATCGAGCTTGCCCAGAAGCTAGAGGCAGTTTGAATGAGAAATTTCTTACTTTTACCTGAATTCGGACATTTGATGTCGCCCGGTGAAACAAAATTGCCTCCATTTTTTGCAGATAGTCATAGTCTTGATCTAGTTCTGAGGATACTGTTCCCAGAAGCTCCTTGAAATCTATAATTCCAGGGTTCACCTAAAGGTGGAAATGCCATCATAGTTTCAGACCTTTTTGTCAGCAATAACTCTCAACCCGATATAGAATTTGTGAGACTCAAGGCTGCAAATTGGTGGTTAATAACTTTTTACAAGTGTAATAAAAAAGATAGATGTATACATCAAAGACTTTACTCTGCAGCATAGAAAGTCATGTGATTCAAGTCTTATTACAAGGTTGTCATTATGTTTAAAAGAAAATTAAGTTAAAAAGCATCAAGTATTTAAAGCTACCTTGAATATTTGACATTGATGGATTGCAAAGTTACATAAGTTGACTACAACATGTACTTGATTGTTAAGATTGTAAAATAAGACACAAAATAAAATTATTTTTATTGCAAACAAGTATTTATTATTGTTCATCGTTTGTCTCTACCTAGATACAAGAAAATACAAATTTTCAGTTCTGTTAAACAACATGGTTCACAAAATCAGAAAGAAAAAAATTGTTTGACATTAATTCATACAAGCGATGCCATTGAAGAAGTACAAAATAATTACAAGTAGAAGTACATCAATGATATAAATATACAAATAATAGTGGCATTGCATAAGACTGTACCTACCAGGGCCCAATTTCATATAGCTGTTAAGCAGAAAATACTGCTTTTGCTAAGCAAAAAATGAGTGGGGTACCAGTTGCAACAACGGAACCTTTATGAAATTTTGGCTGGTAACCAGTTTCTGTTAAGCAAGATTTTTCTGTGCTTAGCAAGTTTTTATGCTTACAGGCTTTATGATGGCTCTGCTTAACATCATCAGCAAAAAATCAGCACCTATGATCCCAGGGCCCAATTTCAGAAAGCTGTTTAGCAGAAACTTGTGCTCAGCAAAGAGAAATCTTGCTTTTTAGCAGAAACGGCCAATATAACATAAAATGTATATTGTTTGTGACTGGTTCTCTGCTAATTTATGCTTAGCATAAATATTTGCTAACCACAATGTTCTGCGTAACAGCTTTATGAAATTGGGCCCAGAAAAAAAACATGCGGGCCCAGAAAAAAACATGCTTAATGTAAGCACATTCACAGGTAAGTAAGGAATTTTGTTCTTGTGCCTATTCGTAATTCACACTACTTAGCATTCTTCACTTACACAGCAGCTAGCGCAGAAATTCAGCGCCAACCCTGTAAGCAGAAAATGATGACCGTAAGCGCAGAATTCCACGGTAAACAGAGCCATGAAATTGGGCCCAAAAGGATTGCTTTCCCAACTTGAGGGGAGGGGTTTGGGGAAGGGAGGGGTTGTAATCTCTACACGAGGTTTTCAACTTTGAGAAAACAAGGTTCTATCAGAACAACGCTAACTTATGTGCATTGATATCCTTAGTAACAAAGTGTTTTAATTTAAATGATTTAATTTAAGAGTGTCAAATTCCTGAATTATAAACTGTGGGCTAATAAAAAAGGTTAACATATTTACAATTTCTCATGGTTTCAAAAAAGGGCAGTGTTCTATCTCAGTGGACAGTAAGGGAATAGTTTTATACATTTTACTCAGAGCACGATTGCCAAAGTAGTTTTATTAATCAGTTAATACTCCCAAGGTTTTACAGAAAGTCCCTCGGCGCCCTGGCCGGGACCTCCATCCAATTACTCCACTCCATGGTTAAATCAACACAATGTTGGACACTGATCAGACTGGGCCCAATTTCATAAGGCTGGTTAAGCAGAAAATACTGCTTAGCAAATTTCTTTGCTAAGCAAAAAATGAGCGGGACACCAGTTGCAACAATATAAACTTCATGGAATTTTGGCTGGTAACCAGTTTCTGTTTAGCAAGATTTTTCTGTGCTTAGCAAGTTTTTATGCTCACAGGCTTTATGAAATTGGGCTCTGGTTGTTTGGGGGTTACAGTACCAAATCCACCCACTTCTAAGTAAATCCAAGCAATGGATTGTGGAGGATTCAGAAGTAATTAGGGTTACTGGCAATACCAGTATTGCCAAAGTTACTGTTGATACAATGCCTTTTATTACTTCTCCCTGTTGTCTTGTTCCCTGTACACATATAAACAATAATTCACAATATTTAAAAAGAGGGACCAGACTACTCTTTCCTTTCCAGCATTGTTTTTTTTTTCTTCCTGCAATGACTCAAGAAAATTCTGGCAGCATACTGAGGAAGAGGTAACACTACAGAAGGCAGGCGCAACACCGTGCAATGAATAAACCAACAAAAATAAAAAACATTAACGCAACACTGTCATCACAATCCACTTCAACAAAGCGAAGAAAACTTCAAGGCACTTGGGGGTTTTTCTGTTGATAATAATAATAATTTGGGAGGCTAATCATCCTTACTGGCAGCTAAGAGCTGAATTGCGAAGGATGCAGCTACAACGTGTTCGAGAAGCAGGCATGCAAGGGCGCCTTTGGCAGGCAGCCACATCAACCCATTATGACCACGGAGCACAGCCAGAGATCAAAAGTGTTTTTCCGAGGGAGGAAAACCGGATGGTCTGGAAAACCCTCGTGGCACAGCAGAGAACCAACGCACAACTCAACTCACATAATGGCCCTGGCCGGGTATCGAACCTGGGTCACCTTGGTGAGAGGCGAGCGCTTTACGCACAAGCCAACCATGATGTATGCCGACAGGTCCAGTCAGCTTTAAGCAGCAAGAATATTGTATTCATTCCAACATCTACTTGCGAGCCCCCCACCCCAGAAATAAAAAAACAACCGAAATATCCTTCCATCTACACTGTGACTGGTTCCCTCCCACTTGGAGTTTTAACCAATACTTTCTGCTGGTGTTAAAAAGCTTTAAGAACTTGGGTCTTGCAAAGCGGAATGGAACAAAACCATAGAGCTATATATATCGACTAGTGCGCTAACTAGTGTTTTGCAGAAGTGTAGGCGCATCCACGTTCGTGTAGAAACTGATGTAATAAGCTTGAAATTTTGAACGGCTGTTGTACAGCTATTTGCATAACAGTGATGTTATTCTTTTCTGTGTGTAATGATCTATAAATTGAACACATAACTTCAGTAAACCTGCTACCTGTGCGCGTAATGCAAACATAACACATTATGTGCATCAGTTTCAACACCAACATAAGTTTTATGAAAAAACAAATTTGATCCTCAAACATGTCTACACCAAGGAGACTTTAAAAAATGCGTGTGGAATAAAGAAAAGGGTCAGTGCTCTCGCTAATACATGTAGCTCTATGAACAAAACATAGAAAACAAAAATTGTCTGCGAAGGTTACAAACATTTTGAAACATAAGTCAACTCTACAGACTAAAGGGGGACTGTCGTCAAGATCACAGCAAGCCAGTGGCTGTATATGGATTTACGTACTCTCACCCAGTTACTGCAAGTGCGCTGGCCACAGATCTCTTACAGCCAGTGCGCACGCATGCAGTAACTAGGTGTGAGTTCATAACTCCATGTACAGCCACAGGCCTGCTATGATCATGATGACAGTCCCCCTTTAAGTACTATTATTGGCCGTCTTTTCATTGGACTAAAAAGTATTAAGTATTCACACTTTCTTGAATCCTCTGCTGGATAGTCTGGTACTGCACTGAGCAACTGAAGGCAACAGGAAATGACATGTGGATATTGGATACCGCCCTGCACAAAAGCCATGCAATCTAATTGCCAACCAACCAGTAGCCATAAAATCCTCCCCTCCCAAAAAAAGCAAACTGTTCTTTATAAGTACATGTAGTATTGTTCTCAAGTTGTGTTTACTCTAGCAATGGCTGCAAGATGCCTAGTAGTCTCCTCCTCAAGTCATGTCTGCTTTAATAGCCTAGTCTCCTGAAGTCGCTGGACTAGTCTTTCCTCCAGTCTTAAAGTGCACATTGCATGGTAGTAACTGATAACCAACCACTGTAGGAACAACATTTCCCATGCACGGCGAGTGACTGTTTTACGGCATGTTTGACTTGCCATGCCAGTAGCATTCCAGTAGCATTTACATTAATAAAAAAAAAGCAGTCGGGCGTCAGTCAAAAAGAGATTTACAAATAATATAAGCACAAGTCTTGCACCAATGATGCAATTGTATTCAAACATAAAGGCATGTCTGTCATTCACTTAAACTGCAGATTTAGGCCTCCACGTGACCTGAAATCTGTCTGAAACGTACCTTTGAAACAAAATGTTGCCATCTGACATGAACAGTGCTGAAATTACCCTTCTGATTGGTCAAAAATTGTCACTACCAGCTGCTGATTATTCAACCAACCAATCAGCACTTGTGAGTGATGCCCAATCACAGTGTCGATAACACATCACATGTCTGCCTGAATGGAGAAGGCCTATAAACTCTTGGTTGAATAAGTATATAACAAAGAAATTGGGTTTGTAACAATTTTTACCAAATGACAAGTAAGTTCAGACGGTTCTACATAGCTGATGACAATTGATATGAAAAACAGAAAGCAATGCTCCCTCGGCGCATTGTTCAGGATGTCTCAGGAAGTTTTATTAAACAGCTTCATATGACTGTGTCCCTCTGATGTTGTTGAAGTAATACATAAAATAATACTCTGCATGCCGTGTTCAAGTTCTCCTCAAGATCATACAAGTTTCTAAAGTCCCAAGTATGGATGCCTCAATTGGTACCTAAAGCTGACAACAGAAAGCAAGTTGCTGTCTGTTTAATAACAGGATCCACCGTCATAAATAAGCTTCCTGATACAGTATAGCAAAAGTCCTAAGAAGAAATGGCTCAATTGGTACCTAAGCTGACAACAGAAAGCAAGTTGCTGTCTCTTGAATCAAAGGATAAATCTTCTCAAGATGAGCTTCAGTTTCCTCCAACATCATAGAACATCGCAAAAGTTGTAAGTAGGGATTGCTCAATTGGTACCTAATCTTACAACAGAAAGCAAATTGCTGTCTCTTAACCTTCCATCGTCAGCTTCAGCTCTCTCCTACCCCCTCCATGGTGTCTAGGAATGATCCGGCAACCTCCGCATCCTCCTCTGACGGTCCTCCTCCAACCACATCACCTTTCTCCTCCTTGATATCCTCCTTGGCTCCTTCCCGGGCCAGGGACTCCTTGAGGCGGTCCAGCTGCAGCATCGTTCGAACGATGACGGACGGGGAGATGAGACTGAAGTCGTACATGTTGATCACATGCAGCATGAAGTTTCGGTAGAGGTTGAGCTCTAGCAGCTGTCGGCCGCGTTCCTCGATGAAGAGTTGGCAGGCAAGTGGGATGTGACTGTCTGCTATAAAGCTACCAGAAGAGGGGATAACAAACCTTTTTTTTTTATCATAAAAATTTCTTTCAATCACAGAGCTGCTCACCCAAAACATTAACTTTTGTGAAAGTGGGTGATTACATATTCCATAAAACAGTCAAATGCATTTCTATGTTTGTTTCTGCAAAGCCAAGTTCACACAGGGTTTAAACGGTTTTCTACAAGGACATGTTAAAAAATATTCTTCAAGAGATATCTAAAGAGAAAGTACAGCAATGGTTTTTGGAAATAGGAAGTAAATCCATTCTCCAATTCAATGAACAAACCATACAACTAACCCATGCAAATTGTTATGCTTTGGTGAAATTAAAGAAAAACCCTTCATGTTTTGTCAGACTTTTTTTGCTCATGTTAACATTTGGCTTGTTTTGGTTTGCCTCGGCAATCAGAATAAGCAAGTTACTTTGTGGGTTCAAATGCTTTTTCCTTGACTTTGACACTATTCAGAATGGAGATATGAACTTTTATAATCAGTGAGCTTTCAGATTGAAGCTAATAATTTTCCTTCATGATAATTTCCAACCCTAAACTTTGTCTTTAAGAGAGATTCGAAAGACCACATAACAGCCAATGTAAAGCATTCCATTCTGTCTGGTGGCCAATTTGTAAAAACTTTGTTGGCTCAGAAAAACTTGTGTAATGCACAGCACCTATGATACTAACTCATGGTAATGGGCCAAATGTCATAAAGCTGTGTAACAGTTAACCAGCCAAGCAGTGTTTTCTTCCCCCAAAGGGTTAAAGGTCAAGAGGTCATGGTCTGGGTCAAAACTTACTTGTGTTGCATACAATGTAAATTCCAAAGTTTCATGAGGTCTTTCTCCCCTTCATTTACATCAGTAAACTCGTCAATCATCTGCAACCAAAAGAGACAGGGAAACACAATCAAATCCACTTGTTAACCAGTTATCGCCAAAAAGAAAATTTTGGATGGAGTATAGACTGTGCAAGTCTTGTGCGTATTCGAACATTGGGACCCGTTAAAGCGTGTGAGTTTGTTTCCTTCACGCGTTAAAGCAATGTCCGTGGGAACATAGTGGTCCAAAAAATGTTTGAATACGCACGAGACTTGCACGGTCTATTAGACCAGCCCATGAGTAACCACACCCAGCAGTAAAATATGAAGACTTGTTTTACTTAGATAACCTTTAGTTAAGTTAAACAGTAATACCGTAGCCATATTGGGACATTATGGACACCTGGGAAGTGTTTTGGCTACCCCGACCAGAAACAAGTTTCCGGACGTAACATTTTCCAGGAGCAACCCAAAAACGGGTCAGTAATCAAAAACAGTTTGTTAGTGACATAGGTATATCTCTTAGAAAGGAGAAGACGATCAGAGCATACTGATCAAAACGTTGAGTTGTTAAACCAACGATTCTTCTCAGAACCACCACTACTCAAAAGAGATTTATGCACAAGGTGTCACTTAAAAATTACGGTTTGGTCAGAACAGCTACGACACAGCGGCTGAACTGAACACGCAAAACACTTAACCAATGACTGAAGCTCAAACATGTTTCCGGTTGGGGGCGCCAAAATGCGCCCCAGAGTTTGAGCTACTTGTGGCTGCTGCGAACATGGTTCTTTAACCGTTTGCAGCCACCAATAGTGTATAAAACAGTGACCACTATAGGGAATAGAGTATCTGACCACTTGGGCTATTAACATATATGTGACCAGGACTCTGGTTTTCCAGGCCTGATGCCTGTTTTTTAAAGGGCAAAGGGCACCAAGGCATTTTCTCCGTGGTAAAGGGCACCTCTATGAGGAAATTTTAAATTTTATTGGAACATTTCAAGGGGCACCGAAGGCAATGACCAGGGGCAACAAAGGCAATTGCCTCCATGAAGTATCAGGCCTGGTTTTCTGCCACTATCACCGCAAGTGTACAAGTTCCGACCACTATTGAGGTCAGAGTGTTCCTGCCTCCAGCAGCTGCCTGCCACTAGCAGCTGCCTGCTACTAGCAGCTGCCTGCCACTAGCAGCTGCCTGCTACTAGCAGCTGCCTGCCAAAAGCAGCTGCCCGCCACTAGCACACTGATTCTAAATGACTTCCTGACACTGTGATCATTCAAGAATTCAGATTTAAAACTGACGTTTCTCGTTCTCTGTTGAAGCCACAGGGGGTCGATCTCATCTTCGCTGTCCACTTCCATTTCTTGAGGTCTGATTGGTTGCAGCGAGTGGGTGTGGTAGTACATTCTGTAAGGGAGACAATACTCTTAAACATCGTCATCAAGCAAAAAGACGAATACATTTCAGTTCATGTATGTATCTGTTAGTAATTGATAACACTTTTTGTAAGTGCAGCGTTTAATAACTTGAATGATTACTTTACCCATCAGTTGTTTGACCGATTGAATGATTGATTTGATCTTTTGAACGACTGACTGATCAATGAATTACATTTATTAATTGATTGACTGATCAACTAATTATTGATTAATCTATCAAGCAATCAGTTGATTTCAAAGACTTTACTGAATTTCGGCTTGGGCCGGCAAGGTAAATTGTTGATAGTAAACTTGACTATAAATACTTCCATAAACCCAAATTTATCACTAAAATAAATGGTGCATGAAAGTATTAAGCAGCAAATATTGCTGTACAGCTTTTTGCTAAGCAGAAAAAAGCAGGATACCAGTAACAGATTGTACACGTGGAATGGCATATTGGCTGGTAACCTTATTCTGGTAAGCATAATTTTGTTGTGCTTAGCTCTATGAAATTGGGCCCAGCTAATAGCAAGTACTATACCTGTTATGTCCTGAGATTTGAGGTCTGACACTGAGGTAGTCTTTATTCTCCCCCTCCTGGAATTCTGTCAGGGTGCCAAGAGGTCGTTTGGTATGTCTGTAATCAAACGCAACATGGATATGTTAATAATAATAATATTACTGGGTTCTTATATAGCGCTTTATCACACCCGATGGGCGTCTCAAAGCGCTCAGTATGTTTTCCTGCAAGGTATGCGGAGCTACGTTTTTGAAGTATGAGACCTATTCCTTTACATAGCACCATGTAATGGTGTACAAGGTGCTGTGGCGCACTATGCTGCTGATCAAACCAGGAACACCGGGGCGAACCCTTTCTCTTTACGTTAAGTGCACTGGGTTCTCTTACGTGCATTACATATTTTACGTTTTTACGTCCCATCCGAAGGATGCAGCAATAATGGTTAAAGGCACTGAACACGTTTGGTAATTGTCAAAGACCAGTGTTCTCACTTGGTGTATCCCAACATATGCATACAATAAAAAGCCTGTGATAATTTGGGCTCAATTGGTCATCGAAGTTGCAAGAAAATGATGAAAGAAAAAACACCCTTGTTGTACAAATTTGTGTGCTTTCAGATTGGAATAAATACTTCTTGCAAGAAGTCTTTTATTTTTTTAGTGAGAAATTACCTCTTTCTCAAAAACTACGTTACTTCAGAGGGAGTCGTTTCTCACAATGTTTTATACTATCAACAGCTCTCTGTTGCTCGTTACCAAGTCAGTTTTTATGCTAATATATATTTTGAGTAATTACCAAACGTGTACTGTGCCTTTAAGTGTCTTGCATTGCCAGGAGGTATGAACCAGGCTTCACTCCATGGGATGGCACAATCACACAATCAATCATTACATCATACACATCATATACAACATTCATCCAAACTAATGCATTTAAGAAACAGACAACTATGGGGGGGCATGTGCTTCCCTGTAGTTACCCCCACTGGCTTTGATTGACTGGAAAGCAGACTTACTTGATGACCAGGATCTGGGTGACTGGGCTTCGTCTACACGGCCCGTTCCTGTGGAATGCATAGCCAGTGTGTGATGTAAGGTTCTGAGGATTGCCAGCGTAGGAACCATCGTAGTGTTCGTTTATTGTCACATCTATTCTGGCTCCATTTGGACAAGGCTGCATAGGAAAACAAAAATCAAAGTTGAATCGAAGTTGCAAGAAAATAATGGGGGAAAAAAAACACCCTTGTTGCACAGAATTGTGTGCTTTTAGATGAAGCCTTTTTCAGACTCAAATTGTTGGGTAAAAAATTATCTTTCTCTAAAACTACATTCTTCAAAGGGGGTCGTTTATAACAATGTTTTATAATACCAACAGCTCTCCAGTGCTCTTTACCAGGTAATTTTTATGGCCATTAATATATTGAGTAAATTATTACCAAAGGTATACCCTCCATTTAACAATGACAAGTTAGAGCACAAAAATTACGTCTCCAGCCTAAAGGTTCTAAAGATATGGGAAGAGTGTATAGAACATCTCAGCTTACCACATAGGTGAAGTTAAATCTACTGTGGCACGTGGTGAGATGCTTGAGAAGGCTGTACAACTCCAGACAATTGACAGAGCACCATGGGCACAGCATGTTGTCTCTGGCCTCCGTCTGCTGCCTGGTGTTGTTGTTATACAGGAACTGGTAGAAGACGTGCTGCGGGGCGCTGGCGGTGGCAGGAGTGGGATCCCTCTTGGAGGCGTTGATACGAACAGACGTCTTGTGTGGAATGTTGTCTTCGGAACTTGGATCGCTGTTTGAGTCTGAAGAGAGAAAAATAAAAGGGTTTCGAAGTAGTAAATAATATGTGGAGTTGAGGAGAGTGAAAGATGTGTGCTTTTCTTGGAAGAGGGTGGGAGAAAAGTAACTTTGGCAAATTGTCGCAAAAGTGCAACGTTGCAGCTCACCATTGCAGCAGGGACATTATCTTCAATACTTGAATACATATAATGAAATTAAGGTGCAGGTTGTTTTTAAAGTCCCTCAACCCATTTATATTGGACAAAGATTTAGGATTATCAGATAAGGATATTGCTGTAGTCCTGAAAATATAAGGTCTTTTAGGGTTTTATCCCTGCTGACTTGATTAATGCGGGATAGAGAAGCAAACGTCCATCTATTGTGAGCGCCTTGCAAGGGAGTTGCTACAGGGGGGGAGGGCTTCACAGATTGGTCTATTGCACCGACGGGACACTCATCTTACAAGTTTTTCCCTCACCTTCTGATTTCGATAAGCCGTTGCTGCTCTCGCTCGGCTCCGGGGGCTGGCCGTTGGAATTATTAAGGAGGGTCCCTGAGCTGGTGAACAACGTCCTGTGATTGCTAGTCAGTGACGTCGGCTGGAGATGATTGGAAGACCGTAGAGCTGTCTCGCTCCACTTGAGATGAAACTTTAAAGTTGGTTGGTCTTTGAAGGACTCGAACGGTGCCACAGTCTGAAGACGGCAAGATAAAAAAAACATATCTCTGACATTGGGACATTTTAAGTGAAAATAAATCCAGATCCCAAATGTTTGTGGATACTGGATTTGGTTTTCTAGGGAATCTTGTAAGGGGCGGTAGGGTTGGCAGCGTAGTGGTATCTTTCCTTGCCTTCTACCTCTAGGACCCTGGTTCGAATCTCAGAAGGGGCATTATGTGGATTGGGTTTTCAGTCCCTATCTGATTGTGCGGTTTTTCTTGGAGTTCTGGGGTTTTCCCCCCACATCTAAAACTGAAACTTCCTCCCTTGTCTTCTCTCCATGGGTTCTTGGCTAGTAAAGTGATTAAGTTCGCTTTTCTGAGAATTCTTGGCTTCACAACCAGAATTAATAGATAAAATTAATAAGAAAATATATAAATTGTTTGCTCAAAGATAAAAACTGCTTCTACGTAAAAACATTTCTGAGGGTAATTGGAACTTATACCATGTTTAATTGATTTTACAAAAGTTTGATATCTTTTTTTTTTATCAAAGCAGTAACCATGCCTCTAGCATTAACAACCTTGCTACAGCAGTTCACTCATACCTTCCCATCCATCAGCATTTCCCAGGATGCATGCTTGCCGTTCATGACCTTTGGCCTGACCTCTTGCAAAGCGACCTCGTAATCGCCGTTGGTGAGTTGACAATTGTCCTTGTCCAGTACCACGAGTTCGGATGAATAGTTGAAGGTCTCATTTTGACCCGGTGAGGAGTTTCTGACGAGTCTGCGACGCTTGGAAGGCTGTTCCTCTGTATCAGGTTACAAGGAGAGAGCTTTTGAAAGTTAGCATTCATTATTATTCTAAAAGCTACCTTCTTTTTTATTAGCAGGGGTATGTTTATACAAGGTTAAAAAACCTGATATATGGATTGCAGTCTCCTGTTGGTCAAGAGATGCAGTATCCTAAACGGTCAAGAGATGCAGCCTCCTGATGGTCAAGAGATGCAGCCTCCTAAACAGTCAAGAGATGCAACCTCCTAAACGATCAAGAGATGCAGCATCCTAAACGGTCAAGAGATGCAGCCTCCTGATGGTCAAGAGATGCAACCCCTAAACGATCAAGAGATGCAACCTACTAAACGGTCACTAGATGCAGCCTCCTGTTGGTCAAGAGATGCAGCCTCCTAAACGGTCAAGAGATGCAGCCTCCTGATGGTCAAGAGATGCAGCCTCCTAAACGGTCAAGAGATGCAGCCTCCTACACGGTCAAGAGATGGAGCCTCCTAAACGGTCAAGAGATGCAGCCTCCTAAACGGTCAAGAGATGCAACCTACTAAATGGTTATGAGATGCAGCCCAAACTGTCAAGAGATGGACCTACTAAACGGTCAAGAGATGGACCTCCTAAACTGTCAAGAGATGCAGCCTCCTAAACTGTCAAGAGATGGTTGAAGACACTTACCCTGATCTTCACTAACATCCCCGTTGCATAGAATATCACTTCCAGACGACCAGTCTTTGGACTGTGACCTTTCGCCGTGGACCTTAAGTAGCAATATGAAGGATTTGGCTGTTTGGCCATTTGATTGGCTGAAAGTACTGCTGGGTACTGAGAGGTGACGTAGTTGATCGTCGCTGGTTGCCATGGAGACACTGTTCACTGGCACTTTTTGTTTACCAAGAAAAATTTGTTTAATTGGCGATGATATATCCTACGGAAAAAGAAAATTTACAACAAAAAAAAATCTAAAATTATCTAGCTGTCAGAAAGCATTTCAAACACCTCTATTGGGTCAAACTATGAGGCCTTACCCTACAATTTGCATTCCTGTATCCTTACAAGATAATTTGCTTTGATATTAAACATCACGTATTACCTTCGAACACAAATAACAATGACATTTACTTAAAGTTTATTATAATAAGTTAATCCAATGCCAGGGGTGTGACTGTGATTGTAGGGGAAAAAAAGAGAAACAAAAATCCTGAAAAACGATTATCAGTCTTGTATTGGTCTGGATATAAAGCCCCGAACTTTGATGGTGTAACAGTGATGGATTTTTTCAAAACTTTGAGGCATTCTGGGCAATTTTTTTTAATGTTTGGCCGAAGGGCGCTGAATTGAAACAAGGTCCTCGGAATGTTTTCTACTTGGTGTTTTTCTCGGTTTTCAAAGCCCTACTGTGGAATTTGGAGCATTCTATATGGTTTTCTTTGTATGTTTTTTGTAAAACTACCGTAATTTTTGTTTGTGTATCGGCTGTTTTTTTTTGCCTACGGCATGCAATTCTTGTTGCGTATCGGCCCGATACACTAGCTTGTGCATGGGGAGAACCTTGGACTCTCTACATCATTATGAATGAAAATCTACAGGCTTGGACATCAGTTTGCATCCTCAAGACAGTTTACACACTCTCTGCATCAAGTCCATATCTTCAAGAAAATGTCCAGGCAAAGGACCATCCTTGACAAAATCCTGAAATCGGGAAAACTCCTGACCAATCACAGGCCTGCTCTACGCCATTATATCCAGGCATATTTGGTAAGCAATTCCTATTTTGTGGCCCTAAGTACTATTGGTGATGGGTTTTCTTACTTAGACTTGAGCAGAACTAGACCCAAACTGTTTTGCCTGCTTGTTCAGATCCAATTGTTCATATTTGGTCCTTGGAAAAAAGTAGAAACATTTATCAAGTACATGAGTTGACCTACATGTACAAAATGGTATTGGCTCTTACAGAATTTTCTGGCTATTGAACAACAACTTTGCTGTTTTTTTCTTAGGGTAAAAAAAAAATCAGAAATCAGATTAGAGTAGGAAAAATATCATACCTGTATATTTACGTATCAAACAATTAAAATTAAATTTGTCTTTACAGAGAGGATTTAACAAGTTCCAATCAATACCTCGATCCACAATTTTTTTTCTCTCTACCATGTATAAACAGACAAAGAAATCTATAAGAACCTTTCTCCTCTTATGACAAACTTTTAGAAGGACAGCGTCGACAGTAACGGTGCTCTCACTGGTCAACTCTGGGGAAAAAAAGATTAATGAACGACTGAGAAACAGAAGCTATGGTATATACTTCCTAAAAAGCCATCTGCACACGAATTTGCTATGCACAAACTAAGGTTGTGTACAAAGTGAGGTCTGTGACTGTTGCTATAAGGTTGTTGCTGAAGGGCAGCAATGTTTACCATCTTTATTGAAAAGGCACTTTGTCAAGTGACACAACATCTAAATGTGTTCGGTACTTGAGTATTTAATGCAATTTTCCTAATGAATTTTGGATCCTAAGAAATTTTTTAGTAGTAAACTTGCGGGGTACAACCATGTTTAAACCTGTTTTAGGAGAAGTGTTGGTTTTGAGAAGCATAGTGTTAGCCAGAGGGGTGTCTGGGTGTCTTTTGGACACCCTGTTTTAAATTTGGATACCCTGTTTTATCTGTCATTTACTTGTAAATGTATTGTAAGTGAACAATTTGGACACCCAGTTTTTAAATGTTCAGTAAATTTGGACACCACCGGTGTGGTCTAGATGTTTCAAACAGTATACTGAAGATGAGCAGAGTAGAGTAGACTGTTTGAAACGTCGAGACCACACCGGTTCCTCTTCAAACCAACACTCCTCCCAAAAGTATTTTGTACATGGTTGTACCTGCAAGTTTACTACTATAGTTTTTCTTATGATCTACACCATGCAAAGCTTCAACCATCATTTACTATATTTTGGTTCATTCACAACACAGCAAGCTCTGTTTTCAGATGCACTCATGAAATTTGTTTCTAAAGATGTCAATAAGATTATTACAAAAATTGTGTTATACAAAATGTCCACTCACCTCTGGTTTGATGAAACTCCTTGAAAAATAAATTCATATACTCTCCTTGCGTGCTGAGAAAATAAGAAATAAATATTTCAAGATTTCTGAAAGACAGGGAAAAGTGACCTTAAAACTTGGAACTAATACACTTCCCTGTTGCTGAATTACAAGTTATTCTTGGGTTGACTAGAGTGGGACTTGAACCTGCAACCTACCAACTGAGCTATCCAGCCCTAAAATTGGCGGTCTCCCTATTTTGTCAATATCTTTGTTCGGGGTACCAGTCAGAAGCCATTCATTATAAATTGTTACAATTTGGGACCCACTCTTAAGTGTTATGTATTAGCATCCATTTGCTTTCCATCATATAAATAGAAGTTTGGAAAACGTTAAGCTGAAATGCAATTTCATAAAGGTGCAATTATGCTTACCACAAAAAGGTTACCAGCCAAAATTCCAGGTCACATGTACCATCTGTGACTGGTATCCTGCTCATTTTGCTTAGCAGAAAATTGTTAAGGTAATACTTTCTGCTTAAGCACCTCAGTGAAATCAGACCCTGCTGTGAACGCGGCAGATTGATACCATGTGACACCTGTTTATGGCGAAACGTTATTGAGTGAAAAGCGTGTATGGATAAATGGTGACGCCCATCGAGTTTTCAATAAGTAAATTTGTACTTACTTTTCTGTCATCGTGTCTCTTTTAAGTTTCATCTCCACTTTCTCCAGCAAGCCACTTGTCTCAAAAGATTTCCTTCAGTGAGAGAAAACAGATTCCATAATTAATCATTTTATGTAATCTTCACGATGGGAAGACTTTTAACTTCAGAATGACTATAACATACGTACATGCTGCCATTACAGGGTAGGCATTCTAACTGTGCCCAATGTTCATTCAGGCTTTGCCTTAAAGGGGCACATTGCCTTGGATCGGACCAGTTGGTCTATAAAAAACATTTGTAACCGTTTGTTGTAAAATGCATATGGTTAGAAAGATGTTTTAAAAGTAGAATACAATGATCCACACAAATATATCTCGAAATTGCGTGGCTTTCCTTTTTACTTTGCGAACTAACACGGTCGGCCATTTTGTGGAGTCCAAAATTTGACGCCTCAAAATGGCCGACCGTGTTTGTTCACGATGTAAAAGGAAAACCACAAAATTTCAAGACATATTTGTGTGGATCATTGTATTCTTCATTTAAAACATCTTTCTAACCATATGCATTTCATAACAAACGGTTACAAATGCTTTTTATAGACCAACTCGTCCGATCAATCATATTGCAAGCTGGCACGGTTTATTCAAAATCACAGTGAATGATACAGAAGGAGGGTCACAAACCAGATACATTTCTGAAAGGTGACTGACCTGTTGTTATTAGTCCTTTGGCACCGCTGTGGCATATAACTCAATGTTCTGTGTAGGAAAATAGGCTGCAAAACAGAGGAAATAACTTTCATAAATTAAATCTGACATGATAAGAACAAACCTACTTTAACACAACAGGCCTGGGCCCAATTTCATAGAGCTGCTTAAGCAGAAAATATTGCTTAACAATTGTCTGCTAAGCAGAAATGAGCAGGATACCAGTCACAACTTGTACATGTTACATGGTAGTTTGGCTGGTAACCTTATTCTGGTAAGCGAAATTTTGTTGTGCTTAGCGACTTTTTGTGCTTGAGCAGCTCTATGAAATTGGGCCCTGGATTTAAACGGAGGCCACGGCCTCCATTGCCCCTGGTTTTGGCCTTGGTGCCCCTTCAAAAGTTTTCCATAGACTTTAAAATTCTACAATGAAAGAGTTTGCAAAATGAAAATGGCCTTGCCCTCTCAAAGATGAAATTCCAGGCCTGCACAATACAAATACAAAAGATATAACTTCCAAATACAACTTTGTTAACTGTAAAAACATATTCATGAGATGGTTACACAAACTTTATGCATTCATAAGAAAAAAAGTTACAGTTCAGCTATTATAAATTATCCCCCAAATTGTACAAAAATTATTGTCTTATTAGGCGAAGTAAAAAAATAAAACATGTTTAGCGTACCAGCATGCTTCTTTTTTGGGGGCCGCTTGGATTTGTTTTCTTTTTTTACAAATTCAAAATGAGATTAACTTTAAGAAAACATGAAATGTCAACCGATCCGTCGGAAAATCAAATATTTGCAAATTAGAAACTAAGCCAGTGCCGCTTACATGGTTACCAACCGATCGTCCGGTTACACATTTTACATTTTTACAACCAAGTTGAAGTTGAAGAGCTAAACAACATTTCAAGATTATTCTTTTTCAAAAATCCTTAATTCTTACTGCAATTTGGTTCCTTGTTCGAAGAAATCTGTAAATCTGTGTTGGTTCTGTGAGTAAATAGGAATAAAAATAATGATTGAAACAATGATTTGTTGACATGGTTAATTAGATCTTGATGTAAAGTAGGAGAAAACAAATGTTTTTCCTACACAGTGAGAACTTTTTTCAGGTCTTTTTTCGAGCCCTTTTGCCGACAAAGATGGAGTTCCTTTTTTTGTACCCCATACACATGTGATCAGACTTGTCTGCCTGTTTACTGTCCCATACTAAAAGCACATGTTTTCAAAAATGTTTCAGACTAACGGCCAATGATGACACCATACCGAAGGGCGCCCATCCGATGACGTCATACCCCCTCCCAACAAAAAAGTCTGTGAAGAACACTGAATGCTTGCCACTCATGTAATGTCAGGGTTCTCCCTATGCACAAGCTAGCATATCGGGCCGATACAGGCCGATACAGGCCGATACAGGCCGATACAGGCCGATACACGCGATTTGTGTGACGATACACGCAAATTTCGGCCGATACGCAAACAAAATAATAATATTAATAATTTAATTTCACAAAAAAAACATAAAAAACATCAAGAGAAAACCATATAGAATGCTCCAGATATAGTAGGGCTTTTAAAACCAAGATAAACATCAAGTAGAAAAACATTCCGAAGACCTTGTTTCAATTCAGCGTGCTTCGGGATCCAAAATGCCCCACAGTTTTGAAAAAACCCTGGGGAGAAAACTGAATGCATGCATCAATGAAAGAGGGTGCTATACAATTTGCCGTCTATGAAGAAAGCCAGCAGAACCTTCGGAAAAGTTTCCGCAGCATGCCTCCAACTTATTTTTTTTATTTTTTTTTTTCCTGTTTTCTATTTGGAGATAGGTGGAAAACAAGGGAGAAAAAAAAAGAAAAAAAAAGTTGGAGGCATGCTGCGGAAAATTTACCGAACCTTCCCTCAACTTTTTGTTTCACTCATCGGCCGGACGAGTCAACCAACAAAATTTTGGGTGACCCGCATTATTACACAATCCGCAGGCGTGTGCCACTGTGCAGCTATTCTTTAATACTTGGCTCGTCAACGTGTACCGAGTCGGAGTCCAGCCAAGCGCAAGTGAAGTAAGAAAGTAGTGAAGTTTATAGATGCAATATCCTCTCTCTCGTGCCTCTGTGCTGCTGTGACTGCCGGGAGGATGGAGGGTTACGATAGTTGTAATTCTATGTGGGCCTACCTATCCATTATTCGGTCGGTATTCCTATCATGCTTATAATTTTTACAAAAGTAATCCTTAAAAAAACCTAACCTAATAAAATAATTGAGTAGGCCCCTACCTAACAAACCCGTAATAAAAAAATATTTAAATTTAAAAAAGAATACAAATTACAATAAATATGTCGACAGGTGTCTGTGCAAACAACATCAAAACGAGAATTGTATTTAGTATTCACAAACAGAGCCGCTTGCATACACAAAGAAGACACGAACTAAAGCCTTGCACCTAAATTGTCACTGAAAATGTCAGAAGGTCACAATGTACGTAAAACTCCATTGACCATGTGTGTCTTTATATATTTCACTTGACATTATTTAATAATACTCACTTTCGAAAGCTTGAAGAAAAAGCTCGTGGTCGGCCTGCAATTGCTCAAATTTGGGGTTCCGTTGCACGGACCTGCTGTTTGGGTGCCTGTGTGGTGCCATCTTTGTTCATCCACTTCGCTCTATTGATTTTAATTTCAAAGAATTTGAAAATAAAATCACTAACCATTCCCTTCACACTCTCTCATGACTTTACCGCGGGAACACACAAAAGGCATTGTGGGTATGGAGCTCATGGTATCGACTACTCGTAACCGGGAAAGAATAGTCGAGTATTTCTATCGGTTTATTGTGTCCCACGGAATCAGCAGGCACGAATTGTTATTCATATAAAAAAAATTGATGGTGTTTTAGTGCCGTGAGACCAAAGTACAAGTACAAAGTTTTCGGGAAAAATATCTGATAAGCTTCATGCCGAAGACTCCCAGTCGATACCAGTGGGCCTTACCAACCATTAACCGTGGATGAAGGGCTCCTCGTTTCAGCCTGAACAGTGTCAAACTTCAACATGTCTTTTTCGCTTGCCTGATAATCAAATTATAAATGGAGCCACAACCCGATAAAAAAGCAACCCCTCCCCATCCCCAAAACAACAACAACAACAACAACAACAACAACAACAACAACAACAACAACAACTTCTTATGACTCAAATCTTCGTTCTTCACAATGTTGTCTATTTCAATGTGTAAACTGAGTTCTTGTCCATCTGAATATTAAGTGGACTAATTGACTTGTCAAGGTAAATGTTTATTTTTCTTAAGTTATATTATAAATATATTTATTAGCCTCTTATTTTTTCACAGATTTTTAGTTTTTATTTAATAAGTGTTCCATCTTAAGATTGGATTAATAGGCTCTCGAGTCACCGTGTGATTAGGTTAACTTTTATTAATCCTGGCCATCTTTGAATGAATCGTTTGTTTTATCATGTTTCTTTGTTGCCTTTACGATTAATGTTGCCTTTAATTTTTAGCCCGTGTTCAATTGCTGCTTTATAATTTGTTACTTGGACTTTCAGTTTTTGCTCTCTACACCCATACACATTCTCTTCTCTCCAGTCCCCGGCCCCTTACTCCTGCTTTTTAAATCCATTTATTAATTTCAGTCTGTTCATTTATAAACTAGACATCCTGTTACCTATCCTATTCTATATTGAATTATCCGTTCACTCTCATGTATGTCTGTATGATTGTTGCATATTTTGGCCGAATAAATAATAATAATAATAATAATAATAATAATAATAATAATAATAATAATAATAATAATAATAATAATAATAATAATAATAATAATAATAATAATAATAATAATAATAATAATAATAATAATAATAATAATAATAATAATAATAATAATAATAATAATAATAATAATAATAATAATAATAATAATAATAATAATAATAATAATAATAATAATAATAATAATAATAATAATAATAATAATAATAATAATAATAATAATAATAATAATAATAATAATAATAATAATAATAATAATAATAATAATAATAATAATAATAATAATAATAATAATAATAATAATAATAATAATAATAATGACAACAACAACAACACGGCAGGAGCAGCAGCAGCAGCAGCTTGCAGCAACAACACTACAGCAAAAACAACGACAATGACAATGACAATAGCAGCAGCAGCAACAACAACAACAATCAACAACAACAACAACAACAGCAACAGCAAACAACAGCAACATAAACAGAAACAACAACAACACACAAAACTGGTTTGACACAAATTTGCACTCAGAAAAAATATGGGTAACACAGTGACAAAATTATGGATGATTTGATAGCATCTATTTTTAAAGATGGGAAGTTATTTGCGTTTTGTTTTTGTTTTTTGTTGATGTTTTGGGGGGGTTTTTGTCTTCAATTCGCCGTCCATACTTTTGTCAACCAAGGTTGGCAGATCGCGCCTGACCCAGTCAGGCTTTACCGAGATAGAGTAGATTTACCGTTGTGTTTGCTCAAGGATGGAGGTTTGTGTGATGTTACATAATCATGATAATAGGATGGGTATAGGGTAGGAATATCCACCTACGGCGGGCGTACAGCGAAACACAGCTGAGTGCCACCCTTGCTCTATGATGCTACACGAGGTAGAAGCGCCCTGCATTGTTGTTTGACAACATCTCCATTGATTGGAACTCGTTAATTGTCTGTTGGAAGTCGGAAATCATCGAGCTATGAAAGTGGACGATAACGGAGACTTCAATTTCATTATTTACGATTCGTTCGGAAGTTTGGTTTCGTAGTGTTGTGATCATACTGAATAAACTAAGTCTATTGTGATGAACTACTGTAAAAAGGGGTGAGTTGAATGTCCGGCTATCCATGTAGTCATGGTTTGTTAACGATTCCACCATGGTTCCACCACCTCTATTAATGGTATTCAGAGCATGTCAACAGCTAACCCTGGATGGCCCAATGCTGTACCCAACACAACATATAGGCCAATAGTATTATAGGGCCTATAGGCCCTATTTGTTTGCGTTACAGTTGTATTTATATCAGGCAGATCTGATCGGTTATTGGGCGGATCATAGAGCAATAAACTAGGCCTGGGGGGGGGGCGAAACACAAAAGTAAAAAACTGTTTTCTAGTGTATTTATCATGTCAGCAGTGGATTCTTCTTGTCGATTTGTGCAAGAATGTAACGATTTTGTTTGTAATGTCCATATTATGATACGATCCAAAATGACAACAATTCAATCTTTTTTAATTAAATAAACAGCTATTCTATTGAAAAATGTGTGTGTTGATCCGTTGAGGTCCGATCCATGGTTGATCGTGATGAAATAAAAGGAAAACTAATGCAATAAGAATAGACACGCTCCGAGTCCGTTGCTGTCAACTTCTGATGGAATCTAAAATCAATCAAATTATTGTAATGTGACATGACTTTCTTGGCCTAGTTTTTAGAAGCACAAAAAGTAGCTAAGCACAACAAAATGATGCCACAAAAAGTAGCTAAGCACAACAAAATGATGCTTACCAAAACCAAAAAACAGAATAATATAAGGTATATACAACATGTGTCCCCCTTTGACTGATTTCTTGCATATCTTTGCTTCACAAAATTGTTTAGCTGTCTGCTTACAAGCAGCTGTATAATTTGACATTGGCTTAATGTTGCTGATGGTGCATAACTGTTTTGAGATTGGCTTAATGTTGCTGATGGTGCATAACTGTTTTGAGAAGGTTTCGATCGTCCATGGGGCTACCTGCATTGTTATTGGCTACATGCACTAACTTACTCTGTGTTTATAGCCGCTATGGGCGTCTCCATGTTTGTTTACAAACCAAATATTTATTATACAATAAAAGTTTACCCCTCTGATAGCTCAGAGCCCAACAATGGAACCTGTCAGAAAGTTTCATCAAAGTACATGTTAAAGTGGTCCACATTAGAACTATAGTAGAGGAAACAACACAGGGAATTGTTGTGTTTTAGGTATTTCATTTTTGGTGCACAATATTATTTAATACAAACAGATTTCAATTGCGATAAACAAAACCAATTAGGAATTTGGACGGGGTTCACACTAAATATTTCCACTGGAGGATTGGTACTGTTATATGAACTTAATTATTGGCGAACTTTCAGACTGAATCCTAAGTATTCGTTGCAGAATGAATCGACGATGTGGGTGATGTGTTTCTTTTATACTTTTCGTCTTAAAGGCATCGTACACGTTTGGTAATTGTCAAAGACCAGTATCCTCACTTGGTGTATCCGAACATATGCATGAAAGAACAAGCCTGTGAAAGTTTGGGCTCAAATGGTCATCGAAGTTGCAAGAAAATGATGAAAGAAAAAACACCCTTGTTGTACAATTCGACGATGTGTGCATGGGTGATGTGTTTCTTTTATTTAATTGTTGTCTTTAATGACTTTTTCTTTTTCTTTTCTGCAGGAACGAAGTGCAGCTCCCTAAAGCTATCTGTATCTTCGTAATAAGTGACGTATTTCCGATTGTTAGTCACTATTATGGGCAACATTTACGACTGAACTTTGTTTTATAAGCACCGTATTTTGTGATCCAGCGAATAAAAAGTAGGAATAAACATGGGGATAGGCACCAGACGCCGCGCCGCTGCCGGGAGGCGCCGAGCCCACCACCGGCAACACCAGCGTCGCCATCGTCGCAATATTCACCATCGCACTCACCATCGCACTCACCATCGCACTCACCACAATGTTACCCGTGTTGGGCTTGGGTTGTTCGGTGGTCAGCAGCGGCATCATCGACAGACCCAAGGCAATCCAGCTACAGTGGTAACATTCAGCACAACCACTTCATCATCATCAACCGGCGGCAACACTCGCCGGCTACCAGCGTGGTGCGGGTGCTTGGTGGTTACTTGTATCTTACTGTCAGTTTCAATCGTAGGGTTTGTTGTTCCGGCCGTCCCTATCCCAGTCGCGATAACAACCATGTTTATGTTTTTAATGATAATTGTGGTGCCGGGAGTGGCGAACTTACGGGCCCGTTCACCCCGGAGAGAAGGTGTGGTCGACGACCCTGAAGCGCCATCACTATTTACAGTTACCGGAGGACGGACAGGCATGGTCATAACTGAACTGTATACAGTTGACGAAACAAGTTCGGCAAATGGGTAAGTCATTTTCACCATGTTTTAGTGTGAGATAAGAAACTGGTCATAAGTTTCCCCATCTGGTGGGAATTTTTTTAATAACTCAATACATCAGAGTAGGTATTTTAAAGGCGCTGTACACGTTTGGTAATTACTCAAAATATATATTAGCATAAAAACTTACTTGGTAACGAGCAGCGGGGAGCTGTTGATAGTATAAAACATTGTAGGAAACGACTCCCTAATTAAAAAAACTTCAGGCCTGAAGCCTTTTCCTATCTGAAAGCACACACATTTTGTACAACAAGGGTGTTTTTTCTTGCATCATTTTTTTGCAACTTCGATGACCAATTGAGCTCAAATTTTCACAGGCTTGTTATTTTATGCATATGTTGGGATACACCAAGTGAGAATACTGGTCTTTGACAATTACCAAACGTGTCCAGTGCCTTTAAGTATGTTACGAGATGCTCATCGATAACTGCAAATTTAAAAGTTTTTATATAATATTTATTGAAAAAACTTTGAAGCGATTGAAGATGTAAAGATAAAGCACAAGAAACATTCTTCAAATTTGTCTTGATTGAACCGTCATTGGTTTCCGCATTCGTTTTACTATTGATGTTTTTGTGTCTCCTTATTTTGCTGCAGTCCACTGGGAGGTGAACCGCCACCGGTATTTAACTACGACCCACCTCCATCATTCAATGAAGCTATGGCAGACGCTGCATCTCCATCTGCACCATGGCTGGCAGGGGCTCCAGCACAGGCACCTCCTGGGTACCCATCTACTGTTGGAGGAACACTACAAGATCCTGCATATCCGCCGATGGGGGCGCCCCTCAAAGAAGAGGAACTACCCCCACCGCCATCTTACGATGACGTCATAAGCGGAGGGAATGCATACATACCACCACAATAAAGCCATAGTAGCTTCCATCTACTGTTGGAGGAACACTACAAGATCCTGCATATCCGCCGATGGGGGCGCCCCTCAAAGAAGCGGAACCCCCACCGCCATCTTACGATGACTGCCATAAGCGGAGGGAATGCATACACACCACCACAATAAAGCCATAGTAGCTTCTACTTATAATGTATCTGTCTTTGATCCAATATTTTATACAGGTGGCTGCGTTTAAAGGGTGTGTACAACATTGGTAATTGCCAAAGACCTGTGTCCAAACTCGATGTGGCCCAACATATACGTGGAGTAACAAACCTGTGAAAGTTTAAGCTAAATCGGTCTTCGGAGTCATGAGAAAACAGTGGGAAAAAACTTATGTGTTTTAACTTTTTTTCAAATGTCGGAATTTATCCTGCAGGATAAATACTATTATTTTACTAATTTCGTCAAAACTATGGCATTTCAAGCAAAACTATTTCAAGGGCAGTTTTCTACCATGACCATCTTTATACCAGGTGAGTTATGTGCAAATCTGTGAGCATTTATATTTTCATTATTACCAATGTTGTACACACCCTATATCAAGACAATATAAACGGCCTCATTTGTATTGTACCATAAGTTTTCTGTCGTCTAACCTCTACCTCTAAATAGGCCTATATATTTTTCTCATAGAAATTTTTGCTTTATAACGTTTCATAGTTATTGCTAATTATGCAAAGTGTATCAACTGTTTTACTATTTTAAGATTGCAGATTTTGTTATTAAACATTATGAAGATGTAATTTATATCAAACAGTATGTAAATTTTGCTGCAATAATGTTGCATATGTTAATACGCAATGTATTGTGTAAACATTATATGTTATTATCAATATAATTTTCTTTAGTTCTATCATGGTTTCGAAATGAAAAGATAATAGTTCAATTAAGCCCAACCCACCGCATCAACTATCATAGCAACAGTACCACGTGCTAAACACGTGCGTCTCCGCCCCTCGATCATCCAGTCACAGATAGGGGACGCGCAGTTGCGGCTGTGATTGGCCAGGAGCATTAAGAGGCGGAGTTTAAATGATCGGTCCATGAACCAATCAGTGATTGTCGGACCGGTACATTAATCTACAATATTTCAATACATTCAGCTCGTGAAAAATGTACTAATGTGAAATATAAAAATGTAAAATGTAAAATAAGTATCAACTCGGAGTTGACCAAGTATAGAGACCAAGTACGGTCTGGCCAAAGATAAATTTGACTGCCGATTGTGTAAAACTGTGTGTAATTAATGTTAATACTAATTGAACCAGCATTTGCTGTTTTGATGAATTTTTTTAAAGATAACTTTATATATTTTGTTATGCGAGTTCATTAACATAGGTTTACTTGATTGTCCAGTGATTAAAACAAGTTGATATTAATAGAAAAAACGGATAAATCGGAAGTATGTATCTGTATCTACAAACCCTTGTATGATAACTAATTTTTTTTATTCAGAAATAATATGCATCTTTTGTTTCATATATAGAAAATTTACAGAGGCACGAAATATTATACGAGGAATTGCACCTTCTCGGCAGCAGCGGCGCATTGGGGAGAGTGGGCGGGGAAAATGCCCCTCAGTTAAAATCTTTGCCCCCCCCCCCATTTGCAACCCCGCCTGAATTTCCACCTCAATTTTTACCCGATGACCGAAATTGACTTTGACTGCAAACCATTACACGGACATCAATGCAATTATGTTCGCTTTACCCCAGCTTGAGAATAAACGGTCGTAAGTCCGTCATTGTGGAATAACCTCAATGCCTTTTCAGCAGTACATTAAAAATAGTAGACAGTAGGCCCTATACCTTTGGTGATTACTCAAACAAATTATGACCATACAAACTTACTTGGTAAAGAGCACTACAGAGCTGTTGGTATTATAAAACGTTGTTAGAAACGACCCCCTTTAAAGTAATGTAGTTTTAGAGAAAGTGGTAATTTTTCACAAAATAAATTGAATCTGAGAAATGATGGTTTTTTCTTTCATTTCTGCAACTTCGATGGCCAATTGAGCCCAAAATGTTCATAGGTTTGTTATGTTATGTATATGTTGGGATACAGTCTTTGACAATTACCAAATGTATTTACCCTGCCTTTAAAGATCAATGTTTTCCTTATTTTAATTTAAACATGCCCCGACCCCCCAGATTAGCAGGTGCCTATGTCCCAGGGAAATCTTTCCCCCGGAGATTCTGTCCCCATACGGGAAATTAACATGGGCCGGCTGGAGGAGGATGATTCAAAAGAGGGCGCTATCAGAAGAAGTTTGTACACAGTTCGCCGTATGGGGGGACAGAATCTCCGGGGGGACTGAATCTCCTGCCATTGCTTCTCGGACTTGACATCTCCGTTAATGCCAGTCGGGAGAGGTGTACCTCAGCTATTGCAACGTGTGCTTATGACTGGAAAGTAAGGGCTAAAAGGTGACGGTACCACCTCTAAATCTGATTCATTTATATCCTGTCGATCCAGATGCAATCTTGAATTGATTGGGACACAGCTCCGGACTGGGATGGTGTCACACGCCCTCTATAGATTGGGGCAAACTATTAAACAACTTCATGTGGCCCGATTTCAAGTGTCGCCTATACGCACACACAATCGTCATTATCGGTGGAGCGGTTTCTCACAGAAATCGATGTTAAATCGTTACCATTCGAAAAAGTGATTTAATGAACGCATCGAATTCTAAAAATTGACCCACTTGAGGCTTGAACTATTGAATCCCATTCTGAACCCAATAATTCATAGCAGTAAAGTCTTGCTTGCTAAGCAGAAGCTTGAAGGAAACCAGTGCAACAAATGTACATTAAATGGCATTTTTGGCTGGGCACATGCTTCGGCCAAGCAAGATTTATGTGGATTAAACAAATTCCTGTGCTTTACATTTGAAGGTTGGCACTTGGCAGGGTCCTGTTCATTAGACGTGTGTTGGCGAATGCAGAATTCACCGTAAATGTTTGATGTATGGTAATGGAAAACCTAGAAATGGCAACATATATATTAAAAAGAAGAGAAGATGGAGAGACGAAATCCAGACATACCCAAACACGACAACTTGGAACAGAATAGCAAGAAGGAGTAGAGAAAGGAAATTGCATGAGGAGGGCTTCATCCAACCTCCTCCCCAAGGTGTGTCGAGCAGTACGAGGTTGACCGCTCTCTCACCCTGGTATTGGATCATTTGCATATCCAAAAACTTTGGATACGTATATGCAAATTAGAATAGTCTGGCTGTGAACATGGTGAATACTGAATGAGTACAATTTAACTTGTTTACGTTAGACTTTTGTACACCAGTCGTTGTCCAATCAGGGTCCAAGTATAGGAGTTTCTCTCCCAGGGTTTACTATTGTAAGCATGGTTGGAAATAAAGTAAACCATGGGGACGAGGTTGGGCTTTATCCAACACTGGACGAACACAGCCTGATGACGATGATGAAGATGCATGGGAAAGTGCAACGAGAGACCACCTTTGAGTAGCGAACTCGTAATCAAATCTTTGCAACAAGTGTCCACTTCCTACATGACTGTATTCCATATTCAGCTTCTTTGCCTCATTACTGTATTCAACACACGTACATCGCGCATCCCCGTCGATCTCCCTCACCACCCTGCGGAGAAATCGAAATGAGGCGACGGTATGAATTCTCCCGCCCCTGGACGTTGCCAGACTATACCGTCACCGTCAGTGAAACCCAGTCCTGTGAAAATAATATGGGTCGATTATCAACTCGTCACTGCCGGCTGCGCACATCAATTGGTGTATTCAACGGGGAAGGGGGAGGGGGTGTAAGTTTTCTTCACTCACTCAGATGAGGTACATACATATTCATTAGATGACGTTTTGGGGTAGTTTTGTTTACTCAGAAGGACATTTTCGTTACAGGTCAAAAGCGGTGGAATATCTAGACATTTTATTTTTAAGGGGAGCTTGGCACGTTACCAAACAAAACCATTAATTTTGCAATAAGTGCAAGAAGTACACATTTTACTGTCAATATAGTTTATGTACTGCATCAAGTATACATTAATTATGCATTTTTCAAACAGTCTTCTATGGCTTACAGGTTAAGCACAACAGATGTATTAATTATGAAAACAATCCAATTGTTTGTTTTGTTCTTCGATCTCTTGTGTGTTGGGGGGGGGTGGGGGGTATGGTTCTGACCCCCACCCTCCTCTGCCTCTGTTCATGAGCGTATGGTAATGAAAGTCTGTGCAATTTGACTTTTAAAAATAGTATGAAGGATTTTGACAACACCGAGGCAACGTAAACACTTAATAATCTACACAATGGGTACATTATGAATTGTACAAAAGCCTTGTGTTGCTCTTTGTCATTTCATCAACAAATTATAATTATGTGCATAAATTAACAGAAGCAAGTTTTATTATTATAGAAATTATATAGGCCTATTACAGAAATAATGTGTTCTTGGAACAGTTTATGAGCGCAGTGTATAATATCATTGTTGAAATAAAGCAAAGCAGACGAACCCAAAATAATTTACTACAGTAGTTTACACCAGCCTACGTCAGCAGACTTACATACATATTCATCAGCACTCATTCATATTCATAGCTCGCTTTGAAGCGGGTGAGGAATAGCATGTATAATACAGTCATTGTACACAGTCGCGGCTCACTTGCATCGCAAAGCCTGTGTATACGATGAGGTTGAACGTGTAAGTTGATACATGAAAAGTGACCGAAAACAGCACACACCGATTTTTATCGCTTCGCTATTCTTTGATCAACTCATTTTTCAGGAGGTGATTTTTTGATAATTTTTTGATCGCGTTTTCTGGCAAGGAAAGTAATGGACTGCAGTTTGATGAGTATTTGTGCGATTGGAACCCTAAGCTGACAGATTGCGTTTTCTTTGACTGATTGTCATGGTCAAGCTCTTGTTTACAGTGAGATGCTATCAGTGTGCTTTTGCCTTGACTCGCTCGTGTGATAAGAACAGGTAGGTTTGTACCGTTTCACTCCTCTGCCTTTAGGAATGTGTGTTTCTTGATAACGCGATTACAAAATGACTAAAAATATAAACAAAAACGAAAACACTTCACATTTTTGTTTGCGGTTGTGTTCGTTTACACAGAAATAATGTGCAACCATTTTATACAGGGCCCAATTTCATAGAGCTGCTTAAGCAGAAAATATTGCTTAACAATTTTCAGCTAAGCAGAAATGAGCAGGACACTAGTCACAAATTGTACACATGACATGGTAGTTTGGCTGGTAAACTTATTCTGGTAAGCATAATTTTGTTGTTCTTAGCAACTTTTTAAGCAGCTCTATGAAATCGGGCCCTGGTCCTTTATTTGCTATTTGTGTTGTGCCTTTAAAACATTAACGAGGGCCGAGTTTAAAATAATGACACAAATTCCTCTGCTCAATATTTTGTGTCCGTATTTCGAATCCTACATGAGTTGAATTTGATAGAGCTGCTTTCACAGGCACACTGAAGGAATCGTGCAGTCACAGACACTTACACAATGATGAACAACTTTGTTTTGTGCTTAAGACCATTTTCTTTCTTAAGCAAGTTTAAAAATTTGTGCCCTGGCCTGAGCTATTAAGCTGATGTAAAATATGCATAACAAACTTACAAATTCGTTAACTTTAAAGGTATCGTACACGTTTGGTAATGACTCAAAACAAATATTAGCATAAAAACTTACTTGGTAACAAGCAATGGAGAGCTGTTGATAGTATAAAACATGGTAGGAAACGACTCCCTCTGAAGTAACGTAGTTTTTGAGAAAGAGGTAATTTCTCACTAAAATAATAAAAACTTCTTGCAAGAAGTTTTTATTCCTATCTGAAAGCACACCAATTTGTACAACAAGGGTGTTTTTTCTTTCATCATTTTCTTGCAACTTCGATGACCAATTGAGCCCAATTTTTCACAGGCTTGTTATTTTATGCATATGTTGGGATACACCAAGTGAGAATACTGGTTATTGACAATTTCCAAACGTGTTCAGTGCCTTTAAACCAGTGCTACGAAAATACTGTAAATTTAAGCTGGCCCCGTGCTCATGATTGAAGACACTGTCGCACAAGGCAAAGGAATGGTCAGCATGAACAGCTTGCCCCCAATTCACGATGGTTAGAATACGTTTCAGCCTAAGTTTGAGAGCAGGTCAGAGAGAAGGCGGGTAAAGACCCGATTCGAGTCAGCCCGATTTCAGTCAGCCCAGACGGAACCAAATTGGGTTTCTGCGCGGGTCAGAGAGAAGAGTTGCTTGACTCGATCTGAGTCAACCGAGACAGCAGAACCAAATTTTGTTTCAGGGTGCAGGTGAGAGAGAAGGCGGGTAAAGAAGAGTTGCTTGATCCAATTTAAGTCAGCCCGAGACGGAACCAAATTGGGTTTGAGGGCGGGTCAGAAGAAAAGGCGGGTATTAAGAAGAGTTGCTTGACTCGATCTAAGTCAACCAAGAGAGCAGAACCAAATTTTGTTCCAGGGTGCAGGTGAGAGAGAAGGCGGGTAAAGAAGAGTTGCTTGACTCGATCTGAGTCAACCGAGACAACAGAACAAAATTTGGTTTCAGAGTGTAGGTAAGAGAAAAGAGTTGCTTGATCTGACTTGAGGACATTGGGACGTCGGACCCAGTTGGGTTTGAGAGTGCATGCGTCAGAGAGGAGGAGGTGCTGCTAGATTTGAGGCAATCGGGACGTCAGACCTCAGTTGGGTTGAGAGACACCTTGGAAAGAGTTCATTGACCCGTTTGGAATTAACCAAAACGGGACCAAGACTGAGGCCAAGACCAGGGCAACTCCATGGCGTGGACTCCTTGTAATTCCAGACCTATCGAGATACAATTTTGGTCATTAAAGGGATTGTATACGTTTGGCAATTGGAACCCACTGTTTGTTTCAATCCTATAGTTGTAGATATATACCATACAACTAACCTGTGAAAATTTCATTTCAAAAGGCATAGTAGCGTTTTTTTGAGATATTGCCAAAAGTCTGGAGCGGTTATGTCCGCGCAGGAAGAATAATCTGCATTGGAATACACACTCTAAGAAGCGTTAAGGCCGTAACGCTTCTCAGATTCAATTTTCGGGGGATAGAAGGTGATCTCTTGTTTTATAACCGCAGTACTTCGAAGTGAAAAGTGTCTCAAAATTCATTACCGGTATACTATCCAAAGCTGCTGTAAACCAAGGAAGTTTTTGTTGCCATTAATTTTCAGAGTCATTATTAAACGTACAGACCCTTTAGAAATTACTTAACGTCCGACCGGAGCACGCGGCGACAAGCTTTGCACCAAGTAAAGTGTCGACCATGTTGTTTTGCCTCGTTTAATAGGCTTAATAAACCCATAAATCGGGGTAAACCAACACCCGTACATAAATTTTTACGAACTTAAACAAATGTAAAGATCGGTTCTCCGAATCCTTTCAAAGCAGATCATACCTTTAACATCCTCCTTCCCCGCCGTGCTTCCTGAGATAGCCAGGACCGGAGATTTATTTGATTAGTCTACCGTGAGCTATACTTCTTCAAGGCCCTTGAGAAATGGCAAGCAGCTACGGTATTCTTCCTTATTATATTTTGTCAAGCCATGTCGGATATTGAAGTAAGTTTCTTCATTAAAACGAATCGAATTGTCATTATACTTTCCTGGAATTATTTTTAGATATCTGGCATATTATAAAACACACGTGACGACACTTGACAAGAAAGAATGTATACGAGCGGTTAGCAGCACCATTTAAAGGCAGGATATACTTTTGGTAATTGTCAAAGACCCGTATCCTCACTTGCTGTACCCCAACATTTGCATAACATAACAAACCTGTGAAAATTTGGGCTCAATTGGTCATCGAAGTCGCAAGAAAATAATGAAAGAAGAAACACTCTTGTTGCATATAGAATTGTGTCAAATTTGAATCTGAGAAAGGCTTCAGGCATGAAGCCTTTCTTAGATTCAAAGTTTTGGGTTGAAACATTGCCTCTTTCTCTAAAACTACATTACTTCAAAGGGGGTCTTTCTAACAATGTTTGATAATATAAACAGCTCTCCAGTGCTCTTTACCAAGTACGTTTTATGCTCATACATTTTTGGCGTGTCGTAGCCGAGCGGTTAAGTGCGCCGGACTCAAGCTCTGGTGTTTCTGATCAGCAGAGTGTGGGTTCGAGTCCTGGTCATGACACTTGTGTCCTTGAGCAAGGCATTTTATCATAATTTCTGAACTCCACCCAGGAGAGTTTGTGCGAGTATACTCAAGAGGAAAACGATGACGAATAATTAATTTGTTTATTAAGATTACGTTAAAACTCATTTTTGCCCGGTTTTAAAGTTGCATGGCCCAATTTTCGAAGAATTTTTTTCTCTCTGAACGAATTTTGACAGATGATGCAGTTTTAAAACAGCATAAACTTTCGTATCTGCCACGGACAATGCACAAAGTACACTTAACATGCAAAATTGTTTGCTTGACTGCTGAACGTGAGATATTGCAGGATCCCGACAGTATATCATGTTTAATTTATAATAAATGCCATGGATGACTTTTTCATGCACATGCAAAAAATTTAAGTGAAAGATTGTAACTTTCTCGAATCTGTGAAATAGCTATTTAGAATTTCAATCTACATTTTTAGGTCTAATCGGCAAAAAGACGGACATTCCATCTTAAAGATTTCAGTTACCAAATTGGTGGGAAAACCCATAAACCTAAAGATCATCGTCATACGTCATCAAAGTGGTGTTTAAGTTCTTCACATTGCTAAATAGTTTCTTGGACTGAAATTATTATAGTATTGATGGCAATCGGTATGAAAAGTACAAGTTTTAAGATTAAAAATATTGTTTCTACATTGTTTTAGTACTTATTATTTATACCAGAAATATGTTTTCAGACAATGGTTAATGGTTTCACTGATGCATGTTCTTCAAGTTGATTATTTGTTTTAATGTCCCTGTTTTACAGTGAATAGGATCCGTGCACAAACGACCTGGTTGCTGTTGTTGTTGTTATTGTCGTTGTTGTTATTAGCTGTTCCGACATAGTCGGAACAGCTATTGATCTCGTTGTTGTTGCTGCTGCTGCTGCTGTTGATGTTGTTATTGTTGTTGTTGTTGTTGTTGTTGTTGTTGTTGTTGTTGTTGTTGCTGCTGCTGCTGTTGATGTTGTTACTGTTGTTGTCGTCTAACCATGAGCCAGAAACACTAGACCCAGATTCCTGGTTATGGTTTCCGTAAAAACATGTCATTACTTGGTCTACACCCATTGGACCCATGTTCACTAATACGACAGCAATTTTGCTTAAAGGCACTGAACACGTTTGGGAAATGTCAAAGACCTGTGTTCTCACTTGGTGTATCCCAACATATGCAAAAAATAACAAGCCTGTGAAAATGTGGGCTCAATTGGTCACCGAAGTTGCTAGAAAATTATGAAAGAAAAAACACCCTTGTTGTACAAATTTGTGTGCTTTCAGATAGGAATAAAAGGTTTCAGGCCTGAAGTCTTTTTTTATTTTAGTGAGAAATTACCTCCTTCTCAAAAACTACATTACTTCAGAGGGAGTCGTTTCCTACAATGTTTTATACTATCAACAGCTCTCCGTTGCTCGTTACCAAGTAAGTTTTTATGCTAATAGGCCTATATATTTTGAGTAATTACCAAACGTGTACGATGCCTTAAGTGTTAACGCACAATAATCTATACTTTTTTCGTTCATTGAGGTAAAAATTATGTTATATCCGATATTGTTTTGACTTTCCCTCCATGAATAATTGTTTCTTGTAGATTGTATACGGACATAATTATCAATGTATACTATGTCTTTAATTAATATTACCTTGCATTTTATAATGTCGTTGAAACAACTGACATGTCTTGTCAAAACTTTCTGAAATTTTAAACAATTTATTTTCACAAAAAAGGCTCAGTTTCTGACACCGGAAGCCTCTCTCAAGGTGATTCATTGGTAAACAATAGTATAACTTTACAACAGGTAAATTCGCAGATTTAATAATTAAAGTTATTTTTCTGCCATCTGATACTGTTCTGTACAATGTTTGTGATGAATACCGTATCTGATAATATTATGATAAAAATGTTATAAAGTCCAAACAAATAATTATGAATCTGATCAGTAATCCAAATAACAAATTCTGAACGAAATCCCCATCCAAACAATTTCGAAATAAAGTCCTTCAATATTCATGACATGAAACTATCTTATACGGCTAAGAACGCGCTGCTGGCAGGTGCAGCTTATAAGTGCCTTCCGGCAAACAGTCCGTTTTTACGGGGCGTAAGCGATTTTGTTTTGCACCGTAATGCCAAGAGTGGAGTTAGAACTAATCCGCATGATGGAACGCCGTTCAGATACGGATTTTAAGCTCACTGCTGTGTTTTGACGACAACACAAGGGGAAAAACATTGCCGTGTTTTACTGACCGTGAACAAATCACTCTTCGAAGCGGCGAAAACATCACCTTCGGGCGAGAGCACAACATCCCTTGAAATCAAACTTCAAACTGAATCTGTATAAGGAAATAAGTTTTTCTTGCGCTAACATGACAATTTGAAGGCCCTTTGAATCATAAAATTTAATTATTTTTTTCATGGCTGTTTGATTACTATGGAGAGTATACCCTATCGGGAGCTCAGTTTTTTCTTCGTCTCTCGATTTCCGCTGCGAGTTGTAGATATTTTGAGGGCACTTTTCGCGGATACTTGAGATTTTCCACGATCTTAGCAAAACAATCCAATTACAGTACTATTTTAACACGCTCTGAAGCACGTAGGGACGTCGCGGTAGGCCCAATTAAACATGATTACAAACATCTTACATTAAAGGCACTGGACAGTGGACACGTTTGGAAATTGTCAAAGACCAGTATTCTCACTTGTTGTAGGCTATCCCAACATATGCATAAAATAACAAGCCTGTGAAAATTTGGGCTCGATTGGTCATCGAAGTTGCAAGAAAATGATGAAAGAAAAAACACCCTTGTTGTACAAATTTGTGTGCTTTCAGATGCCTGAAAAAGGCTTCAGGTCTGAAGTCTTTTTCAGATTCACATATTTTAGTGAGAAATTATACCTTTCTCAAAAACTACGTTACTTTAGAGGGAGTCGTTTCTTACAATGTTTTATACCATCAACAGCTCTCCGTTACTCGTTACCAGGTAAGTTTTTATGCTAATATATATTTTGAGTAATTACCCAACGTGTCAAGTGCCTTTAAGAAGTGAGTGCCATTTTTTTCGTGCAAAGAGCAAAGGGTTCATGGGACTCGCTACTATTTCCCCGAGTGGTCACAAAACAGTCGTTTTTAATATAATGACATTTTCATCTTTTGCATTTTGAGGAAAATTGTCATTAATATAATTGTAAAGCTTCCAATCATCAAAGTGCTAAAGGTTGGCAACGGTTCAATTTCTAAATATAATTTCCCCCCTCATTTATCAAGTGCAATTTTCAATGGTAAAGTCAAATAATAAGATCATAAAAGCATTTGCTTTAATTTATTGTCCAATTTCAATAATGTCTCCACGGAGTCTCACAGTTATAACTACTATTAATTTTCACAGTAAAACACGCAGTAAAACAAGCAAGGGCCCAATAGACTGTGCAAGTCTCGCGCATATTCGAACTTCCGGGACAATTATTGTGGCTCCATCCATTTAATTGGAGTTTTACGTGGGCGGGATTTTGTTTCGTCAATTATCTTAGTTTAACGTAGTTTATGACCGAGAAAATTATATATGATGTTGGGAATGATAAGTAATAAACAATATTTGAAAGAAGGCCTAAGACCAATTCAACAAAATAACGAAGAAAACCCGAGAATAAGACTTGACCTGCGTTTTCGGTTACTTGTAAATAATTAAGAATGCTGCCCAACTGACGGGCATGTTGTCATTAAACCTATGTAATTGACGCACACATTCGGGCGTGATTGGCAAATGGTTTTAAGCATCCCCGATCCAAGTTTTAATTTTGTATTATACTTGTATTAGGCCTATATACAAAAATTGTAAATGTATTTATAACAACTTGCTATGGGTATTTTTATTTTAAAGAATTTTGTATAAATATAATTTTCAAAGAAGATTTGATTTCAAAGAACGATTCAGTCTTCGTTCGAGTTTGTTTTCGTTTTCGATATGCGCGAGACTTGCACAGTCTATTTCATGGCTCTGTTACCGCGGAACTCTGCACCTCCGGTGTCTGTAAAGCATCACTATGGGCAGAATTCCGCGGTAAGCAGAGCCATGAAATTGGGCCCACATGTCTTTATAATGGTATTTCATTCAAATTCAATTGTAAAGCAAAAGTCTTTCCTATAATTGCGCATCTGATTTGTCCTTTTATGAAACACTAGACGTTCCAACTTGTTGTTCATACATCTGTTCACATCATCTTAAAGGGATGGTATACGTTTGGTAATTGGAACCAACTGTTTGTTTCAATCCTATATATGCAGTTGTATACCATAAAAGTAACCTGTGAGAATTTCATTTCAAAGGGTGGTAGCGTTTTTGAGATATTGCCGAAAATCTGGAGCGGTTTTGTCCACGCAGGAAGAATAATCTGCAATTGGAATACACAATCTGAGAAACGTTACTGTCAGTAACGCTTCTCAGATTCAAATTTTGGGGGATAAAAAGTGATATCCTTTTCCATAACCGCATCAGTACTTCTACTGAAAAGTTTCTCAAAATGCATTATACCATCCAAAGCTGCTGTACTTCTTACCAAGTAAATTGTTATTGTAATTAATTTACAGAGTCGTTACCAAACGTATATACAGACCCTTTAAACCTCGTCATGTTTTCTCAAGACGAAAGCTCAACAAATGTTGACAAGGAAACAACAGCAAGAGGAAATTAGTGTGAAATTGCCAGTCGCTAGTCAATAGGATTGCCTGCACAATATTGACATTTTATAGCCACAGCGCTTTTAATAGAAAGAAACAAAATGCGGGAGTATATGCCTACCCGTTTATAGAAAGTGAGCGTAAAATTTACTCAATATAGAAAATTCAACCTTACATTATTTTGTCTTGCATGTGCTAGCAAAAAAGAAAAGGAAAAAAAAGGGTTTTTTAAATCACACAATTCAATTATACTTTCATGGCTGTTTGATATTACATCTGAGTATACCATTTCCCGGCCTCGTTTTCTTCTGATTTTCACCGTGAGATGTTGATTAAGGACGTTTTTTCTCGTTATCTTGTTTGAGCGAAGCAATCAAATAAGAAACTCGCTCTTAAAAAAAAATGAACCAGTGGTGGCCTTATATGATTTTAATGTTACGCTTATGCATGCGGTAAAGGTACATAAACAGTGTGTAGTTTACTCCCAGCTTTTAACTTTTGTTCCTTCTAAAGGACTGGATACAAAAGACAAGGGGTTTTTTCACAAAGGTCTACTCAGAATGTAATGACAGTTTTGTTAAAATAGTTTTTCAGGCGTCCATTAGGAGTATTCCACTGTGGCTATTTGCTGTCAAGTTCTTTTATTCAGGCCTATTCAGTTTAGAATATCCGCTTTGAAGTTTACCGGTATCTGATGAGATAATATCTCCCTCATCGGTATAGAGTCACGTATTTTCAGTATAATATATAGATCGAACAATTATTGATAGGAGGAATTGTGTTACATGGAGCCGCCCAACCTTCTGGAAATGTTTTATATACGATTATGTTTTTAGGTCATTGCATCATCACGTACGTATACAAGGGGCTCCTCTTATTGGATGTTATATACCCATGGGGTTGATCAAATTATAATTTCATGCTGGATACTCCATTCACGGGCCATGGGAGAGGTCCAGTTCTGTTGAACAAACCTTCCCAGGGCAGCTTTCATGACCCAAAAACCATATCCTGGCAAAATATTTGTAATAGCCAACTGTGCTATCAGTTTTCATGTTCTTTACCACGTACCAAGGTTTAATGTTGATGTTGACAGAAAACATCATGCAACGACTGTTTAATGTAATATTCCACAGGAGAATTACACATAAATACATACAATTACTTTCCAATTACTGTTGTGATAGGATACGACATCTCAATACAAACAAAGCTTAGCCTGTGTCGAAACGATTCTTTATTTTTCTGGCCAGGTGTCATGAATTAGGTGTCGAGTATCACTTTTGTATGAAAAACAAATCACATTTAATCCATTTACCGCGTATAATTCCACCATTTCTCCGACAGTTACTTGTAAATGATTGGGAAAACGTGCGAATCAACATAAACATCAAATGTATTTTGAATTATACTATGCTATGTGTGGGGAATATTAAATGCATTTGCGTGATGGGGTTAGCACGTCGACATGAGTTATTCCTTGGTGGTTTTTCAAAACATGTTTTTTGTAATTCTTTTAACGCAAATCAAAACAAAGGAGGGGGTACCATAACAACTCCAAAATAATTATGCTATATTTATACGGATAATAAATACCGTGCACGTCGTCATGACGCAATCTTGTGCATTATTTTTAGCACGAAACTACAGCGGTAGACCGTGCAAGTCTCGCGCAATTCGAACTTCCGGGACCATTGTGGTCCCAACTATATGGAGTTTTACATGAGTTTTGTTTCGTTAATTATCTTAGTTTAACGTAGTTTTTGGCCATGAAAATTATATATGATGTTGGGAGTGTAATACTAAGTGCTAAACAATATGAAAGTAAAACCAATTCAACAAAATACCGAAAAAAACCGAGAATAAGACTTGACCTCCGTTTCCGGTTACTTGTAAAAAATTAAGAATGCTGCCCAAGTGACGGGCATGTTGTCATTAAACCTAATGTGATAGACGCACACTTTCGGGTTTGATTGGCAAATGGGGTTTTAAACGATAAGAATCCTCGTCCCAAGTTTTAATGTTGTTTCAATGTTAATTTGAACAAATTACTTGTATTATAGGCCTACAAACATTGACAATTTATTTATAACAACTTGCTAGGGGTATTTACATTTTTTTCGCAAATTTCGTATAAATATATTAGAACATAGTTTAAAAAGAAGATTTGATTTCATAGTATAGTCTTCGTTCGCTTTTTTACGCGTTTTCGATATGCGCGAGATTTGCACTGACTATTGTCGTTTATACAAAAAAAAATATTACATCATGTTATACTTATTTATTTGTCTGTTTTTGTGGACGGTTCGTTGTTGTTGGTTTGTTGTTGTTGCTTTTGCTGTTGCTGCTGTTGTTTTTGATTGTTTTTGTTTTTGTTGTTGTTGTTGTTATTTTTGTTGTCATTGTCATTGTCATTGTCGTTGTCGTCGTTGTTGTTGTTGTTGTTGTTGTTGCTGTTGTTGTTGTTGTTGTTTTGTTGTGTGGGTGGGGGAGGGAGGGAGATTGTCTACATCACGAATATTCTGAAATCGCTGATAATGCAGTGCTCGCAAAAGCATCATCGTGAAAGACCGTTGGCAAAAGTAATTTTGTTTTCTCCGATGCAGATTATGTCAAGACTTCCAAGATACTGTTTCATTGCTCTGCAATTGGCAGCTTTGCGATCCTAATCCACCCATTCAGTTACCGTGTGTTGAAGCATTACCGCTAAGCCAAGTAAAACAAAATACGACACAGGATCTAAGAGTTAATAGAAAAATTGTCAAGAGACAAGGCTACTCTGATCGGGATCGACTGATATGAATCTGTCGGCACCTGGGGATGTCAAATTGACATATTATTATCGTCAGTTTACAATAGCGAAACCTCGTTTCCATGATTGTCTATTCGTCACATCTGGACTCTGGGTAACGTGATTTAGTAAATGTTGATTGTCGATATCACTAGAATTGATTGTGGGCAGCTGTTGAAATTCAAATTTAAATTGCATAATATAAAGATCATTATGTAGTGCACCAACACTGGATAATGTGTAAAGGCCGAGCTACATTAATTAATCTTCCTACACAGTGCATAATCATTACCCCCATGTTCATTAACAAAGATTATAATTTAGTCCGATCTGGCTCTTTATGGAGTAGACATAAATTACCCATTAGTTTGTTCTACGAGATGTTGGGCAGAGGCAAAGTTGGTGACTGCAGTGATGGGTGTTTTGGTGTTTGCATGCACCAGGCACAACGCATAAAACGAATCAAATACTGATATCTCAGCAGTCCACGCGCTCAGACTCAATAATTATTTTTAAGCCAATACCACATTATGGGGAGTGTTCGGAATACATACAATTAGCAGCATTTATACTTATCAACATCACTCACTAATATTTCAGTCAATCCAACATTCATTGTTGGACTCATTATGCCTAAAACCCTGTCAAATCCATTCACATGTCATGACATATATTAGAAGAAGAATTAGCGAGTCTATACAGTAGACGCAATATGGCTTTTCATCAACCTCCTGTGCTTTAATATTAATTTAAGCACAGTCAGCACGTTATCTACACATTATTCTTAATATTGTCTGTTGCATTATTTTGTACATCAATGCCATCTTGATCTCTCTTGTAACAGCTCCTTGATCTCTTGGGGAAAATTGTACCTTGAGAGCGAGGTTTCCATATCACACTACCTCGTTCTCACTGTGGTTGTTTATGTGGGTGCCAACATGAACGAACGACTCTTTCACGTCTACATTTCTTGTATTCGACGTGACGCACGAGTTCGTAAACACGTTGCGTCGGGACGACCGTAACACTCAGTTGGCCGGTGGCCGGGGGCCGACAAGGAAAACACGGTGCCACTTGATGAGTGATACCTCAGAAAGGAGGGTGGGAAGAACAGTGTACACACCCCCATCACTTCGCGGTCAATGTACACAAACAGCGATCAATTCTCTTTGACAAGTTTTTAATTTTGTTATGGGTTGGTTTTATTAATAAAGACTGGCGTCTAAATCTCGACTTCTTCCCCTAGGGGCAACGGTTGATAGAAGGTCTTGGGCGCTGGGGAATGCTCTAAACGTAGGTGAGCGTTGTCCAAACAACAGGTTGTACAAACACTGATCTGCCGGTATCCGCGTTCTAACTACTATAGATATACAGCTTGCATCTTAATGTTCGTATCAATGAATTTAGCTCACATCTGGGCCCAATTTCATAGAGCTGCTTAAGCAGAAAATATTGCTTTTAACAATTGTTTGCTTAGCAGAAATGAGCAGGATACCAGTCACAGATTGAACACGAGACATGGTATTTTGGCTGGTAACCTTATTCTAGTAAGCATAATTTTGTTGTGCTTAGCTACTTTTTGTGCTTAAGCAGCTCTATGAAATTGGGCCCAAGACTTGGGGTAAAACACAATTTATTTTTTATAAAAGCAATTGGCTGTGGAGACAAAATACAGGATTTCTATTTATTCAACAATAGTTTCAACATGAAAGCTCACTGATTATAAAGTTCATACCAGTATCAATCCTCAGGAGAAATATTTCCATCTGAAATCTCGCTCATTATAAAGTTCATATACTAGTACCAATCCTCCAGAGAAATAATTCCATCTGAAAGCTCATAAAGCTTGAAGTTCATTCCAGTATCAATCCTCCAGAGAAATAGTTCAATCTGAAAGCTCATAAAGCTAAAAAGTTCATACCATGTGTCAATCCTCCAGAGTTGAAACATCTTTGTATGAAATGTTGTCAAAGTTGAGGAAATATCATCAAACCGCACAAATCAACGTTGCTTACTTCGACTGTCGACGCAATCGAAACTGCATGGATTGTAAAGCCCGATATAACGTGCACAAAAGTGACAAAGCATAAAACCGCATGCCATTTCGAAATCGTGCCATCTCGAAATCGCGCCACTGACTTCATGAAATGTAATGCAGGTTTTGTGTATGATGTGTTTATTGAAAACGGGTTTGGCAATGCGCTTTAAAAAAGAAAAAGAAACTCAATGTATGGTACCTTTAAGAGGTGAGATCTGACTAAATGGTTGAAACAAAACAAGCATATTACCTTCCTCTTCGCATCTATTTCACATCCACTAAAAACCACCCGTAACACACAACACACAACACAACATGCAATCCTATATTGAATTGATCGGAGACAAACATCAATTCGCAGACTGAGTATTAGAATCAGCAGCCCTAGGCCTCCTTTTTAAAGGCGCGGAGAACATTGCCCCTGCCAACACGATGCATCAAATTTAACCAAATTGGCGCCACGGTCCAAACAGTGGGGGTTGGATATAGAGCTGCGTCCTCCCAGGCCCCTGATGCACAAACGGACTACTAAAATTACGCCGTAAAATTGAATTTTTCTCCCCCGTCTTCTTCTTCTTCTTCTTCCTCGTCAGGATTACATCCCACAAAGTTCAACTCTCTGAAGAGGATTTCCTCAGCGATGTGCGCCCGTAAGCAGTACTTTATTTGTCTAGATAATCTCCGTTGACATTGGATATTGATTTCGGATGGGAGGTGTAAGCTTCGATAAATCAAACGACAGGCCCTGCAATCACGGGGACCATGCAAATGATAAAACACAAATTCCTGGAGGGTAAAAAGGGCAGGTATAGACGGGAGAATTGGTGTCACGTGCGAGATGAGATGGAAATGTGAAAGCCCGATGTGTAATGAATACATGGAACAACAACCCGGTCCTTTACACTGATCTAGTACAATATATCGACAAAATTGGGAAACATGCAAGAGTGGCTAATGGTTTGTATATTATGTCCACTTTTAGGGGTTGACGCCATCAGATATAATATTTAATTTGTAAAATGTACAATTTGTTATGCACCATGCTGGAAACGCGAGCGTGCCTGGCAAAAGGTCACAAGCATTTCGCATGCAAAATCATTTTGTTTCCAGAAAACTGAGTTTCGAAGTCCGTCCTTTTCTCAGATATTAGTCTTTTAGTACAAAATTTAAATTCAATTACATGAATGGGCAAACGTAGTACATCGAGAGTATAAAAACATGTTTTTTCATCATTGTTTTGAAATGCTATGTACTAAGCCAACCCCACAGAGTGTCGTAAGACATTTCCATCCCCCTGACGGACCTTATATCAGATGAAATTTTGTTAAACCACTTAAAATACATCATTGGTTTTTGCAAGAGTAAAGTAACCACCACCCTCCTGGGGCCAATTCAGTGCTGCTTCGGAAATCAAATTTTCGTCCTAATTGTAGCAGAACAATTACTTAAGCGTAAGCGTATTTCACAGGTTAGCAAGAAGATTAGGCGGCCAGCTTGCGCGTTCACCATGGATTTGCATTGTTACGTCATTCATTTTCATACAGTACCTGTAAGCACCGGAAGGTTAGCATGCCTTTTCGTCTGCTTAACGGTTAGCAATGCTATGAAATGGAAACTTGCGCAGTAGGCAAAAAATCGGCCGTTAAGCAGCTCTATGAAATTGGGCTGTGTCCCCGGTTTCAACGGGTAGACACGCTCTCACACACACACACACACCCATTTGTGAGTCCCGTGAATCGAGGACTTCTCTTTGTTCTCCTATTGTTTGGACTTGGGTTTTTTTAGCAACGTCCCCATTGGTTTTATACACCAGTCCTCGCTCTGTCAAACACCCGGATCCCTTTTGTTAAAGTCCTCTGTTTCAACGGGTATAGACACGCTCACACACACCCACACACACGGTTCCAGGTGCGGATTTAGAGGTGGGCGCAGTGGGCGCCCGCTTATTTTCACCGATTAAAAACAAAATTAATTGAAAGGCAAGTATAGCAAACTCCTCATTTCAAAATGGGTAAAAATAATGTGTAAAACGCTTCTTAAATGTCCCAAATTGCACTATAGAGAGTATCCAGAGTAAGGGTAAATCTCAGTATCTGCTCCTGAGATGGGACTGACCAATTCAGAGCTTCCAGCGGGCTTGCTTCATTGCCTCTCAGTAAAACACCTCACTCATAGATTACTGTGATTTTGGAAGTCTTAAAAATGTGGTTTTTTTGTGCCTTTAGCAGTTCCTGTATACCGGTATACTTCATACTCCGTCAGGCTCTTAGGTTGAAAATAATACATTTCCCCCCTACGATTCTAATCCTCATTGTCTTTAAGATCAAAGTAGACTTGGAACACATCCTAATTGCCCAAATCTTCTCCTGAAGATGACTAGAGCAGACAGTCTATAGCTGCAACAAACCATCACAACCCAATTTCACGGCGATGCCTTACCGTGGAATTCTGCAATTAAACTCACACCCCCAGTCAGATTCAAGACAAAATACAAGTAATTGGAATGCAAATTTAACAGTCAAAAAGAATACGTCTATCTTGGTCAATTATTCTGTGTATGGGATGGGGGCATTAGAGCTGGCTGACAAGCCTGTAAAGATACAGCAACATCATGAAAAGCAACTTGTCTCGATTTGACGGAAAAGAAGGGTCATCAATCAATGCACCATTCTCTATGGAGCTGAAGCCTGGACACGTAAAGCCTATGGCAAGGAAACCAGATCATACCAGCCCAGCGCAATATGGAACATAGCATGCTAAAGATCCCATACAACGACAGAAAAGAAACAACTGGACATCTCAAGAAACATTTTTTAAAGTAGAAAATGGAAATTAACTGGCCAGTCTGCCGTAGAACAGACGGTTGATGGAGTACACAATAACAAACTGGACACCACACGAGGGAAAATGGAATAGGGGAAGGCCGGAGAAACATGAGGAGATAAGCTGCATCAAGACTGGTGTAATATTATTTGGTACCATCTAGCTAGAAGTACAGCCTTTGGCGGCATCATGCTTTAATAGGCTTTCACCCCGCAATGGGTTGATGACGGTTGAAACTACAAGCAGCATTTCTCTGCTTACGCGGCAAGAGCCAGGTAGGCACGCGCACAAGACAAAAAGTTTCATTCACATGTGACTTTTCGCTTTCATTAACAGCAGATTTGTATCTGCAACCGTAATCAGCGCCGATTCGCTTATGGTAATCAGAGTCATTAAATTGGCATGAACTTCCTGATAGGGCCTATGCACAGCCTTAAATCTCATATGATCGTTTTTATCAATATTTTATTCCCGAGGCCATCACGGCAGGTGTTATCGTCGATGTCTTCATCTCGATGGCCTCATCACAACTGATAGCTTTAAATTGTTGAATAGGCCATATTTTTTGTATATATACGAGCCATTGTATGTTGAACGTGTAATTTGTTTGTTTGGCAGTTTGCGCATGTACGCACCACTAATGCGCCATGTTTCCAATTGTTATTCCGTGCTCAGTCTTCACATCAGTCCACTATAATACAGTGTTTGTTTTCTTCTTCTTTCAGACAAAATCTATAGCTGCAGTGACTAAGAGAGATTCTGTCGTCCATTCTATGACGGGGGTGTCACAAGATGTCACGAGGGTCCAACAGACACGTTCACTACGACGAGGACGTCATTGCCAAGAAGCTCCACCGCAGCAGCAGGCGACAGCGACGACGTCGCCGTGTCAGCCGGCGCGCCAAGATCTACGGTGCTGCTTTCCTGCTGGCGCTCACCGGGTTTTTCTGTCTTGTTCCTGGAACAAGCCTAACAGTTGTCGCCTTCACAAACGGGACGAATTCACGGGAAAGTATTTTGAAACTCTTAGGGCCCGTCTTCGGCGGGGTGGGTGTGTGTTTATTAGGTATAAGCATCGGTTTGGTGTGCTATGCGGTTATCCAAAAACGCAGATCGCGCAAGAATAAGGAACTGCAACATCTTGGTTATCACCAGGACGTTGATGATAACGGGTACCAAGGAAGTTCAACCAAGGACGTTACTTTGACTGCTGAGGTCCGCCTCCTCGATGCAGATAAAGAGTCCAGCACTCTGAAACTCCAGCACAAGTTGGTCCCGAATCACCTCGTGAACGGGAGTCTTCGAAAGGGTGCACAACATGGCGGGGATACGGTATCTCCTTCATCAACGGTTGTTGTGGATATCATACAACCCCCGCCTTCAGTAACTGTCAGTATGGTCGGGAAAGGGGAAGCCACATCTGCTGTGGCTTTAGGCTCTCCTATTGCTGCGAAAGAAAGGTTTGTATTTTCTTTTTATTACATTTATATAGAGATACAAAACGGAACACAAATAAAGGTGGCGAACTTCCACCATGTTGTTTACATGACTTATATAAAGCAGCGGAGGTAATAACATTATCACTTAGTTCTAGATGTACAAACTCTTTGCATTTTGAAAACCAAATATTGCAATAAGGTAATAAGGTACTTTATAATGTTTTAGAAAAGCCCCACCTCCTTCAGACAAGTTGAAATTTAACACCTTCCCTTTTTTTAAAGTAGTTAACACATGCATTGTACCTATATAGGGACTATAATGTTGGTTATCACACCGTGTAATTATCTTACTAATGAGTTGCGGCGGTTTTGAAAAGAAACGAGGCTCTATATAGAGATGTTGCCGCAAACGTAGTTTATGTTTCCTTGTACAAAGTTTCAAGTCCTATTTAAACACGTACAGTACCTGATAAAAATGAGAATTCAACAGTCGCAATGATATCGGTGTCCTATCTAACCTTTAAACGGATTTTTTTTTCTACCATAAAAATCAATACACCACATCACCGACTGTACTTGTAACGGTCTGAACGGCTTGAGAGGCTAGCCTCAAGCGCAGTCTGAAATAAGCTTCTGACATTGAGTACGGTGTCAGTGTGGTGAAGTGTCCACGCTATTCCACAATGTGCCATGGGGCGTGGACTCGCGACCGTAGACTGTAAACGCGCCCCTGAGGCACCAACGGAACGGTTACCACAGAAACGGCACGGGCAACGTCTATCTGTGACTACGGAACAACTGTCATTAACTTGCGGATCGATCTGTGCTAGGGTATCCCAGTGGAGGAGACGGTGCACTGTCATCGCATTCATCACAGCTCACGCCATGACAATTCAACCTCTATTAATATCTGCCAACTGTCCAATTTGATACCCATCACTTACTTCACTAATTGTAACGCGAAACTCCTATATACCTTTATAGCCAGAGTATACATGAATGATAACAGTTCGTTACGATCTTAGGTTGCTGAAAATATTGAGACACTTTTGTATGAAACAACGGAGTTGTTTTACACCCTCTGATCAGCAGAGCTGAATCTTGTGTGAACAACGGTCCTTAATCATGTTTCAGCCATTTTGTATCGATGTCACCCGAACTGAGACTGTACACAAAATTAACCGACCCCTGTTTGTGTAATGGAAACAACATAATTCATTTTTGTTGTGCATACAAGAAAGTGAACAAACATTTCTGTAGCATGATGATGGTTCGGGGGAGGGGTTTGATTCGAAGGTGACTTGATGTAAGTGAGACCCTAAACCATGGCCCAATTTCTTAAAGGCACTGGACACGTTTGGTAATTGTCAAAGACCAGTATTCTCACTTAGTGTATCCCGACATATGCATAAAATAACAAACCTGTGAACATTTTGGCTATTGCTTAGTATTGGTTATCGAAGTTGCAAGAAAATAATACGAAAAAAATACACTTGTTGCACAAATTTGTGTGCTTTCAGATGCCTGAGAAAGGCTACACGCCTGAAGCCTTTCTTTCATTCAAATATTTTAGTGAGAAATTACCTCTTTTTCAAAAACTAAGTTACTTCAGAGGGAGTCGTTTCTCACAATGTTTTATACTATCAACAGCTCTCCGTTGCTCGCTACCAAGTTGTTATGCTAAATGTATATTTTGAGTAATTACCAAACGTGTACGATACCTTTAAAAGGGCTTGCACGGAACGAAATTGTCCTGTAACACAGCTAGCTCCAAGAAATACGGGTGCTAATCCAGTATTCGGGGTGTGGTGAACCATGGAGGATTAAATTAGACCATGGGTGAACGTAAGCCTGAAATTCCACTAAAAAAAATCGCACCACCCGGTGTTTAAAATACGATGTAGATTTAACCGGAAGTGCAATAAAAATGAATGTTACGGATTATACAACGTGTCCAGTGCCTTTAAAGCATGTAAGCACAACAACTTGCTGAGCACAGAAAACTCTTGCTTAGGAAAAATAGGTTACCAGCCTACATTCCATAAAGTTACCATTGCTATGACTGGTACCCCACTCATTTCTTGCTTAGCAAAGATATTGGTTTTCGGTCTTCCAACGAGCTCTTTATTCGTGTGAAAAGCTTCATCACTTTTCGTGTCAGTCAACGTTTTGTCGCGTGGTGCAGTGTAGAGGAAACCACGATATAAACACACCGTGATATTAAAGGTCCGGAAAGACACATCTTCTGAAATGTGGCGTGTGGCAAGTCGTATAGCCGAGCATTCAAGTTCTGATGGCTGAATCATCAGAATGTGGGTTCGATTCCCGGTCATGACACTTGTGTCCCTGAGCAAGGCACTTAACCATAATTGCTTCTCTTAACCCAGGTGTATACACGGGAACGTGCCGAGGGCTGAGGTTGTATTGGGTTGAATTAGCCCACATTAGCGCTCATATAAGCAGCTTGAGGTTTGATGCTCCCAAGCAGATAACATTTGAGGAATGGCCTCATGGCTGATGAAAGGGATAATATTATTGTAAAGCGCCTTGATCTAGCTATAGGACGTGTGCGCTAAAATAATAAGAACGCTATCGTATACATTATTTTACTTGAGATTTTGCACTCTCATGAACATTGTGTTAATGTAACATTGCGGTTACATTGATTTACACGGAAGGAAACATACAAGATGGCCAAACCAGCATTCAGGTGCAGATCATAGGCCTACTATTACTAAAGCTTTGGAAAAGAGGAAATTCTTTGTTGAGACATTAAACGTACAATCCCTTAGGCCTATAATCGCTCGTCCAACTGTTGAGTGTTGCTGGTTGTATTGGACAACAACACAACTCTCCCGAAGGAACGAGCGAGCCGATCTTTAATTCACTAATTCACTCAACCTAGTTCTGCGCCGTAAATGTATAGGTTGAATCCACTGCCGTGTATTGATGCTGAATCTCAACCCCCCCCCCCCCCTCCTAATGATTGTCTTGAACGGATTCATGTCGGGGTGGAGTGTCGTTGTATGACGAATAGATCAAACTTATATAGCAACCTGTAGGCACTGACAGTGCCAGTGAATATCTTATAACCAGCAATTGTATATTTTTAAAAAAAGGAAACCAACTTAAAGGCATCGTACACGTTTTGTAATTGGAGCCTATCGTTTGTTTCAATCCTATATAGTTGTATATACCATAAAACTAACCTGTGAAAATTTGATTTCAAAAGGTGGTAGCGTTTTTGAGATATTAATTGCCGAAAATCTGGAGCGGTTTTGTCCACGCAGGAAGAATAATCTGCATTGGAATACACACTCTGAGAAGCGTTACCGTAACGCTTCTCAATATTCAAAATATTTTGGGGATAAAAAGTGATATATTTTTCCATAACCGCAGTCCTTCGAAGTAAAAAGTCTCTCGAAATGCATTATCCAAAGCTGCTGTACTTCTCATAAGTTTTTACTGCCATAAATTTTCAGAGTCATTACCAACCGTGTACGATGCCTTTAAACCCCGTCCAGATGCACAAGATATTTGTGGTTCATCAGTTAAACGCATGATTCCGAACAATTTTGTAGCAACTCATCGGAGACTTTACCGTGGAAAAAACAGTTTCCCGCGAACGTCCATGCGGGAGCCCCTAACAAGCCTCTAGCTGTGCACTTTGAGTAAAAGGTCATTGAATGTGTTTACTCTTTAAAAGAAAGTTGAGCTCAATCAATGCCAGACGAGTCCGTCCGTGTGTCGACTGTTGACACCCTTCTCCGATGTTGGGGCTTACATTTCTAAAAGCAGATCGTGTAAATGTAAAGATATAGTACCATGTCGAACCACAAATTAAAGGTCATTAGAAACAAGAGGATTGTGTGATTTTCGGTAGCGGCACTCAGTGAAAGGTCAATGTATGCTTTACAAGCTGTAGGAGAAATGTTTTAGGTTGTTCTTCGAGGATTACATGTACTTTTTTTCACAGGGCTATGACTCAATACTGTACAAACAAACTTCCAACTCGAGTTGAGTATTATCCCATCGAGAGGTGTAGAGTTACAGGACCTTAGGGGCCATTCAAAATAGTCGATGTTTAAAAAGAAAATCGAAATTGTGGGTGGGTGGGTCCAAAGAAATAACTGAAAATCGAAATTCAGTTTTTGTTTAAACAAATTATACATATATATATTAACAAACGAAGAAGAAGAAAACAAATTCCCAGCTGGCCAAGATCGTCAAATTTTAATTCTTGATTAAACTACAAAGTTGTTTGTTTAAGCCAGGAAAAGCCAATGAAAACTACTGATGTTGGAGACCTTTGATCTAAAACATCTGGTTCATTTGAGGCATTACTTTGTTCTTCAGTGTATAGATTATGAAGCCATTCAATATTTTAAAAAATTTAAACATTTGGGGTGGGTGGGTGGGTCAAAACAGTTTCGATTTTTTTTTAGATTTGTTTTTAACATTGACTATTCTGAATGTCACATCAGTTCCCTTTACGCTTGACGCATCATTCAAGTGCCATCATGTTTGTTTGCATGGGTGCTTTCTTTATAAGAATGACAACAATTATTCTAGTCAGCCAGGTCACCATTCTGCTCAAGGAAATAGTTCAGTTGATAAGACTAGGTTGCCTCAGTAAAAAGAACTGATGCATGCGTTCCTTGGCGTAAAATGTTGTCATTCTGGAAACCCGAAAGCTTGCAGTTCTATGAGGAACAGGCCCAAAGCTCGTTTTACGTCAGTCAATTTTTTCCCCCTGGATATTAACGCAAATGTTCAATCTCTGACAAAAATGGTGCCCTACTTTTTGATGTTAGAATTTCAATCTGCCAAGCAATTAATGTCTGGTGCTCCAGTTTTTTGTTTGTCACAGAATCGAAATGTATCTTTTGCCCTAAAAATATTCTCATTGTATGTTTTCAGTTTTCAGACTGACTTGAGTTACGAGAATACACGTACATCTGACGTTTTCAGCATGCCCAACAGCGTGCGTGCGGGTGGTGAAAGATGCGGTGCAGCAGCTGCACTAGCGATGTGAAGGAAGAAACGGAGATCTGCCGAAAAAATACAAAAACTTTGAAGTTTTGTGTGTTCGTCAGAGCTCTTACACGTGACTGACTTTGTGCATGATGACGTCAGTGGCACTACTGGATGATAGTGGAGATCAACACGATTCGTAACCAGTTGTTAACACAGCTTGGAAAGCGACTGACTTCAGCTAAACTAACTGCGCCTACCATTGTTGACCAAAAACAAAATGGCACACAAAGGGTACCGTTAGCACAACAGCGATATCATGACACATAAACTGCAGTCATTCAAGGCAATGATCGAGGGAGTAGTGTTTTACAAACTCAATAAAGAACTCTCAACGTACTTTGTTGGTTGACTGTATTATATGAGTATACGCGACACACAATCCATTACCCGTTTGGAATAAGGTACGAATCTAACTTATTTCGTAACCCGTAACCTGACTATTTGTTTCTCCTTGCCTTGCTTCGGTGACCAACCTATCGTGTGCTGGATACCGTAAGCAGATCAGTATACCTCAAAGCGGCCGTCAAGATTTCGTCCTAGTTGCAGACTTACGCTGCCCCTTGATCTTCGTCAGGCTACGTGTTTAAAAATTGATATCTCCATAACGACTTTAACAGTGCGTTAGGAGCAACGCAGTGAAGCAACTCATCTTGTTTTGAACGGTGGAGGCCGGCTGCCCAAATACGCGTAATTCAATATGGCAGTACTCTCGATATTTTAGTTTTGAAAAGGTCAGTTCGATGGAACCGAACTTATACTCTGCTCTTTTTGAACTGTTTTCAACGGGTTCTATGTTTGCATACGAACTTCTGCACTAGCAAGGTAAAGGTACGATTGTACACGATGTGCGGCTTTAATAGTCGCTCTGCATGCTGTGGCCACGGGTATGTTCTCTATTGGATCAGCTGAATTTGTAATTAATAATTTACATTAACCCAGAGACATGTTTTAAAAGTAAAGTATGAAACTTTATAACAAGGAAAATTTAAATTGTAGGGAGGGATGGTGTATGTCAGTTATACTGCATTGGTCTATTCTCAACGTTTCACAACAGGTGTGCCAATAGGCCCATACACAGTATCTAAATGCAAAACACCAAAACAACATATAGTGAAGCAAATCGTGGTTTATCAGTACTAAGATTGATCCATCTTCTCGAAACACAATTGAATACGCTTTTCTGTCTTTAGATTGCCACAAACCTTTCAGATTCAAATTCGTATAGATAACATTGTAATCCATTTTCGCGCGATAAAAAGCAAGCCTCCCTTGTGAAACATTCTCACGTCTGAGAGAAACATAACCAAGAGATGCATTTACTTCGAACCTGTCAAGATGATATAGATTGCCCTACACTCCTCAAGCATTCTAGTCAAAACTGTCGAATATTATCTGGAGTCGAAAAAACAGTGACACTCCCAGCGGGAGGCGTTTGCGTATAAGGGGCCCGTGAGCTTGCCGTGCACGGTGAGGAGCGGCCTGTGTAATGTCCATCCGCATACGGGTACGTGGAGGGCGCACGGTGACAGTTATAAGAGTATTGTTTTACCTGAACGATGATAATGGCGCAAATTCAAATGCGTGTGTAAATTTACCCATCTGTTTTCCCGCCTTCGCTCACGGGCGAAGCAATAAATGTCACACGCGAGCTAGCTACGGTCGTGCTCGGAATTCAAGGTAGCGAATGATATTGAAGGGGAGGAAAAACCATCAAGATTCTCACAAACTGTGAATTTTTTAACGATAGCCTGGCCAATGTATGCTCAGTTTCAAACAGACAATGCGTGTAATGTAGGCCCCTATATTTACATTAATCAAAGATGGGACCAGGGGTGGTAAAATGCCGCACGCATGCATTGGCCGATATAAAACTCAAGCCAACTCTCTCCCAAGAGGAGAGAATGAACTTCGGGTGCAATGCAAACAGAATAAAGATCCGAATGAATCCCATGGATAGCTCAGTTCGGATACCTTTTCTTACAACAGCTTCATCCTATGGTCCCGCAGGGAGGAGGGGTGTCAGAGGAACACTTGGTGGGAAACCGACCCACTACTTGACCCAAGCTTGCTCAATCACGTGATGGTCCTTTAATTCCCATTCGCTGTGTACACGGGCACGTGGAGTGTACGCAGAGATAAGATTGTTTTACCTGAACGATGATAATAATTGTGAAATTGAAATGCGTGTGTACATTTACTTTATGTTTATGATATCTTAAGACCTGACCAAAGCTTGCTTGCTTGGTTGACGAGAGGGCAGCTTTGAGCCCCAATTTCGAAGTGTTTCCTGTGCACTGATAAAAAAGACCTTACATGTCTCAATTGCCTCATTTGGGTGCTCGATATCGGGCATGATGGTACCCCCTCCCTCTATTGTGTCTTCATTGTGTGCTTGGAATCCCAGGAATTCTTTAGAGGATGTATAGGAGGGGGACTTCTGTACAAGAGGAAAATAGTGTGTTAAAGTATGGGAACATTATAGGGGTTCCCTCTGCTCCCATATCGGACATGGTATACACATATCTCAATTGTTAAATTCTTATCTCGTGAATTTACTTGTCACGTTCTGTGAGAAACCGTCTGAATACCAGACACTAGTCGCACACACGCCAACCTGTTGAATTGGTGTTCACTCTTACTGCCAAACACATTCTCTGCACAACCACTAAGTCCGAGTAGTGATCACACTTCATTAATGGGTTCGGTTAATAATCTAGATTTTAGAGGGATCATGGTACAGCATTGGATAATTGGAAAAGTATCCACTCAAATTGGAAGCAAACATCCGCTCAAACCATCAAGATTTTATCTTCAAATATATCCCTATAAATATCGCACGCTTTCTTATTGGAACAGTGTACAAAAGATAAGTGTTTGTTGTACTTTGATATGCCCTCGATGCTTCAATATTAATTTAGAATCTGTTCAGAAACACAATCTCAAAGATATCATCATCTCTAACGGACACAAATTACCAGATCGCTTTGCGCAGAATATTTCGTGCTACACTTTCAAATTAGAAGTTTTCACTTCATTTTTCCCTCTAAAATCATCTTGACAATGGTTTATTTTCTAACCTTTTCTCTCCACCATAGACCTACGGTGTATTTTCATCAATTTCAAAGTCGCAGAACTGACAGGACTCGTGAAATCAGCCTTGATTCATGAGGTCAGGTTTGGGCCGTCACGCTGTCGCGTGCGAAGAAGTATCATTAGCAACAATGTAATTTCAAAGTGATAAATTGTTCATAAGCTCTGATGATATTTTCATGAAAAACAAGTACAAAACATCGTTAAATCTCTGCTTTAAAATTTTTGGGATATGTATGCTCAGGTTATTGTATAATATGTATTCATATCATCATCTGTTATTAATGTTAATAACTTCAACAAGTGGAAATGGCTTCACGTGACCCGAGCAGAGTCTCTTTTATCTAGCCTTTAAGAAAGACTGCAAAAACTGGGGTGTTAGGGCCTATGGGTGTTAAAATAACACTTATTTCTGCAAAAACAATTACATTGGTGTTATTTTAACACCCTATGATGTTAATTTGATTCTCTGTACGGTATCTATATGTGACAACACCCATGGTGTCAGTTTTAACACCCCAGTTTTTGCAGTGTGGGGAGAAGCATGAGGGGCATTGCCCCTTTTTGCATTTTACATCACAGGTCTTTTTGTAAATTGTTTGTGAGCAGTTTGAAAACACATACAATTTTTCAAACCCGGAAATAAACTTTTTACAAGCATGATATCAGAACCAATTGTCCTGCAAAATACTTAACGATGATGGGCAAGAAAGTTTTCCCCATAATATATTTTTCTTAATACTATTGGCCAAATTATTTTGAACAAAAACATTTAAACACAAACAATGAAAACGTATATTCGGTATTTTTTCTTTGGGAAACATGACCACTTGTGAATGTTCACCTTTTTTTAATGGAATAAGTATTACAAACTATAGTGGATAGGTTTCAACAAGTTTTAAATGTTCTTTCCCCAACCAAAGATGTATACATCATCAGCACGATTGTTTCAGTGATTATTTTTACTGGCGTTGTGTGATTTGTTTCCAATTTCTTTCGGTCTTGAAAACTAGACGTTTGCCAAACGATCCTTCAAACCGAAACCTTACGACTGCCCTTTATTCCTTGAATGCTTATATCATATTGATCAGTGTATCTTCTGGCGTCGACACTTCATTCAATATTGACACATCTGTGTCTGGGAGACGTAATGTGCGTGTTTAGTGTTACCGTGTGGCGTGTTCTCAAAGGTAAAGTTTGCCGAACAATGTTTCACCAATGTGATACAAGTACTTGTAAACCTTCATGGTTGTACGTCAACAAATATGCCTCTAGTCTGCCACTGAAAGTCTTATTTTACAACAAAGAAGATAATATTGATGAGTTATCTGGTTAATAATAGGTTGGAGATCGATGGTTTCAACCCCGGAGGGCAAGAAAAACACCTCCTGTGCCTAGTCCCGGTGCTTATTACCGGTACCATTTACAAATTCCAGTATAGAAGAAGAGGCAGGCAAAATGTAGATGTTAGTGTATTAAAGGCACTGAACACGTTTGGAAATTGTCAAAGACCAGTGTTCTCACTTGGTGTATCCCAACATATGCATAAAATAACAAGCCTGTGAAAATTTGGGCTCAATTGGTCATCGAAGTTGCAAGAAAATGATGAAAGAAAAAACACCCTTGTTGTACAAAGTTGTGTGCTTTCAGATAGGAATAAAAACTTCTTGCAAGAAGCTTTTATTATTTTAGTGAGAAATTACCTCTTTCTCAAAAAAAAACGTTACTTCAGAGGGAGTCGTTTCCTACAATGTTTTATACTATCAACAGCTCTCCGTTGCTTGTTACCAAGTAAGTTTGTATGCTAATATTTGTTTTGAGTCATTACCAAACGTGTACGATACCTTTAAAAGGGCTTGCACGGAACGAAATTGTCATGTAACACAGCTTGCTCCAAGAAATACGGGTGCTAATCCAGTATTCGGGGTGTGGTGAACGTAAGCTTGAAAATCCACCAAAAAAAGCACCACCCGGTGTGCAAAATACAACGCAGATTTAACCAGAAGTGCAATACAAATGAATGTTACGGATTATACACCATACACCGGTTACGTCATGTGCTAAGGCCAATGACGTCACGTGCTGCGCAAATGCTTGCACATAAAACATGCATGGAAATCAGACTGTAAAACGTAATCATTGTTTTGTCGTAAAACGGGAAGATAAACAAATCAGATTTAGCATGTTTGTGTATTTAAATCTTGAAGCATGTTGGTATAAAAGTGGTGCTTAAATACAAACATGAGTTATTTCCTTATGAAATGCACTCGATGTTGAAACTAGTCTATCCTGCCTTGTTTACGTTGCAAGAAGCTTGTACAAAGCATTCAAAGGCCTTCTTACCCATTATTTCTTGTCTTCTCAAAAGAAGCACTTTCTTTAATACTTCAAATGTGTATTTAGAAGATGTGAATGGGTGTTGATAAAACAAAGGGGTGCCACACTATTGCATCGGGGAAATATATATTTCCCGTTTTATTTGATTATTTTATTTTTTTTGTCCGTCCTGAAGCAAAGTTTCACCGTCCACTCGTCATTTCGAAACCTCGGCTCTTTCTGTGGCCACAATAATTTCCAACCACGTTCAGGGTTTGCTTGTTTACCCGTTGAGCTGCGCGCCATCGGCAAACAAAAGCATGCTCTCAAATAACGGCGAACTGTGCGTGTATAGAATACAAACGAAAAGCACTTAGGCATCATTCAGGATTTGTGATCGGGAAAAACTAAAATATCACAAACTTGATATACCAGTACTAATACTTTGAGAAATATCTTTATAGATGAAATTATATTAGTGCTTAATAAAGTTGCACAACACTATTTCTCATTTCGATTTGCCCAAGTCGAAATAGACACATGAACGCGGAGTGACAAAACTGTTTCGTTGTTTTTGTCAAATCGTGTCCACGTTTAGCTTGCATTGATACCATTTCACAAGTTGGTTGTATGGTACTTTAATTAAAAAACAAAACAAAAACAAAAACAAAAACAAAAAGAGAGGAATGGGCGTGCTCTTCCAAAGACAAATGATGTTGTGCACCTTTAGATCCAGATACACAATCAAATAAATCCATCATTTTGTTGTTGTTGATGGATTCACCTTTTAATACTAGCTTTTTCAATGAGGTAAAACAAAGAGATTAAAGGAGGTAGTTTTAAATCTCCAATTTAAAATAATTTTGCTATACACAATAAGTGGTAAAGTTGTTCACACTCAAAGCAAATTAGTTTACTAAAACCAGCGCTTTGATTGTCTGTTTTATAACTCCATATAATGCTTTCCTATTAAATAAGCGTATTTCAGATAGGCCCTACATGGCGTTATGCAAAGAATGCGCATTCATGATTTGTGAAAAACAACTCCAAATAAGGACAAACACTTTTCTAATAAAAATTGAACCGAAAAGAATTTAAAAATCTTGAAGGTAGTTATTGGAAACATTAATTAGTGAAAGCTCACTAAAGTTCATACCATACCAATCCTCAAGAGGAATATTTCCGTCTGAAATAATGTTTTAAAAAAAGCATTCGTGAAAGTCCCAATTATATCAACGTTGCTTAAAATTCGACTGCAATTGAAATAAGCCTGTACACAGAACCATGCACAAAATCCCTGACAAGACATAAAGTTGTTTTATACAATAAAACAAAATTTTCTCAATCCAGAATCTATACTTAATTTGCTGTAACCTCTACATGTTGTTTGTATGGTGTTTTTCTTGCAAAAAATCACGGTGGTAATATTTAATTTACACTTGACGTATACTTTCTCTTTACAAGTAAGATATAAATCCTGACAAACAGACCTGTCATCTATAGTCTCCATTTGGTCTAGGGGATGTATCACCCTGGGGCACCTCGTAGCATTACGGTACGGTTGGAGGATTTATAGACTGTCAATGTAACCGGTACAAGACAAAGGTATGTTCTACATCCCCCACCCCTTGGTGACCGCTTCACTTCAACGAGAAAATTGGTGTTTGTTTAGATGTACTGGAATCTGGAACATCATCTGGAGAAATCGGTCAAAACAATTATGCCGGATTAAATATAACATTACAATTATCTGTTTATTGATTTGTTATCTCTTTAGTTCTACACTCAGTGGAGTGTACGTGAACGAAATCAGTTGTTTTGCAGTAGTTTGGTAATGAAAAGGGGGCAAAGTCTGCCCCTCTCTCATCATATCCAGTTTTTGTGAAAGGGAAATCTTACACAAACTTTCTCATTTAACGCAGGGATTGCTAACTTAAACGGTACCCCCTTGATCACTACAAAGCATGGCAGCCCTGAACCCCGAAAATGCCTGACAATGCCCATTTAGGGAGCCGCAGATGCAAGTCTTTTCTCGAAACTATCTATAGGAGCACTTAATCGCTCATCTTTATTGGCCCCTTTCATTTACAAACCATACTCAGGAATGTTTGTACCTGAATATATCGCCTGATTTATAATGACTGAATGTCTACCGAAAAGTGCATGTGATTTCTGCTCTACTTTTTTCTTCGGGGGGGGGGGGGTGAAGGGTGCTGAAGAATTTATCGCCGGACGTGTTGGGAATCTTTCAGCATGGCAAGTTGGGGTGGTTCGGGGCATGATGGGGATGAGGCGATGAAGGGGGTTTAATTCAAATCTGAACTTATTTGAGCCTTTTGAAAATGGGTTAAATTATACAGTTGGTAATGGAAACTGCTCACCACCCCCCCTCCCCCCCCCCGTTACTTGTTGTCTGAAACAGAGTGTCAAGAACTTTAAAGCTAGACCTGTATCCTGTTGCCGCATTCATCACTTGTCTGGATTTGCTCCCATTCAAATCAACGTAACGAAAGTGAGGCTTGAATGACGATTAGTCTCTGTGGTTTTGGTATAGTGAAAATCAGCATTCAGTATTAATATTACCAGTCAGGGAACATGGCAGAGATGGCGGCAGGATGATAACGGTTTAGTCAATGTTTATGACGCAAATTTCAGTGTGTAGATATTGCATTTATAGTCTGTGTTGTGAATATTGTATAAATTTAATGGGGGATTTTTGGGACGCTAGGTGGCAGCAGACTTACCAGGTAAATCCATTGTTCTCGGTAACGTGTGCATGCTCAGAACTACGTAACAATGGACATTTTTTTACCTGGTAAGTCTGTTGCCACATTGCGTTCCAAAGTCTCCCATTGATTGTACATACTTGTTAAAATATCTTAATGTAATTGATACAAAATCCATAATTTGATTGGAAGGTTATGTTAATACAGTATAAAAACCTGTTTTGTTTTATGTTTCTATATAAATAAGAAAAAATGTAATGTCTGATCTATCCAGAAGAAATGGATCTCCTGTCGAAACATGTTTTGGGTAAAAAATCTTTAAATGCACACATTAATGACAATAATGTATTAATATTAAATTATTAATATTAGACTATTGTTTCACAATGACTTCAAACCTGTATGTTTGGGGAAATGTTAATGTTTCTATTCGAAGATGATTGGTAGCATCTGATCTGAAGTCCGAAAGGTGTGTGTTTTTGTTTATCAACACGTCTATAGATTACACACTTTTGAAGATTCATTTAAAATTATACAACACAAGTTTGATAATTGTTGAAAAATCAGGACACAATATGTGAATATTTTCCATTTTTGTTCTAGTTCTACTCTTACATGGAATTTGCCATTGATACATGAGTCACTTCAGTTTGTGAACGTCAGAATGATCGCCGCATCCACAGGCCTAAGCCACTGTGTATAATTTGTATATTCGAACAAGAAAATACGAAGGCCTATAATCAGTCGCTAATAAGAATTACCAAAACGGATATGTTCCATCCATTTCCTTCCTCGGCTCATTGCGATTTTTACAAACGGATCGGGAATTGTAAGCATGGCCTTTTAGTGGCCCCTATAGTGCGTGTATATTTCATTCCCGTTAAATCCAAACCCTTTTAACGTTTCAAATAAAAATTTCCTCCCTTCTATAAATTAATTTCGGGATGTTTAAAACAGGAGTCTATAATAGACGATGACGTACGCTTTACATCCGACAAACATCTGAAAAACCTCTTCTTGACAAATTTATGTTTCTCCCGAAATAGAAAATGACAGTAAATGTAAAAGATTTTAAAGAACCTTCGAGTGTAATGGGACACAGCCATCACTTCTGGCTCTTGCTGGAAAAAAGGTACGTTTTTATTGTACGAGAGACTGTAATTTGATGAGGATATCTGCACGGAAGTCAACATTCCGGGAAGTCCTTTCTTAATCTTCATTTTAACACAAAAATTCCCCAACCCCAACGATCTAACATGGGTTATTGACACGGTTTCCAATTTCATATCTAAAGTTATTTTATTTCTCAGACAAGTTTGTGTATCAAGGAGAGGGCGGGGGTAGTGTAACTATTGTATTCTTGCAGAGGGGGAAATATAGAAAGTGGCTTCATATGAGATCAACAAGACTGTATCTAATCCCACCTGTTTGCTCATGTGTTGAATATCTTGACGAGTTCGGTAATTGTGTACGCATGCGATGACATTCTTTAGACACGAGAGCCAAGTATGACTAAAAAGTATAGGGCTGACCTAATTAGGCTTTAATATGGTTGTTGTTATGTTTAATATAGATCCTAATTACAAATGTCAATTATGGGTATTGTAATGGGAAAGTTCCACTTGTTCACGTACATCCAATACATTATGCAGAAAAGGACATACGTTACATTCCAATTCAACCCCCACATTTTGAAGTTCTACTAATGGGGTCTTTGTGTTTTACTATCAATTTACAGATAATATACAAGTCATTTCTGTCTTGAGATGCTTCAACATAAGCTCCAATTTAACCAATGACGCCAGAGTGGGCGATATGTTGTTTGTTGAGACACCTTAGGATATAGAACCGGTCCCCAGGCAGAGTAGTTCGGCTTGCTTGATGTGTGGTTCCTATACTTTGATAAAGGCTATATCGGCTTCTATTTAGATTGGGTTTTGCCATGTTGCCATGGTAGCTAAGAAACTAGTCTGTGTTCATTACAGATACTAATGGAGGTCGTCACGTCACCTATTGAGTCCACTCGTTGCATTTTTCATTTGCGTGGAGTGCCGCTGGCGTTGAGGAAGTCGGTATGTGTATTGTGAGAGATCCTCGAGGTGCTCCATTAGTTGTTCAATGTCAATTTAAAATGCATTACATATTATATAGAAGATCTTATTTGCACGACCGGACACACTTGCGCGCGGATCTTTGCATTATCTCATGGTTTGTTGTATGTACCAGCGTTTGTCGACCGTGTTAACGAAGAGCGATATGATACATTAAAGGGCCAGATTAACCGCTTCCAGCCTCGGTTTGAAGCGTGATTTGTACGGATTGAAGAAAAAACATGAAGACTGCATCGATGGGAATCTCTGCTTGAAGATACAAGTATTATAGGCATGCATGCATGCTCAACCATAATGAGATTGCCTTCCGGACGGCCGCTTAATGGAAACTAAGCAGTTTCTACCTGATCGCGGATTTAGACCGAAGTCTCCCGGGTGACCATCGTGCCTATGCTCCCAACCGGTTCTGTGGCTGTATTGGGGCTTTCCCTGGTTGGAGTGTGGACAGTGCAGAAAACCCATAAGGGATATTTTAACGATGACTTTAAAGATGTGGTTAAGATGTGGTTTTAATAAGCAGCTGCTGCATTTTGGTTGTCAGTTGAAAGGAAAGAAAAAAACTTGCTTGATGAAGTTCATTATTAATTCACTGTTGAAGATAAAGTATCGCAAGAGAAAGACAAGATGTACATATATTTCTTGGTGTACAGGATATGCACATCAGCGCTCGATTTCACAAAGCACTATGTAAGATGCATCTTAAGATGACCATAGCGATTAGTTTTGTGACATCACACTTTGCTTAGCAATTGAGATTGATACATATTAATTTAAGATCAGTCGTTAGTTCTTTGTGAAATCAGCCATTTTAGTGTAAAACAGTTTTTGAAATAAGAGTGTGATCATGACCTTTTTATCATCTTGTAGAAATTTGGGGGGGGGGGTTTTGGGCGGGCTACTAGTAAAACAATAATCTCAAAATTCACGCATCAATGATTAAACAGCACTGAAAAACTTGTATTTATGTTGGGGGAAAGTATATGTCAAAGGTATCGTACACGTTTGGTAATGACTCTGAAAATTAATGGCAATAAAAACTTACTTGGTTGAAGTACAGCAGCTTTTGACAGTTTAATACATTTTGAGAAACTTTTCACTTGGAAGTACTGCGGTTATGGAAAAAGATATCACTTTTCATCACCAACAATTTGAATCTGAGAAGCGTTACGGCCGTAACGCTTCTCAGAGTGTGTATTCCAATGCAGATTATTCTTCCTGCGTGGACATAACCGCTCCAGATTTTCGGCAATATCTCAAAAATGCTACCACCTTTTGAAATGAAATTTTCACAGGTTAGTTTTATGGTATATCTACAACTATATAGGATTGAAACAAATAGTGGGTTCCAGTTACCAAACTCGATACCTTTAAAGGCACTGAACACGTTTGGTAATTGTCAAAGACCAGTGTTCTCACTTGGTGTATATCCCAACATAATGCATAAAATAACAAGCCTGTGAAAATTTGGGCTCAATTGGTAATCGAAGTTGCAAGAAAATGATGAAAGAAAAAACACCCTTTTTGTACAAATTTGTGTGCTTTCAGATAGAAATAAAAACTTCTTGCAAGAAGCTTTTATTATTTTAGTGAGAAATTACCTCTTTCTCAAAAACTACGTTACTTCAGAGGGAGTCGTTTCCTACAATGTTTTATACTATCAATAGCTCTCCGTTGCTTGTTACCAATTAAGTTTGTTATGCTAATATTATTTTGTTTTGAGTCATTACCAACTTGTACGATACCTTTAACGTGATATTCTCTGAAACCAACAACTAAACTTTCGTGTACAGGATCGTCTGCACCTTTAAGCATACAGGCATATACGCCAATTTGTTTCTCTGTATACGAGAGATGGCGATCGTAGAGATAAAGGACATCCCAGTGTATAGCTTGTATAAAACTCAAATCTACGGGGAAATGTAAAACTGAAGCTGTATCAATAAATCCTGCGGGTATCACTAAGCGCATCAGAAGGACAAAACCTGAAAGCTTCTTCTGGAGTTAGTGTATAGAGTCTGGTCCAAGGGGAAATTATCACTTACGTTAGTCCATGATAGGAAGCGATTCGTGAGGTTGAAGATCAGTCTTCACTGATCATACTTTTTACTCACTAAAAGAGGACTCTCTTTCTTATTCACGTGCCCTGTTCACTGTGAAAATGTCATGAAGCGATTCCAGTTTTCTATTTTTAAAAGAAAGTAAAGAGGCCAATATGGGCTTATACATAGCCATGATTTTATTCGGGAAAATATGCCCGTAAATAAAGGCCGTAACATACAATTGTTTAATGCACTGGCGAACAAAATAATCAAAAATGATTTACCCGTAGCATGGTGGTGTCAAACAGACAACTACCGGAATTTACGGGTACTGTTTACAAAGGCTAGAAGGCCTATCTATAGGTCTAATAATGTGTTCCAACCACAAAGTCCAACCACAAATAGTTAAAAATCGGTCTCATTCGAAGTATGGAATTATTGGGGCAGATGGAAGACAAGCTAAGTTTCAGCCTTACGCTACCAATTATGACTTCCACACCAAAGTGTAGGCCTACAATAATCGAAGGTGACCCGACCCCTCACTTTTGCTCACAAGGAGTGTATTTAGCCCGTTTATTCATCTGGGTGTTTTCATTTTTAGATCGGCATAGCTCAAACATTCAACGGCTAAGCTTAAAAATATTGAAAAGAAAACAGTTTATTTTTGTCAGCAAATAATATTGTCAAATTTGCTGTTTTTGAATATTTTACACTAGAGTGCATTACACACAAATAAAGAGAAACTCATGCGCGGAGCCTAAAAAGGTAAACTCACATTTTTTTCTGTAAATCAAAGATCTGTAAGTCATGGCCTTTATTGTTGAATATTGTGCCTCTGTGTTGTTGAATTTCAACCTGGAACATTTGGGGGAAGGGGGTCAACAAAATTGCTAAACGATGCACCATCCAAGATGGAGTTATAGGCCAGTTTAGTCGTGCAGGTGTGTGTTTCTATTTTGGATGAGCCTAACTCAAAAGCCAAACGGCTAACCTACCAAAACTGAAAAGAAAAATTAAGTTTAGTTGTCAGAAAAAAATTGTTGGTCTGTTTTCAAGAGGCTGAGAGACTTTTAAATATTTGTTGAGTAATTTTGAATTTAGCATTTGGGGGATCTTTAGTGTAGTTCATAATAATTTCTGTGGGTGCGCCTAACCACAGACATTTTTATGGCTGTGCGCCTAACTAACCCTTTTGCATTGGGTGGTGGTGGCGCCCTCTATAGGCGGAGCGCTAAGTCCTAACCCAGACGCGTCAAATATTACATTCAATGTTTAATGGAACACATTAAAAGTATCACCTGACTGTTTCATATTGTTTGAAGTTTTTGTAATCGACCTGTACGATTTCTTGGGCCTTTTTTTTACGCCAGGATTGAGCAGATTACGCGTATTCAAGTTGATTTTTGAAGACATTTTGTTATGTCATCTCTACGAGTGGCTGTGGTAAGTAAAGATTATGTGGTAATGAATGACTGGCAACGCTCGAACGTTCATTGTTTTCTGCCTTCCTCCATCATGGTGCTACGTACTAGAACTATGACTGAGGTTCGTTTCGCTATCGTCTCCACGAACCTCATACTAGGTGATCATGCACACAAACACAAACGATTCGTTTTGCCATTTCGATTTGCATTCAAATCTCTTTTTTTTAAATCAAATCTCGCCAAAATTAGGCTCTATGTGTTCTTTGAACTGTCATTGAGCGTGAGGATGGTCCAGAAAATCCACTCCGCAAACTCAAAATTGTTAAAAAATTATAAATTCTTACCGTAAATTTCATTAAAGGAGGTGACATTTGTTTTCGAACTCGCGTTTTTATGCCGAGATTTTCTTCCGCGATTTTGCTTATGCGCTATGGTCTTGGTCAGGTGTTCGTGGCGAGCGTTGGAATGAGCGGCGCGCCGGCCGCGCTGTGCGTAGAAGGTAAACGAGAAACGTCTTGCACCAGACCGCATAAGCAATATCGCGGAAGCCGAAGCCGGCAGCCAAAACGTGTCAGTATAACGCGGATTTTTTTTCATAAATTACAACGAAACGAGTGCTTTTTTTTTTAAATTGGTCCAAACAATGAGCTACAATAAGTGACAACTGGGGAAAAAATCTCGGCATAAAAACGTGCGTTTCTTTTCGAAAACAAATGTCACCTCCTGGAGGTACGTGGGCGTAGGGCCAAGGATCGGAGGAAGTCCAGAGAATTGGCACTATTAATGGGGCTACGTAAAATTCAGATCCCATCCACACCCGTTTGACTGTTACAACAATACAATTAGAGTGGCGATCCATGATTTGTGTACAAAACATGCCCACGCGTCAGGGAACAACACAGCTCGCACAGTAGTACCAGTCGGAGCCTAATTTTGGCGAGATTTGATTTTTTTTAAAGAGATTTGAATGCAAATCGAAATGTCAAAACGAATCGTTTGTGTTTGTGTGCATGATCACCTATGAGGTTCGTGGAGACGATAGCGAAACGAACCTCATAGTTCTAGGAGTAGGTGCTATGTACGTACAGGCTATCTCTAGCTGAACTGCTGCTGAGTACTGCTGGTGCGGTGTTACATTGCTAGCTAGTGCTAACCTAGTGCTAACCATAGCTACTGCTATAGTGCTACTACTACTCTAGTGCTAAACTAAAGAAGTGCTAATATTAAGAAGTAACTATAAGTAAATAGTAAACTTGTGGGTACAACCATGTGTAAAATCTTTGTTGTGGGCAGTACTGGTTGTGGGAGTGTTGGCTCTGAAAAGAGCCGGTGTAGTCTCGACGTTTCGAACAGTTGTTCAGAGAAGACGAGCAGAGTGTTTGAAACGTCGAGACCACACACCGGCTCTTTTCAGAGCCAACACTCCGACAAAAGAGATCTTACATATTATGGTTGTACCCACAAGTTTACTTTTAATTTATAGTTGTTTATAGTTATAGTTGTTTTCCACACCATGCAAAGCTTAAAACAACACTTGAAGAAGTACTACTGCTACTCTAATATATGCTAGTCTCTTATCCTTGATCCTTGCATTTTGCATCCCATGCAAATCGTACTGACTGCTGTAATTAGGAAGGAATCCCCTATTATTGCGGTACTAAGTACAGTTCTAGATCAGAATAAAAAGGCTCCTGTTATTATTGTTGTTGAATTGAAGTAATACTTTCAACTTTGACATAAACAAAGTTTAATTCCAGGCCTGTGACTACATTGGAGTATTTACACATATTGAGGGAGCACTTTACTTTGCCTGCTGCATGGTGAAATTTTTCATAATAATCATGATCAGGTTCTGTAATTTACCCCAAAACAGTCACCATTTTAGCTTGTTTAGTCACCCAATCACTACCCAGTGATCCAACTGCACCAGTGAGCTAGCCCTCCCCTTTTCTCAGTTTTTCCTTTGAATGTGGGACATACTTGTTGGAAACAATGAACTACTTACATGTAGCCAGCTGAACTAGTTTCTCAAACGTGTTAAATGGAGAGCGAGTAAAATCAAACTGCTTAAAAAAATTTACTAATTTTATTTATAGGTTACTGGTAGTAACAAGGGTGTTGGTTTTGGCATCGTGCGAACCCTATGCAAGAAGCTTGACAATGGAATCGTCTACCTCACTGCAAGAGATGAAGGGAGGGGTAAAGAAGCCGTGGCTAAACTCAATCAGGAAGGCCTGAAGCCTAGATTCCACCAATTGGACATCAATGATGGAGAAAGTGTTACTAGACTGCGAGAACACCTTAAGAAAACTTATGGAGGGGTGGATATTCTGGTGAATAATGCAGGGATTGCATTCAAGGTAATAGTATACGCTGTCTGCCGCTATAGATCTAGACACATTTGTGGCAATAGTACCACAAAATCCTGAAACTAAAAGAGAGATACAGCTTTGGTATAGATTATGGACAGTTTTAAATTGAAAGTTCTAAAACTTGTAGCTTTTTTCCAAATGATGTGATGAATACTTTAAAAATACTTCTCACTGCTGAGCTCAAGGAAATTGTTTCCAGAATTACATTTCTTATTTAAACTTTGGAATCAGTTGGAATAAACCTGCATGAAATCAATTTGAATGTTTTTTTTTATATAGTTCTAAATTCTGTTTCCTTGAAAAAGCCCAAAATGGGGAAACCCACACAATCAGGTAGGGACTGAAAACCCAATCCACATGCAGGACTCCAGTCCGAGAAGGGGTTTGAACAGGAACTTTTATGAGCGAATGTTAACAATGTTTTCAAGTACCAATGAAGTTACTATTATTATTTAAATTTAGAAAAAATTACAATGTTGTGCCCTTTACAAATTCATACGCCTTGTAAGGGTTTTCATAAACAAAAAATGTAGCTTTTGAAACCCGATCTGTTTCCATATAGAAACCCAATCTGTTCACCGTAGGAAGTTAGATCTGTCTTGGATTGGAGTATATCATTACTTTCATGGGGAAATTACTCAGAACAACTTAATACTGTAGGATATAAATTTTTGTTCCTTCAAGTACTGGACAACTATTTTTCCCCCCAAGTTAGCTCTTATTTTTCTTGTTGTTTTGGGTTATTTTGTCAGCGAGCCTCCACTGAACCCTTTGGAAACCAAGCAGCTGTTAATATGGCAACTGACTACAGGTCGACTCTGGACGTGTGCCATTCTTTTCACCCTATAATGAAACCCCATGGCAGGTATGGAGAGTTGACCAATACACTTCAACATGCCTCGACCATGCAATATAATAATTACAACAGACTGTTGGCACTGTTTGTTGGCAGTTGCCGTGGAGTTTATACAGTTTGAAAACACACAAACACATAGCATCACACCACCATCGTCCCCATTTAAGAAAAAAGCGATGTGTACCCTCCTTCAATCCAGTGCTGTTTACGTGCATGCGGGAATGTTTTTTTCCTGTTTGAAAGGAAGGGATAATTGCCATTACTCAAGAAAAAAACCCAAATAAACCAACTGTAACTGATATAAGTGTGCTTTGTCATTTATGCATACAATACCAATGTTTCCAATACTGAATGATTCCCCGGTTCCTGATTTTTAATTTACTACAATGAAATTCATTCATAAATGTTTGGTTCTACAGGATTGTTAATGTTTCCGCTATGAATGGAGTGAGGGCTTTCAATGAATTGAGTGAGGAGAACAAAGCTCGTTTCAGAGCTGTCAAAACGGAGGAGGACGTCAATCTTCTTATGGGAGAGTTTGTAGAGTGAGTATTTGCTATTGACATTCAACTCCTGCACTCTGTACGCACCGGTCGCACCCCCCCCTTCGGCTGAAGACAAAAACAACATGCAGTAAAGTAGGCTGTGCAGAAAACTTGCAGAAAAGGCCCCCGACCCATACCAAACCTGGAATTTCATCTTTGAGAGGGCAAGGCCATTTTCACTTTGCAAAGGGCACTTCCATTGGAAAATCTTCAAGTCTGTGAGAAACTTTTGAAGGGAAACCAAGGCCAAGACCAGGGGCCACAGAGGCCATGGCCGCTGTGGCCTCCGTGTAGTTCCAAGCCTGCAATACCCCCAAAATGCCACTATAGTGGCACCCAAGAAAAATTATACAACAAGATCTTCACACTTTTACTAGAGGAGGAAAAGAAAATGAGTCTAATTAGGACCGTTCCAAAATCCAAACTCTCATTAGAGTTCTTCTATCTCACTAATTTTTCAACATTATTGAATTCTAGCGCATGCAATATGTGCTAAACATAAACAATACCTGCATTTCACCAATGGAGGGCTCTTAGCACGTTTACACAGTGCGCTGAGTTAACACCTCACACAAAACAGGTATCTTAACACATTGCATAGCAGGTGCATCATGGTGCATTTTCAAACACTATGTGCAAAGCTTAAAAGGTAATTGCTGACGTTAGCTTTAAATCTAGAGACAATAACCCAGTGTGTATTTTCACATTTTGTCACAATGGCATTATACACGCTTATTTGTGACACTTGAAGGTATTATTAATTTGAAATATATGCTCGACTAGATCGTGGAGGTAGCTTCCCAGTCAAATGTGTTCATTTGGCTTTGAAATTAACTCAGTTCTGTGATTTCTCCACTAATCTCTCTAGAGCTGCCAAAGAGGGCAACCACCAAAGTAAAGGTTGGCCCAGCTCGGCATATGGAACAGTCAAACTTGGGTTAATCTGCGGAACAAAAAGTTTGGGAGACGCTGTGCAGAATGACAGGCCTCAGGATGATATACTCATTATGGCTGTAAGTGCTGGAGATTTGTTCTTTTAAAGACGCCACAGAATTATTGCAATGATGGAAAGTGTTTTAAGAGGGGAAAAAATGTATCAAAATTATGTGATTTATCCTGAAATAACTCGGTCTACCAGTCAGGGTGTTAGCCAGGATTTTGTAAAAGGGGTCAAAATTTGCTGGAGATTTTAAAACTGGGTGTCCAAATTGTTCACTTACAATACATTTATAGGCCCTATGTAAATGACACTGACAGATAAAACAGGGTCCAAAAGACACACAGACACCCCTCTGGCTAACACTATGCTACCAGTGCACTGGTAGCCTTGTCCAAGGCTCTTTACGCAAGGACACCCCGCTTTTGAATTCACCAGGTAGCATAACAACACTGGCACGGTACTGCAGTACTTGACAGTATACCGTTGGGCCGAAGCATGGTTTTTCAACCCCGTACCAAAAAACAGAGCCTTGTTCCCACTGTAAAAAGGTCAGATTGTGGGCGGAGTTGCTTTATGCTCATTGGTTAATGTCTTGTTGATAAACACTAAGGGAATAAAAGAGTGGGATGAGGTCTTTGAACGTTTGTTTTTTAAAAACCTGCAGTTTTAAACGAACATTCAAGACCGAGTCATCACTCTTTTATTCCCATTCATAAATGCCCTTTTGTTATAAAAGTGTAATTATGTTGGAAAATCTGTATAAACTTGTCTGTAAATTTTCAATTCCTGTCACGTCCTCGGGCTCCGTTTCGCGAAGGTTCAATTAGCGCGACACTCAACAGTTTTGCGTACGCGCGCACTAATAGAATGTACATTCAGTGCCGGCGGTATGTATTGATTGCGTTACGAGTAAATTAGCGCCGGCGTAAGCTTGCGCGCCACGCGTAAACACTTCTAGCCGTGTGATTGGACGATTATCCGCCCACTACAGGAAATGAATATTCAATATCCGATTCCAGCATACGTAATTTGCGCTGGAATCCCGGCGCAATGATAAAGAAAAACATAAGCTGCCGTTTACAGTGGGAACAAGGCGCTGTTTCGGCTTCGTTTTTTGGTACAAGGTTGAAAAACCATGCTTCGAACCCACGGTATACTGATTATCAAGTACTGCAGTACCGTGCCAGTATTGTTATGCTACCTGGTGAATTCAAAGCAGGGTGCTTGTGTAAAGAGCCTTGGACAAGGCTGGTGCACTGGTAGTCTCTCTGGAATAGTGCAGTTTTCCCAGAGATGGACTGGCAGAACAAATGGTGTGTAACGATGATCAATTCATCCATATTATCATCATGTTGAAATATCTTATCCACCACGTATTGAAATAGAAAAGGTTTAAACAAATTATTCCCTGTTGGGTGTGAACAACATCTTCCTTTTAAATTTTATGATTGTTTCATTGCAGTGCTGCCCCGGTCATGTTAAAACAGACATGAGCGGTCATCAGGGAGCAAACACAATCGATGAAGGGGCTGATACGCCAGTCTACCTTGCCCTACTGCCGTCTGGTGCCACAGAGTTTAACGGAAAAATGTACTCGGACAGAGCACCGGTTGATTTTATGTAAAGCAGTTTACCTGACTAGTAATTCAAGATGAAGTTTTGATTATCAAATATTTGCTTGCAACTCATAAAGTAAATTGTGGAAGAATTGAAGGCACTGAACACGTTTGGTAATTGTCAAAGACCAGTGTTCTCATTTAGTGTATCCCAACATATGCATAAAATAACAAGCCTGTGAAAATTTGGGCTCAATTGGTCATCGAAGTTGCAAGAAAATGATGAAAGAAAAAACACCCTTGTTGTACAAATTTGTGTGCTTTCAGTTAGGAATAAAAACTTCTTGCAAGAAGTTTTTATTATTTTAGTGAGAAATTACCTCTTTCTCAAAAACTACGTTACTTCAGAGGGAGTCATTTCTCACAATGTTTTATACTATCAACAGCTCTCCGTTGCTTGTTACCAAGTCAGTTTTTATGATAATATATATTTTGAGTAATTACCAAAGGTGTACGATACCTTTAAGCAACAACTAAGTGAATTTTCGGATTTTGACTTTTGGCAGGTGTGCTTGGAAATGAGATTCTGCAATGCAGTGTCTAATTAAGTTTGTTAACAACGCCGTAATATATTTCTGAAAATATTCACCCCATAATTATTTATGGAGAATTCATTGCCTCCTTCCAGCCCAATGAAATTGGGATGATATTTTCAGAAACTTGCCTTTTATTCTTGTCATAGAGTATATAGGGGGAAAAGGAACAACAGTGAATTTACATAGTTTTTAGAGAAATAAAAGCTACCTTTACCCATGCCAGATTTAGTTGATTTATTGTATTTGCATTTATTTCAAAGGAGGACTATTGGGATGTTGATGGCAATTCCTCCAAGGGTCTTTGTTACAGTTTTGTCTCAAGTTTGATGGAATAAATTGTAGTGTTGTGATATTGATCAAGCCTAAAACCAATGCAGATGGATGAGATCAATTTATGATGATGCACGAGTATTGGTTCCATGTACAGCTTTATTTTTTCTAATCCCGGTGTCATAGGGAAATCCGTCAGCCGGAGAGTCTGTGTCCCCCCCCCCCCCCCATTATACATAAATTAACAGGAACTGCTGAAGGAGGTTGATTCAAAAGAGGGCGCTATCAGAAAAAATGTGTACACAGTTCGCTGTATGGGGGTGCACCACACTAAATAAACTTCCATAGCAACCAATGCCAAATGCTAAATATTCAAAAAATACTATAACAAAAAATTCAAAGTCTCTCAGCCTCTTGAAAACCAATCAGATATATTTTCAGACAACTAAACTTAAGATTTCTTTCAATTTTTGGCTGGTCAGCCGTTTGGAATTTTTGATAATTACCCCAGAAAAAACACCCCCAAAAAGGTGCTTTTTCCCAAACCGACCTGCTGCCAGTTTTCATCTTTAATTCTCAAGCCTAAATAGGACCAACTTTAACGCCTAAATTTATAAAATCTCCTCAAAAGTTGAAGCTGCCGTTAATTGCAGGTAGATCCAAGTAGATTGATTGCATGACCCCAAAAACGTTATTATTCAAAAGATTTTGAAAACCTACAAATTCTGATAATCAGCTTGGCGCATGAATGTTTGCCTATATTAGTGTGGTGCACCCCAGGCGCGGATCCAGGGGGGGCGTGGGGGCGCACGCCCCCCCTTTTTCATATAAAAAAACAACAACAAAAAAGGAAGAAAAGAAAAAAAGAGGGAGAGAGAGAGAAGGGGAGGGAGAAATGGGGCAACAAACTTCATTTATCATTTTGCTGCTTGGAATATTTTCACGCCCCCCCCCCCCGTTTGGAAAATCCTGGATCCGCCCCTGCACCCTATAGGAACTTGGTTGGGAAACGGAATAGTTAAAATGGTGCGTGATGTCACAAAACTACATCGAGCAAAAAATTGCCTGATTTTTTGTCTTTCTTTTTTATTTTTTATTTGAGCCTTCGAGAAAGACTCTGCTGTGGTCGAATCGTGAGGCAACAATTTGTTGCCTTTTTCAACCAAAGAGCAAAGGACCAGGGCCCAACTTCATGTAGACTATAATTGGTTCCAAGTCTGTGATCGTGGTTTTTAATATGTCTGAGCATGGCCTCTATGACCTGAGTATCGTCATGGAGTTGCTCAATAATACTGCTTAGCAATTTCTGCTCAGCAAAAATGAGCAGGTTACCCGAAGTCACAGATGGTACATGATGTGGTATGTTGACTTGGTGTCTGGTAAGCATAAATCTATTGTTTAAAGGCACTGAACACGTTTGGAAATTGTCAAAGACCAGTGTTCTCACTTGGTGTATCCCAACATATGCATAAAATAACAATGTGAAAATTTGGGCTCAATTGGTCATCGAAGTTGCAAGAAAATGATGAAAGATAGGAATAAAAACTTCTTGCAAGAAGTTTTTATTATTTTAGTGAGAAATTACCTCTTTCTCAAAAACTACGTTACTAACATCAACAGCTCTCCGTTGCTTGTTACCAAGTAAGTTTTTATGCTCATTTTTTTGTTTTGAGTCATTACCAAACGTGTACGATACCTTTAAGCAGCTCTAAATGAGAGACTTTTTGAGATGAGCGGCCGGGCAGCGAATTTTTTTTCCCTGAACCTTTCAGGCAGTGTCCCTGGATTTAAAGTCAATCAGAGCGAGGACGTCACATAATACCATTTTTTATTTTTTCAATGGCCCTATACAAATGTACACTGTACTGCCCGAAAGGTTCAGAGGAAAAAAAATTCGCGGCCGGGCATCCCACTGAATGGGCCTTTTCCGGTGTTCTCTCTCGTCACGCGCTGAGAACAACGGTTCATTGGGACGCCCGCTATCGTCTCAAAAATCTCCAATTGGTCCAACAATTTTCATTTACTGTATGGCTAAACTACGGAGTACGGAGCCCCTAAAGGGACATAAAAAAAAAATTTAAAAAAAAAAAAATTATCTCGTGCGCACGACATATTATCTCGTGCGCACGACATATTATCTCGTGCGCACGACATATTATCTCGTGCGCACGACATAATTCGGGATTCTTGGAAGCAGCCAGTCGTCACGCCGCCATTGTTATCACACACGTGAAACACACAACACAGACATAACACGGTCAAGGAGATCGAAAGATTGGAAAGACAACTGTTCAAAGGCCCTGTACACTATTGGTAAGATCGAAAAACACAAATGTTCACACATTCACACACAACTTAATTGTTTTTGTTTTTGTTTTTTTTATGTCCCTTTAGGGGCTCCGTACTAAACACCCGCGGTATGCTACACAACAAATACTACCACAGGCGAGACAGATGTTTACCCAGTCGGTTTCCGGGAAGCTTACGGTTACAATAGAGAGGTTTCGCAAGCGTACGGATACAGATACAGATACAGATACGATAACCATACAGTAATGTGTCAGGCCTAGGCCAAAGTATAGACACACGTTGGCATGGGTTTTGCGAGCAAAACAAGTCCAAAAACATTTTATGTATGTTCTTGTTAATTGGATAATTTGTTTGAATAATAATTGTGTTTAACTGTTCGTTTTCGGACCCACACGTTAAACGCGTGCAAAGAAAGTTTCAAGCAAGCACGGCAAAATAGAGACCCTGTTTATACTGCATTTTCCCCCATATTTTGCTTACAATGATTAACACATTTTTTTCTAAATCATGAATGAGACCTTTAAAAGCGATACTGGGAAAAATGTTGTTAATCTAGGGCAAGAATGCAACTAAAATCAGCAAAACGGTATCCGTTTTTTAACGTACGTGTATGAGCTCCCGTATCCGTTGTTAACGTCCATGCAAAACACGGAAGTCACGGTTACGCGTCACGTGAACACACAAAGTGTTTACGTATCCATATCCGTATGTGTATCCGTTGCCTTGCGAAACCTCTCTAATGTTTAGTATGCGGAGCAAGTTTGTGACGTCACAATATTGACGTTTCTATTTTGATCGTGCGACAGTGCGTTAACGTTGCTATTGTCGCTCTCTTTTCACCACACACACAGCTTGAATAAAGGCCTATTATCGTTGGTGACTTGACGTTTTATGGCTAGAACGAGTCACCAGACGGAGAGTGTTGTCTATATATAGCCTCCCTACTACATGAAAGTGAGAACAACGAGTTACGTCGGACAGTATGCGTTTTTATCAACTGTTATCAATGATGGTCTGCTGCGAGAGATAACTATAACGAACATTTTTAGACAGTAAATTGCTGGCTTGATGGTCAGCTCATCGTTTGTGCATCTAAGCATAGAGAAAGGACCAAGCTAACACTCAGTAGTGCAGTGACTCACTGTGCAGGCAAAGAATTGTAGCCTACCAATTTTCCATGGATTGATCAAGTTTCCTTGTTGGACAACAAATACTTTAAGAGAGCAACCTATAATCTAAACTGCTGCCAGGTTTACCCACGTTAGTTTAGCAGCAGTATAGTGGAACTTGACACTGATAGTCTTGGAAAACGACCCGAGAATCTGCGTGCAAAATGGGAGGTCAAGGGGGGCGCAGAGGAGGAGGCAATGGTCACCGGCGCACGGGGAGGCATTGTCATCATCGGGGTGGTGGAGGTTTTAACCTATTTATCCGCGGAGGAGGCGCGCACCAGACCCTCATTCAGCGCCGTCTGATTTCCAGTTTCATATGTGTCGGATTTGGCATTGGGTTAATATTTTACGGCATAGCGCAAAGTGTCATCTTTGAAAGTTTTCCATGGCAAGGGTTCTCCTTAATTTGTGGTGGGTTTATGCTGATATTGTTTTCATTCATTGGCTTTTGGAGAGTCTACCAGCTTCGTCAACTAGATCAACGTCAGCAAGAGCAGCAAGCAACAGTGTCAATTTCACAAGGACACGCTGGATCACAACTAACAACACAACAACAGCCGCACATATGGACGACAGGGCAGACTATGACAGCTGTCCCACCTTACGGAGCTGAACAGGAACAACCCCCACCTGGATATGCAGCAACAGTTGGTCCGATGGTACACCCTCAACAATCATACCCCCAAGCAGGAGGTCCAGTGCCACCCTACACCCAAGCGGGGGGTGTTGCACCGTATCCCCAATATCCAACACCTGGAGGTGTGCAACCATTTCCTCCACAGACCATCGCTGATCAGCCACAACTGTATCATGTGCAACCATCAGATGGGTGAGTTATACCCTTGCTCTAGTGGTTATACTCATAGATATGATTAACATAAAAACGGGTTCTGGAATTTTGTAAAACCAATCACATCAGATCATTCATGTGTCACTGTCTGAGTATGAAAATACTTCTATTCAATGCTGGTTGTTGTAACCAGAAAGCAGAAATAAAAACTTAACTGGAACCCTTTACAAGAGGAACTTAAGTTTGTGTTTAATACTGGTTTGAAAATACACGGTACTTCATAACACATGTAACGATACGTAACAATACAAGTTCAGAAAAAACCAGGAAATAAGTTTTTATTTAAGTAGGCTAGATGCCACCGTACATTTTACTAAAATCTCTCATATCTTTTTCAGCTGTTATTTTATGCAGAAGTCCTACTTCAGGTTTGAAGGGAAAAAAGGAACAATTCATGTAAATAAACTTCACAGAACAATAATACTTCGTTATTACATTTCCAAATCATCGTTTCGTGATAAAGCTCAACATCATTTTGCTAAAGCCAATTTGTACAATATTTTGTGGCGCTGATTTATGTATTATATAAGGCTTTTTCCTTCATTGTTATCCTGCAATTAACGGCAGCATTTTTCTTTTCCATCAGGAATACACAGGTACCATATCCACCCACCGACCCTTCTCAAGGACCAGGACCAATTAACACATCAGTCACGATGCCGCCACCACCATCTTACGATGAAGTGATTGTAATGAATGAGCAGAACAATAAGTGATTAATCATCATCAACCCTATCTTAGGAAAAAATACTCCACCCTTATCATTTACCGCTTTGATTATAAGGCCTTTGTTATTGTTTTGTTTATTTATAAAAGGTAACATTTTTAAAGTTCCAAGATGTGAAATATCCACGTCGAATGAACATAGTACAATGAAACTTAGAAAATCCGTTGAAAGTGTAATTATCCATGTTTGTTTTTTTGTTTTTTGGGGGTTTTTTTGGGGGGGGGGTTAACGGGGGTTTTTTAACGGTTTACCTTTATAAATTACTAGTTTGTCACCACCGAGCGAGTTAAACATAATTGTCTATAGATTTAAACTCACGTGAAAGGGAAAAAATATACGTTCCGAAGGTCAAAAACAGAAAGTGACTTTCAGTCTATAAAAGAGAATGATTAATCAATCAATGCGCCTTCAGATAATGTTACCGCCCTTATAACTTTTATCTCCATTATGGCTTTGCTTTTGGTGATGGGGTGGCTTTGGGGTAAAATGCTGCTTTGGGGATTTTGTTCTTATACGATGATGTAGGACTACGTATATTAAACACAATTACAGACTGCTGACTATAATGTATTCATCTTTTATCGACAAAGATTTCACTCACATTTTTTAAATGTAGCATCACAACTCCACGGGCAATTTACGCTCTGGGCTCAAAGTCTGTGAAACACAGAAAAAGCTTAGCAAACGTCTTCGCAAAGCCAATAACAAAATACATGTAGCAGGGTTCCAATCACATCAGTAGGTTTCCAATCACATTATAGCATCTTACCGGTAACCGCGGTAGAATACTGTTTAACATGATGTGTTTGGTGCCCTGCCAGGGTGCGAAATTAACAGTTGCCCGGCCCGGGGTAACCAAAATAAATTCCGGGCAACCTGTGCTCAAACCGTCGTTGCCCATCGGGCAACCTTATAAAAAATAAGAATTTAGGCCTACACTGCTCTATTAATGTACCAGCTCCAAAGATCGTTTGAATTTTCCACAAAAAGCTTTTTACGAATCGATAGTTGGGGCGGAACGTTCACACCACTGATCAGTATAGTCGCATATTATTATGTTCGGACAACCAAACTCACTTGCGGGCAACCTGATTTTCAGTTGTTGGTTGCCCTGGAGCAATCAGCAAGTTATCTTTATTTCGCACCCTGCCTGCTCTTTTGGCTTTGCGAAGACATCTCTAGCAGTAATTTTCCTCGTGCTTAAAAAAATGTGTGTGCTTAAAATATATAGGACCATGTGTTATACAGAGCCCATAAATGGGTCTGGTTGGTTGTGCGTAGAGGGACATTGTGGCAAAAGTTTGATGTGTCTGTTTTATCACAGAGCTATATGGGTCCTAGCTCTATGGTTTTATATATACTCAATTTCCGAGTCTAGAATTCTACCAAATACTTTATTTTCTTAATAGATGGACATAATACGTAAAACGTATATCTCATCGCTGTCGTGTATGAAATTAATAATAATAACAAATTGAATGTTTTTAATTATCAACAAGATTATTAAATTTTGTATTCCCCCTTTTTTACATGTTTGTTTCACAACACTGTCTTCTAACGTTGCTCAACGGGTTAGGCTATATAATTAAAACGATGTCTTTATATCACATGTCATTGCTATCAAATTGTCATTTCTTGTATTTGTTTTATTGTCTATTTGTTGATAATATCACAATGGTAATCAAAATACGAGGTGTTATTCAATAATAACTAGCTACGGGTCAGGTTAGTTCTCACCCTGCCTCATTTTCGCACATTTTCTTTTGAAGTCTCGAGAGTAGACAATGTCAGTAAAAAAAGTAGCTTTCACTTGGTTATTAAGAAGAGAGTATGGGCATAACACCGGTATTTTCATATACATGTAACGTATCACACAAAAACCACACGGACTTCGAAGAGATTAAAACAGTCGTTTCAGATTTAATCGTGTACCTTTTTTGATTTGAGGTTTTGTCTGGTCGAGATGATTACTTCAAAGGGTAAGCTTTCTTTGAACGGTTTATAGCTCAGGCTCACCGAATCTACCAAAGTTATCCCACAAGAGCATGGAATGTATAGGTAAACTGGTAATCAAAAGTCGATTTAATACATGGTTACCGTAAGATTTTATTAGTTACCCCACAAGAGCAAGGAATGTAGATAAACTGATAACCAACAGTCGACTTATTACATAGTTACCGTAAGATTTGATTAGTTATCCCACAAGAGCAAGGAATGTACATAAACTGATAATCGAAAGGCAACTCATTACGTGGTTGATACCCGTAACATTTTATTAGGTATCCCACACAAGCATGAGGAATTTATAACAAACTGACAAATCGTACCTTGTTTGTCAATAGAACCCGCCATCGCTAAGGTCAAACTACACATGCACGTATGTATACGCAACACACAACCACTCTTAAAATTAATTGGTCATTTTGACTAAAACAAAATAGTCCAGCATGATGTCTTATAGGACTAATCTAGATAGGTCTAAAACCAGCGCATAACTAAGGAACTTAAGTCAAAATGCGACTAGAATTCATTAGTCCTGTGACAATGTCTTATACGACTAATCTGTAGTCCAGCGACTTAACTGCTTAGTCCAGTGACTTTTGATCTTAGTCCACTGACTTTTGAGCCTAGTCCAGTACCTCGTTATTATTTCTGACTAATGACATTAGTCAAGCATTTTTGGAGGTTTTGACTAGTTTTCATTGGTCAGAAGTCAACAATTAGTCATTGTTGATCTGAACTTTATGAGCTACAAAATGTACAAAAAGGGGGCGTGGCATGTGGACTCTGCCAATGGGAGTGCAACCATTTTGTTTAGTCAAATTGTTGACCATTTTGCTCTTGACTAGTTGCCATCAGTCAGGAATCCTTTAAAGAGCAGAATCTTTAGTGTGCAACCAATACCTAGAAAATTGCGTAACAATATCGGTAAACAAACAAACAAACAAATAAAACACAATAAATAATTTTTTTGAACAACTAAAAACACAATTTTAGGAGACAAGTCGTTTCTGATAACTTACTCTGGTTAATTTAATGCAAACTCATGAAGCATTCATCTGATTCGAAATTAATTACAATATTACAATACAGAGTATTGCAAGTTTATAAATGAGAAATTCAACATTAAAAATTCTGAAAAACTCAAATGAAGTAGAAAATAGTGTGAAACAAAGGGTTCAGTAGCTTTTTGTGAGTGAGTGCAGTACCTAGTTACTTGATTTTGATTTTTCAAAACACAATATATGTTGTTACACATTCGAAACAATAACACTCTGAAATATGACTTCAACATTTTGTGGATTTTTTTTAAAAACAAATTTAATTCAAAAGATTTAAGCAGAAAGCCTGGTTATTATCAGGTAAGTTTTACAACACAAATATTTCATTTGCATCGTCGGGGGCTCAGTGTAGCCCTAATAAGCATAATTTTTATCTCAATTGTGATTAATAATTTTATCAAGAGAGATACGCTTCTTCAAAAGAGGAATGTCCCATTAAATGTAATGGTATATAGGTCATGTTAAAATCATAAAAACTTGCAAAGTAGACTGTGACAGCTGTCAGTTAGTAGAGTTGTTGGCAGCAATCCCATCATTGAACACATCAAATGAAGAGCCACATCCTGGATTACAGGTCAAGCTTTCCCTGTACATTAAAACAAATAAAAACATAAACACAGAGAAACAAAATCAGCATGTTTAATATAAACTTTTTATCCCATTTCCAAAGTCTCAAGGTCGTAGGCCTTATCAGTCATTATAAAAAATAATGAAGCTTGTTAGCTAGAGGAAAAAATATGCACATCTACCTCAAAACGTGAATTTGTTTATGGACTTGGTAGACATCCTCATTCCAGTCTGACGGTAATGTTGGTCTTTTAAAATAGCCTATAAGCATTAGCAAGTGATATAACTAAGTAGCCAGGCAGGCATTGACGATGCCCACGCCATGCCAACCAACCGGTTGTACATGCTCAGTCAGCAGTACATTACCAATACAACTGTACCAGTTTCTACTGCTCTGCTAGTGCTAAGGCCTAGCTGCCTAGATTTCTGTGATTTTTAATCTTTGAAAACAAGCAAAACAAGCTGAAATTCTTACCTTATTTTTGAGGAATGTGAAGGTGCCACATGTGCGTCAAATAGGACTGAATTTTCGTCACACTCTTTTGTTGGGCGAGGGCTACCTGACGGTAATATGCTTATGAAGATGAAGACGAAACCAAGCCTAGCTTGAACATGCATACAATGACTTTGTGATGTGTAGTTATATGTTATATAAACACATCACCAAAACAACCGGGGTACCAGTATCTTAAAGAATTTCGCTGGTACAGTATTTGTTGGGAGAAGTGTCAAATTTCTGATTTACAAGCGGGAAAACCAAGGCGGGAAAATGACCAATCCATTTCAGTCAAAGCTCTGTAGATGACTAATTTGTGAAAAGTCTTTAGACTAAGCAAAAATAGTCAAAACTCTAAATTGTGACTAAAACGTCTTAGTCGAAACAAAATTCTAGTCAGGGGTCAAGCACTGACTATTAATGACTAGTCACTGCAAACAAAAATTAGTCCAGCATAAACTATATTAGTCAAAGACTCAGGACTAGGCAAACTTAGTCATTTTGACCAATTTATAAGCATGAATGACCAATTAATTTTAGAGTGAGCCAATAATAGGTCTTCTCGTTGAACTCAGTGAGGGCAGTGTTTTAGCTTGTGACGTCATGTGCGAGGGATCAATGGTACAGTATCTTTACATAATTTTATGCGAGGGGAGAAATGGTATGAAGTTACAGGAGGAGCTTTCCAATTGAAACTTTATTTTTCTATACAAATACAGTTCTTTTTTATTTTTGTCTTATTCTCACAACTGGCGTTCGACATTCGGCCGGCCGGATTCAGCAAAACAACAACTTTACCACGTAACGAGAACATGATTGTGCCGGATGAACAAGTTCAGTAGGCCTAGTAGAACTTGTATAATTACAATTTTAATGTGACATTTGTGATAGTCATTTGATTAATTTATTATTTATTTATTATTATTATTTTTATTAGTAACCGTAAAAGAGGTTTTTTTTTTGGTTAAGGTTGTATGGGGCTTTCCTTATTTAACTCTGATCCCGAGGAAGTTTTTCCCCCTCTTTTCTGTGGCTATATATATAGTACATGGAGTATATTATTTTCCATTGAGTATAAAATCCTCTTCTCGACCTGTAATTTTCCATAGCTAAATTATGACGTCACATTGTGGCAGTGCAGGGGCGGATCCAGGATTTTCCAAACGGGGGGGCGTGAAAATATACCAAGCAGCAAAATCTTCCCTCCCCTTCTCTCTCTCTCCCTTTTTTTTCTCCCTCTTTTTTTTTTTTTTTTTTTTTATACGAAAAGGGGGGGGGCGTGCGCCCCCACGCCCCCCCTGGATCCGCGCCTGCAGTGCGTCAGACCCCTTTTCAATTATAACACGTCACACTGCAATGGGTTTCATTGTAATGTTTTGCATTACAAAACAGTGTCCTTCATTCAGCAGCTCGTAATAAACGGGCGGGACACACAATGACCTTTATACCAGTAGTAGCAGTAGTATAGCCAACAACACCACTGTTATCGAAACGGATGCTTATAGTTGAGTCAGTTAATGTGAATTTCAAGTGCATTCTGAGATAGGTGTCCCCATTGATCCTTCAAGGGATTTCATGCTCATTTTCATCTGCAGCATTTCATTGTCATCATCCATCATTGATCATTGTGGTAAACATCGTGGCGTCATTTAGAACAGAAAAGGCCGAATTTAGTGAAAATCCATCCGGGTCTGGGCGTGTCGATACTTTTTCAACTCTTATCCGTTTTTGCCTATATATACTCATCGTGGTTTGGGCGACGGACTGTGCTCAATGTCATGCTTGGTGTGACCGCCTATATGAACGATCATCATGCCTTACGTCAGAGATATTAATGTACTCTTTTTGCTCCATATGTAAACAACAACATATTCGGGATTAGTGCTTCAGGGCAAAAGACGCCCGGCCGTTTGATTCAGATTCCTCTTTTACAAAAAGTGGAAATTAAAAAGGCTTTGTTGTACTTGTACAACGTTATTTTATGTTATGAGAGGAGCAGGAGGACTTTCAGGGGGCTTCCCAGATGGCGACCGTAACCAGCAACATGGAGATGCTGGCTTTTGCACCTTCGTCTGTTCGGCCAGGCCTCTCAAAAACGGGGTTTGCAGCAGTGTTTTTTGTTTTGCAGCTGGCATCGGATTAACAACTTATGGAATAGTGACCTACATAGGCCTATCACAGACCAATTCTGACTTAGCTTGGCAGAGATTGATCTACATCGGTATCGGTTTTATGGTGATCTTATCTGGTGCTGTTGCCTTAGGGAAAGTATGTTGTCTGTACCGATCGTTTCGACGCCATCAGGAGCAGACAGCGCAAAACGTTACCTGTCTTGGGAACTTGGGCCCACAACAGCCACAAGTATGGATGGTCGGCGGACAGACGACACCATACCAACCTTACGGACCTGGACAACAACAGCCACAACCTGGGTATCCAGCAACAGTTGGTCCGCAGTATCCTGCAGGGGCATACCCTCGTCAACAACCCTATCCCCAAGCAGGGGGTGCGGTGCCACTCCAGCAGCAAACCTCACCTGTGCATACAGGTTTATCAAATGGGTATGTAATTCAATGGTTCCCTACAGTCGAGACGTTTGGGTTTAAACACATATCATGGAATTTGTGATAATTTTTTGTTTAGCAAAATCCAGTTACGAAAATGTTTGGACACTTTCTCGCATAATTGCATGTTTTTAAATTTGTCATGGCAGTTCACCCCCCCCCCCCCCATAAAGAGCCATTCAATGTTGTCATGGTCATGGTCATGTTCATTGTTTTTTTAGTTTTGTTTACTAAGTATAAAGTAATTTTGAAAGTTTAATCAAGAAATGTTTGGGTTTTTTTGCTTTATAGGACCTCACGGACAGGGTACACACCCACGGCCCATGCGCAAGAGCCTGAACCTTCAGCACCTCCTCCCTACGATGAAGTAGTTCTAAATGAACAAAACAAAATTTAAATGACGTATTTGTAACGTCAGCCCCTTTTCACGTACATCTAATCTGATGGGGAAAGTGCACCATATAATGATCAGGGCTAGTTAACTCATATCCTCTTGTTTTCAATAACAACACCATAAAGTCGACAACCTTTTTAAAATTAATGTTATCAAATTTGCTCAAGTTTTAGTGACCCCCCCCCCCCCCGAAAAAACACCAAAAACAAAACAAAAACGGTTGGCCCCTTATGTGTTTTGTAAGGGATTGTGTGCACGTTCATCACACTGCAGCAATCGAAAGCAAAGGGGATTTGTGCCGGGGTCTTCAAGCGTAATTTTCTCGACTTTGACCGTATTTTTGTATAGCCTATATGTATTTGTATAGGGAGATGTTTTTGTATGTGTGTATATAAATATAGGTTTTTTATAAATCTTTTTAAAGTCATTTTTAATCCACGTTACTTTAAGTTTATTTTGTTGTTTGTCTTGAAATTCATCATATTTCATTGGATTTTATTACCTTGTATTTATCGGGAGGGCAACAGTGACTTCAATCACTTTGTTAGTTCCTGTCATCAGTTAGTGTATCTTTTATTGTTAGTTTTCTTGTTTTGTATTTTGTTTGAATGATGACAAATAAATAATAATAATAATTTCAGAAGAAAGTATTTCTCTGATGGAGGATTGTATATAGTCACTTTGCAGGTTTTTGGATTTAAAGGCCCTGTACACGTTTGGTAATTGTCAAAGACCAGAGTTCTCACTTGGTGTATCCCAACATATGCATAAAATAACAAGCCTGTGGAAATTTGGGCTCAATTGGTCATCGAAGTTGCAAGAAAATGATGAAAGAAAAAACACCCTTGTTGTACAATATTGTGTGCTATCAGATAGGAATAAAAACTTCTTGCAAGAAGTTTTTATTATTTTAGTGAGAAATTACCTCTTTCTCAAAAAATACGTTACTTCAGAGGGAGTCGTTTCCTACAATGTGTTATACTATCAACAGCTCTCCGTTGCTTGTTACCAAGTAAGTTTTATTGCTAATCTTTGTTTTGAGTTATTACCAAACGTGTACGATCTTTCATTACCATTATAGGCGACTTTAGTCGACCAAGCTAACACATAAGAAAGCACCCAAGCCTTAGCACAAAGGCCAACTGAAAGCTGTAGTTTTGTCCATGTTCACCTTCCATACCCAAGCTTACCATCATTGGAAAGAAAAAGATCGGATCTTTCCAGTGATGGTAAACAAAAATAAGGTTGCTATTTTGCAATCTCTTCAAAGAGTTGAAAGATCCGAAATGCCCAACACCTACAGAGCGCCATATGGTTGTGTACAAAAAAGTGGTTCAGATTACAGATCACACTGAGGAAAGAAAGTCAAAGAACTTTGACAGTTACTGACCGATCTCAATGATTTTTGGATTATATGAAAGACAATTCAATAAGTAATAACTGTTTTATTACTTAGTTTGATGTAAAAGAGTATCTTCAAGGAGATAATGTAGTTTGCAAAAAGGTCCTTTGAATGAAAGCTCTCTGTTGTGTAAGAATGTGTGCTTCACGCTTGAGTGGTCAAACAATGCGGTCACCAGTGGTTGTTTATGTCCAAACAATTCGGTAATATTTAAACGAATATGTTTTTTGTTTTCGAATTTTACAATCATTTACTTTGATTGAAACCTTCCATATCGAAGTCAAAGTGGACATCATGTCCATCATGTAGCTAATACTAATTTCGACAGACATCAGGTGAACTGACAACAAACATAACCTAGCTTTTGTCCAGTTTGCACACAGTGCTCTAGTCTTCAACCACATGCTTGCTTTTTCCTGACGTCTATCATTAGCATATAAAACGTAATAACGTAAACCGTCTCATAATAGCACAAATTATTACATAAAACGTTTAGTTTCTGTATCTGAATTTGTTTCCACCGTGCAAAGTTCCAGATCACCATGCTATAATAATCCTAAACGTGCCTTTTATTCCCACCCCATGCAGATCTAAGCCTTCAAAGATCATCCATTGGTGTGAGAAGGTTATCTCAAAGCCTTATATCAACTAATTTAGAACTGCAACATTTTGCATCTTGCGATCAGGGAGATTTTGCACAACACGGGGATATAAAATTGTATTCATCAAACAGGGGAAACGTTTCCATACTCAGGGAGATTTTCAAATTTGTTCATCAAAACAGGGAACTTTCTGCACAATCACCGGAGAGTTGGCAGCTCTGCTAATTCCTAACCTTGTTCACAAGAAGTGTAGTAATTTCGTTCCTTAGTTTTATGCTAATTTAACATTGTCAATCATTTTCCCGATCTTCTGCCTTGGAGATTGTTCTTGAAAGCCTTAGCTTATCATTTGCATTCATAGCTGATCAAAACCGAGACAACAAACAAATGGATGATCTCCTTGCGTGTATACTTCTGTTGTTGTCAGCTTGTCACTAAATTGGAGACTTTTGAGATGATGAGTGCACGCCGGGCATTCCACTTCTCGTCACGCGCGCTGAGAACAACGGAAATGCCCCGTTCAATGGGACGCCCGCTATAGTCTCAAAAATCTCCCATTGGTCCTTATATCGAAAAACAATTTTCATTTACTGTATGGATAAACACCCGCGGTTTGCTACAACAAATACTCTACTGGCGAGGTTTGTATTGCACAATGTTTACCTTAACCCAGTCGGTTTCCCTTAAGCTTACGGCTGCAATGTTTAGTATATAGAGCAAGTTTGTGACGTCACAATATTATTGACGTTTCTATGTGATGTGCGACAGTGCGTTCACGTTGCTATTGAGATAATGCATTATGTAGAACGTCCATGATGGCACTCTTTTCACCACACACACAGCTTGAATAAAGGCCTATTATCGTTGGTGACTTGACGTTTTATGGCTAGAATGCGTACAATATTGTAAGAACTCGTCAACAGACATAGAGCGGTGTCTATGGATAGCCTCCCTATTACAAGATGGGCTAAGGCCTGAAAGTGGTAGGGCCTCTGCCACACAGTCTCTTTTGAAATGCGATAGATACCCACATTCTCAGTTACATACGAAAAAAAGAGGTAGGCTACACGTACATTTTGTCAAGAATGATTGATTTTCACCGGGGATTTGATCCTTTATTTCAGCATCAATTCATCATTGATCCCGGTAAACAACGCGGCCTATAGCTCTGCAATTTGAACAGGGTCGTCTGATGTAAATTTCCAAATTAGATTGATCTGTATCCATAGCTTCATGCAATCAGTACAGAACTGCTCTAAAGATTCACCTTTGCAGCTTGAGAGAGAGAACAACGAGTTACGTCGGACAGTATCTTGTGTTTTTATCAACTGTTATCAATGATGGTCTGCTGCGAGAGATAACTATAACGAACATTTTTAGACAATAAATTGCTGGCTTGATGGTCAGCTCATCGTTTGTGCATCTAAGCATAGAGAAAGGACCAAGCTAACACTCAGTAGCGACTCACTGTGCAGGCAAAGAATTGTAGTCGTAACCAATTTTCCATGGATTTATAAAGTTTCCTTGTTGGACAACAAATACTTTGAAAGCAACCTATAATCTAAACTGCAGCCAAGAAAGTATACCCACGTTTAGTTTAGCAGCAGTATATAGTGGAACTTGACACTGATAATCTTGGAAAACGACCCGAGAATCTGCGTGCAATGGGAGGTCAAGGGGGGCGCAGAGGAGGAGGTAGACGAGGAGGCAATCGTCACCGGCGCGCGGGGAGGCATCGTCATCATCGGGGTGGTGGAGGAGGTTTTAACCTATTTTTTCGCGGAGGAGGCGCGCACCAGAGCCCCATTCAGCGTCGTCTGCGTGCCACTTGCATGTGTGCCGTATTTGGCATTGTGTTAATATTTTACGGAATAGCGGCAAGTATCATCTTTGAAACTTTTCCATGGCAAGGGTTCTCCTTCATTGGTGTTGGGTTTATGCTGCTATTGTGTTCATTCGTTGGCTTTTGGAAAGTCTACCAGCTTCGTCAACTAACAACACAACAACAGCCGCACATATGGACGACAGGGCAGACTATGACAGCAGCCCCACCTTACGGAGCTGGTCAGGAACAACCCCCACCTGGATATGCAGCAACAGTTGGTCCGATGGTACACCCTCAACAATCTTATCCCCAAGCAGGAGGTCCAGTGCCACCCTACACCCAAGCGGGGGGTGTGGCACCGTATCCCCAATATCCAACCACACCTGAGGGTGTTGCACCGTATTCCCAATATCCAACAACACCTGGAGGTGTGCAACCCTTCCCTCCTCATCAGACCACCATCGCTAATCAGCCACAACTGTATCATGTGCAACCATACTCAGCATCGGATGGGTGAGTTATACAAGAAAGATATGTAGATAAAAACGGGTTCTGGAATCTTTGTAAAACCAATCACATCAGATATTCATGTGTCACTGTATGAGTATGAAAATACTTCCATTCATTGCTGGTTGTTTTAACCAAAAAGCAGAATACAAATTTAACTGGAACCCTTATATACAAGGGGTATTTCAGTTTGTGTTTAAAACTGGTTTGAAAATACACAGTACTTCATAACAAATGAAACGAGACGTAACAATAAAAGTTTTTAAAAAAAAACAGGAAATAAGTTTTAAGTTAAGTATAGATGCCACCGTACATTTTACTAAAATCTTGCTTTAAATTAAAGCAAACATATCATATCTTATTCAGCTGTTATTTTTACGCAGAAGTCCTGGTTGAGGTTTGAAGAAAGGAAGAATTCTTGTAAATAAACTTCACAGAAAACAAATTACTTCGTTATTACATTTCCAAATCATCGTTTCGTCATAATATAAAGCTCAACCTCATTTTGCTGAAGCCAATTTGTACAATATTTTGTGGCGCTGATTTATTTGTATATGCCTTTTTCCTTCATTGTTATCCTGCAATTAACGGCAGCATTTTTCTTTTCCATCAGGAATACACAGGTACCATATCCACCCACCGACCCTTCTCAAGGACCAGGACCAATTAACACATCAGTCACGATGCCACCACCACCAAGTTACGATGATGTGATTATAATGAATGAGCAGAACAATAAGTGATAAATCATCATCAACCCTATCTTAGAAAAAATACTCCACCCTTATCACTTACCGCTTTGATTATAAGGCCTTTGTTATTGTTTTGTTTTTCTAATAAAAGGTAAAATTTTCAAAGTTCCAAGATGTGAAATTAATATCCACGTCGAATGAACATAGTATAGACGATGTGACCTCTGACGTCATTCGAAAATCACAACATGATGCGCGCGCATGTCGCCGGGCAAAACCTTTGTGTACTGACAGCCAGCTATAAAGGACACCCAATGTTACCATGAGAACGCGTCTTCTTGCCCGGCGGAAACATGACTTTTGTCAACAGAGGGCGGTTTGAATGTAAACAGAGGTCACATCGTCTATACAATGAATTTTCCACAAAAAGCTTTACGAATCGATAGTTGGGACGGAACGTTCACACCACTGATTAGTATAGTCGCATATTATTATGTTCGGACAACCAAACTCACTCGCGGGCAACCTGATTTTCAGTTGTCGGTTGCCCTGGGGCAATCAGCAAATTATCTTAATTTCGCACCCTGCCTGCTCTTTTGGCTTTGCGAAGACATCTCTAGCAGTAATTTTCCTCGTGCTTAAAAAATGTGTGTGCTTAAAATAGGACCATGTGTTATTATAGAGAGCCCATAAATGGGTCTGGTTGGTTGTGCGTAGAGGGACATTGTGGCAAAAGTTTGATGTGTCTGTTTTATAATATACTCAATTTCTGAGTCTAGAATTCTACCAAATATACTTTGTTTTCTTATAGATGGACATAATACGAATAATACGTAAAACGTATATCTCATCGCTGTCGTGTATAAAATTAATAATAATAACAAATTGAATGTTTTTAATTATTAACAAGATTATTAAATTTTGTATTCCCCTTTTTTACATGTTTGTTTCACAACACTGCCTTCTATAACGTTGCTCAACGGGTATTAATTATAATTAAAATGATGTATTTATATCACATGTCATTGCTATCAAAGTGTCATTTCTTGTATTTGTTTTATTGTCTATTTGATGATAATATTACAATGGTAGTCAAAATACGAGGTGTTGTTCAATAATAACTATTTTCTTCTGAAGTCTCGAGAGTAGGCAATGTCAATAAAAAAAGTAGCTTCCACTTGGTTAAAGGCACTGAACACGTTTGTCAAAGACCAGTGTTCTCACTTGGTGTATCCCAACATATGCATAAAATAACAAGGCTGTGAAAATTTGGGCTCCATTGGTTATTAGTCATCGAAGTTGCAAGAAAGTGATGATGAAAGAAAAAAACACCTTTGTTGTACAAATTTGTGTGCTTTCAGATAGGAATAAAAACTTCTTGCAAGAAGTTTTTATTATTTTAGTGAGAAATTACCTTTCTCAAAAACTACGTTACTTCAGAGGGAGTCGTTTTCTACAATGTTTTATAATATCAACAGCTCTCCGTTGCTTTTTACCAAGTAAGTTTTTATGCTAATATTTGTTTTGAGTCATTACCAAACGTGTACGATACCTTTAAAGAAGAGAGCATGGGCATAACACCAGTATTTTCATATAACGTATCACGTAAAAACCACACGGACTTCGAAGAGATTAAAAGAGTCGTTTCAATTTTAATCGTGCACCTTTTTTGATTTGAGGTTTTGTCTGGTCGAGATGATTACTTCAAAGGGTAAACTTTCTTTGAGGCTCACCGAATATACCAGAGCAACCACCCAAAAGGATTTATTATGGTATTACCCACTAAGTTATCCCACAAGAGCATGGAATGTATAGGTAAACTGATAATCAAAAGTCGATTTACCGTAAGATTTTATGAGTTATCCCACGAGAGCAAGGAATGTACATAAACTGACAATCAAAGTGGTTGATACCCGTAAGTGGTTGATACCCGTAACATTTTATTTATCCCACACAAGCATGAGGAATTGACTGATAAATCGTATGTTTGTTTGGACATCATGTGCTTAAGGTTTATTACACATGATGTCATTTCAGTAGGGCGCCCTCGCCTAGAGGTCAAAAGGAAGTTTTTCATTGGCCAAACCTTTGCGCCTCGCGTACAAATTATGTCCGTTTCGATTGTTTCGTCATCGTTTATCTCTAAGATGGCGGCTGGTTGACGTCAATATGGGCATAACCATTGATCTTTATTATAATTGAGATCAATGGGCCATAAGGTCAATAGCAACCTCGTTCCCATGGTGTACGATCTCGCCGCGCCATTCTGTTTTCTTTCCCAGAATGCCTTGCTCGATTATACTTTGATTGAAAACCTTCCATATCGAAGTCAAAGTGGACATCATGTCCATCATGTAGCTAATACTAAGTTCGAAAGACATCAGGTGAACTGACAACAAACATAACCTAGCTTTTGTCCAGTTGCGAAAACTGAGTTTGCACACATGTGCTCTAGTCTTCAATCGCATGCTTGCTTTTTCCTGACGTCGATCATTTATAGCATACAAAAAGTAATAACGTCGAGTTATTACACAACTGGTTGTTTTCAAAACCGTCTCATAATAGCACAAACTATTACAAAACGTTTTGTTTCTATATCTGAATTTATTTTCCACCGTGCAAAGTTCCAGATCACCATGCTATAACATTCCTAAACGTGCCTTTTATTCCCACCCCAGATAATAGCCTTCAGAGATCATCCATTGGTGTGAGGAGGTTATCTCAAAGCCTTGTATATCAACTAATTTAGAGCTGCAACATTTTGCATCTTCCAATCAGGGAGATTTTGCACAACACACTATATAATTGCATTCATCAAACAGGGGAAACGTTTCTATACTCAGGGAGATTTTCAAATTCGTTCATCAAAACATAGAAATATTATAGTTTATTTTCGGGGAACTTTCTGCACAATCACCGAGGAGTTGGCAGCTCTGCTAACTCCTAACCTTGTTCACAAAAAGTGTAGTAATTTCCGACGTTTCTTAGTTTTATGTTAGTTGAACATTGTCAAGCATTTTCCAAATCTTCTGCTTTGGAGATTGTTCTTGAAAGCCTTAGCTTATTATTTGCATTCATAGCAGATCAAAACCGAAGAAAACAAACAAATTGATGATCTCTTTGCGTGTATACTTCTGTTGTTGTCAGGTCACTAAGTTTTGAACTTTTCTCGAACATGAACTAAGCATGATTCGTGTGTGTTTAATCATGGTTTAATACACTAAGGCATGACACGCAGCTTGCGGAGGACAAGTGTATAATTTCTATAGATTAACAGTTTTTGCCAGCCGAAGAAATTAGCATATCAATACACTCGTTGACATTACATAACAGATGTTCGAGACAGAGAGTTTACATAATATTAAATGATTGTAGTGTTAATCCGTAGGCTATAGGCTTTAGTGGATGACATTATTTATAACAAAACAATCTTTATAAACGAATTTGTCAGCAATAACATGCATGTTCAAACCTCAGCCAGTTCCTTCTGAGAAAATGTGAGACTGAGTGAATATAGAAAAAGTACATGTATGTATCTACATACTTCCAATCGAGATACATGTAGAAATCAGATTCAAACTGCACTTAACAGTTACACGACTTTTGGTCTTACCGTCCGCTCATCCGGCGACGAGCTCCATTTTCGTCATGTCAGCCAGATCCAAAGACAACAACCAGCACAAAAATGTCTCTTGAAGTTTGCTGTCAGTTCCAAGCTGTGGGCTTCTTTTCAGGTTCAGTTCTGTATTCTGTGACTTTGATGATGTAAGTGTTGACCAAGACCTTTTGATCATGGGGATAACATAATTACATTGTTGATTATCGAAATAATAAACAATAATTGTAATAAATATTCTATACAAAATGAGTGATTTCTTTGTCTTAAGTTAAAGCTTGTTTTTCATAAAATATTTAATTTCAGGGAAAGAGTTCAGAAACCAGTTGTCACTTTTACACTAATGCCCACATTGCATTAACCACCAGGTTCTGGATTCTGGACTTCTCCGGTAGGCCTACACAAAGTGTCTTGATTTTGTACCAATCAATAGTTTTGAGCACTCTCTGAAAACAGTGAAATGCTCTGAGCAAATTTCCCAATGATGGTGAACACTATTGGTCGGACGTTGGTGTTACTGAAAAAGGAAAAATAAATTCTATAAAAACGAAATGTACTCTTCCCAAAACAAAATGTGTCATACCTTTTACAGGCTACAATAGCCATGCACACTGTAGGCCTACTCAACTGTAGACTAAAACGAGTACGAGTAGCAAAATTCCGGCACCAAATACCGGCGAATTTGTTCAATTTTGTCCCTTACAAAATCCCGTGTACTGCACATGAAGGACACGGCACTCAACTGAACTTACTCTGTGAAAATCTAGGTTTTCCGTGACGTGTTCGACGGAAAGTTTGGCTCCTTAGTCCGAGACAATGAATTTAAACTACACTGAAAATGGCGCTATTTACATTTCTTCTCGTTCGAGTTGCAGACAAATAAGAATGTAGTGCGAGAACCGTGTAACTCTTGTGCGATTGCGCCGTAAAACTATAACTAATTATTAAGTTGGAGTTGCAAATAAAAGATGGTTAGATTATAATTTTGTTTTAAATTATTTGTTAGAAAATAAATTGCAAAGAAACTAGTAAAAAAAGTCTGAAGTAAGTGATATTTTAAGAAATTTCGTGGAGGCACTACTTACCATTATGAGCGGATGAATAAGTCAAAGGAGTACGGTCAACACCGGAAGAACTTAGACTGGTCCCCTGTCTCAATCCGTACTGCTGTCCACTTAACTTTGATGGACTACCATGCACCTGTTGCTGATTGGTCAACGGAGATATGTTTTTTAGAAAACCGTTTTGAGATTTCTTTTAGAAGTGCACAATATTGATTCCCCCAATTTTGAGACTTTCCACATCAGAGATAGATTTCAATCTCGATACACGTATGATTAATATAAACGGGGGTTTTAATTCGAATTATTCTCAATTATTTTGTTGTAAAGTGCGCCCTCATTCAGGGTTCAACGCACTTTAAGAATTTTCTTCCCGTCATGCAATGTTTACTACTGACCGCCATTTTCAATCCAGTGCAGATAGTGTAAACACAAAACAGTTTTGAAAATGAGTACGCCTAGTGAAGTTTCAATCACCGCAGGGAAAGATGATGCGAAGGAGTTGAACGATTTCCTCATGAATACCGAGGAGCAACGGCTGGCATCTTTTTCGGACTGGCCGTTTGATGAGGACTGCAACTGTGTCCCGAGCAAGGTTTAAATGAGTTGTCTGTATTTAAATGTGTACCCTCCCCGTACGTGTGTTGATCATTCATGTTGATTGGGATTGAGTCTGTTTACATAGTTTAGTCGGTATTTGTATTGTCCGATTGTCGTCAGGAGCTTCATTCCCATTCGTCTGAAAAAGATGCCGAATGCAACAATCTCATTTTCACTAATTCGGTATGATTTAACAATGTAGTTTTTTTGACATGTTTGAATACAACCTAAAAATTAAAAATAAATTTACGACCTAAACATTAAAGTAAATTAACATTTCACAACAACAAACAGTTTAGTTAGGCCTACCTAACCAATTGTTTTTCTTAACTCTCTTTATAAAATGTGACTGTAAGTGTGACTCTTTTAAATAAATTTAACTTTATCAAAATCATTATGCTTGTCTACCATGTCTACAATGTCTTGTCTCTATACCTAAAAACAAGTTAGACTATCAATCATTTAATTTACCAATCATCAGTATCCTACCCTTCATGAGTACTGGCATGACTGGAAAACGGTTACCTCTCTGGAGTTCTAACTGTCATCACAATATAGCCATGTACATGTAGATGTACTCATTTGTAGCTCTTGGCTTTAGTCATGTCCCTTCTTCATTGACAACAGCTGTCAGGAGGATCGTCACAAAACCTAGTCTTCTTAGACCTAACTAAAAACTAAACACGTTATAATAATATAGGACTAATTTATAAAGAAGGCCTTGATTGTGATGATCCTTAACCCAGTCCTCCTCCCAACGGTTCTCCCGAAGTAACCCGGACCCTTCGACAGTCATGATCACTTTGACTTATAATTGTTACAATTTTTAATTAATTTCTTCAAGTTCTTTTAAATGGGTTTTTAATTTCATTTTAACCAACGAAGTGCTGTGCAAACATTCAAATTAGACTGCACACTCCATCATGATGTTTGAACAGTTAATGAATACATTACTACCGCATCAGCACTGTACCGCATCAAATGATTTAGTGAAAACTAGAGGACTTTATTGAAGACTTTGCTCATTCAAAACCATCAAAATTTCATCTCTGAAAGCTTTGAAATGATAGAGTTTGATCAGGGCCCAATTTCATAGAGATGCTTAAGCAGAAAATATTGCTGAACAATTTTGTGCTAAGTGGAAATAAGCAGGGTACCAGTGACAAATTGTACAAGTGGCATGGTAGTTTGGCTGGTAACCTTGTTCTGGTAAGCATAATTTTGTTGTGCTTAGCTACTTTTTGTGCTTAAGCAGCTTTATAAAAATATCTCTAACCTCTATATTGCTATTTGCCTTTCTAGATGGCAGCAGCTGGTTTTTATCACAGCCCGACACCTCAAGAGCCAGACTTGGTACGATGCTTCATGTGCTGCAAGGAACTTGACGGATGGGAACCATCAGATGATCCAATGTTAGTATGAACAATAAATTAGACTAGATGTGATTTGTGTCACATTCAGTGAAGTTGCATTATTAAACATCAATGGTCAAGCAAATGTAAAAACAGGTGCAAGTATAGGGATCACTGCACTGGTGACTGGTGACAAAATAGTATACATTTACTGCAGCTGCTCTTGTTTAGGCATACAGACAAGTTTGAAAAGGGCTCGGATATAAAATACATGAAATAGAAAACTTTGCAGTTTGGACCCAGCAAGAGCCCTCAAAACCTGGGGTTAATTTTTAAATTAATCGGCTCTTAATTTCTCTCCATTCTATGCTTTCTTTTTATACAGGGAGGAGCATAAATCCCACGCTCCAAAGTGTGCCTTCATTAACATCAAGAAGGACAAGGATATGACAATTTCAGAGTTCTTAAAGTTAGAATCAGCCAGACAGCAAAACAGGGTTGTAAGTACATGTAGAAGTATCATGGCTAAAAGCCAGGAGGCCTGGTCCCAATTTCATAAAGCTGCTTAAGCACAAAAAGTAGCTAAGCACAACAAGGTTGTGCTTACCAGAATAAGGTTCCAGCCAAACTACCATATCACATGTACAGTTTGTGACTGGTATCCTGTTCATTTCTGCTAAGCAAGAAATTGTTAAGCAATATTTTCTGCTTAGGCAGCTTTATGAAATTGGGCCCTGATGTTTCGTTCTGGTGACGGCAAGGCAGTTTTCTTGGTAAAGAACTGAACTCTATTTTGAACGGAAAATTTCAAGGGCCAGTTACAGGTTGTACAGCTTCTAACTTGCACTCTCAAACAAAGATATTGACAAAATAGGGAGACCACCAACAATAGGGCTAAGTGGCTCAGTTAGTAGAGTGACGGCACATTAATCCGGAGGTCACAGGTTCAAATCCCGCTCTAGTCAATTTGTCGTTGTTCAACCCAAAAGTCTGAAATCTCTGATCCCTGAAAATGATTGTTTTGATTGCAGAAAGGTGGGGTCGAGAGTCGGAAGAAGGAGTTCAGTTATGAAGCACAGAGGACAAGGGAGCAGATTGAGCGGCTGGCTTGCTGAAATGATATACACCTTTATCATGAAGATTTTCTCTCATTCAAATCAATGTAACCAAACCGAGGCTGGAAGGAAAATTAGTCTGATTCCTTTTTTTGCATGTTATGTTAGCATCCATTACTGTTATGGGATACAGGGAACATGATAAAGATGGTGGCAGCAGGGTCTGTTGAGATCAAAGGTCAGACAAAGGTCAGGTATCCAGCATCCAAAGAAAATCCAAAGATGTATCCCAAGGGAGGAATTATTGTGGCTCTTATTTTGAATGTAGTTTCTTATCTCTCACAGATTTCTGTTCAGATGTTTCTACTGTACAAACTTGGTTATTGTTTTACCTTTACCTCTTGTGCCATTTGCTATGAACATAAATCCAGCAAATCTGTAGTTTTTTGTTTGGGGTTAAAATTTATTTTATTTGTTTTGCATTAGGATTAAGTAAACTAGAGTTATTCAAATCCTCAAAAAATTTCTGTGTAAAGTTGGGGGGGTTTCTTAAAATCTTAGCTGAAAACACTGGACTGAGCGGTCTGTTACTGTGTCTTGTATACTTGTAAATTTGTGAGGTTGTTCAGGTCACAGTCATGTACAAACTCATTCTGCTGTGAACGATGTAAATAAAAAAAATTATTGGAGAGTTGGCTGTTGGTTTGTATCAATTGCCCGACACCAAAAAGACCAGTGTTTTCATTTTTTTTTAAACTTCCTTTTTTTGCAAATAAGAAGTTTGTGGTTTGATCTTTTGTAGTATTAAAATGTGAGACCATTTGTCTTATTTGAAATGCCTTATCTCTTTTGTTTAACCTTGTCCTTTTGGTCATGCCAGTATTTTTAAAATTACACAAAACAAACACAAAAAGACATTCTGTTTGATGTTAAAATAATTACAATTTTATTTACTGTACAGAACTAGGACGGATGTATTACTAGCTGTCAAGTCAGTCAGAGTTATAGTAATTGCACTCAAATACTGACAGCTTAAAACCCTGCGACCAGAGGCTCCCACAAAATACATGCGGGATTACTTGTGCCTCATTGGAAGGCACTTTTAATTATAGGGCAATTAAGTCTATTAAGGGTGGTCCAAAGGTTTTTCCCAAGCTAGAAAGACTTTGTAGTAGCCTGATGATTGATAGATTACATTATGTTGGCTGAAGACCTTATCTAGAAATAAAATTCAAGGTTCGTGTACAAATTTGCATAGGCGAAAATCTGTACGTAATAACAGATGTGTACAACGTATGTTTTTGTGTGTGGACATGTCATTGGGGACTGCCGCCGGAAAACTTCAAAGGGTCATGGTGACCTGTTTGTGAACTCAACCCCATGGATGAATATAATAGGGACCATGAGAAAACGGTGCAAGTACGGGATGGGAGTGCGGCTCGGAAAAATTGTTCATGACAATTCATAAAATGTTCATAAAATTTGCATAATTTTTGTTTTAATCGCACGGCGTTTCTGCATCGCACGTCATAAACGCCGTGCATGTAAAACAAAATGATGACGTCATGAACAATTTTTCCGAGCCGCACTCCCATCCCGTACCTGCACCGTTTTTTAATGGTCCCTACTATCTCAAAGGGGGGGGGGGGGGTTCCAATAGAGGATTACATGTAATATGACCGGATTTGACCGAACGGTTTATGTTATTGATAGAACACAAAAATGTGCCTACCGCTACCGCTCCTTTGGCTAGACGTAGGGTTTTAAAGTACTAAGTACTTTCACTCATGGAAACTACAACCCAACAAAGTTGAACTTGAACATGTTCTCCTTTTTGTGCACATACTCATAGACATAACAATCATCTTGACTGTAAATGTAGATTGTAGAAATAGTATCGTCTTGTTCACATTCCAACTTGAGTGACAGTCAATTCAACTTTATATAAAATACACAAATTCTGATGTAACTTTCATTATAGAAAAAAAGAAACTTTACAGAATGCAAATGTTCAAGTTCAAAAGCTCAAATTTACACCTGTCTTATAAATCAAGCTTCTTAAGATGTCTAAAGGAAATAATGGGCTTCATCCTGCAGTGGGTGACTGAGGCTATGTACTGGTTATTACTTAGGCACTGAGGTCAAGGACTGAGACCAAGATCCAAAGGTGACAAAATAATTAGGTTAATGAGAATGAGACCAGCTAAAATGGGTCTCAAGACTGGTCGCAAGAATGTTCTCAAGACCTATACATACACTGAAGGAACCAGTGTACAAGGCATGATATTTGGTCCTTGGAAAAAAGTAAGAAAATTTGACCTATATGTACATGTAGTTTTGGATTTAATAGACGTTTCAGGCTATTTAATCACAGTTTTTCTGATTTTTCCCGAGGGCAAACAAAAACGGAAATCAGACTAAAGTAGGAGAAATATCATGCCTGCAGTGTACTGATCTGACAATCCTTAATCGAAAAAAATGCTCAATACTCATTTCCTTAGATGATATGACTGCCTTTACTTTACATTACATAACGCAGTCTCGCACTCAATATACACTGTGATTTTATAATTATATATATAATATATAACCCCGAATCAATTAACTTCTCCCAGATCTAGCCTCGTCAATCTTCCGTCTGACTCCAGAGCAGGTGAGGGTCAGCTCAGCGTGCTGGCGCTTCAGGCTCTCCAGTTTGGCCCTCAGCTGGTCCCCTTCATCCTTACGGTCCTCAAAGTCACGCAGTAACGGCGTGTTACCGAGGAGTCCTGATTTCTGTCGGAGCTTTTGGTTATCGATGCGGAGGCTGTCCCTTGCCTTCTTCGTCCTGGACAGAACGTCTCTTTTCTGCGGGACAAAATATTTAAGAATAACTGAAGGTTTTAATGGAAACTGGGGAAACAAATGTGATGCGACCCAGGTCATTTTTCATTTGTTTATACATTCGAAAAGAGCATAATCTATGCTTTAATACTGTTAAAACCCCATGTTTATACCACCTTTGGTTCAAAGGTTGTGAAAGTAGAAACACCAAGAGATGAGAGAGAGCGAAACTGAGAAAAGGGGGTTTAAAGTCGAGTTGTTTATTGAAACTACATCGGCACATTTTCTTTCAATGCCAATTTTAACCCCTTTTTGATGTTATTTATCAGGAAGGAAGTTGCCAATATAAAATAAGATAAGATATATTTTGACATTTAAATTTACAAAAAAAATATTTGTGAAAATTTCAACCCTGTTGGCCTGATCTGGCTTGTTTCTCCATACTGATATTTCCCACATACGACTCATTTAGCTTGATCGCATCACAAATATACTTTGGGAGTGACGAACTGGGAGTTTTAGGGTGATAATAAATATAATTCCATGTAAATATTGTACACTGTTTTCTTGATTATTGTTTAGAATTGTCTTGAAAACAATTGCTTTTTGGGAAAGAAAACATCTCTCATGGGCATGTCTGTTATCATGTAAGTGTTTTGACCCCTGACCTACCTGAGCAACCAATGACTCTACTTCCTTTAGTTTGCCCTTTTGAACTTGGTTCTCGGCCTGTACAAACTGCAGTTTCTCCTTGACGTGGGTCAGCACCTGGACTGTGCTCGTAATCTTCTTGCGAAGCTTCAGAAGTTCCTGGTTACACAAACAATAAATTTAACATTTAATTACCTACTTCACATATATGAATCATGCAGAGCTGTCAACATTTCCATCTTGCAATCAGGGAGATTCCGTACAACAATCAGGGAGATATTTAGAATTACCTTCAACATAATAGGGAAAAAGTTTCCACAATCAGGAAGTTTTTCAAGTCTGTCCATCAGAACATGGGAAGATTGGTTTATTTTCAGGGAACTTTCCGCAGAATCAGGGAGAGTTGGCAGCTCTGATAATGTTAAGAATAATATGGCAATAGGGATGGGAAAAAACGACAACTTTGCTTTTTTGCGGAATGCAGTGTGAAACAGATCACCGGGCTAAAGACTCAATCAAAATGGTTAAAGGCATCTTACACGTTTGGTAATGACTCTGATAATTAATGGCAATAAAAAATTACTTGGTAAGAAGTACAGCAGCTTTGGATGGTATAATGCATTTTAAATCACTTTTTATCCCCCTAGACATTTTAATCTGAGAAGCGTTAAGCGTAACAGAGTGTGTATTCCAATGCAGATTATTCTTCCTTTGTGGACATAACCGCTCCAGATTTTCGGCATTATATCAAAAACACTACCACCTTTTGAAGAAAAAAAAATTCACAGGTTAGTTTTATGGTTTATATCTACAACTATATAGGTTTGAAACAAACAATAGGCTCCAATTACCAAAAGAGTACAATGCCTCTAACCCTGAGAATAGAGAACGATCAGCAACAAGTGTGCCAAGTTGGCTATCAGAGGTGTATACTCAGAAAGAATACTTTTGACCTGACAAACGGGGGCATAATAATAACACATGGCACTTTGTGTGTAGAAAATGCAGTTTTTAAGTCATTGTTATTCGATCTTGCTCTAATGCAGTGATTTCACAACAAACCTACCTCGTTTCTCTCTTCTATCTTCTCATTATACGTCTGGTTCTCAATCTTGAGCTGCTCAAAGTCGATGAGATGCAGCCCTTCGGCCAGCTCCTCCTTGGCCTTGAGCTGCTGCTCTCGCTTGCGGAGCCGATTCCTCAGCTTAATGTTCTCCAGTCGTACCTGCTTGACCTCTTCCTCCTTCCGAGCCTCATTCAAGAGGTACTGCTCTGTATCCTGTAAGCATCGAGGGAAACAAATAAATTAGTTTCTAATCTGATAAATTGGGTAGTGGTACCAATCACCAATCACCAGGGCCCAATTTCATAGAGCTGCTTAAGCACAAGAATCAGCTAAGCGCAAAACAATTTTGCTTAGCAGAAAGTGGTTACCAGCCAAAATACCATAATTATTATGTACGTAGGTTGTGACTGGTTCCCTGCTTATTTGTGCTTAGCAGACATGTGTTAAGCAGTATTTTGTGCTTAAGCAGCTCTATGAAATTGCACACAGGGCCCAATTTCATAGAGCTATCGCTTAACAATTTTCTGCTAAGCAAAAAGGAGCAGGATACCAGTCACAGATGGTACAAACGGAACTACTTAACTTATTGAAGTCATGTTCCTACCACTGTGACTTTTGAAATTCCCTAAGCAGCAGCCACTGGGCCCAGGGCCCAATTTCATAGAGCTGCTTAAGCAGACAATTTTGCTTAACAAATCCCTGCTTAGCAGAAATAAGCAGGATACCAGTCAGAAATGGTACACATGACATGGTAATTTTGGCTGGTAAGCATGATTTTGTTATGCTTAGCTTATTTTTGTGCTTAAGCAGCTCTATGAAATTGGGCCCAGATGTGGTTATCACAAGAATAAAATGTTCATGATCAGAATGGAATATGCAATAACTTGGTTTTTTAGGTCTGCTTGCCAAAAGTGGATGCCAACAAACCTTTGGAGTGATGGCCTTCCCTGTGCGACTATTGATAGCAATTTCAGCCGACTGCTGTTTGAGCTGAGTGAACTGATTGGTCTCATGCTCCACGGCATCCAGCTTGTCAGTACGACGATCCTTGAGGTCCTCCAGCTGGAGGCTCAGGTTCTCACGCTCCTCTTCCTCTTGCTTCCGAAGCTCTTCAAGATTGGCTGTTGGGAAAAAAAAGTGACGGCTGGTTTTAAGGAAGCAGGGGCCAATTTGAGAGAAAAATCCATGGTTATACATGGTTGTACTTGCAAGTTCAATACTACAGTTTTCTAATGAATTACAGATACAGCAAAACAGATTATTTCTCTGCAAGGCTGTTGTCAACCATGGTGTTTATTTGATAAGGAAGGTATACGTTGTCCACTCACACATATATTTCAGATATCGCTGTTCCTGGTCTGTGACGTTCTTATCCATGTCTTGGCGTTGATCGTCAGTCTTCTTCTTCCTGAAGTACTCTGCCAGCTTATGCTGGAGCTGAACGTTCTGGCCCTGCAGCTGCTCCCTGTCACCCATACATGCCTGAGTAAGAAGTTACATTCATTAGTCAATCAGAGTACAAAATTTTGTCTGCTTCATCATCAAACTAAGCTTGACAGACAGTGGCAAAACCACTTACAACGAGTGCTGTAGGTCTAGAGACCTGGTCTCGATCTCAGGACCTTTTTTGTGGTCTCGGGTCTTGTATCGGTCTCGGACTGCAAAAGTCTCGGTCTCGGACTGCAAAAGTCTTGGTCTCGGAAGGGCTGGTTTCGAAAGGACTGGTCTCGGTCTTTGTCTCCACTACAACACTGCTTCCAACCCTTGCCCTCATCACCACCCCCTCTTGCCACCCCCAATGAAATCGAAAAAAGTACCAGTCGGCAAATTGTCATTTTTACACCCTCCAAAAGACAATGTCCTTCTGCCTTGAAAAGTTTTTGAAACTGATTTACCTAATACATCTCAAGGGAGTTCTTCCTTAAAAAAAATGTTTAAGCTAGGAGTGTCTGAAAAGTCAGGCACTTAGGCGCAAAAGAACTTTCCCATTGGTACAGGCCTGCGATCTATTTGACTGCCACAACGCTCTGCTTAACCAAGATTTTAGCCAGGATTTAGTAAAAGAGTGTCAACATTTGCTGGAACTTTAAAAACTGGGTGTCCAAATTGTTCACTTACAATACATTTATATGTAAATGACAGATAAGACAGGGTGTCCAAATTTAAAACAGGGTGTCCAAAAGACACCCAGACACTCCTCTTGCTAGCACTAGGTGCTGGACTGCATCATTGTGCCGAAGTACGGGAGCAATCCAGGAGTGAATGCGCGTATTGACTGTTCTAGTGGAGCGTTCCGGCGGCCCAACGGAATAGTCCATGAGCTGAAATACTTATCCCATCGAATTAGAACATTCCTAACATTCCGACTTTTAAGACGTTCCCTTACCTGGTACATCTCAAGAAGTTCTTCCCTCGTCATCCATGGTTCCTCTTCCTCATCATACTCTTCCTCCTCTTGAGGGGATTCTAAAAATAAAAATAATAAAAATGATACCGGAATTAAAAGAACAGTAAATCTACAGGGGTTTTACATCATTGGATTTTGAAAGAGTAGACAGGCGCGGATCCAGGGGGGGGCGTGGAGGGCGCACGCCCCCCCCTTTTTCATTAAAAAAAAAAAAAAAAAAATGAGGGAGAAAAGAAAAAAAGAGGGAGAGAGAGAGAAGGGGGGGGGAGAAATGGGAAAGGGAAGATTTTGCTGCTTGGTATATTTTCACGCCCCCCCGTTTGGAAAATCCTGGATCCGCCCCTGGTAGATTTATTCCAATCTTCCAGCAGTCAATAGATACATCAGACAAATAATGTTAGTTAAGTTAGCTATCATTTAAAAAAAAACCTAGAAACTAAAGGTTTATACACCCTTTGTCAGGGATTATTACTATTATTATTATTGGTTTATTAAAGGCATCGTACACGTTTGGTAATTGTCAAAGACCAGTGTTCTCACTTGGTGTATCCCAACATGTGCATAAAATAACAAGCCTGTGAAAATTTGGGCTCAATTGGTCATCGAAGTTGCAAGAAAATGATGAAAGAAAAAACACCCTTGTTGTACAAATTTGTGTGCTTTCAGATAGGAATAAAAACTTCTTGCAAGAAGTTTTTATTATTTTAATGAGAAATTACCTCTTTCTCAAAAACTACGTAACTTCAGAGGGATTCGTTTCCTACAATGTGTTATACTATCAACAGCTCTCCGTTGCTTGTTACCAAGTCAGTTTTTATGTTAATATATATTTTGAGTAATTACCAAACGTGTATGATGCCTTTAAAAATGTTCAAACATAGCAGCCAAAGGCTGAATTGTGTTTAAAATACAACCAGAGTAACATAAAATATTTTTAAAATATTTTAAAAATAGATAAGGTATACAAAATATATAAATATAAATTAAAAGTATATTTGATTGGGCCTGTGATAATAACATAACAATTGTTACACGGTTAAGCAGGCACACATACAAATACAAGGAATAGAGATGAGGACAATAAGGCATGATAAATTTGTTAAATATATTACAAGACTTAGGACAAGGAATTTGTGCATGTGTATGCTTATTTCAAATTGTCAAATTAAAACAATTTCTAGGAGACAATTTGCTGATCACATGGCAGCATTCCAGACATAGATATCTCTATGGGCGAGTGTTTAAAAAGTTGGTGTATTTTTCTTTATCGCTATCAGTACAGTCATTGGTTGACAATTTCCACATAAAGATGAGAAGATTTTGTCTCAATGTCTACATTGCAACCCCTCAGTTTTCAACAACTATCCTGGAGCAAATAACCACATACTGTATTCCTAGAAACTTGCTACCTGTATCTGAAAAAAAAACTTGCAAAGCTTCAAAATGTTCAACTGCACATCCATGCAAATTTGAAGTTGATGTTGTAGTACTTACCCATTCTTTCTGGTGTTCCCGCTTCCATTTTTTCTGGCTCTCCCGCCGGACTCCCCTCTCGAGACAATGGTTCAATCACAGCAACAACAGGAGTCTCTGGTCTCTCCCCCTCGGCGAACGTATCACTCTGTGGGAGAGGGGAGGCTGGTTTCTCTTGCTCTCCTTCCTGTGGAGGGGCTTGGTCTCCTCCTTCCGCATCTTCCCCTCCTTCTTGTTGCTCTTCTGTCTCAGTTGCCGGGGCGGACTCTTTACCCTCCCCTTCAACTTCTCCTTCAGGTTTCTCTTGCTGTCCGTCTGCTTCATCCCCCTCTGCTGCTTCTGTAACAGCTGATAAAAAAATTAACCATAAATTCTTCAGTTTTGTCCTCACAATGTACAACTGTGTAATTCATTCAAAATGTTCAATTTTAAATCCGCTGGCAAAATGCTAGTTAAAGCACCTAAGGACCAGTCAAAGTTCTCTCCGAGTGATCCCACTGGCTAGTTCAGTGTTGAGAAGCATCCCTATTTAATTTGAAATATGGATTAGTGAAAAAGCTGACGGACAAGTGAAATGACAAGCTAACTGGTCCTGCTGACCAGTCACTGAAAAAGGTCAAGGTAGCCCAATCCAAATTTGTTTTACCTAAAATCTAATTTCACAGGTCAAAAATCAATCATTGTTGCAGCACAGAAGGTCACACCTTGTGGCATTGTTGATCTCACCTGACATACGACTTTAGAAACAGATAACAAGAAAGAAAGAAGACCCTCAAGAGATGGAGCACAGATCTGGGCCCAATTTCATAGAGCTGCTTTTAGCAGAAAATATTGCTAGAAAATATTGCTTAAAATGAGCAGGATACCAGTCACAAATTGTACACGTGACATGGTAGTTTGGCTGGTAACCTTAGTCTGGTAAGCATAATTTTGTTGTGCTTAGCTACATTTTGTGCTTAAGCAACTCTATGAAATTGGGCCCTGGCCAAAAAACAAATCTAACATAGCACCAACCTTCAGCATCTTCAGAGGTATCTCCGGCTGGTTCCCCGTCTCCTTCCCCTTCCTTCTGTTCTCCATCACCTCCTTCTCCCTCCTCGCCGCCTGCCTCCACCTCCTCCACTTTCTCTCCCTGCTCCTCCCCCTTTTCCTCTCCCTCCCCACCCTCCACTGGATTCTCCGCATCTGGAGCTACGTCTCCTTCCACAGCAGGGGCACTTGGTTCTCCCTCCCCTGGGGCAGCATCTTCTGCCGGGGGTGCATCTTCTGCAGGGGGTGCATCTGTTGATGTTGCCTCTTGAGTTTCAGTAGGTGCGTCTGGCTGAGCAGCATCTTCTGTTGGTGCCGGTGCTTCTTCTTCATGATACGATAAAGAGCAGTTTTAAAAATTAATTAAAACATTGTGAAACAAATAGTTAGTGGCCTGAACGTTTTGACCCTAGCAGAGTCTTTCTCGAAGGCTAAGAGAAAGATTCTGCTCAGGTCGAAATGTCGGGCCACTAACTAATTTGTGAATTTATACCATAGGTCCTTTTGGTTGGTATGCAGTTTGGAACAGCTAATTCTATTTTCTCATAAAATATTGTGTCAAAAGCTGCATGTTATTATCCAGAGTGTTGGTAAAGCAATCTCATTTTAAGGTCAAACGGCATCTTTAAGAAAACCCCTTTTTCTTTACATTGCATTTGTTATTCTTTAAAGGATTTTTTTGAGAGTTGCAACTTATGTCTCCAGAAAACAATTTGTAGTTCTAAGAAAAGTCAACTGACCAAAAATGCAACAATTTTTGTAAAGACACTGGAAACCTGCAGGAGAATCTAGGCACTAGAGCTTAAAATATTGTTAACCCATTCAATCAATTTGAAAGGAAAGGGGAACATTTTATTTTTGAAGGGTGCCTGTTAATTCGTTCGGTTAATTCAATTTCATTCAATTCAATTCATTTTTTATTTGTCATGATCCAGTATAAAACTTGTTAAAACCCCTAGGGAAATTTCAAAATATTAAATGTACTTAGTGCAGTACAATCCATTAATTCCAAACAGTTCTTAATCAATGATGGTTCCAGACTATATGATATCAATAAACACCTCACTCAAGAGAGTTTCTGCATTCTGATTTGTCGCAGACTGGTCACATGGGGGTGTATTAACATGTGATATAAAGACCAGCTCAGTGAACTAGCTTGGTTGGTGGCTGGCCAGTGTTGAGGACATCACATCCATTAACAGTGGCCAGCCACCACCCTGGTCATTACCATACAGTGAGGACCTGGGTCCCTACACTGTGTTATTGCCTATTATTAAAAAGTACAATATGGCCCACCTGTGGTAGCCTCTTCTCCAGCAGTTTGTTCTACCTCTGCAGCTCCATCTGTAGCTGTGGCTGTTTCTTCCCCAGCTGCTGGTGCAGCCTCAGTCTCTTCAGGAGCTTCTGGTGCTGGATTCTAGGTACAAAATAAAAATAAACCCCAAAAAGGCAATAATCAATAATGAAGTTCAAACTTCAGTTGAACTTCAAAGTAAGCTAACAATACATTAACAACACTTGAGCGGAG